>BSBK01002716.1:0-1232659 GCA_027943335.1 Chamaecyparis obtusa | reverse complement strand
TGTATATGTATATGTATACATATACATATACATAATACATATACATATACATATACATATACATACATACATACATACATACATACATACATACATACATACATATATATATATATATATATATATATATATATATATATATATATATATTATATATATAATATATATATATATATAGTCTTTTTACTTTATAAGTCTCTTTACTCCCCCCTCCCCTTAATTCTATTTGTTAGGGATTGACAAATCTGGAACAATAAAAGATAAACAATTATATGCAAAAACAAGAGAAGAAAACAATCTGAACACAAATAACACATAGATTTAACGTGGTTCACCCAAAACCTGGGCTACGTTCCACCTACACAGTCGTCCAACCTTTCTTATTATCCAGCAAAATAGTACACCAACATTACAATGCATGAGTCACCACAATATCAACAATCTCCCACTTGGAAACTGATCAAGCTTCACACCAAACACTATTTATCTTTCTTTATTTAGATCTATTTACTATATAGTCTTTTTACTCTATTTAGGTCTCTTTATAGTCTGTGTATTCTATTTAGGTCTCTCTAGTGTATTTTTAGTCTCTTTATATGTATTTTTAGTCCCCCCCCCCCCAAATCTCTCTCTCTCTTTCTGTATTTAGGTCTATTTACTATATTTATAGTCTTTTACTCTATTTAAGTCTCTTTATATTCTTTTTACTCTATTTAAGTCATTTTACTCTATTCATGTCCTCTTAACACCCTCTCTCTCTCTAGATCTACCCTTAACTCTCTCCCCCTCTCCCCCCTGCACTCAAGTCTCTCTCTCTTTCTCTATTTAAATCTATTTACTATATTTATAGTCCACTAGTAGAATTTGGAAAATCTCTGACCACATGACTAAAACTTTTAGTCACATGACTAATAATGACTAAATTCTATTATTTTTTTGCAATTCACAAGCATAAATGACTAAATAAATGACTAATTTGGTCACTAGATAAAATCACAACTAAATAATTGGTCAAACAAATAAAAATGACTATTAATCCTCTATTCTTTTTTCTTTGAATTTCATCATAATCCATAGAACTTCAGGCCCCCTCATGGGAAGAGATGTTCACAACAGTGGATTTTGGGTTGTTTTCTTCCACGAAGGTGTGACAAGATTTTCACTCATGCTCATGAAATTAATTGGGGAGGGGGAGGGGGGGGGTATGGAGGAGACCATTGTCTATTCAATGCCCAAATGCTCCAAATGCTCCATTTATTGTAATTATTAATTGATTAAAAATGTTATATTCATTACATTTTAATTTTTAATTAATTAATAAATACAATAAATGGTGCATTTTGGGTGATGTGTAGATGTTTCCATAAAATTGAAATAAAATATCTTGCATCCTTTTCAAATGGGAGGGAGATTTGAGTTTTTTATTGGTCGAAAAAGTCTCTTAAAACTAAGCCCAACTCAAGTTATGTGAGAGTTTAACGAATGGATCAAGGAAAAGAGCACTAAACTCACACCTTATGCCTTCAATGTCCACTAAAGAGAAATGGATGTGTGCATATAAGAGTAGATTTCATGTAAGAACAAACATTTTGGGGTAAGAAAAACATGTTTTATGGATAAATTTTAGATTTAATGGCCCTCATGCCCATGTTTATAAGAGAAACAATAATAAAAAGGCAAGAACAATTGGTTCTATGAGAAATAAAAATAGATCCAATTAAAGAAGGATAATTTCATGGTTAGAACAATATATGGTAAGGAGAAAGCTCAAGTTTCCATTAAAGAGAACAACAAAGTTCAGTGGATGAAGGTGGGTTTTCAAATCTTTTCAAAACCTTAACTTACATTTATTTACAAGTTACATTATTTTGAATTTTCTTTTGATAAATAATGTCATTTATTGTTTTGGGAGGGCTCTTTCATGTATTTTGAGAGGGATATATTTGTTACCCATTTCAGCTTATCAACCTCAATTGCATTCATAGCCTTATTTTTAGTTAGTTTACATTTATGAAGGTCCATTCAATGAATTTATATGTCAATGGTGTTCTTATGTTAATGGTCCTATTTTTTTTAAAATAGGCTTTTATATATTATGGGAGCTTTATTCCATTTAGACCCTCAAGGTTTCTTTTAAACATCCCAATAATTCTCTTAATTCTATTAAAACCTTGGTCATATAGTTTAATAAACATCAAAAAAAGCAGTTTTATTTGTGTCCTTGTGTTGTTAAGGTTCCTTAAGTTAATTTTTGTTGTCAAATATACAATGACATTTGGAGGGAAATATAATTTTTTAATTCAAAATACCAAGTTTAACAGTCGTAACTCGTCGCTATGAAGGCTCCAAATGAAAGGAAGAACCCTAGTTTAACATTCAACTTTCATGGCTGCCTAGTATGTAGAACAAGTTATTGCATTAATCAATTTTCAAGGGATTAAAGTTGAATATCTGTCAAGTAGAAGAATAATGTACAAGTTTAAAACAAGCAGATCGATAAAGGAAAAACAAACTCCAAGGAAAAAGAGAAAATCAAATGAATGATATAGTAGTTTGTTGATGTTAAAGGGTAAATTTTTGTGTTGAACAACAAATATGAGAAATGAATAGCAGTATCGTAATGAGGAAGGTAGATTATGATCAAAGGAGATAGTATATCATATGGTTTCAATGACATATTTCAAGGAGAGCCCATATTTCATTGAGAAAATCAGACCAAGAAGTTTTCTTCAGAAAGAGGCAAGGTTTTGAAAGGAAACTCACAAGACATAGTGCATTCATACATTCCTAAATGTTTCCATGTATTGATTCAAGGGTTTTTCTCATGGAGCTTCAAATTGCCTTGTTGTCCATTTAAGGTTTCAAATGTAGTGTCTATCATTTAAAGTCAGGTCGTTGTCTTTTCTCTACAAATTATTATATTTTCTTTTGAGTTCCATGGAAATTTTAGCCCAACAAAGATATATTTTAATTGTAAAAATATTTGGACCCCAACCCATTAGTGATATGAAAAAAACATCCAAAACCAAAATTAAAATAGAACATGTCCGAAAAAGAGCAAAAAAGGCACTTGGCGTAGAAATAGAAGAGCTAGAGCCAAATGAGTTACAATCTAATTTGAATCAGAGCTTTGGTGTTGACATATTTGCAATTGTGTAAAAAACTATTCTCTATTGATTGCAACTTATAAAGTACAAGATATGCCTCAATGCTTCTCTATGGTTTGTTGAAGATACCTTGTTATCTACCCATGATTCTCTTTCTGACTTATTCCACATAACTAAGTATTGGTTCTGATACTAAATGTTAGTATGAGCAAGGAAAGAGACGAGACAAAAGGATTGGCTCCTCATGGAGAGATCACAACAAAATATAGATCTAGAAACTTACCATCACAACCACTTCATTAATGAAAGTACACTAACCTCGTCAATGAGTTGACAAAAAACATATGTATTACATGAAAGTGCTAATATATTTTATGATATTGTTATTCTAATATCATGTTCTTCATATTTTCATGAGTAGGAACTTCTAACATTCAGTGTGCATTTTCTCTTTACCAACGCATATCCACAATGACTCACTAAGTTTTGATGCATGCAAGATGGACCTCCCAAATTTAACACCCTTGGGTTTATAAAACATATTTAATATTCTAGGGGAGTTTCTTATTGAGGTCAAGTGTAAAAAATGGAAAGAAAAGATAACTAATTGCATGCAAGCAAAGAAAACTATTAAAGGAAATAAATAACATATCTCTTTAAAACTGAAAATGCTAGGAGGTCAACCAAGAAATTTATAAATGTCCAAGGATTTACCTTTGGTTGGTAGAGAAAATGTGGTGTTGGCCTTGAGATAGCTTATTGTACTCTCACACTTTGATGAGGGTGTGTTTCTCAGGTCATATTTTCTTCATAGACTTTTCAAAGAAGAACCCATTAAGGATAGTAGGGTGTTCTATTGAATATTTAAGAAAAAACACATATTTAAATCTTCTATGAAACAAGTACTTCGCTAACATGTACTCTAGATCTTTGTAATCTCAAAGTAGATTTGAGAATATTTTCAATGTACAACTTGAGCAATGTAATCCTTGTTATAAAAGATACGATAGCATGATGGTACTTTAGAATCTTGTAATCTTAGCCATCAGGAATTACAGATGTTGATTCTTGAGCCTAAGTTTTGAGCAAAGAAGACCTTTCTAGTAGAGAATTGGTTGGGTATGCATGTGTATTTCAACATGAATTAGTGTGTTGATTGAATCAACATTATCCCCATTTATAGTTGAAGGTGATAGTGATAACTAAGGCAAGTAGAGAATTCACATATATGCAACTTTTCCAGTGGAGTAAAAAAATCAATACTTGAGTCCTATGCATAGGTTCTACAGTCAATTATCTTATTTGGAACATTCAATTGAATTCAATAAATTTTATTGGTTTTACTCTCTTTGAGTCGGATTTGCTTAATACCTCAAAATGTAAGCTATAATAGGGAGTTTAATTGCCAAATTTACTCTATAAATGGACACTTCAAAAGGGCTGGACTATAGTTTGTGTTGGGATATTTTTCATGGAAAAATGAACTATTTGAGCATGCTTTTACACATCCCTTTCTTTTGACTAAGACTAGCAAACGTCAATATTTTTTGGCGGTAAAAGGAAGACTCCTATCTTTTAAACTAGACACTTCAAGGTCCCAAGGGATTTAACAAGTGAATTGGGTATACCTGAGGACATTTTCAAATATTTTCCTCTTCTTTCAATTGTTACCATGGTCTTTTTGACTGACTTTAGGTTGAAACTAGACAAAAAAAGGTTGGAATTTGAGATTTGAAACATACGCATAATTTGTGTAGGGCTTGCTTCATTATTGGTCATTAATAGAGGTCACATTATGATTTTCCATTGGACATCCTTGCACCGAGCAATGGGAATCACAGTGAAAAAATACCAAAATAATCACTATCCTATAAAGCAAAAATCAAACATAACAAGACAATGATTTTAGTGATAGCAGCCAAGGAAGAATGCAATCAAGGAAGGAAGAGTATAGTCATGTTGAAAAAGACAAATAAAAAATGAATAAAATCCATGTTTGTATCATGAAGATGAAAGGAATCCAAGTAATATTTCCATGCTATAAAATAGGGATGCATAATAACAAATCAATATTGTATAATGTTGTATATCATTGATGGTTCATTTTTCCAATGGTTTTAGAAAGAGAATAAAAGTTGTGTTTCAATGATATTAATGTAGAACCATGCTAACAACAAGGGTAAAACACTAAATAAGAACAAAGGTGATTGTTATAAAGATGTGAAAGTAATGCTCATAGTGTGTAAAGAGAAAGATACCAGAGGTTATATAACAAAACTTAGTACAAAGATTATATGGTAGATAACTAAAAATGGAAAAACATTAATGCATTAATTATTCCTCTATTAATTAATGGCTATTTGATTATTCATTAACCATCTTTATTTCCTCTAAAAAACCAATTTTTTGATCACTTAATCATTTCTCTAAAAATAATTAAATAATTAAGTTTGTTTAATTAATTAACTTTAATTAATTGATCTTTATCAGTTAATTAAATTTAATTTTGATTTCCTATAATTATCTAATTATTTATCCAAATTAAAATAATTTCCCAAAATTAATTTGATTTCACATCAATTTCTAATTAATTTCATTTCTAACTACATTCATTTAATTTCGAGCAATTTCATTTAATTTCATACTAATTCCAATTTCTAAATTAATTAAATTTTTTAATTCAACTAAATCTTCCAAAAACCAAAAAAATTAAAAATATGAGGCAATTAGAATTTCTGAAAAAATTCAAAATCCTCATAAGTTGAAAAATTGATTTCCTGAAAATAGTTATCTCTTCAAAATAAAAATCTTTCATTTTCTTCTAATTCTCATTTTTGGAAACTTTATCTTTTCCAAAATGGGAATATCTATCAAAATTTACCTTCCTCTTTTAATTCACTGCTTTGGAAACTTGCCCAAAATCTCTCCAAACTCATCTCTTCTCATTTGTCGATCTCATTTTTCCCAAGTTTATCCTAATCGCTGATTCAACCCATAAATCCTATATAAACCCCTTTTATTCCTCACATTTTTCATCTTTGAATTTGCATCAAACTTATGTTGCATTTTTACTTAGTCTTTAGCAATCAAATCTTTTTTCGTGTTTCTTAGAGCTCTTGAGTCTGGATGTTGCCAGATCATCGCTAAGACCACATCCCAAACATAGCAAAGAGAAGCAACGAAAGTTCAAAAGATTATTGGTTTACATTCATTTTTTGTTTGTTTAGTTTCAAATATGATGTTTTCCTTGTTTTTGTTCATAGGGCTTTGTGTATAGTAACTTTTAGAGTTATTTCATTTAGTTCATTGCTATTAACCTCATTTGCTTGAGTCTTGCAAAAACCCCTACTACATTTGGTGAACTCGATGTGAATCAATAGCTCACGCTTGAGCATGAAGTAACCCTATTTTCCAGTCTCATCTATATGACTGAGACTTTCTCTTCTTTTTTTAAAACTATTTCATGGTCATTGTACTTTGTTGCACTTGTTTATTTTACCAAGTTTTGACAGGTCGGGACAACACAATGGGACCCCCCTTTACAACCTTTACATACTAAATCGATGCAAGTCTAGCTTGTACTACTGCAGATGACACATTACAAGAATGCAAATGGAATCTAAGTCGGTACAACTTTATAGGCAATACGACCCAAAGTAAGGTAAAAATATCAATGCACACTATGACTTTTTTTGTTTACTATAATTCATTGCTTTGTTTATTTCATTTGATCTATTTGTCACAAGGCTTTGTGTTCTAATTTTAGATTGTCCGATGGTGTTTTATGTTTTATACACCAAATTTTTTATCAACATATTCACTTTTCCACTGGAAATACTTGTTATGTTGTTCTTTTGGTTCATACACAGGTGACAAGGAACGACGCTGGAAATCATTCGCCACAATTGGAAGCATATTTTGTATTAGACTCATGCTTTTATATAGCTCAAAATCCACAATTAAAGAAATGAATCAATGCCACTTTGGTATTCTAGAATCCAAGTTGTCCTTTGTGTTTCATGAATTTTCTGTAGTTTAATGTCAAATCTAAAAATTGCAGTCCATGAATATTTTTGGAACGACAATACCATCCAATAAACAAGGGAGACAAGAAAAATTGCACTCCATGAATGTTTTTTGAACAACAATACCATCCAATAAACAAGGGAGAAGAGAATCTAAAGGGCAAAAAAAGTGGCTTTGGATAATCTTTTTTTTACAACAAAGCATAATAAGACAAAAAAAAGAGCACGAGATAAGGAAAAATGAGATCCCATGTGGGATTTGGTTTTTGTTTTATTGTTTATATTTTCATTTTTTTAACTTTTAATTTACTTTAGTTTTTTCAATTAAATCTTCCAAAAAAAAAAAAAAATTTTAAAAAAATGAGGCAATTATAATTTCTGAAAATTCAAAATCCTCATAAGTTGAAAAAATGATTTTCTGAAAATCACTATCTCTTCAAAATCAGAAAAAATCAAAATCTTTCATTTTCTTCTAATTCTCATTTTTGGAAACTTTATCTTTTCGAAAATGGGAATATCTATCTAGCTTTACCTTCCTCTTTTAGTTCTCTTCTTTTCAAGTTAAATTGGAAACTTGTGCAAAATCTCTCCATTCTTATCTCTTCTCATCCGTTATCCCGATCGCTCATTCAACCCATAAGTCCTCTATAAACCCACTTTATTCCTCACATTTTTCATCTCCGAATTTGTATCAAACTTATGTTGTATTTTTACTTAGTCTTTAGCAATCAAATCTTTTTTCATATTTCTTGGAGCTCTTGAGTCTGGATGTTGTCAGATCACCGCTGAGGCCACATCCCAAACATAGCGAAGAAAAGCAATGAAAGTTCGAAAGATTATTGGTTTGCATTCAGTTTTTGTTTGTTTAGTTTCAAATATGATGCTTTCCTTTATGTTGTTTGTAGACCTTTGTGTTTATTAGTTTAGAGTTATTTCATTTAGTTCATTGCTACTAATCTCATTTACTTGAGTCTTGCAGAAACCCCTACTACATTTGGTGAACTCGACGTGATTCAATAGCTCACGCTTGAGCATGAACTAACCCTATTTTTCAATCTCATCTATATGACTGAGATTTTCTCTTTTTTATTTTTTAATTATTTTGTGGTTGTTGTACTTTGTTGCATTTGTTGTTTATTTAACCAGGTTTTGACAGGTCATGACAACACAATTGGGACCCCCTTCACAACCTTTAGGGCCCGTTTGGTGCATGGCATACAGAATGCTGGATATAGTCAATTCTGGAATATGCTGCAATTCTGGAAGATACATATCCTCAAAATGATATCCGAAATATGTGTTGGAACCGTTTGGTGCACCCAGAAGATGACTGAGAAGATGTATTTTTCGCGTTTGGGTGTAACAAACTGGAATTGGAATATGCACTGAATAAGAATTTGTTTTATTGTTTAATTTATTTGAATATAAACAATTTGGATTTTTTCAAATGTAATTATGTTTTTTACATTTTCTAGATGTTTTTGAATATTTATTTTATTTTTCTATCAAGGTTAATTTTATAATATTTTGAAATAAAATTATGTTTATAAGTTTTTTAAAATTTTAACATTTTGTATAACTTTTTTGTGATTTTTTCAAATGTCATTATGTTTTTCAAATTTTGTAGGCATTTTTGAATATTTATTTTATTTTTCTATAAAAATTAATTTTATAATATTTTGAAATAAAATTATGTTTATAAGTTTTTAAAAATTTTAACATTTTGTATAACTTTTTTTTTATTTTTTCAAACGTAATTATGTTTTTCACATGGTGTTTTTGAATATTTACTTTATTTTTCTATCAAGGTTAATTTTATAATCTTTTGAAATAAAAATATGTTTATAAGTTTTTAAAAAATTTAACATTTTGTATAACTTTTTAAAATAAAAAAACTCCTATACAAATTTATAAAATAACAAACTCCAAAATACACAAGTCATCATTATAAACAAGCCATTCATTTTATTATTTATTTTTTTCAAAATGTTGACAACTTGGCTCAATAGGAGCACCGGTAGGAAAGAGTCGGGTGGAGAAAACCTCCAGTCTAGCCCCAAAACATAAGATTACAATTTAATGGATGAGGCATTCCTCATTAGCAGATATGAAATTACAACTTGAATGAGGCATTCCTCATTACATAATGCAGATATGAAATTACAACTTGAATGAGGCATTCCTCATTTACATAATGCAGATATAGTGTTATAATTTGATGAGTCTTTGACGCTCTCTCATGCCCAAACTCATGTTTTTGTCTGTGGACATTGCATACATAGAGCATACAACTACTTTGTGCTTTTGTTAGTACACCAATGAAGTACATTCAGCTGCTAACTTTTGTATGAGTTTTAAAAAAAAATATTATTAATTATTATTACTTTCTATGACCTCCTTTGATTCTTACCTGAATGATCCACACTTGTCAAGATCAAAACACGACCAATTAAATGAGTTCATACATGATATATCTCTGTTAACCTCAAAATTTCTCTACAAACTTGGGTTAGAATTCTACAAATCAATAACCAAGAAAACACTAACGTTAAATCATGTGACTGATAGTAGATTGGGGCTCACCTGAACCATAAACATAAAGAATTATTATAAAAAAAGATGGAAACCATATATATGTGCACTTGATGCAAAGAGAAGTTACGACATATCCATATTAAAATACTAGTTACAATATGAAAATACTAAACTACTGAGCTCATCTCCGCATATGGTTGCAACAAAGATATGCAATTACAATACAAAGAAGGCATCGTAAAAATATAATTTCCGCATTTGCCCTAGTCTGACACGTTTTACACTCAAATCCTTCATTGCGGATAAGTGGAGATGGGCGGATAGATGTAGATGCAGATGAGTTGTCATCGACCCAACTAAAGTATCTGCAGCCATTATTTGCCTGTGATGCCCAATCTACATTAGTTCTTATAATATAATGAATAATATTTACATTACAAACATTAAATATATACACATTAGCAACCTTTTTTCTATTTGGGTAGCACCAAAATTATCGTCCGGGGTTGTTTTGTGTCCGTGAAGTCTTCAACACGCACCGTCCACCACCACATTGATAGTTTGGCACATTGAGAAGAGTCATCGAGCCTATATCAATAATGCACCGCACCATCTTTACTACATTTATTACATAAGTATTATAACATATAATCATGTGATTATAATAATCATACATTCATCACTATTGTGAATATACTCTCAATATATTCATCGTTGATAATCAACCTACTGTATACACCTAAAAATGGTCATCTAGACTATTAGCCCTTTTGCTAACATTTTTGCTAAAATCATCAATTGCTTATTCTTGATCAAGTCCTAATTCTATCATTTATTTGATTATTTTCTATGGGCTAACCATTTTATCCTAAAGTCTTTATTTATTTAAAAGGAATTCCCTCCCCTTTTAATAAATAAAAAGCCCCCACTTTTCCTCTTATCCTAAGTTGCACAAATAAAACATTATTCCTATTTTATAAAAAAAGAAAAAACACTTTTTGTCTCATATGGACACAAAAGTCAACTTTTATTTTTTCATTGGAGGATACTTGTGCACATGGATTGCTCCTCTTTGATGCTCCACCGTTGATTAAATCTTTTGCCTCTTAATCTCCATGGTCCATTCCTTCTCATTTCTTATAAAAGGAGAGTTCTCTTCTTCATTCTAGATCCCCAACTTTTGATGCTAATGTTATGTTGTAGGTTTTTTAGGTCACTTTGGAGCTTTTTGAAGATTTGGAGCATTCTTGGCTTTTGCATCTACATGTTATCATAGTTTCATTTCTTGCCTTATCATGGCATTCATAGCTTCATACTTAACTTAGTTTCCTTTATGCTTTAGATTAATTCATCTAGCTTAACTAGGAAGCTTTGTAATACTTGTTCTTTCATTTCCATAGTTTAGCTTGCATATTCATCTTAATCTAGCTTGCATTGCATTTCATTTTATTCTTGAGGATATTGGCATTCTTGCCCTTGTCTTCATTTGAATCTCCCATTGCATGGTTTACTAGCAAGGTTATTGGCTTAATAGCTCTAGTTGAGAGCATTCTTAAACACCCTTGCACTCCATGCCTAGGGAGCTATGGATCAATTTTTGAGACCTCATTCTTGAGTGTTCTTGATTGTAATAATTTATAGAAGTGCATTATTTAGAGTACACATTTTTTGCGCCCACCGTGGGGCAGAACATTAGCATTTTGTCTTTTATTTTCTGCATTTCTGTCAAAAATTTTCATCATTTTTAGCTTATTTTCGGCTCTTTATTTTTTTGTCTCAGAGTGTCGTGTGATAGTTTTCCAATGTTGGACGACAGTTTCTTGTATAGTGGCGCAAAACTTTACTAGTTAAAAGTGTCGCACTGTTTGGCAGATAATGTCGTACTGTTAAGAACATTTTTTCACCTGCAGGTACAGAGAAGTGTCACACATAAAGATAATGTCACCCCAGTATACTGTATAGTGTCGCGTGACCCTTTTGGTGACTGTACTATCACCTGTGCCTGACAGTGAGCAGTTTTAGGTTTTTTGCTATCTTTTTGAAAATTTCAGCATTTTCAGAATCCGTGCACCCATTTTTTAGAAATTTTCACAAACGGTATCAAAAGTTTAAGTGTGATATATCATTGGAAAGTTCTTTCCGAGCTTGATCTAACCATGTTGGGTTCATTTTCAAATTTTTCTATTTGATGAGCTATTTTACTTGCAGATTATCTGATTTTTGATGTGCTAACCATTGTAGAGCTAACAAGTTGTGCTTGTAAGTGCTCTCATTTCTTGAAATTATTTGCTCAAAAGAACGCATGTCAAAGCTTCAAATGCACAAGGGCTACTAATGGTTTTTGTAGGGCTACCCAAAGCATAAAAACTCAATCAAGTGCTTGTTGTTTATTTCATTTCAAATGTGGAAATTACTAGTTGTCTCATTTCTTAGACACTTAAGATCTTGTTGTAGGAATCTTTTGGTGGTAGGAGAAGTATGCTCTTCACCCTTGTGGTGAACCAGAAAATCTTGACCCATCTTTGGATTTTGAAAGCAAGAGGGTAATTGAATATTTGCTTGGTGTGTTTGGTAGAAAACTTTGAGATAGGGGAGTATGCTCTTCATTCTTGTGGTGAAACAAAAACCTTGAACCTCATAAGTTGATCCACTCTTTGTTTAGATATTTAGAATCTTTTAGCAGGCCTACTCTTGAGCAATCAAGAAGAACAACCCTAGTGGGGACAAGCTAATACTGAGCTATTCCAACCCACTATAATCTTAAGGCTATCAAGGAAACAAAACTTTGGTAGACGTAGTGCTTGTCTTCACTTGATGTGAGTACTTGTGGGATTATGACCATGAGGAAAGTATTGAGCAAGAATGCTTAAGGTACTCTTAAGGCCGTGAGGTCCGTTACTTGCCGCAAGGTAAGGAGTCCCTTTGGGGAGCAAGAGGGGTGCTACGAATGGAAGCCCTTTCTAAGAACCATTAGATAGAGGCCACCCTATTTTGCCGCTTAGCTTCTTGGTGCAAGGATTGATCCAAGTGGAATAACCCAGATCACCCCAAGATTACTCACCATATGTGTTCCTTTGGTTGTGTCTTTGGCACTTCCATGACAAAGCCAATATCTATTGTGGGTAACCACTTTGTGTGAGGCAATGGAGCATCAAGTTGTGGGCTACGTTGCTAAGTATTCAACCTTGTTTTTTTAGGATAGAAAGTGCTTAAAGTGTTCTCATTGTGCTATACCTGTGTAAACATTCTTGCATCTCAAACATCTTAGTAATGCTCATAGATTTTCAGTTTTGATATCACAATTGTTTGTCTTGGCAAGGTTGCTTTTGCCCTTGTTTCAAGTGTTTTATGACATGTTTGATCTCATACTATTTGCAAACCTATCAATTTATTGTTGTCATTGAGATTGAAATCAAAAAATCAACCCTCAAACTGAAAATTTTGAACAAACGGTCCCAAAAACTAAGATTTTGCACCTCACTAGTCAAAGAGTCACGCAACACTGAATAGTGTCGCACCTTGTTTTGAGAAATAGTGCGTGATAGTTCATCCATGCACAACTGTCACCCCACTCACTTGGAAAGTGTCACACTGTTAGCCTGGAAAGTGTCATCCTGTGTAGCGAGACGTGTCGCCTGGTCTTAAAGTGTTGCCCTGCTTACCTGATAACTGTCGCCCAGAGTCTTTTGACTATTCTACTGATTTGTGTCACTTCCCAGTCTTCCTTGGTCAGTCCAGATCTTAGATATTAGGTGCTATGACATATTGCTCAACATCAAAATGAACTCCAATGGTATCAAAATTACATAAAATGACTCTTGGTCTTCCTTCTTCCATGTCTTCTAATCTCCCATTTTCATCCAATCTCTTCTTCCTTCATGATTCTTCCTCTTTCTCCTAAACTCTTCATGTCTTCTTGATTCTTTTCCTCTTATTTTCTAGTATGCTTTCTTCTATTCATCTCTTCTATTCATTTCTTCCATGCTTGATTCCTTCTCTTCTACAACCATGAATTTCAACTACCTTGTTATGGAACCTCTCTTGAAAATAGATGATCTCGAACTCATTGCTCAATTCGAAGAGTTTAATTCCTCCAATAGTCTTTCTAGATATGGCAATAGTGATATGCTTAAGGAAAAAATAAAAGAAAAAATGATTGAATTAGATGCCTTTGCTAGGATCATAGACATGATCATATCACAACCTCCCTCTTCTAAAAATTCTTCATCATCTAAGTCTTCTCATTCTTCTTCACCTTCCAAGTCTTACCGTGATTCTTCTAGACATTATTCGCATTCTTCATTATCCAAGTCTTCTTCCTCCACTAGGTCTTCACTTTCCTCTTCTTCACAATCTCACTCCTCTTCTACTTCTCCCAAGAGTCTTACTCCTCATTATGAGCAATATGGTAGTCCCTGTGATACCTATGACACCTCTATTCCTAAGAGTCCTCCTAGTCATAGGCTCGTGCTTACTGGAAATGGGTTGCCGCATTGGATAAATTGTGATGGTGATCCATATGATTCAGATTTTGAAAGAGAGTTTGATGAGTTCTATAAATAATACCTCAATTATGACCCATCTACCACTACTGAGGACTATAAAATGCATTGTGCTGATATGAAACATTAATATTATAAAAATCCTTCCTCTGAGGACTCTCATGCTGAAAATAAAGATGACACTCTCAAGCAAGATCATGTTGATGATGTACCTTTGTCTTGTGATGGTTCCCTTCCATCCCCTACTTCCTCCAATACCCGTACATTTCCTAAAGCTTCCAAGTCTTCCAAATCTTTCACAAATCCTTCATCCAACAAAGATCCTAATACTTTTCATGCGGTTCCCTATAGTTATCCTCAAGGGCTACCTCTTAAAGAAGCTCAAGCTAACCTTCACTTGGCTGAAAATACTTTCAATAATGCTAAACCTAAAGAGCCTAATCCTTTATGTGCTATAATGCCTACTTCAGCTAGTCCTTCACCATCTATTCAAAAATCTTCCATGCAATTCCATCATGCTTCCTTGTCCTTAGAAGTGGCTCCATGTCAAGAGGACTTTAAAAATGATAAAGAAAAGAATATAAAAAAAAATCAAGATCAAGAACCCTCCATGTCATCCAATCCTTTCCATGACATCTCTGATCTGATTCATGGTTCTTTTTATCCTCTATGCTCTTCCGCATTCATTCCACCATCTCCTAAGCAAGATCAAGCTACTACTTACACCGTTGAACTTATTGATAATCAAAATAACCTTACTACACTTGCGCTTTCTAAAGATGATACTTCCATTAAGGTTATTAAAAATGGTGTTGTTACTTCCAATGTTAAGCCTATTGAAAATCAAGAAAAAAATGATACACTTATGCTATCCAAAGCAACTTGTCAAGATCAAAGCATTCCATCTTCTTGTTCTATCACTCCATGTTCGCTTCCACTTTCTACCCTTCCTAAGTCTTTGCAAGCTCCGAATAATCCTATCAAAGAAGTTGCTCCTATTCAAGATGTTCATGATCCTATTGAAAATCATAATGCTCACTCTAAAGATGCTGATGTCCTTGGCTATCATATAAATGTTGATGAATTGGTTGATTATCCTTTTGCGTCCTCCACATTCATCCTTGGACTTCCTCCACCAATACCAAAGGCTTCATGTCTTCCTTCCATCTTGGGCCCTTATGTCCATTCACTTTCCCCTCCTAACTCTCCTAATTCATCATCCATCTTGGGTCCTTAAATCGCTCCATCTCATATCTTTCCTCAAGATCAACATAGATGCATACCCTTGAATCCTTTTCATCCATCCACCCATCTAAACTAGTCATATCGTCCTTCTTCTTCCTCAAGTCCCAAGTCTTTTGGAAGTAACTTGAATGTTCAAAACAAGAAAAAGAAGAAATACAAGAATCCATAAAAAAAAAGAGATCACCATGTCTACTCTAACCGACATGGAGGCATAAAGTCAAAAGAGATATCAAAGAAGAAAACTACAAGACAAGTATGGGTTCCAAAATCCATCATTGAAGATATTCTCTCTAAATCATCAAAAAGAAATGAAAAGCCTATGACTATATGGATTCCAAAATCTCTCTTGAAAGAGTCTAATGTTGAGAAACAAGTGAAGTTGACATTCAAGCTTCCAAAGGCTTCCACTTCATCTTCTTCCAAAAACATTCTTCCATTCCATGTGCCTGAACCACAACCTCTGATAAACATTCACCATATTCCTTCTCGTATTCCTTCATTCACATTCCCTCCACCCTCTCACCACCCTTCAAGGTGTGTGTTGATGTTGATCTTTCCTTCCTTTCCATCTACCCTTTCACAATCCTTCCATTCATTATCCTTTTACCTTCTATCATTTTTCCTCATTTGCCTATTCCTCCTATCTTCCAACCTCACTCGCTTTACATAAAACTTTATCCTCCATTTTTCTCTTCCATCTTCCTTTCCCCATCAGTATATTTGAGCATATCATTTTGAATCCTTGGCATATTATGGTTTATCCTTTCAAGGAGCATTATCTGAAAAGCTTGCCTTCTTCCAAAAAAGGAAAAATTCAAAAAAAAAGAAAATGAAAAAAATGAAAAAAATTGAAAATGTGCCTTGGAGGAAACCTAGAAACAGGCACCTTGGTAGCAAAAGTAAAGAGAAATAAATTCATCCTATAGTGAAAACCACTCCCTTGTGGCACCCTTGATAAGTATATTATGAAAATCTGGCAATCAGGCATCATGCGTAGTTCTTCTACATATTTCATCCATTCCGTCTTCTCTCTTTGATCTTGACAATGTTGACCCATACACGAACATTTGACTATCTTTTGAGCTATCTTATGATGATCTTGCTTTCATTCCATTCATTTTTTTCCTCCATTCATTCTAGCCTTTCGCTATCCTTTTCCCCTTTGGTTTTGATCTAATAAAAAAGAGTAAAACACGATGTTATGAAGCCTCTTGACATGTCTACTCCTTTGGACTACATCCTTTTCTTCTTTTGCATTACGCTTTTGTGACTTCTCCTATGTTGGCCTTTCATTGCTTGTTCAAATATGTTTTATCTAACAATTTTTCCCTAGCTTGGGTACCCTTGAGGAGTTTGTTCTTCAGGATTTCTTTCCTTCATTTACTTGTCTTCCATCTCTTCCACCAGCTTGCTATTCCCTCTTGTCCTCCACCTTGCTAGACATTGGGACTTCACGATGTGATCTTGCTTGGGAGTTTGATGTCCGTTATGTATGGGGGCATCCTTTGTATATACCTTATTGATATTGAAAAAATCCCAAAAAATGATATATTGTTAAAAATCCTAAAAAGCATAAAATGTCCTGAAAAAATGAGCATCCTAGTGAAAACCTAGCAATAGGCGCTTTGATGTATCTTCAAAAAAATTATATATTTCAAAAATACCAAAAAATAAAATAAAAATTCAAAATCCCAAAAAATAGTCACACTTACCCAACTGTGTTTTTCAACACTACCCTAGCGTCGAGTGTTTTTCAACACTTATCAGATGTTTACCTGTAGTCCAGAATGATGCAATATTTCCACTAGCAGATGCGATACTCAAAGTTTGACTCTATGATCTACACACACGCACTTAAACACTTGACTCACTGAGACTTGTTTGACTTTATTTCTTTGTGTGTTGTCTATGATGATTTCTTTGATGAGTGTTCTTTTCCTAAAAAGTTTTCAATGATGTCGAGCTAGAATACTAGGGGCATGAGGACATGTTTTATTTCTTTTTCTACTTATGGGTATATTTTGTTAATCTTGGTTGTCATGAGCATTTATGCTTGTTCCACTTGACTCTAGGATTTACAAGGTATTATCCTTGACTGTTTCCGCAAGTGCATGCTTATAGTCATCTTGACTTTCTTGTGTCTCGATGTGAGCATAATCTTGCTATATTAAACTTAGGAAATCTCACTGCACTAGTCATCTTGACCTACATGTCTTTGATGCCTAGGTGGGATTTCCACATATCTATCTGATATAGATCATATTCATATACTTATAGTCACACTAGTGTGTATTGTATGATCTTGCGAGGCTACCAACAATGCTCGATGATGAATATTAGAGTCTAAAAGCTTTGTGACCTTGCAAGTAAACCACTTTTCATAATAGCTTGCATTTTTAGGTTCATGTTAGTTAGTTTTGCATCTTGCATATGGAGAGAGCTCTCTTTTCACCTTTTGTGGACCTGTCGGTCAACTACGCTCACCTTTTCTTTTCTCAATCATGTCTTTCACTCCTTGTCTTTCATATCACACCATTTTTTCTTCATTTTGGGATCGAAACCGAAATCCAAGTTCACCTTGATCATCCAAATCACCTTTATCCTTCTTCCACGCAGTTGGCTGACCTTTTGAGGCCTGATCCTTCGATCTTCGCTAGGGCATCTTTTCTTCTCCATCTCCATCTCTCTCACCCTTCTAGTCTTTCATTCATCTCTCTCTCTGAGGCCTTGACTGGGGCATATCTTCACTGCTTGATGGTTATTCTCTTATCTTTAATCTTCGATTATGATTTTTAGTGATTTGATCATGTCTCTCTTGCTTTTGCATTCCCTCTACCTGATTTCGCTTTCGATCCCGAGGGGGCAGACACATCATATTCTATTGGCTATTCTCCAAAGCATATGCTTGACCATTCCATTTGCTCTGATTGATCTATCTTTGCGTTTGACATGTTAGTTCTTGTCTCAAGTTCTGATACTGTCCATCTCTTTCCTAAGTGTTCAGTACTATCACTACCAGGCTGACCATGCAGGATTTGCTATCTCTCTGCACTTCATTCTTTGGAGTCAGATCGCTATCTCTTGCCTTCTTGGCTGATCTATTCTTTGACGTAGTGTGTTCCCAGATCAATCACACATTAGTCAAAGAGGGGCAAATGTATACACTTAAAAATGGTCATCTAGACTATTAGCCCCTTTGCTAGCATTTTTGCTAAAATCATCAATTGCTTATTCTTGATCAAGTCCTAATTCTATCATTTATTTGATTATTTTCTATGGGCTAACCATTTTATCCTAAAGTCTTTATTTATTTAAAAGGAATTCCCTCTCCTTTTAATAAATAAAAAGCCCCCACTTTTCCTCTTATCCTAAGTTGCACAAATAAAGCATTATTCCTATTTTATAAAAAGAGAAAAAACACTTTTTGTCTCATATGGACACAAAAGTCAACTCTTATTTTCCCATTGGAGGATACTTGTGCACATGGATTGCTCCTCTTTGATGCTCCACCATTGATTAAATCTTTTGCCTCTTAATCTCCATGGTCCATTCCTTCTCATTTCTTATAAAAGGAGAGTTCTCTTCTTCATTCTAGATCCCCAACTTTTTATGCTAATGTTATGCTACAAGTTTTCTAGGTCACTTTGGAGCTTTTTGAAGATTTGGAGCATTCTTGGCTTTTGCATCTACATGTTATCATAGTTTCATTTCTTGCCTTATCATGGCATTCATAGCTTCATACTTAACTTAGTTTCCTTTATGCTTTAGATTAATTCATCTAGCTTAACTAGGAAGCTTTGTAATACTTGTTCTTTCATTTCCATAGTTTAGCTTGCATATTCATCTTAATCTAGCTTGCATTGCATTTCATTTGATTCTTGAGGATATTGGCATTCTTGCCCTTGTCTTCATTTGAATATCTCATTGCATGGTTTACTAGCAAGGTTATAGGCTTAATAGCTCTAGTTGAGAGCATTCTTAAACACCCTTGCACTCCATGCCTAGGGAGCTATGGATCAATTTTTGAGACCTCATTCTTGAGTGTTCTTGATTTTAATGATTCATAGAAGTGCACTATTTAGAGTACACACCTACAACCATGAACTCAAGCCTATATCAACCAAGAAGCCTTTTGGGAGCTTCAACCATAATTATATTAGAACAATACAAATAATGCAACTTTCTACATTTACAAAGTCTATTAGACTCATACTTGAGAGTTCATGAGCCACAACAATCCCAAAATTAAACAAAATTCATTGAGAAAAACAAAAGGTGGCAAGGTTGATTCAACCATAATTAGTTATGACATATTGTAGTGTTGTCGTGTTATATTTAATGTTCTCATGTTATATTTAATATAGTCATGTTATCAACATTGCATTATGACATATTTAGTGCTGTCAAAAGAAGTGGGAAACATGGATGCTGAGGTTGAAGTGATCCATCCAACTTCTTCTTACAAGAAGGAATTTTGGACAAAAGATTACTTTCTTGATTGATTGGTTTGACCCACAAATTACAGACTTGGGAGTTTGAGGGATTGTTCATTGTTTAAGGCTGCTGAGAGGGATTGTTCATTCTTAAACTAGTGAATCAACCTTGCACTCAAACACAACAGAAATTATGTTCAACCAATTGTTCATTCTTAAACTAATGAATTAGCCTTGCACTCAAACACAACAGAAATTATGTTCAACTAATTGTTCATTCTTAAACTAGTGAATTAGCCTTGAACTCAAACACAAAAAAAATTCACTAGTTTAAGAATGAACAATAGAGAAAATCCTCTATGAAGTCGTGACTTCCAACACAATGATTTATTTTTCATGAAGCATGTTATGGGAGGAGGCCTTTAATAAAGTTTAGGAGTATATATTTTAATAGCATAATACCAGAATGTATTTGAAGTAGCTCATCAATGCAATGCATTTCTGTCATAGCCGAGGGGTTTCTGTACTTGAAAAAAATGAAGATATGAATATAGATGTTCTGTTGGGATGGGCTAACTCCATATAACTTGCAAAACACCAACCTACATGGCACTTGAGGTGATTGTGAAGAAGGGCTACAACAGTTAAGAATAATCTTATTAACATGTATGACAAGTGTCAAAGCATGGTGGATGCCATGGGTGTCCTCATGAGATAGTCACACTGTTCTACCAAATGAAACAAATGGGTTGCCAAATTGATTAGTCCACATTTTCTAACATGCTCAAAGCTTGTGCTGAAATGGGAGCTCTACAATAGGGTATAGATATCCATAGCATAAAGGATAGAGGATTTTCTCTATTGTTCATTCTTAAACTAGTGAATCAACCTTGCACTTAAACACAACAGAAATTATGTTCAACCATAATTGGTTGAACATAATTTTTGCTATTTTTGAGTGCAAGGCTAATTCACTAGTAAGCCTTAAACAATGAACAATCCCTCAAACTCCCAAGTCTTTAATTTGTGGGTCAAACCAATCAATCAAGAAAGTAATCATGTGAATATCAGTAAATGGACAAATATATCAAAGGACTGTAAAACATAATAGAATAAAGGATAGAGGATTTTCTCTATTGTTCATTCTTAAACTAGTGAATCAGCCTTGCACTCAAACATAGCAGAAATTATGTTCAACCATAATTGGTTGAACATAATTTCTACTATTTTTGAGTGCAAGGCTAATTCACTAGTAAGCCTTAAACAATGAACAATCCCTCAAACTCCCAAGTCCGTAATTTATGGGTCAAACCAATCAATCAAGAAAGTAATCATGGGAAGATCAGTAAATGGACAAATATATCAAAGGACTGTAAAATAGAATAGCATAAAGGATAGAGGATTTTCTCTATTGTTCATTCTTAAACTAGTGAATCAGCCTTGCACACAAACATAGCAGAAATTATGTTCAACCATAATTGGTTGAACATAATTTCTGTTATTTTTGAGTGCAAGGTTGATTCACTAGTAAGCCTTAAACAATGAACAATCCCTCAAACTCCCAAGTTTGTAATTTGTGGGTCAAACCAATCAATCAAGAAAGTAATCATGTGAATATCAGTAAATGGACAAATATATCAAAGGATTGTAAAACATAATAGAAAATACAAATTCACAATAACCAGCTCATATTACCACAGTCATTACATTTAACCCAGCACATGAATAGAAAATACAGTAAACAACACATTGGACCAAAAGAACCATAACTGCATTTTGAGACAGGTTTACAATGCCAAGATTAAATCCATCACAAGATCAGATTTTAAAAATAGCAAATTAAATCCATAATTCTGATTGTTTTAATATGAAACATTAGTTTTGATTTGAAACATGGATCAAATAAACATGGATCAACTAAAGTCCTCCAAACTTCTGTATCATATATGTGACTCTCTCTCCTTCATCCATTTTCAAGAACAATACGGCTGATTTTGGATCATGTGTTAAGTTTTCATATGCATCAAGCATAGTAGCCTCGCTGAGGCCAAGGATTGCTTTAAGTGCTTTATACAAATCCATTGCATCATTTTTCATAGTAGATGTTCTATCCACTTTCAGAGGTTGTGCAAGGCCTGTTGTAATGCCTGCAGACAAATCTTTGATCACTTCACAAACTGAATCCAACGAACCTACCATGCTTCCCCTCTTCCTCTTTGGCCTCCTTGATGATGTTGAAGGGTTGTCTCTACCGCTTGCACTAGATTGGTTCGATGTAGGTGTATCAATAGATTCGATACCATCATTAGCCAAATCAACAATAGTCTCAAAAGATGCAGTATCCATACCATGATAAGTGAAATCTTCCTCATCATTGAAATCTTCCTCGGTCTCTTGAGTTGTTGCAGCTATAGTGCCCTCATCTATGTCATTCCCAACAATACAAGATAATTCATTGTAGTATTGAAATGACTGCCTCTTATACATTCTAGCATTTTTAAATTCCTTTCTCTATATGATGGAATAACAATTGAATTCATTATTGGTCTTTCATTACTTAATAAGATATATTCAACTTAAAAGGATATTTTAAGACCATGTTACCTTCAACAACTCATCCCAAACACTATCATCGGCATCCATAGTTTGGGTACTCTCATTCCATACTAAGCCACTTGTATTCCTCAAGTCTTTCATGACTCTATACCCTTGCTTCCAAGTTTTCAGCTTGTTCTTGAAGTTATCCTTCGATAGCTTCATTTTCAACTCATTATTAAACCTCCTTTCAATGGCTGTCCAAGCCTCTTTTTTGAACCCCCCTTCAGCTTTTTTTCCAAGCTGCACTTGCTCTTGTAGCAAGTCTATCAACTTGCACTCCATTTCTTTTGTCCAGAAAACCTTCTTGCAAGAAGAAGTTGGATGGATAACTTGAACGTCACCATCCATGTTCATGTTTACATCTATAGACATACCCGAGGCACACACAACATGAGTTACCCACTTCTATTGATAAGATCAATTGCAATGTAAACAGATGCAAAGAGGCATATACGTAGATGTAAACATTAAATATAGCAACATTAAACATAACATGGCAATATTAAATATAACATGACAACATTAAATATAACAACATTGAATATAACATGACAACATTAAATATGCCATAATAGCTTTTAATACATATAATATCAGTTCGTGAAATTTATGAAATCTGACATTAAAGTTTAAACACTGCCATAATAGTTATTCAACTGACTAAGATCAATTTCTATAGTCTTCCCACATCCTTCTTGCTATTTCATCTCAAAATTTGCCCCAATCATCTCTTTCATGCTAGCTCAACCCATATGTCTCAAGCATTGGTACATCTATCCGATCATCACCATCTTCCTCTTCAAATTCTATCTCGGATGGAAGGTCGTCCTTTATCGTAATGAAGTTGTGAAGTATGCAACATGCCAAAATAATCTTTGTTTGTGTCTTGATTTGATAAGACGTCGCATGATTCAAGATAGGAAAATGCTACTTCAAAATCCCAAATGTACGCTCTATTACATTCCTGAGCAAGGAGTGTCGATGATTAAACAACTCTTATGGGGTGTTTATTGGGTTTGCTCTTGAAAACTCCTTTAGGTGGTAGTGTGTGCACCGATAAGGCGCGATAAATCCTGGTATGTTTGGATATCCAACATCGACCAAATAATATTTACCTAAACAAAACAAAATGTCATTGTTATAACGTTGTCTTATTTTTTGTATGCTTCAATAATATAATCATATTTTACAAACCTAGGGGAACTACCAATGGATCCGCTCTAGATAGAGCTGAAGCTAGAACACGACTATCTGCAGCAGACCCTTCCCAACTAGCAAGGATGTATTGAAACTTATAATCAAATGAACACACTCCCATGACATTCTGTGACAAGTTGCCTTTTCTATTGCAATATTTAGCTTGCATGTTGACATCTACAGTGACTAGTCTATGGGATCCATCAATTGCTCCCACACAATCCTGTAGTTAGAAAAAGTCATAGGTCTAATGAGCACGTGATAATAGGATTACAACTCAATCAAACAAAATTGAACCACTGGGAGATATACCTTGAAGTATGGATCAAAACGAATCTTCCCACTGATTTCCTAAGGAGTGTTTGGACCAGGGGGTATAAAATAATTCGGATGGAGCGCTAAGATAGCCGTCAAGACCTTGTGTAAGTATCAGCTTACCATCTCTCTGAAGTGCCCAAAGTTATGGGCAATCTTACGATTCCTCAGAGTGTGGCCAAGAGTATGGAGGAACATGACTAATTGTTCTTCTAACACGAGGATTTATGTATCTCTGATGCTTCCTTTTTGCCTTAAAATATTGGCTAGTTTAAAGAAGGATCATCTACTAATGCGTATTTGGTCAAAGCAATCCGTCTCATTGGAGTTGATAATACACTTATAAAAAGGAATTACATCTCTTTTGCGCTTACACATATTTTGACTACCTTCTTTTATAGACTCTGCCATGGCTGTGACGAGGGTGGCTAGAATAACTACAACAACAGGCAGGACTCTTCTCCTCCTCATAAATTGTCCTTCAAGTTCAATATCATCAATGAGATCCATTAAATTACCTAAAAATGCCAACAAAACAATCACCAAACAACATAAGAAAACACCCAACTATAATGCATAATCAGTGAATAGAGTTGCAGGTTAAGTATACAACATATGTAGACAAGAAAGGGAATATGGTATCTTCTGATTTGGTTGATGATGAAAGTAATTACCATCAAGATAAAGTACTACAGAACAATGTAAGTGAGCATAAATTAGTTGAGAGAAAAATAACTTTATTCAGTTCATACTTTACCTGCTGATAACGTTTAGGCATGACTGTAAAGTAGAATTGGAGAATTGAATGTGATACTTATAAGCTTTGTGTATATTGTAATTTTTAAATAGTTGAAGCTTGTGTTTCAAAATAGCGGTTGTTGGGTGATGGGCACTATGAAATGTCCTCATTTGTGACAAGGACAGTCACAAATGAGGACAATCACTGTAAAGACAACATGATAATGTACAGTCACAAATGAGGACATCTCTCTATTGCACTAAATGAGGACATCTCACAGTGACTATCCCTTTTGTAATTGCCACTTGAATGTATTGGTATTGAACCATGAAAATGCTTTTCTTCTTGATAATGTCACAAGGACAGTCACAATTCAAGTGGCAATTACACAAGGTACAGTCACTGTGAGATGTCCTCATTTGTGACAAGGACAATCACAAATGAGGATAGTCACTATAAAGACAACATGATAATGTATAGTCACTATAAGGACAGTCACAAACAAGGACAGCTCTCTATTGCACTAAATGAGGACATCTCACAGTGACTGTCCCTTGTGTAATTGCCACTTGAATGTATTGGTATTGAACCATGCAAATGCTTTTCTTCTTGATAATGTCACAAGGACAGTCACAATTCAAGTGGCAATTACACAAGGGATAGTCACTGTGAGACATCCTCATTTGTGATAAGGATAGTCACAAATGAGGACAGTCACTGAAAAGACAACATGATAATGTACAATCATTGTAAGGACAATCACATAAAAACTTAATACCAAACATAGCTTGCAAGTTTGGACAGGGAGATATACCTTGAAGTATGGCATCATGTTCTCCAATAGTGTTACCAATCACGATAACAAAATCATGATGTTTCTAGGGTTTGTCTCAAGTTGCAGAATATAAATAATGCTTTTAACTTTACCAAATCATCTAGAATTCTATTTTTTCTTTAGTGTGCCTATCTAGAAATTTTATTAAATAAATAAATTATTAGTGTTGTGAGGTATTCATTGTGTCTATCCTTCAAAATGTTTCTCGCATGTAATTGTTATTATTATTGTAGACTATTTTTTAACTATAAGTTTTCTATGTAATTATTGTAGACTATTCGGATTATTTTGTGGCATCCATCCTTTGTCTATGAAATTTCACCTAGTGTTGTTATCTGAAACAAAGAGATGTCCTCATTTGTGACAAGGATAGTCACAAATGAGGATAGTCACTATAAAGACAACATGATAATGTACAATCATTGCAAGGATAGTCACATAAAAACTTAATACCAAACATAGCTTGTAGGTTTGGACCGAGAGATATACCTTGAAGTATGGCATCATTTTCTCCAATGGTGTTACCAATCATGATAACAAAATCATGATGTTTCTAGGGTTTGTCTCAAGTTGCAGAATATAAATAATGCTTTTAACTTTACCAAATCATCTAGAATTCTATTTTTTCTTTAGTGTGCCTATCTAGAACTTTTATTAAATAAATAAATTATTAGTGTTGTGAGGTATTCATTGTGTCTATCCTTCAAAATGTTTCTCGCATGTAATTGTTATTATTATTGTAGACTATTTTTTAACTCTAAGTTTTCTATGCAATTATTGTAGACTATCTGGATTATTTTGTGGCATCCATCCTTTGTCTATGCAATTTCACCTAGTGATGTTTTTTGAAATAGAGAGATGTCCTCATTTGTTCAAGAAGAAAAGCATTTGCATGGTTCAATACCAATACATTCAAGTGGCAATTACACAAGGGACAGTCACTGTGAGATGTCCTCATTTGTGACAAGGACAGTCACTGTAAAGACAACATGATAATGTACAATCACTGTAAGGACAGTCACATAAAAACTTAATACCAAACATAGCTTGCAGGTTTGGACCGGGAGATATACCTTGAAGTATGGCATCATGTTCTCCAATGATGTTACCAATCGTAATAACAAAATCATGATGTTTCTAGGGTTTGTCTCAAGTTGCAGAATATAAATAATGCTTTTATTTAACTTTACCAAATCATCTAGAATTCTATTTTTTCTTTAGTGTGCCTATCTAGAACTTTTATTAAATAAATAAATTATTAGTGTTGTGAGGTATTCATTGTGTCTATCCTTTAAAATGTTTCTCGCATGTAATTGTTATTATTATTGTAGACTATTTTTTAACTCAAAGTTTTCTATGCAATTATTGTAGACTATCTGAATTATTTTGTGGCATCCATCCTTTGTCTATGCAATTTCACCTAGTGTTGTTATCTGAAACAGAGAGATGTCCTCATTTCTTCAAGAAGAAAAGAATTTGCATGGTTCAATACCAATACATTCAAGTGGCAATTACACAAGGGACAGTCACTGCGAGATGTCCTCATTTGTGACAAGGACAGTCACAAATGAGGACAGTCACTGTAAAGACAACATGATAATGTACAATCACTGTAAGGATAGTCACATAAAAACTTAATACCAAACATAGCTTGCACCAAGAAATAGAGAGATTTCCTCATTTTATGGCATCCATCCTTTGTCTATGCAATTTCACCTAGTGTTGTTATCTGAAACAAAGAGATGTCCTCATTTGTTCAAGAAGAAAAGCATTTGCATGGTTCAATACCAATACATTCAAGTGGAAATTACACAAGGGACAGTCACTGTGAGATGTCCTCATTTGTGACAAGGAAAGTCACAAATGAGGATAGTCACTGTAAAGACAACATGATAATGTACAATCACTGTAAGGACAGTTTCATTTTCGTTCTCACCATTCACTATCATTTTCGTTCTCACTGTTTCGCTATCATTTGAAATAGAGAGATATCCTCATTTGTGATAACAAAGAGGATACCTTTGAGGGAAATGTTAGAATCCCTTAATTTCCCTCAAAGGTATCCTCTTTGTTGTCACAAAATGAGGACATCTCTCTATTTCTTGGTGCAAGCTATGTTTGGTATTAAGTTTTTAGTGTCACGATAGTGCCAGCTAAAAACTTAGAGAGATGTCCTCATTTGTGACAACAAAGAGGATACCTTTGAGGGCATTTGTTGTCACAAATGAGGACATCTCTCTATTTCACTAAAAACTTAATACCAAACATAGCTAAGAATATACACCATATCAACACTATATTATATATTTTTTGTTAGTAGAAAATTAGATGAAATTTCCAATTGAAGATGACCTAAACTTATGGATCCTATTGACTACTAATAGACTTTTTTCATTAATTAAGTAAAATGTACAATGTGTCTTACAAGGATGTATGGGCTGACATGAGTGTGGAGACTTTGCTCTTCATTTTCACTTCAACTACTGTTGGTTAATCTACATTCTATTCCTAAAGTCTAGATAATGATTGCAATTTATGTTTTCAGCTGTTGGTTAATCTATAGTCTATTTCTATAGTGCAGATAGTGATTGTAATTAATGTCTACAGAAATGCTTCTAATAAAATACTAAAAATAAGATACATTGCCTAACAATAGTGTTTGCCACTAAAGTAGATACAACATCATATACCACATTCACATCAAGTCATTCAAAGTTTGCATGTACATAACATATCCTACATTTTCTACATTTGATGCCACTTTCCTCTTACACTTCTACCTTTCAACTGTTAACAAAAGACTTCTACATTTTCTACAACAGACTTATTAACAATAGACTTCAGTTGTTTACTAGGCATTTTGGGAGGTCAAAAAGATGAATTTTGAACTGTTTACATATCATGTAAGAGATACATAGTTTCTACACTGAGACTTACCTCCTTATCGGGTATTTATTAATGCCTATATTGATGATGTTCACTGCTAGTAAGTCAAAAACTCATCAGAGTTCAATTTCGCACCATGAAGCACACATTTATACTAAGAAAGTAATGTTGTTGGTGTAAAACCCTAACTAAAACCAGAGGATAGTGTCTAAATTAGTAAAACCCAACACATGACAAAGCAACCTCAAAGATTTACCTCCTTGTCTGAAGCAAGCGCTGGAATGAAACCCAAACCCTGTGAGCTTTTTAACTCAAAAACTCAAATATTGATGATGCTCACTGCTAATAAGTCAAAAACTTATCAGAGTTCACTTTCGCACCATAAAGCACACATTTATACTAAGAAAGTAATGTTGTTGATGTAAAACCCTAATCAAAACTAGAGAACAATGTCTAAATTAGTAAAACCCAACACATGACAAAGCAACCTCAAAAATTTACCTCCTTGTCCGAAGCAAGTGCCGGAATGAAACCCAAACCCTGTGAGCTTTTTAACTCTCCCAACCCTAGAGAAAATGAAACCCACATTAGGAAAATCTAGAGAAATGGAGACAAATGGAGACCCATAAGGATTTGCCAACTCACTTTGCTGCAGTGTAGAAGGAAAATGATAGCGAACGGTGACAGGGAAAATGATAGCAAACGCGAACGGTGACAAGGAAAATGATAGCCAATGGTGAGAATGACAACGAAATGAATAGTGAGAAGGAAAAACAAAATGATATATATCGGATGCCAAATTTTCATTTTGACCAAGTGGACCCGACGGGAAATTAAAAATGGGTATTTGAAAAGTGGAATTAGAATGAGAATTTCTAATTCCACCTTTTCAAATGGAAGATGGAATGCCCATTTTTTGGGCAAAATTGGAATTTCATAATTCTAATTCCTACTTCTTAAGATGGCCACAAACATAGAATAGAATATGTTGAAAATGCTATTCTGGAATATGGGCCCATATTCCATGTACCAAACAGGCCCTTACATACTAAATCGATGCAAGTCCAACTTGTACCACTATAGAAGACACATTACAACAATGCAAATGAAGTCTAAGTTGATGTAGCTTTACAGGGCATACGACCCAAAGTAAGGTAAAAATATCGATGCGCACTATGACTTTTTTTTGTTTACTATAATTCATTGCTTTGTTTATTTCATTCGATCTATTTGTCATAGGGATTTATGTTCTATTTTCATATTGTTTGATGGTGTTTTATGTGTTATACGCCAAATTTTTTATCATTGACATATTCACTTATCTACTGGAAATACTTGTTATGTTGTTCTTTTGGTTCATACACTGGTGACAAGGAATAACGCTAGAAATCATTTGCTACAGTTGGAAGCATATTTTGTATTAGAATGACACTTTAATATAGCTCAAAATCTGCAACTAAAGAAATGAATCAATGCCACTTTGGTATTCCAGAATCCAAGCGGTCCTTTGTTTTCCATGAATTTTCTGTAGTCTAATGTCAAATCTGAAAATTACAGTCCATGAATGTTTTTGGAACAACAATACCATCCAATAAACGAGGGAGATGAGAAAAATTGCAGTCCATGAATGTTTTTTGAACAGCAATACCATCTAATAAACAAGGGAGACGAGAATCTAAAGGGAAAAAAAGTGGCTTTGGATAATCTATTTTTTTTTACAACAAAGCATAATAAGACCCAAAAAAAGAAAAGAACACAAGACAAGGAAAAATGAGATCCCACGTGGGATTTGGTTTTTGTTTTATTGTTTAGATTTTCATTTTTTTAACTTTTAATTTAGTTTAGTTTTTGTTTTTTAAGATTAATTTAGCTTAGTTTTTTAATGCTAATTTAGTTTAGTTTTTTAATCATTAATTTAGTTTATTAATTTAGATTTGTTAATTAGATTAGTTTTAATTTAAATTGATTTTATTTTTATTTTTTATAAAAGGTTTATCTTTTTAGATTATATTTTGTGCTTCTTAATTAGATTAACTTTTACATTAGATTTTGTTTTTGCACTAACATTTGTTTTTTAAATTGTGTTAGAATTTTATTTAAATTAGAGTTTTAGTTGTGGTTTGATTTACATTTTGTGGGGAGCTAACTTTTTTTTCCATTTTTTGGGCTTGTGTAGGTGATCAATTGTTGAAGACATTATTTTAAAATTACTAACCTTTCTTTTTTTAACATGTGCAAGAAATAGGTTTAATGAAGAAATGGCAAGAAAGTGCATGAGAAGTTCGAGAAAAATGAGGAAGGCCACATTTAGAATTTCAAATCATTACAAGGAGAAGGAAGCTAAAAGACAAGATAAATATCCAAAGAAGGCTTATAGTGCAAATATCATAGAAAACTTGACTTAGAAAATTATAGCTTACAAACATTCTATGAAAGTCATTAATACATACAAAGCTAAATTTCCATCATTGAATATCTATCATTAATTCAATTTGCATTTTTTGGATTGCCTTCATGTTGCCTATCATTTGTCGAACTAACATGTTTTGAACCTACTGTGCATGCTAAGGAGCTAGAGCATTTTCCTAGGTAAAAGTATATCAAAAATACGCATAAAAATTGAACAAGGTGCACACTAAGAGCCCTTTTATTTCATGCATTTCTAGTTTTGTTGTGGAAAGTTTAAAGTTTTAATCACTTAGTATAATTAGGAAAGACCTCGTGTGTCTATGAACAGAGTCAATAGGCCTATTCTCTCACCTTATGGGTGATCAAAATGCCAAACCTAGTGGAGTTACCCTAGTTTAAAGGTCCATTTAATTAACCCCATGTATATTGTGCTTGGAAATTAAATGTAGTAGGGATATGTTCTACCCCTTCTTAGGGTGATTAGACTCTTGGACCTTCTCTTAATTTCATTTCTTTGCTTTCAGTAGGTAGATTAATTTGGGCCCTAGGGGCATACCTCCTGAGACTTGTCTTTAGGCCGGTGAGAGGGAAAGCCTAAAGTAGGATACAATTGCTTCATTTGTGGTATTTTGACCTAATATAAAATGAAACACCTTCATCCTTAATGGGGTGAAGGACAAAGAGCATGTAATAACATTCCTCTAGTAGTCCTCACGGATATCACAAAACCTTCTTGGCATATGGTGGGAAGCTCTCAAAAGAGAGGTAAAAGCAAGTTCTTTGAACAAAATCCTTACTAGAACCTAGTTAAGTAGTAAGCCACCTTTTCAACCATGTTAAACCAAACTGATCGTAGGTAAATTGTCTGGAATCTTTTTTTTTGCAAGGCTTGTAAAAATGATCTAAAACATACACTAAGTGTTTATCTCTTGGGACTATTGATTGAAGTGAGTGTTGTACTTGTTTATTTTATTTATTGAATTTAGATTCCATGTTGTAAGTGTCATAAAAAAACCTTTAATCTTAGATTTTGAAAGTTTTTCATCAAGGACACCGAGTCCTTAGAACCAAGAAGTCTACATCAATATCAACAATCTTAACCATAGAGATAAATCTTTCTCTATCAAACTTCATCTCAAGGACACACTTAAATCCTAGAAACACCTACAATAACAATTTGAATCGTGCTCCAAGCATTTCAAAATAGTAGTAAAATGTCAAAGCTACCTCTGCATACTCTAGGTTGTAACAAGATCTCAAACAAGAAATCAACCAGATGACCCTTTTTCCAACACATTCCCTCCATGGGAAGCAAAACTATAAATAAATCCCTTTGAGCATACTGATCCATTCATATTTCATGATGTCTATCAACAACCCCGTGGATCAAAATTATTTCAAGATGTAACAAACGAAGAGATAGGAGACATTGAACAAGACACATATATTCGTCACATATTGTAGAAAATGTGGTTGAACGAAACCCCCAAAAGTATTTAGCGATGTTTTTGAAGAAAGCAGTTAAACTTCCTTCAGGGTTTGATGTTTCTACAATCTAGCTTGAAAATATTGTTACCAATTTTTGCATCATGCTCAAATTGGCAAAGTTTAGACAACATTGGTGAAAGGTACTTTTGATACATTTAACTATTAAAGCATTCATGATTAATTACTGTATGTTGAATGGGAAATATAGGAAAAAAGAACATTTCTTTAATGTGCAAATGCATTTTTTACAAGTAAAATATAAGTGTATTTGCAATCAAGAGTTCTTTATTCATTTGCAAAGGAATATACAGAATGGGTCCCACACAAGCCATGCGATAACTCTTTTCTAAAAAATGCAAGAAATAGAAAGAACATGCATATGTACAGAAGTCAAGGAAAAGATAAGGGTTGATTCCATCATTGCCTAGATGGAATGATGGATAAGGTTGTTGAATAGCCTTGGTTGGTTGGTTGAAGAGGTCCCGCATCTTGGAAGTGCCTGCAAAATATGGAAGAGAGGGTATTAGTCTAAAAAGACTAAGCAATGATGAAATTAACACTTATCTTTAACCATGACAGCAATACAGATACATATTCAGAAATGCAAATCAAAATGCATAGATGAAACTGCTGGAAAGAATGATCACATCACAGAGAATACTTTATTTCTTAACATTGTTTACTTCATGTACAGGTTTAGGTATGAAGATCAAGTAGGTTGTTGAAAGGACATGCATACATTACATGCATGAAACTTTCCAACTAAAGTTATGGAGAGGTGAAGACATGAAGACCAGAGGACTAGAGGAGGCTATTGAGGGGACATGCATAGTTTCAGGCATGGGACCTTTTGGCCAAATCATGGTGTTGCAGAAGACTAGCTATTGAAGGGACATGACCTTTGTCATGAAACCTTCCAACCTAATAAATTAGATTTGCAAGTGCTACAGAAGGCTTCTAATTCATTTCTAAAAGTTTCAGAATTGCCACAAGTGTTTCAACATAGATATCAAATTGCTACAGAAGGTATTTATCATATTCTGCTACAGAAAGTTATCTTATAAAGTATTGATTGTCATAGAAATCAGATTTACATTCAAGGATGTATGACATGTCAAAATATGAGGAACAACAAATACAAAGTAAATGGATGGATGTCATTAGTAAAGACACTATATGAGAATCAGATTTGAAACAACAGAAAGAAGAGTTCATCGTAGAATCAAAACATTAGTTTTCAGTCGTAGAAGCAATAGGTATATATGGAAATGCAGCTATTTTAATGACAACAACATCAATAGATAGCAGTGAATAAGGAATTATTTTCATTGATATAGTAGTATACGGAGATGTAAGACATGTATTGAGAGAGAAACAATAACACAAAATATTTTTCTAAGTGTTGAATGTATCATCATAGAGAAAGTATGCAATCAGATTTTTAGATTTGTATCATCATAGAGAAATATGCAATTAGATTTTTAGAGCAGTAATGTGCAGATAGTGAGCTTCCAGATTGCAAGACATACTTTTGTTATGACAGTAATATAGAACATGAGGTCATTGCTATTATAGAAACCAAAAAAAAAAATAGTGTATGACAAAATATTCAAGAGCAACAGGTTCACTGTAAGAAGCAGCCTTTTATCGAGGAGAATTGGTTTGTTGTGTAAAAGGAAGAGTTTCATTATAAAAATATATTTTGATGAAAGGGAGATAACAGATCCAAAAATCATGGTTATGAATAGCGTATCCTTTCAAGAGCGGTAGTAATGACAAAGATAATAGTGAGGTGTGACATCAAATAGCTTGTATAAACAATATATGATTACTATAAAAGCCAAAGATTAATGATCAAAATTGTAGGATTTGAGCAATACAAATCCACAAAAGCCGAAGATCACCTGCATACAAAAAACCTGTTACAAGGAAGTAGAGACAAGAAGAGGGCAAAGGTTTGACTCAAAAATATGAAGAAGAAAATATCCTCAATTAATGAATGAATTAAATGTACAATGGATCATCCTTATAAAGGAGATCAAAAGCCTTGAAGGCAAACCCTAGTGCATGTAATAATTAGTTAAATTATTACAAGACTAATGCACACAAGTTTATATTTAAAACAACTAGTGCATGAGTTTAAAACAACTCGTGCATGTGTGTTTAAATATAAACAAATAAAGTAAAAGAGTTGAGATCTTAAGAAGGGAGTAAAGATTAATTAACATAATTAATACTTTACTCTAACACCCCCCCTTAAGATGAGCAACAATGCAGCTACAAACAATGCAAGAAGAAAGCAAAGGAAACTATAGTGCTAAAAGCATAAAAATGGGTCTTGGCAACATGGCCTGATGAGGTACCCATGTACAAAAGAGAGTCTCTATAAAGTGGAGAAATAGAGAAAACCACATGGGAAAAACTCTACTCCAAAAGGAGACAAAAACTAATCTGAAGGACTGAAGAAGCCTCCAAAACTAGGAATGTTCCAGAAAATAGGAACAAGAATGAACATGTAGAACATCACTGAAGCAAGAAGATGCAAACTCTGTCAAGAAGTAACTGTTGATCTGAAGATCCTCCACAGAAATATGACCAGGTAGAGAAGACTGTAATCTGCATGAGTGCCCCCAAATAACACTTCTCGAATCAGGAGGCAAACAAAGGCAAACACCTGAACTTAAAGATATAGATGGCATAAACACCAAAAGTTTGAAGAGCTGATCAATTAAAGATGGAAGAGTGCATCCAAAAAATAGGAAAGAAAAGAGTGTCCATATGGTAAATGATCCATCTCATCAGAATGCATAGGTACCCAGCCACTACAACCACCTAGTACATAGGAACAAATACTGAATACATGGCTCACACTATCAAACCAAGGAAGTAGAAGAACGATCAGTAGAAACCCCCTCATAATGCTAACAAGAGAGAGGTGACAGGTACACTGAAAAGAGTGCCAATAACAACTGCATCATGAAGAACTAGGAACATCGAAGGTGCATAGAAAGCACAAGCACAAATAAAGATACCCTAAAGCTAATGTCGTGGAAGGAACACTCACTTGACAAAGGTAGATGGCAAACAAAGGAAAACATCAAACCCCCCCCCCCCCCCCCCCCCATGGCACTTTATAATGGAGTGCAAGTACAAAGAGCACAAACATGTTCAAGATTCCAAGCATGCAAGAAAATGACACTTTATCTTAGTGCATGTGCATGAAAGAATGCTACAAAATTGAAGTATACACTGCTCAAATAAGAGAAAAGGCTACTAAAACAAAAGAACAGCCTAAGAAGAGTCATCCCCTAAAGGGAAGAGATCCCAAGACTTGTAACATCCAAGATATCCACCAGAGTGCAAAAATGAAAAAAATTGAATAAAATATACCTAGAGAAGAAGCTGGGAAAATTACTCACAACACTAGAAAGCTCTCAGAACAAGATTTCCAATGATATCTCACTTTCCAAAAATGGAGTCTGAATGTGCAAGATAGAGCTCCTAGAGTGCAGAAATGAACATTTGGCTTTGATAGTAAAAACACCATCAAAAAAGAAAAATAAAAAATTCAAACCTCCAGATCCAGATAGACCTTGGAACAAGCTTTCCAACAATATCTTGTTTGCCCAATTTCAACACCGTATGCTCAAGTTATGAGAAAAATACCTACTACTGCGCTGGAGGGCCCAAATGGTGTCTAAATGTTCTGATGTTAGCACTTCACGGGCTTAAAATTGATGGCCAAATGGCCATCACAGTATGCAAGCCCCCTAGGGCTAAAATTCTCGGCCCCTGGTCACCATATGACCAGGGGCTAAAACTACATTCGCTAGCTTAAATTTGACGGCCAAATGGCCATCGCTAGCAATTTTTTTTTAAAAAAAATTATTTTTTACAAATTTGCATGTGCACCTCGAGATCCATGTGAAGCCATTCAAATTTTTGCCTTGATTTATGTGCCAAATTTTTTGGTCTTAATTTGCGTGATGAACAACAAAATTTTTGCCTTGATTTGCATGCCAAAACCAAAGAATTTTGCCTCGAGAAATGTGACAGTCTATACAAATGTTGCCTCGAAAAGCATGTCAAGCTGTCTGGTACCAAAAAAATACCCCAAAATGCAAAGTTGTCTAAATTAGATGTGCCTTATATCAAAATATGGGTTTTTAGGCACTGCGAGCTCAACAGTGAGGTCTGTTTGAGCTAAAAGTGCACCAAAATTTAGGGACCTCCTAATTTCAATAAAAAATAACCAAAAAATCCCTAATCTAAATCCTTCAAATGTGAACAAGTTGTAGCAAATTAGGCTCTGATACCATGTAGGATTTGAGCAATACAAATCCACAAAACCCAAAGATCACCTGCATACAAAAAATCTATTACAAGGAAGTAGAGACAAGAAGAGGGCAAAGGTTTGACTCAAAAATATGAAGAAGAAAATATCCTCAATTAATGAATGAATTAAATGTACAATGGATCATCCTTATAAAGGAGATCAAAAGCCTTGAAAGGCAAGCCCTAGTGCATGTAATAATTAGTTAAATTATTACAAGACTAATGCATGCAAGTTTATATTTAAAACAACTCGTGCATGTGTGTTTAAATATAAACAAATAAAGTAAAAGAGTTGACATCTTAAGAAGGGAGTAAAGATTAATTAACATAATTAATACTTTACTCTAACAAAAATAGAGTTTAAAAGAACAGTCAAATGCATGAATAGAATCAGAAGGGGTTTATAATAGCAATGATAGTATGAACTGTTGTCAAGACAGTGATAAAAATTTGTAATAAAGATATCAACACTAGGAAAGATTATAGAGATATCTTAGTGGTCTACGTAATAAAATCTACCAATATTCCAGATCCGCTTCAAAAACACAGCCAGAAATATATTTCCAGAATTCTAGAAGTGGCTCTAATAGTAGTGACAAAGTGAAAGTATAAACCCAGTAGCAAATAACAAGCCATGGAAAGTTATTTTAGAAATTTCTATAGACAGCTTCATGTTTGCAACAACATAATGGAAGAATTTCTTAAGTTTCAGAGCTGCAAATATAAACCCAACAACATATAATAGACAACTCATTATTTCAGTTTTCTATTTTGATTAAATGCTAAAGAAAAGAGAGTAGGCGGCTTACCCAACAGCAAAGGAGAACATTGTGACACAATAGAACGAGGATAGTCAGCCCAAAAGCGTCACCAAATAATAGCAGAGGGGAAACAATGTTCGAATACCTAGATATCATCAGTAGGCAATAGTAAAAAATGAATATGGCAGCAACTCAAATGATAGAGAAAAGAAACGCCAGCTAGGAAGGAACAAATGTACAATAAAGTAGCTGAAAGCTCCAGTAAAAATGTAGAGATTCCCATCACAGAACAACAACAAATGTTTTCATTCTACAAAATGTCATCACAGTCAAAGACCAACAACAAATGGCTTCCAAACAACCATCATTTTTCTCCAGCGGTGGCTTCCTGCAAGGGTTTTTGAAACCCTCATTCTCTCTTATCCCCGTGAAATAACAAATGATAAATGAAGCAACTCACTTTCTTTTAGGTTTTGTTTTCCCTAAAGGCATTCAATTTCCTTTTGGCAAATTGTAAGGCACTCCTAAGTCAAGTAATGCATTCACGTAAGTTAAGTGATTATTCTCAATATTGTAATAATAATATAAGTTATGTGTTAGAATATAAATAATGTTTTAAATAATTTATTTCTTTCATCTTTCATTTTATATGTATTAAGTAATATATGAAATAATCCACTTAGTAAGTATGAATTTTTATTCGTAATTACTAAGCAAATTTTTCATTATTTCTCAATACATATAAAATAGTAGGGAGAGAAATTTAAATTATTTATAATTTTATTTTTATTTTATCGCATAATCTTATTTTATTATTACATTTAATATTTAAATGATTGGTCCAATCATAAACTAGTTGTTAAATATTAAATAATGGAAAGGAGATGTATTAGTCATGAGGAGTTTGTTTTGATGAGAATTTTGAGGGGATTTTTCTTTTGTGCACAAACTTGTTGATAATAATAATTATTTGTCACAATTATAAGGCAATAATTATTAGTTATTCTAAGTGCATTTTTGAAGAGTTTTGTCTAGGGTTATCATTCCAGTTGGCTGCTTGTTCCAGGCTCATTCAAATGGAGTTTTTTTTGTTCACAACCAGTTATGAGGCAATTTAAGGACTGTTGACAGTAATTGGGGACTATTTGGAGTTGTTTTGGAGTCACTCTATCAGTTACTATCAGTTGGGAAGTCTTTTGGAGTAGTTTGCTTACAAATTCTGGCAGTTACACCCCTGATCTGGTGGGTTTTTTTTTCATATCCGACCCCCACAAAATATGCATGTTTTATGAAGATTTGAAGTAGTTTTGAGGGGATTTTGAGTGGCACTTCAGTTATGCATGGCTTGGAGGAGTTCAAGGATCACTTAGACTACATTTTTTGATAGTTTGACTCCTTATTTCATAAGGATTTCTCATGCATCCGAGTTAGGTTTTTTGGGGACTCTATTTATTGTATTTTCACCTCATTTGTAAGGGTTCAAAGTTTGAGAAAAAAAAGGTATTAAGTGAGTATATTGTTCCTTTGCCTTTTTTCTCATATTTTGTAGCCATTTTTGTAGAGTTTGAAGATTATAAAGTTGGCCTTATTATTCACATATTTTTTTTGAGTTCTGTCATTGAGCCTTTCAATTTTTTTGCATTTAAGTCTTTGTATCTTTCAAGCATAGATTAGTGAATTGTTCGAATTCCTTTTCTAATTTGTAAAGAATTAACCTTTTGTAGAAGTTATCTATTTCTAGGTTGAATTCTTATCATTAGTGGTACCAAACCCTAATTGTAAGTTTTAAACCATCCTAGGTGTTGAAAAGTGAATTTAATTACAAAATTTAGTAATGTGTATCTGATAGGTATAGGTTTGTGATTCTGAGAAATCTGCATCCATTTTGGTGTATCACCTCTTAGTTAGGTTTCATTTTTTCAGTTATCCTTCTACCTTTTTCTCAAAGTTTAAAGAGTCGATATTAGGTAATATTCCAAATCTATAGGAACCGACCTAGAATCCAGAGATTCATTCTCTTTCCCACAAAGAGCTCATTTCCATGTTTCCACAGGGAGGCTAGATTTTCAATCAAGCTAGAGGTGCATTCCTGATTGACAATAGTTTTTGGCACGCTTGGTAGGACATAAACTACTTCTCAGTTCCCTAAGTTACAAGTTTTTTTATTGCTTTTTTTATGTGATCAGTAGTTTTCTACCTTAAAGAAGGCATTGGTCATAGCACCCGGCGGCTCTACAAGGAAACATCTACTGGTTTCAAGAGATCAAGTGCTGATATTTTTCAAATCATTTTTTATATTCAGATTTCTAGTTAATTACATGAGTAGAAATGTCAAATTATTGTGGGCAACAAGAATACTCACAATCGTATTATGAAAGAAATATCCATAAAGTTTATAATCAGTCATATCATTACGAGGGTTCTACCAATTTTATTCAGAATGATTTTGTAACATCAGATTATCAGCATGTTCTCCCTATCTGTGAGCCTTTAATTCCTATGCACATCTTGTATGAAATGGATATTAATGGAATTAGGGATCAGGTTATGATTCTTGGTCAGAGGCTTGTTGACCTTGATGTGGGTTTAAAGGGAGATCCATCTTTTCCCTCACATAAAGATGAGTTTGGATATCATGAGTTACAACTCCTTTTGGTGGGTTGGGCTCACCAAATACAAGAAAATAAAGAGCAACAAGGATTTGGTATGCAAATAGAGGATTCAACCTATCAAAATTTTCAAATGATCATACTGATATGGAAGATGAAGTATTTTGAGGATACAACAAAAATAAAGCAGCATATGCAGATTCAAGAAAAAGAGTAGTTTGATGCCAAACAAAGACAAAATGATCAACTTGTCAATGAGTTGGAAGCATAGAAGAAAGTTCATGAGAAAGAGTTGGTGAGTCATAAAGAATTAATAGCTTTCATGTTTTCTACAAGAGTAAAATATGAGAAATATTTCCAAAGAAATTTTTTAGCTCATGATGAGTTCCATGAAAAAGAGCTATAGGAGCACAAAGAGAAAATAAGGCTCCTGATTAATACATCGATTAAGTATAGAGAGTTTAGTAAGATACATTATGAAGAAGCCCAAAAGTATAAAGAAGATATTGAGAAAAGGATTTTATTTGATGAGCTACCTAATTTTGTTGAAGAGGACAACGTGCATGAACAAACACCATTATCAAGTTTTAGCCAAGTAGATGAAGAATTGAAGCCTATCCTCAAGCAAGAGTATGACGAAGATGCTGAAAATTAGAGGGTAGAAGTACTAGTCCTAGGATAGTAAGAGGAGCCTCAAGACATTGACGTTTTGGTCATGCATGATACTGACAACAAGGTAAGTATGAATCCTCTTCCATGCAAAGATGAAAATCAAGATGATGAGTATAGTTTTTGGGATGATTTGGAAGTATTTATGATAGAATTAGATAACTGTGACTCACCTCCTCACAAAGAGGAACATGTTCAGCAAGCTATTGAATACATAATGGTGGCTGAATCTCAGCAAGAGCATGAGAATGATCTTGATAAGATGCTAGTCCAGATGGAAATGAGTGTAAACAACATTGAAATGATGCTTTAAGACTCTGATTTGGTTCAAGTGATACAAGAAAATCAGCAGATCATTAATGATCAAGAGGTTTGCAATCAACAAAATTAGGTAGATGAACCAATTATTCTTTCTCTTAATTTTCTTGATTATGAAATCTTTAATCAGAATGATATGGTGTTTGAAAAGATGGAACAAGTAATAGAAATCAGCACCAGTATTCCAAAATTTATTATTTCCAGGGGCTGCCCAATCAGGCATATTTTCATAATGGAGCCTAAGTCTAAAATTTCAGAAATTAAAAAGAAGGACCAGCACATTTATTCACCTTAGATTTGCATTGAATTTGATCAAATCAAAGAGGTATGTGATCTGGTCTATCATTTTCAAGATATGCTACAAGAGTTTTTTGTATTTTCAGTTATATTGCATATCTTTTCAGTCATATTGCATATCTTTTCAGTTGCATATATGCATGCATCTCATCTGTTATTGGTGAGAAAAGGGAGCTATTTCAATCAATTTTTTAATGGATGTATCTAAGGTTTTGATGATTGATTAGTTTAGGGTAGCTTAGAGGTTTTCAATTTTAGCTTGCTTTCTCCAAGTGCTGGGCACAATAGCTTCAGTTTTTTAGTTAGTTGCAGTTAGTTTTTTCAAATAGAAAATAGGCATGTTGTTGTAGTGCATTATACCTCATAAATAAGCACCCATCATAATAGAGCTAAGTTGTAACTCAATGCTCTACATCATAGGAGACCAAATATCTTACTATCATGAGCTACAACAATAGGTTTATTTGTTGTTTTTTGTTTTCCTCTAAGTGCTTCCAGCACATGTTTTAGTTTTCAGTTGGTAGTTTTCTGAAGGCTACAAGTTAGACAACTTCATGGCAAAACTGTTAAAAAATGTATACATTAATCCTAAAGTGAAACATTGGATATTCCAAGGTTTCAAATCAGGTGCAATGGCCACACTCCAAAATAGGTCATCCATGACCTTTCCTAACAACTTGCAGACTTCAGAAAGAAGACAATTTTTTTAGGAGAAGATACTTGGTATAATTCAAAAAATGGACTCAAATTTGTTTTCTACCACATGCTAGCTATTTGCAAATCAATAATTGTATTTCATCAGCATCATCATACCATATAATTGATTTAACAGCCATATGATGGTGCTGAGGACAAACAAGTACAAATTTCCTAACAGCTAGCATGAGGTATTTTTGTTTCAATTTTAGTTTCAGTTTTGCAGTTGTGTGGTGTGTTTAAATTTTTAGAATTTTCTAAGTTTTTCCAAGGTTTAATAAGGTTAAGTTTTGTTAAAATTCAAGACTTTGTGCCCAATGGACTGCAAAAGGCAGCTGGTCTATTTTGTTCAACAGGTAAACACCCCTAAGAGGTCACCAAAAAATGTTACCAATTTTTGCATCATGCTCAAATTGTCAAAGTTTAGACAACATTGGTGAAAGGTACTTTGATACATTTAAATATTGAAGCATTCATGATTAATTACTGTATGATGAATGGGAAATATAGGAAAAGAGAACATTTCTTTAATGTGCAAATGCATTGTTTACAAGTAAAATATAAGTGTATTTGCAATCAAGTGTTCTTTATTCTTTTGCACAGGAATATACAGAATGGGTCCCACACAAGCCATGGGATAGCTCTTTTTAAAAAAATGCAAGAAATAGAAAGAACATGCATATGTACAGAAGTCAAGGAAAAGATAAGGGTTGATTCCATCATTGCCTAGATGGAATGATGGATAAGGTTGTTGAGTAGCCTTGGTTGGATGGTTGAAGAGGTCCCGCATCTTGGAAGTGCCTGCAAAATATGGAAGAGAGGGTATTAGTCTAAAAAGACTAAGAAATGATGAAATTAACACCTATCTTTAAGCATGATAGCAATACAGATACATATTCAAAAATGCAAATTAGAATGCATAGATGGAACTGCTGGAAAGAATGATCACATCACAGAGAATACTTTATTTCTTAACATTGTTTGCTTCATGTACAGGTTCATGTATGAAGACCAAGTAGGTTGTTGAAAGGACATGCATACATTACACACATGAAACTTTCCAATTGAAGTTATGGAGAGGCAAAGACATGAAGACCAGAGGACTAGAAAAGGCTATTGAGGGGGCATGCATAGTTTCAGGCATGGGACCTTCTGGCCAAATCATGGTGTTGCAGAAGACTAGCTGTTGAAGGGACATAACCTTTGTCATGAAACCTTTCAGCCTAACAAATCAGATTTGCAAGTGCTATAGGAGGCTTCTATTTCATTTCTAAAAGTTTCAAAATTGCCACAAGTGTTTCAACATAGATATCAAATTGCTACAGAAGGTATTTATCATATTCTGCTACAAAAAGTTATCTTATAAAGTATTGATTGCCATAGAAATCAGATTTACATTCAAGGATGTATGACATGTCAAAATATGAGGAACAACAAATACAAAGTAAATGGATGGATGTAATTAGTAAAGACATTATATGATAATCAGATTTGAAACAACAGAAAGAAGAGTTCATCATAGAATCAAAACATTAGTATTCAGCCGTAGAAGCAATAGGTATATATGGAAATGCAACTATTTTAATGACAAAAACATCAATAGATAGTAGCGAATAAGGAATTATTTTCATTGATATAGCAGTATACAGAGATATAAGACATGTATTGAGAGAGAAACAGTAACACAAAATATTTTTTTAAGTGCTGAATGTATCATCATAGAGAAAATATGCAATCATATTTTTAGATTTGTATCATCATAGAGAAATATGCAATCAAATTTTTAGAGCAGTAATGTGAAGATAGTGAGCTTCCAGATTGCAAGACATATTGTTGTTATGACAGTAATATAGAACATGAGGTCATTTCTATTATAGAAACCAAAAAAAATATAGCGTATGAAAAAATATTCAAGAGCAACAGGTTCACTGTAAGAAGCAACCTTTTGTTGAGGAGAACTGATTTGTTGTGTAAAAGGAAGAGTTTCATTATAAAAATATATTTTGATGAAAGGGAGATAGCAGATCCAAAAATCATGGTTATGAACAACATATCCTTTCAAGAGCGGTAGTAATGACAAAGATAACAGTGAGGTGTGACATCAAATAGCTTGTATAAACAATATGTGATTACTATAAAAGCCAAAGATTAATGATCAAAATAGAGTTTAAAAGAATAGTCAAATGCATGAATAGAATCAGAAGGGGTTTATAATAGAAATGATAGTATGAACTGTTGTCAAGACAGTGATAAAAATTTGTAATAAAGATATCAGCACCAGGAAAGATTATAGAGATATCTTAGTGGTCTATGTAATAAAATCTACCAATATTCCAGATCCGCTTTAAAAACACAGCCATAAATGTCTTTCCAAAATTCTAGAAGTGGCTCTGATAGCAATGACAAAGTGAAAGTATAAACCCAGTAGCAAATAACAGGCCATGGAAAGTTATTTTAGAAATTTCTATAGATGGCTTCATGTTCGCAACAGCATAATGGAAGAATTTATTAAGTTTAAAAGTTGCAAATATAAACCCAACAACATATAATAGACAACTCATTATTTCAGTTTTCTATTTTGATTAAATGCTAAAGAAAAGAGAATAGGCAGCTTACCCAGCAAAGGAGAACATTGTGACATAATAGAACGAGGACAGTCAGGCCAAAAGCATCACCAAATAATAGCAGAGGGGAAACAGTATTCGAATACCCAGATATCATCAGTAGGCAACAGTAAAAAATAAATATGGCAGCAACTCAAATGACAGAGTAAAGAAACACCAGCTGGGAAGGAACAAATGTACAACAAAGTAGCTGAAAACTCCAGTAAAAACGTAGAGATTCCCATCACAGAACAACATCAAACATTTTCATTCTACAAAATCTCATCACAGTCAAAGACCAGTAGCAAATGGATTCCAAACAACTATCACTTTTCTCCAGCGGTGACTTCCTGCAAGGGTTTTTGAAACCCTCATTCTCTCTTATCCCCATGAAAGAACAAATGATAAATGAAGCAACTCACTTTCTTTTAGGTTTTGTTTTCCCTAAAGGCATTCATGCACGCCTAAGTCAAGTAATGCATTCACGCAAGTTAAGTGATTATTCTCAATATTGTAATAATAATATAAGTTATGTGTTAGAATATAAATAATGTTTTAGACAATTTATTTCTTTCATCTTTCATTTTATATGTATTAAGTAATATATGAAATAATCCACTTAGTAAGTATGAATTTTTATTCATATTTACTAAGCAAATTTTTCATTATTTCTTAATACATATAAAATAGTAGGGATAGAAATTTAAATTATTTATAATTTTATTTTTATTTTATTGCATAATCTTATTTTATTATTACATTTAATATTTAAATGATTGGTCCAATCATAAACCAGTTGTTAAATATTAAATAATGGAAAGGAGATGTATTAGTCATGAGGACTTTTTTGTTTTGATGAGAATTTTGAGGGGATTTTTCTTTTGTGCACAAACTTGTTGATAATAATAATTATTCATCACAATTATAAGGCAATAATTATTAGTTATTCTAAGTACATTTTTGAAGAGTTTTGTCTAGGGTTATCATTCCAGTTGGTTGCTTGTTCCAGGCTCATTCAAATGGAGTTGTTTCTGTTCACAACCAGTTATGAGGTAGTTTAAGGACTGTTGACAACAATTGGGGACTATTTGGAGTTGTTTTGGAGTCACTCTACTAGTTACTATTAGTTGGAAAGTCTTTTGGAGCAGTTTGCTTACAAATTCTGGTAGTTACGCCCCTGATTTGGTGGGTTTTTTCTTCATATCCGACCCCCATAAAATATGCATGTTTTATGAAGATTTGAAGTAGTTTTGAGGGGATTTTGAGTGGCACTTCAGTTATGCATGGCTTGGAGGAGTTCAAGGATCACTTAGACTACATTTTTTTGATAGTTTGACTCCTTATTTCATAAGGATTTCTCATGCATCTGAGTTAGGTTTTTTGGGGACTCTATTTATTTTATTTTCACCTCATTTGTAAGGGTTTAGAGTTTGAGAAAAAAAAGGTATTAAGTGAGTATATTGTTCCTTTGCCTTTTTTCTCATATTTTGTAGTCATTTTTGCAGAGTTTGAAGATTATAAAGTTGGCCTTATTATTCGCATATTTTTTCTGAGTTCTGTCATTGAGCCTTTCAAGTTTTCTGCATTTAAGTTTTTGTATCTTTCAAGCATAGATTAGTGAATTGTTCGAAGTCCTTTTCTAATTTGTAAAGAATTAACCTTTTGCAGAAGTTATCTGTTTGCTGGTTGAATTCTTATCATTAGTGGTACCAAACCCTAATTGTAAGTTTTAAACCATCCTAGGTGTTGTAAAGTGAATTTAATTACAAAATTTAGTAATGTGTATCTGATAGGTACAGGTTTGTGATTCTGAGAAATCTGCATCCATTTTGGAGTATTACCTCTTAGTTAGGTTTCATTTTTTCAGTTATCCTTCTACCTTTTTCTCAAAGTTTAAAGAGTCAGTATTAGGTGATATTCCAAATCTATAGGAACTAACATAGAATCCAAAGATTCATTCTCTTTCCCAAAAAGAGCTCATTTCCATGTTTCAACAGGAACGCTAGATTTTTAATCAAGCTATAGGCATATTCCTGATTGACAACAAATACATTATCCGGACATGACAAAACCCCACAATCGCAAATGAATACTATAGTATCTCAAATAATGTTTGTGCCAAAGTACTCTCAAATAATGTCATCTCAATTGACAATGTAAGTTGGCTCCTCTTTTTCATGTGGAATAAATCTAAATCAAATGACATATTAAGGAATTTAAACTAGTTAGAACATAACCAACTCACAGATCGGTTCATCTAATGTGGTTAGTTCATCCCAAATTGCACCTTTGACAACTACTACTTTGAGTGCCCCTGTCACATCATCAAAAATCCAAAACCACAACAACCCATTTTCTAGCACTCAAGGGACACAATCTCTTTCAACTAGATTTGGGCCTATACCATAGCAAAGACAACTAGGATCATTTTCTGGTAGTCCTACGTTCAGTCAACCCCCTCCAAGGGTTATGTCTTTGTTCCAACCAAGATCTTAACAACAACAACCCTTCAACCAATATCAATCTAGTTTCCAACATAATTTAGCATTTGGTAGTTAGAATCAACATCTTCATAGGTCATATATACCCATCACATATTTTCAAAATCCCAAAAAAACCCATCTTCCAGCTGCTACACCACAACCTAACTCTGAAAACATCTCACAAAATCAAACTGACATGTTGATTCAATAGATGCAAGTAATGCAAAGTCAATTAAAAAAATTGAAAACCAAGGATAGACAAAGTCCTTCACCATGGAGGACATATACCCTTACCCCTTTGATCAGTTGATACTCATACCTCCTTTTCCTGCACTCTTTGTGGTGCCAAAGTTTAACAAGTATAGAGGTAAGAAAAACCATGTGGAGCACATTACAGATTTTTTCACGAGTTGCATAGAGGTCGCTCATGATGAATCATACCTTATGCTATTGTTTCTCCATAGCTTATCTGAACCAATAATGGAATTTTTTTCACACTTACCTCATGATATCCAACCTTGGGGGTGTATACACCTAAAAATGGTCACCTAGACTATTAGCCCCTTTTGCTAAATCATCAATTGCTTGTTCTTGATCAAATCCTAGTTCTATCATTTATTCGATTATTTTCTATGGGCTAACCATCTTATCCTAAGTCTTTATTTATTTAAAAGGAATATTTCCTCCCCTTTTATTAAATAAAAAGCCCCCACTTTTCCTCTTATCCTAAGTTGCACAAATAAAGCATTATTCTTATTTATAAAAAGAGAAAAAGCACTTTTTGTCTCATATGGACACAAAAGTCAACTCCTATTTTCTCATTGGAGGATACTTGTGCACATGGATTTCTCCTCTTTGATGCTCCACCATTGATTAAATCTTTTGCCTCTTAATCTCCATGGTCCATTTCTCCTCATTTCCTATAAAAGAAGAGCTCTCTTCTTCATTCTAGATCCCCAACTTTTTATGCTAACTTTATGCTGTAGGATTTCTACGTCACTTTGGAGCTTTTAAAGATTTGGAGCATTCTTAGCATCTACATCTCATTCTTGCATTCTTAGCTTAGCTTCATATTTATGCTTTCTTAGATTAGCTTCATTTCTATGCTCTAGATTAGCTCACATAGATTAATTAGCTTGGGTTGTAACACTTGCATCTTTCATTTTCATAGCTTAGCTTGCATTTCCATTTCTAGTATAGTTGCATTGCATTTTGATTCTTGATTCTTGAGGATATTGGCATTCTTGCCCTTGTCTTTATTGAATCTCCCATTGCATGGTTTACTAGCAAGGTTATAGGCTAAATAGCTCTAGCTGAGAGCATTCTTAAAAACCCTTGCACTCCATGCCTAGGGAGCTATGGATCGATTTGTGAGGGCTCATTCTTGAGTTTCCTTGCATGTAATGATCCATAGAAGTGTGACACATTTATAGCACACAGGGGGAACTAGCTGAGATGTTCACATATCACTTCTATCATGACATTAAATGTAAGTTTAGTATTAAAGATCTATGTGATACTAAGCAAAATGAAGGTGTGTCTTTCTCTAAATTTCTACAAAGATGGGGAAGCACTGCTAACAAGGTACCTTATGACACTCGATAATAGGACCTCATAATCATGTTTGTCGATAATCTCATTCTAGACATGGCTTATATTATCCAGCTTCAACTTGCACCCAATTTCAAATAGTTGATTGAACGAGGTATCCTATTTTTATAGAACCTAATAAAGAAGGGGATCCTTGTTGATCCTAATCATCCCAACACGACTAAGAATCATGTTGATAAAGCTAAGTGGTGGAACAAAAACAAGAATGTCACCAATAATGTTCTCATTGATGTTAAAATAGTGAACTACACCCAACCAAAGATCTCTTTAAAAGGAGAACTTATGAAAATCTAGACACCAGTAATGTAGAAACCATTGGAAAATACTCTAGTGAAAACTCCTATTTCAAATATTCAAGCTTCTAATATATCTCAAAACTAACCCAATGCGCAACCAAGACTCCCCTTTCCAAAATGTGAGTATACACCACTAGGGGAGTCAATTGAATCAACACTGAATAAATTGATCCAAACAAACATGATCACCCTACCCAAGATTTGAGAATTTTAACATGGTGTTGTCAAGCCCAAATGGTGGAATGGAAATGACTTTTTTTAGTATCATCATGTTAAAGGACACAAAACTTCAAAATTATATCGATTAAAAAGTGTTATACAAGACTTGATTGAACAAGGATAAATCTGTTGGCAAGTTGTCTATATTGAGATATATGACTAGATATAGTGTTTTCATTATGGCAACAAATTCATATAGTAGTTTGAAGTCAGCGCACTAAGTGTAAAGATCATAAATCAGTTAAGTGTTGAAGAGTAGACAACATACAGAGCACCAGAGACTCAGAGCATCAACGCACGTGTGTACGAATGAATTATGGTATGCGCCCTGGAAGTTAAGGTTGTTAGACTATACTTATGCTTAGTCTAAGAGCGCATAAGTAGATATGCAAAGATATGAAAGTTAAAGTCAGTTGAAGTTGCACAACCATTGTGTGCCAGCAGAGAACAGAGCATAGAGCCGACAGTGACTATTTTGGTTTGCAATTATAAATTAATGTTGTAGAGGCTATGCACCCATTGTATTTAGGTTGCCAACATATGTACATGTATAATTGTAAGCACGCTTAAGCCAATTCATTTGGAAGCATTATTTGTAATTAGTTATAGGGCCGACCTAATTGTATAATTAGTATGAGCGCATAAATATAAGGTGCACCCATTGTATTCAGTATGAAAGTTGTAATAGAGTTATGATAAGCAGAGTAGAGGTATGCAGAGAGAGCATATGATGTATTAGAGCTTTGTAAGAGGTCAAAGCATCAGCGCACCAAAGGAACTGATCTGACAAGTAGTGTCACAGTGATAGTTCACCTGTAGATATAGTGTGTATCTAATTCAGAAGGTTGTAGCCTTCATCATTTGAGCAGTGAGCTCTAGGAAAATGAGTCCACTCCCCTAACAGGAATAATTGTAAAAGACTCCTAACAGGGTTCGACCCTTAACAAGGTCTACTATACTAAAAGCATTGTAAAGCTACTCCTAACAGGCTAAAGGATCTTCTAACAAGGATCACAAAACACTAGTGCAAATTATTAGTGGGTATCAAGTCCCACCGGGGTTTTTACATATTTGGGTTTCCCCGTAACCATATTGGTGTCATGTGTTGATTTCATGTTTCATGTTTATGTGAATGTTTAATTCAGTACTTAAGCATTTATAATTTAGTATTCAGATTAAAGTGAAAAGTTAAAATACAGTGAACACTGATTCACCCCCCCCCCCTCTTAGTGTTCCCATTCCTAACAAAATCGATATTGAGAATCAACCAAAACCTAGAAACAACATAGATCACACAATATTCAAAGACTTGTTACAAAATCATAATAAAGGGAAGACCCCCGCATCTGGTAGCCATTCAAAACAAGTTAATTATACTTAATCTTCCTTTGATAATGTGATAAACTGCTTAAATCCCTCTGAGAACCAAATCACCACAATCACTATCAGAGACAATAACTCTAAATATGCAGTCATGACCCATTGATCCAAGGTTTCCCAACAGGGTGCACCTTCTAATTCTAATTCCCCTGCAACCTCTATCATACCCCAAATCCACAACATAGTCTAATGGATTATCTTAAAAGAACACCTGCTCAGATATCCATTTTTTAGTTGCTGCACATGTCTCCCCAACACAGGCAAGCGCTAGACTAGGCACTCCAAAATGCTATTGTCTCAAGGGACATAATCCTAGATAATTTGCAAACCATGGTTAATTATACAATTCTAAACAAGCACACAACATTTACTAAGAAAGATGTGCCTCCATAAAAACCACTGCATAATGATCCCTTGCACCTTCTAGTACAAGTACACAAACACATGATTATATGGGTCCTCATTGATGATGGGTCTAGATTAAACATGTGTACTTTAAATGTAATAACAACCTTGGGATATTCAAAGTCCAGTGTGGATGTAACCCATATAATCAACATGAGAGCATATGATGAAGAGGAGAGATCATCACAAGGTGTCCTCATTTTTCCTATTAGAGTAGGACCAGTGGTAAAGGACATAGATTTCCAAATCCTAGACCTTGAACTAGGATATAATATGTTACTAGATAGGCACTAGATACATTACATATAAGTAGCACCCTCAATATATCACCAATGCATCGAATTCCACTGCCAAGGTATTGAAATAATCATAGAAGGTGATCCAAATATGTTTCAATATTGTAGCGCCTTAAGGGATAGCTCTGAAAATTAAGTACCACTAAATAAAGAAGCCAATACTCCTACTTTTGGTTCAATTTCCAAATCCATACTAAGGATGAGAATTAAAATATTAGTCCAAGACAAAGGATGTGATGAATATCTCTACAAGGAAGCCTTCACCATTACCAATATGCCTCTGTCACCAAGATCCTATGGTTTCCCTAGATTAGTAAAGATAGTTGAAACACTAAAACCTATTGTCTTCAAATGTCTTCCTACAACATTTGTCAAATGGGTTGATTTAAGTGAGAAAATTCCATTTGATCCTAATATCAACACCTAGTTATACCAAGATCTCCAGGAAACATCGTCAAAATAGTTACCTTTGGATTAATATGGACTAGGATACACCATGTTTTAATAGTTTGGATATGATGGAACCACATGATTAGGGGAAAGAACACAAAGAATGCTAGAACTATCATTGCCGCCTAGCCAAAGGAAAAACAAGGTCTTGGGTATGGCTAGTCTAGAACAAGTGTGGTCTTTCAAGATGTTCAAGAGGTCATCGATCTAAACTGGGAGCAAAATCATGGACGTGCCTAGATTAGCACCATACTTCCACAAATGTTGCCACAAGAAATGAAAACCACAACCTTTGAATTGTCCCTTGAATAGGAAATCTTAAATTTTGTGGAAAATAAGATACTCTACAAGTGTTCTAGTGTGATAGATTCTTACGAGTATGAGTGGACATCCCTTCACAACTATGAGTCTGACTTCCCTTGGCATTCCCCTCAATCCACTAGCACCATGAACATAAATGACATGTTTCATCACATGAACTTAGAAGATGAGCCTTGTATTGATAAACAAGTCGATGTAAACTCCTTAGACAGTGCATCTACCTCTAGATTTGTCAAAACTAAGTCATCTCCCAATACTAACCTTTGTCAAGTCCACCCTGAGATAATTGACTAGGACCAACAAGGATGCCTGGATATAGATATATTTGAAAATGATGAGGCCATCGCATAATTTCTTGGGCTTTGGGAAGGAATACCATCAGGAGAGCACAAGGTTGTGTTCTCTTTTGATTTAGGTAGGTTGACATACTTTGGGGAGGTAACTCATCTTTCTATTCAAAAAAGAAAAAATGAAAAGAAAAAAGAAAGGTCATTAAGTGAAAACTGAAAGGTGCTTCTTAACTGTGAAAAAAGTAAAAATAAACATGTATCTTCTAGTGAAAACCTTTTTGAGGCACCAAAAGATGGAAAGTTGGAACCCCTGCCCGTAGATGAGGAGAAAGATATTATTAGTAGAAGACACTATTGAAGTTAACTTAGGGGATGAGCTCCATCCTAAGAAGATTTATCTAGAAAAGTCTCTCTCACCTAAAGAAAGAGAGAAATTCATTAAATTCTTCAAGAAAAGACATGTGAATTTTTCCCGGTCATATGCTAACATGCTAGGTCTGTATCTGGAACTAGTCTTACATCACTAACCACTATTGCCAGATGTGAAACTAGTTAAATAGAAATTGAGAAAGATGCATCCCCACATTGTCCTACTAGTGAAAGTTGAACTAAAGAAATTTCTAGATGTTGGCTTCATAAGACCCATCCCCTATACAAACTAGATATCTAATCTAGTACCAGTTACAAAACATTCAGGAGATATCCGCATATGTACATATTTTAGGGACTTAAACAAAGCTTATCCCAAGGATGACTTCCCTTTAAAAAACATTGATATCATAGCGAATCTAATAGTGGGACATGATATATTATCTATAATGGATGAATTCTCAGGATATAATTAGATTAAAATAGCTCCTAAAGATTAGCATAAAACAACATTCACTTGCACTTAGGGCACATATTGCTGGAATGTGATGCCATTTGGTCTAAAAAATGTAGGTGCTTCCTACCAAACATAAATGACAATGATCTTTTATGATATGATCCATAAGACCATGTAATATTATGTTGATCACATATTAGCAAAATCCAAACTCAAAGAAACACTCTTGCAAGTGTTAGGATATATTTTGATAAGTTAGAAGAATACAAGGTTTGGTTGAACCCAAAGAAGTGTGATTTTGGAGTCACGTTTGGAAAAATCCTAGGATTTATATTTTCATACAAAGGAATCAAAGTGGACCCAGAGAAAGCAAAATCAATACTAGACATGCCTCCTCCCATAAATTTGAAATAACTTAGAGGAGTTTATGGAAGGTTGTAATCAATCAGGAGATTTATATCCCAACTGGCTGATATGTGTCACCAATTTTAACACTTATTACATAAGGGAGTAACTTTTGTCTGGATAGAACCATGCGAACAAGCATTCCAAATTTTCAAGAATTATCTATTAAGTTCTACAATGTTAGCTCCACCAACTCTTAGCAAACTACTTCTACTATGCATTTCAGAAAAAGATTCAACACTTGGAGCTCTCTTAGCACAACATGATGACAAAGGAAAAGAGAGAGATTTATATATTATATCAATCAAACCTTGGTTGGATATGAACTTAATTATTCACCCATAAAAAATTCATGTCTGGTAGTTTTTTTTGCTTCCCAGAAGTTGAGACACTACATATTAAGTCATCAAACCAAACTCATTGCTCACATAGATCCACTTGTGTGTGTGAATTTTGTACCTAATCTGTAGACACAACACTTCAGTAAAATATTAGAGGTTAGCAAAAATGAAAGCTGCAATGAATTGAAAGCTAAACTAACCAGACAATTTACTGCCTTCTAATAGGTGCGAGTATGATGTTCTCAGATTGTTATCAAGATCAGTGACCTTGATGACACCTAAATGAAGGATTTGAATGCAAAACTGATATGAAATATGAATGCAATTAATCTATTTTTTTGATTTTCTATGCAATGATATGATGAAAATTGATATGAATCTAGAATCTAAGATGAAATTGATATGCAATGAATTGATCTAAGATGAATTCTAAATGATATGCAATACTAAAAAACAAGAATGATCTCACAATAACTTGGATTCGCAAAGATGATTCTTTAGTCTCCAATTCGACAGCGTGAGGATGCAAAAATATGACATGATTTGTGAAGAGCCGAGGCCTTAATTTATAGAAATCCAGGGCTTTGGAGGTGCATGAGAAAAGCCATAAATCACTCAGATTAACTCAGCTTGATTTTTGAGTTATCTGATTATAAAGAATAATTAACTCACAAAAACATGCAAAAGCAGAGTTGAACTCAAAATAGAGTTTTTGATTTAATTGATAATTGATAGTTGTCTGCTTTTATGATTGTGCATGTTTTATTTATGAATAAATTTAATAATAAAGTGATTTATTTCCAACTTAACTGATTTTAAATTTAAAAATAACTGATTTGTGGGTTAATCAAATATTTTTCAAACTTTTATTCCAAAAACAATATTATTAAAAATTGACAACTTGCTTTAATTAATTACATAAGAATTTAATCAATTATTCATAGGATTTTGGATTTCTTGTCAAAATTAAATAATACAATTTATGAATAAATAGAATTAACTTCAATTAAACAATTAAGTGGCATAATTAAATCTAATTAATTAAATATTGAGAATATTCAATTAATCAAACTTTAGGATAAATAGGATTTATCGCCAAATAATCAATTAGGAATATTACTAGGAATGTTCCTCGATGCAGAATTTATGATAATCAATTAGGATTCAATGATGTTCAGATGTGCCTTTGGTTAGGACTTTGATGTCGATTTCATTCGATATGTTGATATAGGAGATTAATGAACCTATAGCCCATTTTTGGGGTATTACATTTTGCCCCTCTTTGAATTGTTATGCGAAGCGCAATGGTTCATAGACAGTCTGTGCATGATGTTGATTGATATCGATATGAAATTGATATGAGACAGAAGCTGATTGAAAGATATGATGATATTAGGTCCTGAATGACCAAAGATAATGTTAACTATAACAACAATGAACCAATGAAACAAAAGCATCAAAATGCCTGATGTTAGAGTAATCATACTTTATGCTTATTAATTAAATCACTTTGGTTTAATTAATTAAGTCATTTATTACTCTATTTACTTAAGCTATCTTTTAGGTGCATTATAATTAATATATTTATTAATTATAATGTGCAACCTAGCTTTATTTTTTGCTTTATAGCTTTAGGGTTTTATTGTTCACCTATATGGTTGAACCCTTCTTTTTAGACAATTCACTTATTGGATCATAATAGAGATTGCTCTTTGCATGTCCACAAGATGTCTCTGGCTTTTTGGCCTCCATGATTTTTCTTGCTTCTGTGCTTTGCTTCTTCCATGTGACAGGGTTATGCATGCAGGTGTTCTTGGGAGATTAGTATTTCACCTAATCTAACATGGTATCAGAGCCATCTTTCTGCTTGTTGTTCGTGTTTCGTTGAAGTGTTTCAGAAGCAGGAGGTTTTCAAGGGTTTCAGAAGTTTTTTTGTGGATCTGGGGGGGAGCCAAAATTTGGCTCACCTTGGGCAAAAACGGACACCACCATTGTGTCCGGAAGGCCCAAAAACCCCAAAATCCATATAAAACTTGTCCATTTTGGACACAGTGGCATCAGAGGCAAATTTTTTTTTGCATACCAGGGCCGTACGGCCCTGGCACGCACTCCGAGACGGCGATTTTTCAAAAAAATTTATTAAAATTTTTTACAGGGCGGCCTCCCGGGCGCCACCCCCGCGGCCTCCGCCGAGCCGCTAGCAGATGGCTCCTCCGCCGCTCCGCTGGCCTCCTCCACCGGCCCCGCTCCGCGGCCCGCCCAGCCGCCGCCCGGCCCGGCCGCCACCCCGGCTCCACCTGCGCCCGCTACCCGCCGGCCCAGCTCCGCTCGCCCGCGGCCCCTCCGCTCCGCCGGCCCCCCCCACCGCCGGCACCAGCACCAGCCCCTGGTCCCCCACATGACCAGGGGTTTCCTGATTCAGCCCCCAGGCCCTCTGCTGACGTCAGCATGACGTCAGCAGACATGCTTTTTAATTTTTTTAAAAAAAAATTTGCATGTTTTTTTAGGGCTCTGTTTTAAGGGTAATTGGGCTTTTTTTGCCATATCTTCTTCATCTGGAGGAGTTAGTGGGCGAACGAGACATCATCGGAAAGATGATTCTGAGACGGTCGTTTTATACAGATAGCTTTTTTCCAGATTCTTCTTCCATTTTTCGCACCAGGCTGTTGAATTCAGAGGTTTTCTTTTTCAGGTGCCTGCCAAAGCACCTGTCACTGTTTTTGCCGTAACTTGAGCATACGATGGCGTTTTTTGCCAAACGAGATATCGACGGAAAGCTGGTTCCGAGAACTTTCTATTTTTTTCAGTTTGGTTGTTTGATTTTGCCGTTTTCAGGGGTTTTCTGCCAGTCAAAGTCACGGGTACTTTTTGCATTCTGGACACTATATCTCTCACATCCGGGCTCAGTTTTCAGCAAACTTGGTATTTTCGAAAAGCTGGTTCAGTGTGCTATTCAGTGGCAGAGGTTATTTTTCTAGATTCTACTCCAGGTTTTCACTCCTCTGAGTTATGCAGTTTATGCCCTCTGGTGGAGTGCTTGGTTCTACAGGTCCGGGGATCTCTTCTTCTGAGTTCATAGCTCACTCTTCTTTCTGTCTTTTGAGCATTGTATGCTTCTCTTCTGTTGCATTCTTTTTTCTGTAAACGCACTGAGATAAAGTGCCTACTTTTGCATATCTGGGATCTTGTACTCCTTGTGTTTGTTTGTACTCGCACTCAGTTATAAAGTGCCATGGGGGGATTCTGATGCATTTGCCACTATAGGCGCATCCACTCTTGTCAAGTGAGCGTACCTTCCATGACATTAGCCCATGTAGACTGTGTCTATGACACCGCCCTTTATCCTGTGCTTGTACCTTCTTTTGCACATAGGTGTTCCTATTTCTTCTTCTTGCAGATGTTTCTGGCATTGCATTTCAGTGTTCCTGTCACCCCGTTCAGCATTATGGGGGGTTCACCTGTTGGCTCTATTGCTTCCTTGGTTCGGTTGAGTGATCTACGTATTCAGTTTTTGTTCCTATGTACTAGGCGGATGCAGTGGCTAGGCACCTATGCATTTCGGTGAGATGGATCATCTACTATATAGACACTCATTCACTCCTATTTTGGAGGTCACCTCTTTGATTGATCAGCTCTTCAGACTTTGTCTTCTCTACCTGGTCATGCACTTCAGTGGGGGTTCCAGCAGTTTCTTCTGACAGTGTTTGTAGCTTCATGCTTCGGAGATGCTTCATGCTCTTTCTTGTTCCTTTCTTTGGGACATTCCCTAGATTGGAGGCTTTGTTTCCTTCATTTAGTTTATTTCTTGTACTGGGTACCTGATCAGGCCTTGTTGCCGGGACCCATTTTCTGCTTTCGTAGCTGTGCTAGGTTAGCTTCCCTCTTGAGCTACGCTTAAGAGGGGGTGTTAGAGTAATCATACTTTATGCTTATTAATTAAATCACTTTGGTTTAATTAATTAAGTCATTTATTACTCTATTTACTTAAGCTATCTTTTAGGTGCATTATAATTAATATATTTATTAATTATAATGTGCAACCTAGCTTTATTTTTTGCTTTATAGCTTTAGGGTTTTATTGTTCACCTATATGTTTGAACCCTTCTTTTTAGACAATTCACTTATTGGATCATAATAGAGATTGCTCTTTGCATGTCCACAAGATGTCTCTGGCTTTTTGGCCTCCATGATTTTTCTTGCTTCTGTGCTTTGCTTCTTCCATGTGATAGGGTTATGCATGCAGGTGTTCTTGGGAGATTAGTATTTCACCTAATCTAACACCTGATTCCGAACCTTATGATTGCGATGAAGTGAGTGATCGATTCCAGACTCGATTGTTCTTAGAAGAATCACATAGGTATCACATCTGAACCCTTTAGTTACTGAAGAACCAAGGAAATAACACTAATGAACCGATGGTTATGAAAAACTGATACAGTTTACAAGATTAGGAGAATATCAGATTGATATGGATCTCGATGAATCTGATATGCCCCAAGCGATGATAGATTTGCCCCAAGTGATGAGGACTTTTGATGAATCAGCAACTAGACGTGGTTGTTGTCTTGATTACTGATGAAAGATAACAGATTTAGATTACAGACTTTGAATGATGTGCAATACCATGCCCCCTTCGGGATTAAAATTGAAATCTGACAAGAAAAGTTAGCACTTATAGTTTAGAAGCATGTTAATTTATTTGAGAAGTGGTTGTGCATGTCCAGGAACGCGTTCTACATCGTTTAGAGGTCCTGGAGACCAAGTTTGACTAGGTTAAACCATGAGTTGACCATAGTTAACCAAGTTGAAATTTTGATAGTTTGACATAAGATAATCAGTTAAGTTGAATAATGGATTTCTGTGATGATGTATTAGCAGCTGAGCAGGTTTTAGGTGCTGGTACAGATATGGGTACAGATGATCCCTTTGATCTAGGTGCTAAGATTAGATGCCATAAGGCACATAGAGAAGGTACCACAGAGTAGGCAGAGTAGCCAGCATAGGACACAGATATGCCAACAGCAGAGGATGAGCCTAGTGTACCTCTTACTTCATCAGAGATTATTAGATGTCTCAGAGCTTAGGTCTGGGACCTGAAGGTACAAAGTGCTAGGTGGGAGGAGAGGTATCTAGAGGCCGATAGGTAGTGCACAAAGCTTCGTGCAGAGTTTCATTTAGAGGTTCAAAGATTACAGACAGAGGTGACCCATCAGACCTCACGGGCTTCATATTATGTGTCTGCATATTATGCTGTTGTCCCTGCTGCACAGAGAGTACCCACATATTCAGATTACATGGCAGCCTTAGAGGGAGCTAGGGCACCGAGAGTAGAGGTGATACCAGATGCACCACCCCCTCCTCCACTAGATGCCAAGGAGCATGCCGATAGTTGATTCATGTTCTTATGTTTTGATATACTCTATTCTTTTGGATCATTGATATACTATTCTGACTCTGATAGCTCTCAGGAGCTCATTCTTTTGTATATTATGCTAGTAGTGCACCCCTGACACATTTCAAGTTGATGATATATATGAGATCGATATTTTGGGTCATGACTTCATTTGTACTTGTCATGTTTTGATTGATGATGATATCATGTGATGTGTATGCTATGAGTAGTGTAGAATGTATGTATGGATCAATGCAATGCAATGATTTCTGTCATATGTATGGATGTTATGCAAATGTAATTGATTATGAAAATATGTATGTATGATTTATGCTTATGTACTGGATGTAATGTAATGCAACAAATGGTAATGATATGGATGTAAATGCAGTGATACACATGATATGTTTTTGCAGGTTGATGAAGACAAGTACTCAGTCTTATGTCAAAAGGATGTTTAACCCAGGAGGGTTACTGCTTGTGGTTCGGTGAAGAGACCTTCAAGTAAAACTCCACTCTTGTTGGATGTGAAGAATTGATATGAAGAATTGTTTAAGCTTTGAAGTGTTTCCAAACATTTGTGAGATCATGCAGACATGCAAAATGCCAAGAAACATGCAAAATGAAATGCAACCTAGGACCTAGGACCTACTCATTGATCATATGTCGATTTGGTATCATCATTGAACTTTTAGGTAATGGATAAATCAATACAATGCCCACTAGCTATGAAACCATTGACATATGAATATCGATTTGTGTGTGCAAGAATCAATACAACACACATTGGTCAACAACCATGGATATATGAATATTGATTTTGTTTTCAAAATGTCGAATTAGACATAAGCACCAAGGCACAAGTGCCAAGATGACCTGAATATCATGTCCATTTTGATATAGCAATTTGTATAAGCATCAAAACATAAACGTCATGATGACCTGAATACGCCTTGCATTGCAAAACACATCAAGCAGTCAAGAGATCATTCTAAATCCAATGTGAATTACCCGTAGTGACCCTTTATCGTTCACATCCTTAGGTAAGATCACGTTTCACAATAGGAGAAAGAAATCACTCCAAAAGACAATAGTTAGATCAAACTTCCTTGAATTTTTTGGGTATCAATGGTTGAGGTACGCATGGCTATCCAATTCGAGATAGAGGCTCTTACAGTCGGACACCATTTCAATCCATAATTTCCAAAGTTGTTAGATTTTCACATACAAGCATAAAACAAAGAAAAGATTATGCCCCCAGTCATCACTCTCTAAGTCCTATAAAGGACATTATCGAAGAGCTCAAAAGGACATAATATGCAAAAATCTCAATGCGAATCAGTAAGCATACAAGGAGATAAAAGCATGTATAAAGCACAGATTGTTTTTAGTTTGTGATTGATGTTTGATTGCGTTGTTGTAGATGCAAAATCTTTTCTGGAGATGAGATTGACTGATTGACTCAAATGAAGCTGCCAAGGACTTTGACTGGATATGACACATCTAAGATACATTGGGGTTCATAGGATATGACATTGATTTCCCTCAAGTGTTAAGCATTGATAGGATACAGACGCTTGAGCTGATTGGTATACAAACTGACTTATTGAAAAACCAACTAGGAGATATGTACAAACTAAAGCAAGACTGAAAGCTAGGAAAGACCAAGATTGTACTGATAGATGGAGCATTTTGAAACAAGTGGCACCTATTTGTTAGGTTTTCACCATCTTGGCAGAGATTCTATTTTTGCTACCAGGGCGCCTGTTTCTAAGTTTTCACCAAGGCACTTTTTCTTTTTCTCATTTTTTTGTATTTTTTATTTTTTCAATTTTTTTGTATTTTTTATATTTTCCAATTTTTTTGTGAATCATCAAGGTTCCTATTGCTAGGTTTTCACCAAGATGTTCATTTTTTCAGGACTTTTTCCAATTTTAAAGATTTTTTCAGGACATTTTACCATAGACTGAATGCCTTAGGCATAGAATTTCTTCAGATGAAGAACATTGATTGGTTCTTAGAGCTGTTCTCCTTTAGTCATTGAGAGTTGATAGGCACCAGAGCCAAAAGTAGCAGTGATTACAAAGGGACCCAGCCATTTGGGTTCAAACTTCCCCTTGCACTCTCAATGTGATTGATTTTTAGGATTTTCTCTCAAGACTAGATCGCCAACCTGAAATTCTCTGTGTTTGACTTTCTTGTTGTAGCCTCTAGACATTCTCTTCTGATATACTCTAAGATGATCACACACTGCTTGTTTGCACTCATCTAGTAATTCAAGTTCTTGCAACCTAGACACTCTGTAGTCATCATCAGTTACTAGACCATGCATTCTAATTCTTAGTGATGGGATTTCAACCTCAATAGGCAGTACTGCTTCAGACCCATAAACTAAAGCGAAAGGTGTAGCCCCAGTAGGTGTTCTGAAACTTGTTCTGTAGGCCCAGAGAGTTGGATTGATCATGAGATGCCAATCTCTTCCTATTTTATTAACTGTACGATGCAATATTTTCAATAAATTCTTATTAGAAGCCTCTGCTTGTCCATTCCCTTGAGGATAGTAGATAGAAGACCAATGTTGTGTGATCTTGAATTTGGCACATAGATCATCTAGGTCTTTGTTCTTGAATTGTCCACCATTATCTGTGATTATGGAATGAGGTATCCCATATCTGCATATGATATAGGTCAATATGAACATAGATATTTGCTTTCCAGTTGCTTGTGTCAAAGGGACTACTTCTACCCATTTTGTAAAATAATTTGTAGCTGTGATTATATGGGTATGTCCATTAGAAGAATGAGGATGTACAGGTCCTATAAGATCAAATGCCCATTGGTGAAAAGGCCATTGTGTAGTAAAGGGAATTAGATCTCTCCCTGGAGCATGAATTAAATTTCCATGCACTTGGCATTTTTGATAGTTCTTAGCAAACTTGATAGACTCTTTCTCCATCTCAGGCCAATAGTACCCAACCCTAATAAGTTTTCGAGCTAGTGTTAAACCATTCAAGTGTGACCCACAAATACCATCATGGACTTCCTCTAACACACATTAAGACTCTTCTCATTCTAAACATCTAAGTAGCGTACCATCTAGACCTTGTTTGTACAAATTGTGACCAATGATGACATATCGGGAGGCATTACAGATAAGGTATCTCTTCTCATGGTGGTTGAAGGTATCGGGAATGATTTGGTCTTGGAGATAGGAGAATAGGTTTTTGTATCTAGATGAATCATGACCAACAACAGTGCAGGTCATGCGGGTTTCAGGGGAATCATATGCAGGATAAGATAGTGCTTCCACTAGGAACTCGTAGCGTAGCTCATGTTTAGGCTGCTGTAATAAAGTAGATAGTGTTGCCATTACATCAACAGCCTTGTTCTCCATTCTAGGAATTTGCTCAAATGTGATAGATATGAAATATTTCTTAAGATCATCTACCATTCTCTTGTAAGGAATGAGATTTTCATCTTTAGTTTGGTACACATCATTGACTTGATGAATAACAAGTTGAGAGTCTCCATGGATGTGTAGCTCTGTCACTCTCCACTCAATTGCTAGTTTCATGCCATTCAAAAGGGCTTCATATTCTGCAATATTGTTTGTGCAAGGAAACTTTAATCTGAATGCTTTTGGGATTGAGTATCCTCGAGGAGTTATGAACAATATGCCTGCTCCAGATCCATTCTATGTATAGGAGCCATCAAAGAATAACTGCCATTCTCTAGAACAAAGAGTCATGATAGAGGAATCTAGAAATTCCATTTGCATTGGTGTATCATCAATCATAGGTGCATCTACTAATTGATCAACAATAACTTGTCCTTTGATAGCCTTTCTTTCCACATATTCAATGTCAAATTCACTTAAGAGCATAACCCATTTAGCTAATCTACTTCTGAGGGTAGCTTTTCTTAGTATGTACTTGAGTGGATCAATTTTAGCTACCAATTGTGTGGTATGAGCTAACATGTAGTGTTTCAGTTTTTGTGATGCAAAGATCACAGCTAGACAAGCTTTCTCAATCATTGAATAGTTCTTCTCATATGCAACCAATGTTCTACTGATATAGTATATAGCTCTTTCCTTTTTGTTCTCATCATGCTATGCTAGCAATGCCCCCAGTGATGTATCTGTTGTGGAGACATATAAGATCAAAGGCTTCCCATGAATAGGAGGCATCAAGATAGGCGAATTTGATAGATACTTCTTGATATGGTTAAATTTGTTCTTACATTCTTCATTCCATGCAAAGGTCACATCTTTATGTAATGTTTTTGTAAAAGGTTGTGATATATCTGCTAGCTATGATATGAATCTTCTGATAGATTGAACTCTTCCTTGCAACGTCCTCATTTGACTGATATTCTTTGGAGGTTGCATTTCCATTATATCCTTTACTTTAGTTGGATCAACCTCAATGCCCTTCTTTGAAACTATGTATCCTAAGAGCTTTCCAAAAGTGACACCAAAAGCACACTTCTTAGGATTTAGTTGGAGACTAAACTATTCCATTCTGTCTAGGGTCATGCTAAAGTCCTTTAGATGTTCAGTTCTAATCATAGATTTTGCTAAAGTATCATCAACATAATCTTCCATAGTTCGATGCATCATGTCATGGAAAATAGATGTCATTTCTCTTTGATATGTAGCACCAACATTTTTAAGCCCAAATGGCATGACATTCCAACAAAAGGTACCCCATGCACATGTGAACACAATTTTCTCTTGATCCTCTGGAGCAATTTTTATTTGGTTATATCCAGAGAAACCATCCATTAAGGAATACATCTTGAAACCTGCAGTCATGTCCACTATCATATCAATGTTAGGTAGTGGAAAATCATCCTTAGGGCATGCTCTATTCGCATCTCTAAAGTCTATGCACACTCCGATTGAACCATTTGGTTTAGAAACAGGTACAATATTAGAGATCCACTCTGCATAGTCAATAACTTAGATGAATTTGACTTTCAGAAGCTTCTCTAATTTAGCTTTTACCAAGAGTGCAACATGAGGATGCATCTTTCTCAACTTTTTTTTAATAGGTTTGACATTTGGAGCTATAGATAAATGATGCATTATAAGATTAGGATCCAATCCTGGCATATCTGAATATTTCCATGCAAAGTTGATCTTCTTCTCTGTTAGGAATGTTGTAAATTTTTGCTTTTCTTCTTTTGATAAAGATTGTGCTACATGAATCAACTGTGGTTCTTCTGTTGTTCCCAAATTGATAGATTGAGTGGGCTCAATTAGAACTGGAGATCTGTCCTATAAATGACTCGGAAGGACATCAAATATCTCATCCTTAGGCACCTCAGAGAGGTTTTCACCTTCAGATATGTCTTTTATTTTTACTTTTGTAGGTTCAGAGACTGCCACAAAGTGGTTTTCACCCTCAGATTTCTTTTTCTTTTTCTTTTTATTCTTATTTTTATGACTAAGATATTTGATGTCCGACTCCATCATGCTAACACTCAGTTCACTGATGGAAGTACTCATAGGCTCAACTACATTGAGGTAGCAAGCAAGGGCATAGTCATTTGGGAAGGTATAAATACCATGGCTCAGATTTGTGGAGGTTTGATTAATAAGTTCTCGATATTGGATAGTCAAAGTGGGGAAAGATTGGGAGATAGTGTTTACGGATATGGATATGTCATCATTGTTCCTAACCTGATGCTCAAGTTCAAATGTGATATTACAACTTAAGACATTCAATTCTTGAATAGGCTCAATGTCCTCGTGGGAGTCCAATTCAGCCATAGGTGGATCAGAGTCGATAGGTTCCACATTTTTCCCTAGACTTACATTGGGATTAGGTGTATATTGGTGAATAACATCAACATGTTTCTCAATGATAAGCTCATCTGGTTCTGGAATGACTCCCCATTCATAGTCATTAGATTCATCTTCTAATTTAGGATCTCTAGGAAATCTTAGAACATGAGTAAAGTTAGGGTGAATACCCCAAGAAGGGTTACCCTTAGATTTTGATTTGAATTCATACTCATGAGAATCTATCTCAGAATGACTACCACCTTCCTCTTCTTGATTGTTTTCGAGATTAGCTGGTTCTTGTGTTGCAACTATCTCTTGATTGATAGTAGGTTCTTGTGTTTCTACTACATTAATTCTTTTGATAGGATCATCTTTATCATCAAGAAGGTCTTTGATCTCTTTAGGAAATTTTTCATAGGGGATGAGTTCTGAGCTGTCTAAATCACTATTTGATGGTTCTGTTTCTTCTTTCTTAAGAAGAGGTTCTCCTGGTGTGATCTACACTATGACATGAGAATAATTACCTTTGAGGTGATAGGGTTTCTTCTTAAATCCTAAGCCAACCTTATCTTTATTTTCTCTACCAATATATGGAAGAGGTGCCTCAAGACCTTTTCCTCTGACTCCTAGAGGTCCCTTACCTGAATATCCCATCTTAGCTATTAATTTATCTCTTGGACCGTATGACTTAGAAGGGATTTGTGGTGCTGTAGAGTTGCTAGTTTGAACATTGTGGGATTCAGATTCATCTTTGTATAGCCATGATAGCATAGCTTCATCCTCTTCAAACTCTTGCTTGGATACTTGTTCTACCACAAAATTCTTTTTATATGCTTCAAGAGGTTCCTTAGGTTCGAACTTGGACTGTTTCAAAGATTGTCCATAAGACTTAGGTGAGATAGGGAGAGATGTCAAAGATAAGACTGGTTCTATAATATATTCTCCCATTCCATTTTCTTTGATATTGACCTCTTTAGCAATGTCTTCCATTTTGGATGTTGAAGCAACATTTAGTTGTTCAGTAGAAGATTCTTTGTTATTGGGAACAAGCTTATCAGCACTTTCCTTCAATGTATTACAAGTTGTATTCAGATCTGCGGGGATAGTAACCTCTACTCCTTCATAAGGAAACTTCAAACATTGATGGTATGTAGAAGGAATAGCTTGCATTTCATGTATCCATGGTCTCCCTAGAAGAATGTTGTAAGCCAAAGGTAGATCAAGAACTTGACATATAGTATCTCTAATAACTGGACCTACTTTGATAGGTAAGACAATGGTGCCTTTAGAAGATCTTTCTTGTTCATCATAGGCTTTGATAGTTATTTTCTTTCTAGGATCAATAGCCAATTCTGAAAATCCCAATTGTGTGATCAAGCTGTAAGAACAAATGTTTAGGCCATTGCCCCCATCTATCAACACACGTTTGACTCTACAATTCTGGATCAAGACTTCTATATGTAAAGGCTGATTATGTGGGTGACTCAAGGAGTTGTCATCTTCCTCTGAAAAGGAGATGTAAGATGTCCAACCATAGTCTGGAACCTGTCTAAATCAAGGTCATCAGGAACATTGGAACCGAGCAAAGCTTTGTCTAGTATGGCTCTATGAGTTGGGGATATTCGAAGCAACTCAAACATAGAGATTTTGGCATTAGTGTGCTAGAGTTGTTGAACAATGTTATAAGATGTAGGCCTTGTATCCTTTGGATAGGAATATTTGGAAGTAGCCTTATGTTTGGAAGCAGATGAAAGATTGAAGGGTATCTTAGGGACATTAGATGAATCTGGGATTTATCCTTTCAAATGTGCCTGAGCTTGTGATCGAGTAACTGCATTAACTGAGGAATGATCTCTTTCTCTTCATACAATTGTGATGACATTGCAACTTTCAGAGAGACATGGTTCAACCATATTGATGACAACATTATTTCCAGGGTAGGCATAATTGACTTTTGCCCCCATATTAGGCTAAGAAGTTGAAACTCCTTGACCATGTTGTGGAAATGGTTCTATAAATGCCGTATGATCGTTATTGCTTTTAGGATTGTCAACTGTGATGTCTCCACTATCGATCAGATCTTGAATGGTGTGTTTCAACCGTTGTACACACTAAAATATGCACTTCTATGAACCATTACTTGCAAGGTTGCTCAAGGATGAGGCCTCACAAAGCGGCTCATAGCTCTCTATGCATGGAGTTGCAAGGGACTATGAGTCTTGCTCTCAGCTAGAGCTACAAGAAGGTGACCTTGCTAGTCAACCATACAATGAGAGATTCACAATGAAGATAAGGGCAACAATGCCAATATCTCCAAGAATCCAATATGAAATGCAATGCAATGCAACTAAGATGAAGATGCAAATGTGCAAGCTATGCTATGAAAATGGAAGTACAAACTAAGCTATGAAAGGAAATAGCAATGGATTACAATGCCTCCTATTTAAACTATGTGAGCTTATTCTATTGCATAAAAGGAAATCTAATCTATGATGCCATGAATGTAACTATGAAAGCAAAACTATTATGAAATGCAACTAAAATGATGAAAGCAACAAGTCTTCAATGTCTTCAAAAAGCTCCAAATGTACCTAGAAAACCTGCAGCATAACAATAGCATAAAATATGGATATCTATCTATATGCAAATGGAGGAGAGAGCTTTCCTTTTATAAGAAATGAGGTGAAATGGACCATGGGGATTAAGAGGCAAAAAGTCTTAATCAGCGGTGGAGCTTGAAAGAGGAGCAATCCATGTGCACACATATCCTCCAATAGGAAAATAAGAGTTGACTTTATATCCATATAAGACAAAAAGTGCTTTTCTCCTTTTTATAAAATATGAATAGTGCTTTATTTGTGCAACTTAGGATAAGAGGGAAAGGTGGGGGCTTTTTATTTATTAAAAGGGGAGGAAATATTCCTTTTAAATAAATAAAGACTTAGGATAAATGGTTAGCCCAAGGATAAAAATCCAATATATGATCGAAATTAGGATTTGATCAAGAAATTGATATTGTTGAAAATATTAATTATTGATAAAAATGATTCAGGATTGATAAATTGAATAAATGGGGCCCAAAGTCTAGGCGACCATTTTTGAGTGCATACAACCGTAAGCAGTTATTAGTTTTGTGACCTTTACCTTGATGGAAATCACATAATTCATTTTCTTTCCACCAATGTGGCTTAGGGTCTGGATTAGATTGTCGGATTGATGGCAAAGAGATGATGTTATCATCTAGTAGAGTTCTCATAGCTGATTCTAAAGATTCTCCAAGAGGAGTGAACTTTTTCTTTTTATTCCAAGATTTGTATTCTGGCTTCTTTTGGAATGGTTCAGATGAATTTTGTTCTAAAGCTTTAATGGCTTGGGAACTAAGAGTAAGGTTGTAGGCTGGTGCCTTTGATGGGGCACAGATAGTGTCAACAACACCATCTATGATGATGCCTTTGTTCTTGTTCCAATTTTTGTTCTTATCTTTGGAACTAGATCCAGATTCATATTTATCCTTTTGAAGCTTGATATCTCCTTTCTTGACAAGTACTTTCTCAATCTTGATTGCATTATCTACCATTTTTTCAAAAGATGTATGATCTTGCATTTGTAATGGGTAGTTGATCTCTGGGACAAGGTTATTGATAAAGATTTTGAGTTTCTCCATTTCGGGAATTGGTCTAGCATATAGAGAGAACTTCTTTCACCACCTCTTGAGGAATGTTAGGAATGGTTCTCCTAGATATTGCTTGAGGTTACAGATATTGATCATGGTGACTGGGTGTTGAATATTGTAGGAGTGTTGTTGATAAAACAATTTAATCAACTACTCAAAATTTTTAATCATAGGAAGCAATCTAGAAAACCAATGAATGGATGCTCTGCCTAGAGATTTAGGAAAGAGGCGCATCAGATAGGTCAGTTCATGCATGAACTCCATGGATTGTGTACAAAACTCTCTGACATGATCTTGAGGATCAGAGTGTCCATCATATTTATCATACTTCGGCATCTCTACTCTTTTTGGAAATGGCGGCATGTACAAGTCTTTGTCAAATGGAAAAGGACATAGAGCCTCCATGGAGAACTCCTTGGGTTCCTTTTCTTTTTCGAGTTTATTCAGTTTGACTTGTAAAGCATGCATCTATTTCATCATGGTCATTATCAAAGTTTCTTCCTCATGTGTGATGATATCTTTGACATTAAAATTAGGATGAAGCTTAGCTCCTTGATGGGCTAACTCCAAAAAGTATGTTTCTCTATTTTCTTTCAAGAAATGCCTCATCATTTTCTTGAATTCATCATCATTTTGGTATCGGAAAATTTCTTCAAGTGTGGGTTCTTGATCTGCACCATGTTGGGAAGGAGCTCCTTGCGAGCCATGATTCATCCCTGCTTGAGACATGGTAGGAGTTCTGGGACTCCCTAAGATAGATCGAGGAGGAGTTTGTTGATTACCTCCGTGGGTTGATGGAGGAGGTATGTAACCAGTTTTCAATTGAAAGTTGCCAAGACCGTCATCCTCGTAAAGACTAGAATTGATGAGTTGCTCAAGAGTTGGACCTTGAATATTAGTCAAAGGTAAGGTCTGAGACATCTCTCCTAATTTCTTGTGAGGAAGCTCTGGTTTCCACCATTAACCTTAGGTGAAGCGAAGAGAATAGGATGAAGATAACTGAAGAATGATTTGAAGCAAGAAAATTAGATGACGCAACCTTGTCAAGATTATGATTGGTTTGAAGATTCGATTAGATGTGGGTGAAGGATACTATGCCCTGGATGTATGGGTAGATTTCCCAAAAGATAGCGGACATGAGTTCACAACACTTAGTCTATTTTTGAAGATTTGATAGAAGATTGATAGATCTGACAAGGTTTTGACACAAGATGAAAAGGACTCAAATTGACTAAACAGAAGGTCGAATTAGATTCAAAAGGCCACTTTTGGAAAATGATAGGATTTTTAATAGCTATTGCTCTATTCTTGACACAGTGATTTGTTCGATAGATTATGGAAATAGGCTGAAAAAGCTAAGTATCTGGCAATTCTGACAATTTCTGACAACTCTTCAAAATTTTCCCAAATGACACTCTACAGACTCATACGACAGTGGGAATGCTATGAAATGATAGTTGAAAAGATTGTATGATAGTGGGTATGCTGTGAAACAATAGTTGAAAAGCTTGTACGACAGTTGCAGAACTCGCACAACAATTGCTAGCAGGATTTGACTTTTTGAATTTGACTGGCAGAAAGACTCGTACAACACTGGGTTCTTTACCATACGATAGCTAGGCAGTAATGAAATGACATTTGATAAAAACTCATATGACTTTCTGACTGATTGAGATGACAGTGGACTCCAGAAAAGAATTTTACTTCAAATTTTGCAAATTTTGAGTTTTCAGATTCAGATTGTTTGCAAATTTTAATGTCTAGATTTGAGGATGGTAACAGATTTGTTCATTTTCAATAACCATATAGATAAACAAGCATGCAAAATAGCAAGCAAGAGATTTCAAGCATGTTTGAAAATAATGAACAAGGGCAAAAGCAACCTTGCGCATGAACAATCAAGTGATTTTATTCATTCTAATCCTCAGAAGCACTAATTGTGTATGTTCCAAAAATGTTTTGCAATAACGCACATATACCCTAGAAAATGAAAATTTGGCCTCACTAGGGTTTTTAGTAATGGTTTGACTCTGCAACTTTTATGATCCAAGAGGGTGAACTCCAATCCAAGCGCACTGAGGTTTTGACACAGTCTAAGAACTTAATCTTCAGGATCTGCTAGGGAGATCTGATAGCCCAACAAGAGACCACACCTGTGGAGATTTCTTCCAACAGGACATTTATATGGCGGTTGTCACTACCACGGTGAAAATGGCTATTACCGCTTGAGGTTTTGTCAACATGGTTGACCCAATTAAGGGAATGTCCACTACGGTTAACCCTCTCTAAAGGTGACTCACAAAATATACCACATGGAGACTAGTTCCAGATTCAAGGATTTGGGTTTCTGGTACTATCCAAAAAGGAAGTAGAGCATAATCCCTTAGCCTTTTCACTTTTAACCCAAACAAAGTAGACAGATTAATCCGACATGCTAAGACCAAGATTATCTCAAAAAGATCTATGACATCAACCCCTTATGATCTATCAACCTCTCCGGAGAGAGAATGCCTCGATCAAAAGTTGAAGACACGCAGATCTAGTGGAATGTGAGACTCCCTCAGTATCCTCCCCACCTACAAGGGATCCTTCCTTGAGAAGAGTTTTGCTGGAAACCCACTCTCTCAAGATCAACAAATAGTGTTGATGGGGCCTAATTACTATGTGTAACAAAGATGCTAAAAGCAAACTATGTTCATTTTTATAGCCCAAATGAGTCTGTGATAGGAAAGCAAAAAAAGTCACTCAAGCTAGACACATGAGATGTTCGTTTTAGATCCAAAATTGAAGTCTTTATCAGCTGAGAAGATTACCTAAATTCCTCGTAATGCGCTTAGTAGATTTTTACCTATTTTTAGCAATTCTTGCACTTTTTCCAATCAAAATCAGTAGGAGTCAATAAAAAATAGAGAATTTCAATTGTTAAGATTAGTCGTTAGTCAAAATCTAAAAACTGAATATGACAAACTGCCCTAAAAAATGAAACGACAATGAAAACCTAGTGCCAAAACTCATACGACACTGTGTCTACTTCCAGACGACAGTCCAGAAACTCGTACGACATTGGGTGTATGATGATACAACAATTGAACTTCCAAATGATAGTGTGTACAGTATGGCATAACTCTTGATCCAATAGACTATCGTACGACAATGGGTATAGTCTGAGATGACTTTTGTCAGAAACTCGTATGAAAATTGTACGGACAGAATTTAAAAATCATAGTTTTGGCTCAAAAATTGAGAAGAAAAGATAGAAATTGATAGAATTGAATTGGAAACCCATATCAGGGCCCCACGGTGGGTGCTAGAAATGTGTGTGTGAATTTTGTACCTGATCTGTAGACATAACACTTCAGTAAAACATTAGAGGTTAGCAAAAATGAAAGCTGCAATGAATTGAAAGCTAAACTAACCAGGCAATTTACTACCTTCTAATAGGTGCGAGTATGATGTTCTCAGATTGTTATCAAGATCAGTGACCTTGACGACACCTAAATGAAGGATTTGAATGCAAAACTGATATGAAATATGAATGTAATTAATCTATTTTTTTTATTTTCTATGCAATGATATGATGAAAACTGATATGAATCTAGAATCGAAGATGAAATTGATATGCAACGAATTGATCTAAGATGAATTCTAAATGATATGCAATACTAAAAAACAAGAATGATCTCACAATAGCTTAGATTCGCAAAGATGATTCTTCAGTCTCCAATTCGACAGCGTGAGGATGCAAAAATATGAGATGATTTATGAAGAGCTGAGGCCTTAATTTATAGAAATCCAGGGCTTTGGAGGTGCATGAGAAAAGCCATAAATCACTCAGATTAACTCAGCTTGATTTTTGAGTTATCTGATTGTAAAGAATAATTAACTCACAAAAACATGCAAAAGCAAAGTTGAACTCAAAATAGAGTTTTTGATTTAATTGATAATTGATAGTTGTCTACTTTTATGATTGTGCATGTTTTATTTATGAATAAATTTAATAATAAAGTGATTTATTTCCAACTTAACTGATTTTAAATTTAAAAATAACTGATTTGTGGGTTAATCAAATATTTTTCAAACTTTTATTTCAAAAACAATATTATTAAAAATTGACAACTTGCTTTAATTAATTAAATAATAATTTAATCAATTATTCATAGGATTTTGGATTTCTTGTCAAAATTAAATAATACAATTTATGAATAAATAGAATTAACTTCAATTATATAATTAAGTCGCAGAATTAAATCTAATTAATTAAATATTGAGAATATTCAATTAATCAAACTTTAGGATAAATAGGATTTATCGCCAAATAATCATTAAATCAAAGATAATTATGATGATTAGGAATATTACTATGAATATTCCTTGATGTAGAATTTATGATAATCAATTAGGATTCGATGATGTTCAGATGTGCCTTTGGTTAGGACTTCGATGTTGATTTTGTTCAATATGTTGATATAGGATGTTAATGAACCTATAGCCCATTTTTGGGGTATTACACCACTAAACTACCTATTAAGCAAAAACAAATTAACTATAAGACTCACCAAATGGGTCATGATATTGAGAAAGTTTGACATAGAGTATGTGGATCGCAAAGCTATAAAAGGATAGGTAATTATAGATCAATTGGCAGAGGCACCCATACTTGATCACCAACCTATTGTATATGAATTTATTGATGAGTTGGTCACCATACAAGCATCAACAATAGAAGTCTGGAAGTTATATTTTGATGGATCATATACTAACCATGGTGCAAGAGCAAGAATTATCTTCATCACTCCCCAAGGGGATGCAATTAATAAGTCTTTTCAACTCAATTTTCCATGCACTAATAATATAGCCGAGTATGAAACTCTAATCACTAGACTAAAAAATTCTATACAATGGAGGATAAAGAACCTAAAAGTCTATGGTGATTTCTAGTTGGTTATTAGTCAAGTCAAAAATGACTACTTGACCAAATATGAAAAACTTGTCCCTTACAAACAGTTGACAGATTGAACACGTGCTTCCTTTTAGTATATTGTTTTTAAACAAGTTTGAAGGGTTCAAAACAAAGCCGCAAATGAAATGGCTACTATAGCATCTCTGATCGACATGCTAGGAAATGAAACTAGATTTGAATTTCTTGTAGAACAACTAAGATACCAACTTATCATGCACCCAGTTTAGAATCAATATGTGTCTAGCTTGTTGGTCCCGAATCACCTTGATACAAGGATGTATATGTCTATCTCCAAGATAATTTCCTTTCACCTAACTTATCTAGAAACCAAAAGAAGTCCCTTATTTGACAAGTGTCTAGGTATACCCTTCTTGCTAATAATTTGTATAATAAAGGTCTAGATGGTACACTCTTAAGGTGTCTTACTTCTACAGAATCCTAGAGAGCCTTGTATGAGGTTCATGAAGATGTTTGTGAGGCCCATTCGGGTGGTAACAATCTAGTGAAGAAAATCTTAAGAATGGGACACTATTGGCCAAAAATAGACATAAATGATCATAAGTATGTACAAAGGTGCCAATAATGTAAGATACATGTAGATCTTATACATGCGCCAATTCAAGAGCTCAAACCCCTTACTTCACCATGACCTTTCTCAAGGTGGGGATTTGACCCAGTGGCTAAAATTACACCTCTTTCATCTAATGGCCATAAGTACATAATTACAACAACTGAATACTTCACTAAGTGGGTGGAAGCTATCCCTCTGACATATATAACAAGCAAGAAAATCTACATGTTCATTCTCAACTAGATCATTTGTCGGTATGGAATCCCATAGACCATACTTACTAACCATGGAATGCCCTTTCAAAATAAAGATGTTGAAGATATTTGTGATAAGTTTATGATCAAACAAAACTTCTCGTCATTTTACTACCCTCAAGGAAACGACCAAGTTAAGGCAACAAATAAAACAATCCTGAAAATCCTAAAGAAAGTTGTCGATGAAATTGATCGAGACTGGCATTTATAGCTTAGTCCTACATTATGGGCATACAAAACCAATATAAGAACTCCCACAAGAGAAACTCCTTTTTCCCTCGTAAATGGATTAGAGGTGGTTATACCCCTTGAATTTGAACTCCCATCACTCAAAACATCCTTAAAGAACTTCATCACATATGAAGACTACATGGTAGCCCTATTGTGTGAATCATAGTTGTTAGATGGGAAATGCTAGAGTGCAATGAATCACTTACAAGGCTATGAGAATCACCTTCACAAAAGTTTAAAAAAAAGAGTCAGGCCAAGGACATTTGATGTAGGTGACTTGGTACTGAAAGAAACCAACATGAATCTCATAAATTGAGAAAATACTAAAAAATTTGAGCCCAACTAGTTAGGACCATATGTCATCATAGGATCCTTTGTTAATGGGGCATATCAACTGGCTACCCAAGAGGGAGATCCACTCCCTAGCTACATCAACAACATGCACTTAAAGAAACATTATACCTAGTATCCCAAGGTCATGTGTACATAACTTAAAAAGATCCTGAAAAAACACAAAAAAATAAACAAAATGATACCTTGGTGAAAACCTGGCAAACATGCACCTTAGCAACAACAAAAAATTCAAAAAATAGAAAAAAGTAAAGAGAAAAAAATTCCCTTTGGTGAAAACTTGGCAAATAGGTGCTATCAGGTAGGTACCTTGGTGAAAACCTGGCAAATAGGCACCAAGTGTTGAAATCTCATTCCACCATCAATATATCCAAATGATCAGTTTGAACTTATTAGCATGCACTATTGCACATGCCAAGCCGAAAACCAATTAGCACAACCTTACTATGAATCCACACTTATTTGTGACTTGTATTGATTCACCATACTGGGTGTAGTCTCTCTTAAACATCCTAAAAAAAATCCCAAAACATTCAGCAAACATCCTGTGAAAATTTTAAAAATATTCAAAAAAAGTCTTAAAAAACAAAACCCTTAAAATTTTTCAAAATGTCCTAAAATAAAAGATCAAAAACATCATAAAAGATCATGAAATAATCCTAAAAAAACATAAAAAAACATAAAAAATTCATCTAAGGCAACAATGTTTGGGGTGTCTGTGAAAAGGGCCTTCACCTATGTGATACACCGCACATACCTCGAGTCCAAACATATGAAACCTTTGATGGACCAAAAACATCAAAAAATTTCCTGAAGAAACCAACCCCCCCAAAAATTGAAACACATCAAAATCTTGCAATAAAATGATCTATGTTATGACAAGAAGAAACTGACGATCAAACATCAAATTTCATGTCAAAAAAATGAGCTTCATAAATAGGCTATGGACTCATGAGATGCATCTTTATCAACAATCAAATTTGTCATCAATCAATCATTCAAAATTAATCGATCAGTAAATCATTTGTCTTATACAGTGACAAATACACTAAAAAATAGACAGATCAGCCTTATACAGGTAGTCCATTTTAGAAACCAGACACATCCACATCCAAATCAAACAAAATCAAACCAATAATTGATCGGTAAGGTTGTTGACAAATTCAATTCATTATTGATTTATCTTTCATGGTTGTGTTCCTATGCTTCTCGAGAATACCACTGAGTGGTGAGAGTGGCTATGACGGTTCGTGATCTTATTTTCTTTGTTTGTTGCTTGTGGAGTATTTGATAAAATTCTTACACAAGGATGATTTAGGGTGAATTTGATAAGTACTGTCATGCATCTGGAAGCCACACACACTTATGATATGAGATAACCTTAGAACAATGTCTAACATTCCTTGTTTATTTTCTATTTACTTCAATTATAGATTATTGTGTTATCCAGATGGTTAGCATCTGGGTGCATTTGTATCTCTTTCTTTTCAATAAGGCACGATGATGAAAAATGGTGAAAATATCTAATAGTGACTTAATACGTCAATCAAGTTGATAACACAAGTTCAATTCTTCTAATTCATATCTACTAGTTCATTCTTCTATCTAATTTTCTTTTAATTAACTCAACTCTAATAAGTTCTCAGACATTTAACCATAGGTCTTGCATACATGATAGATAAATTTGCTTAAAAAGTACAAAAACATAGAAGTACAAAAACATAGAAATGCATCCATAACCATCATATAGGAATCATCACTTTTAATTGCATATAGACATCATCAATAGAAAGTAACGTCAATGCATACATCATCATCATATAGAAATACAATATAGGCAACAAATTAATGATCATCTGATGCATTTTTTGCTTAATTTGTTGAGGGGGCATAAATCCACTTGCTATCATCGAGGCAAGCTGGGGCAGGACTTGATCTAAAATTCTTTGACACAACGGTCATAATCACATTGTATCAAAGAGGGGAAAATGTAGACACCTAAAAATGGACAAACAATAATGCATTAATTATTCCTCTATTAATTAATAGTTATTTAATTATTAATTAATAGTCTTTATTTCCTCTAAAAATCCAATTGTTTGATCACTTAATTGTTTCCCTAAAATTAATCAAATAATTAAGTTTATTTATTTAATTAATCTTTATTAGTTAATTAAATTCAATTTTTGATTTCCTATAATTATCTAATTATTTTTCCAAATTGAATTAATTTCCCAAAATTAATTTTAATTTCACATCAATTTCTAATTAATTTCATTTCTAACTACATTTCATTTAATTTTCAGCAATTTCATACCAATTTCAATTTATGAATTAACTGAATTTCTTAATTCAATTAAATCATCCAAAAAACATAAAAAATTAAAATTTGAGGCAATTATAATTTCTAAAAATTTGAAATCATCAGAAGTTGAAAAATTAATTTTCTGAAAAACATTATCTCTTCAAAATCAGAAAAAATCAAAATCTTTCCTTTTCGTCTAGGTCTCTTTTTTGGAAACTTTATCTTTTCGAAAATAGGAATATATATCCAACTTTACCTTCCTCTTTTAGTTCTTTGCTTTTTGAGTTAAATTAGAAACTTTTCCAAAATCCCTCTAGTCTCATCTCTTCTCATTTGTTGATCTCAATTTTCCCAGATTAATCCTGATTGCTCATTCAACCCATAAATCCTATATAAACCCCCTTCATTCCTCACATTTTCAACTCTGAATTTGCATCAAAACTATGTTGCATTTTTACTTAGTCTTTAGCAATCAAATCTTTTGTCATATTTCTTGGAGCTCTTGAGTTTCGATATTGTCAGATCACCACTAAAGTCACATCCCTAACATAGTGAAGAGAAGCAATGAAATTTCAAAAGATTATTGGTTTGCATTTATTTTCTGTTTGTTTAGTTTGTGATATGATGCTTTCCTTTTTGTTGTTCATAGGACTTTTTGTTTAGTATTTTAGAGTTATTTCATTTAGTTCGGTGCTACTAACCTCATTTGCTTGAGTCTTGCAGAAACCCCTACTACATATAACACATGTAGTACAGAAGTAATGATATCAAACATGGAGATCAACAAGCAAGATGCCACTATTATGTAATGCATTTGTAGTGTCCGTGCATCTAATGGCAATGAATGGTCAAAGACAATGATCATAAGGTAGAAATATTAAGTAACAATAATGAAATGGTGTATTACGACGACAGTCAAATATTAGGGAACAATGATATTCATTGTCATTAATCTACAAGGAAGATGAGTTATCTTCAATACTAAGTAATGCAAACATAATGATTTAGATAGTGAAACACAATCAATGATTTTAAATGCATCAAACCAATGTGGATAAAAGTAGCCAATGCATGAAAATAGTAGCAAAAGATGTTTCAAAGGACATAATGATTAGAACATGTGGTAGTGATATGCTGAGACAGTGATCTAAATATAGTTTTGATAGTGATGATCAAGAATGTAAAGATAAAAGTGATAAAGACAGTCAAAACAAGCCATCCTTAATGCATTGATAGTGTGATACTTGTGTTGGTAAAGTGAAGGTTGTTATTGACACTACAAAGAGCAATGGTAGGATTTTATAAAATAATGAATAGGTCAATGATGAATTTTAGGGAATCCTCAAGATAGCCAACATGGGAAGGAAGGTGAACTATGCACACATAATGATCAACTATATGTGTGATGCAATAAGGCTTACTCATGTGATTGAAATATGTACAACCCTTATCAACTAAACCCCCATGGTTGCATGCACATAGAACACATGCAAAGCTTAAAATGTTAGGATATGTTCCAGAGCACTTCATTAATTCAATTTTTTTTAGAGAATCTTTGCAAATTCCATTATGTGCACATCCTACAATCATGGCATTCCATGAGATGAAATCTCTTTTAGGAATTTTTAAAAATGATTCACATGCCTTTTCTACGCTTCCACATTTTTCATACATTTTTATAAGAGCATTTCAAAAAAAATCCACATTTCACTATGCTTTCATGGATATACATACCTTGTTTCAGAGATCCCATTTTGGCACAAGAAGGGAGGATGCTGGAAAAGGTGGTAGAATCTGGCTTTATGATGATATTTTTACTCTTGTGGATTGTATGGATGTTTTAGGTTTGTGACAACTGGGTGACAACTAGCATGTAATCTATAATTGCACTTACTGAATGACCTTGGTTTTTCCAAGAGATATGTTTTTTGCCTACAGTTTTTTACTTATTTTTGTTGAGTTTTATGAATTAATTGTACATGCTCCCATTCTCATGGCTTACATATTTAAATTCTATGATTTTGATGCTCATACAAATATCAGACCACTTCATCAAAAGTTGATAATTTCAGCATGCTACACAAACATTTAAAGAAATACAGAGTAAGTTTACTTAGCAATAAACCTTTAACTGTTACCAATCTTGCTAATCCGCGTAACATTTTTTCTTAAAATATGAGGACTAGGCTCTATTTCAAGTGATTTTTTGTTGAAGCCAAAATTTAAAAAAGAAATGATGATTAGTACCTATACAGAAAGTTCTATTTTCTCCTAACATTCTTTGGTATATTTTTGGGGTGTTTTGGGAATTTTTTCTTCTTATGAGTATCAGAATTATCTATAAATAACTTTGGTTTCCTTATCTACTTCTTGAGCGATAATTATGGGATTTGATTTCAACATGGTTGACATCAGTCTATCAGCTCCTTAGAGCTTCAAAAATGATTTTTAAAGACATCAACCCCAGATTTCCCTTAGATACTATAACAAGGACACTTTTAATTGCAACAAAGGTCAAATTTGAAATAGAAGAAAGATCAACATTTAAAATTAATTCATTCAAATCATACTAAAGGTGGTCTTCTTTTTATGAAAAATCCAACTCCAATACCAAGTCAATACCCCTATTGTGGTAATTTAAAATTTACAAACAAATATTTTAAATTAATATTTGTTAGATAATACATTTCTTAGGTTGTTGTGTTATCAACTAATGGAAACTAAATTAAAAGATCCCATAAACTCTAAAGGGCCAATTGTCTTTAGAGTATATAATATCTAGATAAATTACAAAAGGTTTTAGCTTTCATTATATTATTATATATTTATCAAGCTTCAAGAGAAGCACTTTATTGTTATGAACTTAGCCAAATCATTTAGTTTTTAATTTTCTATTATCAAAAAGTCTAGGGAAGCGATAAGTGATAGTCACTATGCAAATTGAATTGTTTTAACTTCATAGTTCCAAGCTAGGCAACCTCTAGAAAATTTGTAGCAAATTAACAAGTTCTCCTAGAGAATTTCCATTAATATAGTACACATTGGATATCAGGTGGTCTACTAAATGGAATCACTCATGGCTCTTGCTTTAGAAAATAGTTTGGAAAGTCCTCTTTAATCTACAAAGAGTACTCAACTAGATTAACATGTTGATAGCTTTTTACTACTATGTTATGGAGGGCCAAACCCATAGATTTGAGCCTCTTTTGTCTCCATGATAAATGGATTCTCTTACCCTTAAACCAAAAACCTAGATATGATAATAATATGTACTATAAACATACTGTAACAATAATTAATTTGTATCTTTACTAAACTCTGGAAAAGTTAGTCTACATTGAACTAAATAACATCAATTCAATACCAAATATGGCCATCTATATTTACCCCCCACCTCATCCTCGAGCCTGTAGAAGAGGAAATTAAACCTCAGATCACTTGACTTTCTCCATGCTAGGCTCTTTACTTACCATGGGCATAATTTGCAACTTTATTCCATCATACTATACTTACCACTACACAAAAACCTTTGATGCAACAATACATAATCTTTGTTTATGTTTGTTAAAAAATGACAAGTAAGAAACTCTATTTACTTTAATGTATGGGAATGTAATGATAACATAAATTCTTTATTTTTAGAGACTTTTGAAAATATGAAACAAGGCATTATTAATTATTTGTTCACAAACTATATTGAAAATTTACATATACAATGTCTTGCATCTAATTCATATTTTATTTTCATTGTTACTAAGATGCTTTCTTTTATTTGTAGCTATATCATATCATTCTTCTTGAAATAAGTATTAAACTTTCAAAATAAAAAGCTTTTCTTTAACTATACTGAAATTTGCTTTGTAGGTTGAAGTTTACTTTAAGTACACTAAAATTTGTTTTGTAGGCCACATAAATGGAATTCATGTGGACTAGCAATGCAATATAGTCCATTAATACTAGAGACAACATGTAAAATTGAATTCTTTAGATATTAGCTTTCAAGAGTAATTTTCCTTTGAAGTGTTGATGTAGAGATATATGCATACATATGAATACAACTACTATTTTTTTTATTAAACAATTATCTTCTCTCTATTTTACAATAATATTTTTCACTCTCCCTATTTTACATTTGTTGAGGGGATCTTGAAGTAGCTTTTAACTTCTTAGTAATTCCATAGATGTTAGTGTAGTTAAAGGTCTCAATGGAGTAGCTATTTCAGTACAACATGTCCCATGCCACAAAATATTCTGCAACTTTGTTTTTTAGACCTTGTAGTCTACAATGACAAAAACCTCCAAGGGATAGCCATCCATTCATGAATATGATAAAAAGGAAAAATGTTGAATTAGTAGAACATTTAATTTTAAGGGTCTTCAACAAACAACTGCAACTTTTGAGCCATCTCATTAGTGAGTTTTTATTACACATATCTTTTCTAACAATAAAGTCATCCTCTTGTACCTATTGTGTTGCTTTCTTATGAAGTGGAGCACTGCAATAGGTACAACCTGCACTATAGTAACCACCTTAACTTCCTCCACTCTTTCATTTCTACATCTACTTTGAATTTTTAGAAAGTAAAGTTGATAACTTCTTGTTACATTTAATACATGTCAGTACAATGTGGAAATAGGCTTGCATATATACTTGTTCCAAGGAATTGTTTGTTTATGCAAGTTGAGACAACCACAATTTCCTCTACATTTTTTCTATTGAATGCAAAAATTTAATGGATTTCACAACTTGTACCAAAGTTTCATGGAGAATGTGACGAATCAACACTTAAGCATTTGGATGCATTTTATACATTCATAAAGGATTTGGGTTTCAATCAAAAGTACTTTCTATTGAAAGTATGAGATTATGTGAAGAAACTATTTATCAAGACATTAAAGGACTATGCAATATAAGCTTATGAATTACTACCTTCACATATCATCTCATCATGGAGGGAGTTTGAGAAATTTTTTCTTGATGTGTTCCATGATGCAGGTGACGAGGAAGAAAACAAGTGCTATGAATAGAACTAGAACCAGGATTACATTATAGAGTCAATATCCTATATGTCTCCTTTGAATGCATTTCTCAACATATAAAGACATGAAGGTGAATTTTCATAATATCTATTCCGGAGGGTGTTTGAAATTTATCAAGAAATAGCTTTAAATATCAGGCCCCCATTAGCAAATAAAATTTGTGAGTTGGGAATTTATCATGATCCTCAACTGAGAGTTATGCTAAATCAAATACATCAAGCATTGATGATAGAAAATGATGAATACATGGAAAAAATTATAAAAAGGACACAAACTACTAATAGTGCTTCAAATTTGTATACAATTGAATTTGTGATCAAGCTCTGTACATGAAAAATGTGTTGACATTTGCGCTGAAATAGATAAAGATGAAATGAATAATGATGCAGAAGAAGAAATTTTGGATCAGATTGAAAAAGAAATCATACATGATAGGACTTGTGTAGAAAAGGATATCAATGAGTATGATGATAAGGATGGAGATCTTCTTAGTACAGAAGAAATTTCAGATTTATTAGACATAAAATATCATAAACATGTTAAGAAAAATGGTCCAAAATTTTTCTCAATCCACCAAAATAAATAGAATAATGGATCATTTCATATTCGGGAGGCTAACACATCTAATGAATATACATGTTATGGTGAATATGATGAATAAAGTTCACCTGGAAATTATTTTGGATCTTTCCAAAATCCCTTGTATAATGTAATTTTAGAAAAGTGTGAAAGGTTTCATGAAGTACATGAACAAGAGGAAACTCCAGGAGATAACCTTGATGAAGATATTTGTCTGGTTGATGAAGACTCTAAGGAGGATGCATTTAGTGAAGATATGAACCATGATACACTTGGAGATGATCTCTTATGCGATGGAATACTTTAGGGACTAGAGAAAAACTTTTACTGAGGTATGCATGAATTTGCTATGTTTTCTAATCCATTGTTTGAAGAAGAAGGTGTATTTGAAAATAACCTAAGTTTTTCAAAAACACTATATAATGAAATCATAGAAGAAAAGAAAACATTAATATATGATGACATAATTAAGGAAGACCAAATATCTCGACAAAATGCTCTTGAAGATAACTTACATATATGTCCAAATCCAGTATGTGATGAAAATAAAATATTTTTGAAACATAAGGAAATGATTAAAGAGAAAAGAAGGAAATATATAATCCCTAAAATCTCTTATAAAGTGGAGCCTACTATGAGTCATAAAAATAAAAGGTATTAATTTTCAAAACAAATGAAAAGTAAATATCATAAGGTTCTTGGGTTCAAAGAGATAAATAAATCAAAAGGGAAAAGGAATATTAAAAAAATGTAACATTGGAGATAAATATCATTGTGAAATTCCTTTTAAGGTGAAACCTATATTTTATTTCAAAAAATCTCCAAAATCCAAGAGGTGTAGTAAAAAATTAGGGTATAACATACATGGGAGAAATAAGAAGTTGATAAAACATTCTGAAGCCAAGTCTAAAGGAGAGTGCAAACATAATAATTCCTTTTATTATAGATGTTTAAAAGGAAATCAGATAATCAAGAGATGCAACATAATGAAGAAAGCGATGATGATAATATTCCCAAGAGGTGTGTGTTTCGACATGATCAAAATAAATTCTTTGATAGAGGAAAGGAATGATGTTTATTTTGGGGGGCATGGGGCCACCAAATTAAATTCAAATAATAGTTTACAAAGAAGATAATAAACTAATTCTATACTTCTCCAGAGATAGCTAGAATATCACTATGCCCACAAGGGGCACACATCCCCAGAAAGAGCATGTTGGAGCTCTAAATTTCTGGCAAAATTTAGAGTTCCATAAAGTGATAAAACCCTAAAAATGACCTCCTAAAATCCATGCCCAATAATATATGAGATGATAGATCACATTACATGGGATACACCATTATATTATTTTCAATTCAAATATGAAGGATTAAGGAAAGAAGCTTTGTGATAGGAACAATTAGAGTTTTGTGAGTGAAGGTTTCAAAGATGCTAGAATTTTGACCTTTTGTAAAGATGATGTTGATAGAGGTAGGAAATGATCAAAAATTAAAAATTGAAAATAGACCCAATTTAGAAAATCCAATTTCCAAGCTAGATGTTTTGAATTTTTTATCAAAACCAAATCCAAAAGATAGGTAGTTATTAGTTAATTTGTTGATTAAGTTTTTCAAAAGAAGTTTCTTGATTTTAATGTAGGGTGGTATCTTTTCATCCTAAAGGGTGTGAAAACTATTCAACCACACATATATGTGGTATAAAATGTAAACAAAGGGGTAAGCAATCATATCTAAATAATATTTTATATACACTACATTTTTGCAGGTTATTTTTGTAAATAATAAAGACTTTTTCATTATTAATATATACAAGCAAGTTCTTTCAATTTGAAGTTGTGGATCTAATCATTTTGGATTAATTAGTCCTTTGTGATTTTACTTCTAGAAAGTGAAGTTGATCTCAATCTTTGTGTGTGGGGACTATTTATATTATTCTACAAATTTGATCATTAGATTTAATAAGAATTATTATCTCTATCTTATTGGTCTCATTAAGTTTGGGTTAGATTTAATAAGACAAATTGTGGAATGATAAAGTAATTAAAAACATCAAAAGGAAGTAGTTGATAGGAATATGTTCCCATCTCATGTAAGTTGTACGTACAATTAAGAAGAGACTATCTCTATAGCCCAGTTGAAGAAGGCACTGGTTTGTCATCTTTTAAAAGTCATTGTTTGAAGGATTACAAGCAAAAAGTAGGAAAAAAATTTGTTTCACACAAACCAAATCATAAAAGCATTCAACATATTCTCAATACATCAATCAAAAGATAAGTTTTGTGATTTATAAATTATAAAGGATAAAATGTTATATCCCTCAAGACCCAATTGACATCTTAAGAGATCACCCTAATTCAAAGTACAACTACAGATCTGCTATAAAAAGCCTTAAGCCCTAAGTTTGGGTTAAGGAATAGGTACACCCACATTGGTCATGCAAAGCCTAAAGTGTAGGGGAAGAGGATCATAATTGATCATTCCCCTTCATTGGCCAAGTTAGTTGGAAAGTCCAAGAATGGAGTTAGGAAAGCTCATAAGATTTCCACTCTGTTGATTTAGGAACCAACTGTTGGAAATCTACTATGGGAAAGTGATATACTGAGAGGGGGGGTGAATCAAATATCTACTATTATCACCTTTTTGACATAAATTCACTTGCATAGCATAAACATCAAATTCAATACTGAAATAGATCTAATAATCTAATCTTCATCAATGAAAATAAAAACATAACACAAAGGTTTTGGTTACTCAGAAACCCTTGAAAGGTACAACTGGGGTGGGGATGACACCCACAAATCTTCACTACTGTAGTATTAATTTTTTCCTGTTAGGGTACAATGTTTGATCATAAACTAAAGATCTACCCTGTGAGAGGTCTGCCCTACTAAGAGCTTTAATACTTATACAATCTACCCTCTAAAAGGATTTGAACTTACAAAAAAGTAAGCACTTGGTTAAGAGATTTACTTATGTCTGTTAGAACCACTCTGTTAAGAGATTCTCCCTGATTCACCTATTAGAATGAATCAGTACCTGATCCTTCGGTTTGCACTATGATGCTGATAACTAATCATCTCCTTCTAATATAGGTTTGATCTCCTTTATCAAATATATCTCTATTTTGTCCTTCATTTCTTTGCTTGGTCATTGATCTCTGCCTCTAATAATCAAAACACTTCTCTATTCTGCATGTATGAGATCCCCTTCATACTCATACTTTTCATACTCTCCTCACATACATCATTTTAGGGTTTGGATCTCATCTTATATAGAAAACAAATCAACTCCATAAATCAAGATCAATGATCTATATTGTCTACTTATGCCGCTTAAGCATTCCCTAATTATGATTGGTTACATAGATTTCCTAGGGATCAATGGTTATAATTATAAAGCATAATCACCTATGTGATTTCCTCAACAAACAATAAATGTAGTGTAGATGTCGGCCAAAATGGTTTACCTAAGTGTTTGTGCCATTACAAACACATATATCAAATCTGGCTTACTTAGCATATGAAATCTCTAGCACTCGACATCAGTTGTTCTTCATTTACTAGTGCTTGACACTAACATATCTACACAACTCAGCATAAGCTTGCTCGACTATTATTGAAATACTTGGTGACCTCTCACTTTTTTGGCAGTAACTACTACTTGATAAATGTACAATATGCAAGTCTAGACATAACTCAGCCTATACATGATGACTCGGTAGCAATGATGACTGACCAACATTGCCTAGAAAATGACTAAGTGTAAGACACTAATAGATAACAAAACTTAGGGATCAACAATCTCCCCCTTTGACATTAGAGGCAAAAACACTTTGTCATGACATTTAATTTACATTACATGAGTACTTAGTAATATGGAAAACTTCTATATGAATACTCCCCCTAAGACTTTGACTCGATTTGCAAAATATTCTACACATATATGTACATAAGAGTCTTTTGACATACAACTGAATATATACATTACAAAAATAGTATGTCATACCATTGGCTCCACTGTGTTATTTCCCTATTTCTACTTAGAACTCTGAACTCTATCGGTTTTACCTTATCATTCCCCTTTTTATATTTTGTCATGTCATTTCCCCCTTGTTTTTGTCACTTGAAGTTCTTGGGGTGTAGGGGTTTTGAAATATTTGTCCAAAAATGTTTTATGGAGTTGCATTACCATACCTAATGCATTGTCCCAACTGGACCTTACAGACTTGATGCAGGAGCATCTCAGGTCCTTGGCAATCTTGTGTCACCAAAAACATCAGGCCCTCACATTTTAGAGGACTTATGTATTTCATTGTAATATCAGGCCCTAACTGGGAAGGCCTTACAACCTGACATGTATGGTTTTATTTGATGAAAATATATGAAAGACTGCATTCTCTCTCTCATTGTTGTTGTTGTTTGCTTCCGCATGTGTTGGGTAGGCTTGGATCATTAGGGTGTGCCATTTTTTGGCCCCTCTTTCTCCCTACCTTGCGTCAAGACTCCAAAACCTATGACTTAATTTCTAGCTCAGAAGCTAGCTCAACTAGGCTCTTGGAAATAGAAAGATGAGGGTCTTTCTGCACTAATTACTTTGCCATGACTAAATCCTTCTTCATAACCTCAAGATGAGGTGTCAACATTGTTTTGATTGAAATTAGTCTAGCCCTTATTTTTCCATCATTAGCCACCAACTTGGCTAATCGTCCTTGTGCATGTAACAGTCTTGTGAAGTGGATGAAGCTAGAACTTGCATCCAAGCTCAATGAATGATGTCTTGTAGACTTTAAGTCTAACTACAATTTGTTTATCAAATCCTGATTGTCCTTGGTTAACCCTTCAACATTGCATAATTTCTTGTACAGAGAATGGGCATTCTGCACAACTTCTTCTAAGTTTGTTACTAAGGTAGAAAGTTCTACTTGTTTGACTGCAATGTCATTTGAAACCTTGTTTAGTACCTTGGTCTCAAATTTTCTCTCATACCATTGTAAAAGCTTGTCATTTGCCTCACTTTCATCACTGTTCACCTTCTTAACTATATGTACAAGTTTCTCTAGGATAGGTGCAAACTCATTCACATCATCCATTTCAAAAGCATCAATAAAAATACCTTTGATCTCATGCAATACTTGTTTCTATTGATGTTATCTTCTCAACTCTTCTTGTTTTCTCTTCTTCTTCAAAAGAACCTGCAATATCTGCATTTGTTCATAGGTCAAGTTATCAATGTCCTACTTAGGAATCACTATAACTTCATCAAGTGTCACATGTGTCACAGGAGATTTCTCCTTCTTCTTCTATGATTTCTTCCTCGGTGTGTTTCCACTCGGCATCTGTATAAGAGCTTTTATAACCTCTTGCTCCTTAGGCTCTGGTTTTTCCTTTTCTTTTTCTTCTTCAATATTTCCTTTATCCTCCACATGAGGACTTATTACAACTAATGCAAATTTATTTTCTTGCTCTTTAAGAGTCTCCTTGGCTTGTTCTTTTTGTTTCTCCTCATCAGGTGTAATCTTGATTGTGAGTGCCAACTTGTCCTATTTCTTGACACTGGTATTTTGTGAGGCCTGAATTTCAATTGTAACTTTTTGAGTGTTTACTGGTGTAGTGTCAACAGTTGTTGTACTCTCATCCATGAATAATCTTATACTTGGATTAGTACTGGATTGGTGCTTGGTAGAAACTTATCTGAGGCTGCCTCAACAAGTATTTGCTTTTGAATTTCCTCCTCAGTTAACACATCTATTTTCACTGGGGTATCCTCAGTGATATCCACAATAGTGATCACATCCTATGATTCACTTACTTTATCCTTTTATCTTGCTTCCTTCTCTACATTATGTGGTTCTTCAATGTCCTCCCTGTTATCCAATTCCACTCCACTAGATGTACTCGGTTTTGAGCTCTTGTCAACTATTATTCCAAAGATAATATTCCATATCCTTGTGCTCTGTTGTACAACATCTTAAACCTTATGTTGTAGAATGGAGTATACTCAGAGATTGGGGACAAACCTATTTCTGTATTTCTCCATATATTGTTGTATTTATTATGGGGCTACATCAGGTATTACTTGAGCTAGAGTGCTCTCTCTTATTTTCTTCTCAGTCATCATGGCATACTGCCATTTCTGATCTATCCTCTTGAATAATTCTTTAGGTATCAAGTTTCTCATCTTCAATGGTGTCATTTTGAAAGTACACAACATCTCAAGCATAGCCTCCTCTACTTTTTTTTTATCCTCATTACTTAACTTCTCAAACTTTACTTGTTTAAATCCTGCTAATCCAAAATTACTCTTGATATTGTGGCATATCTCATCCATAGTCAATTGTTTCCTTTGAGATGGTGCCTTCTTCTTTATGTTCTCATCTATATTAGTTTCCTCCTCATCATCATCTTTTTGCAAGATTAGCTTCCTTCTTGGTTTCTTCCTTATATTGCTCGACACAACCTTAGCCTAGACTAGCTTCCTCTTCCCTAATGTTGGGGTCTTTTTCTATGACTGGGTAGTTTTAATAGTAGAAGTTGCCCTAGTTCTTGGTCTAGATACTATAGGAGGAGTGGGCTTAGGTTTTTGGAATTATTTCTTACTAGGCTCGGCAACTGATGCCTTCTTTCCTTTCTTGGTGACTTCAGTCTCCTCCTCTTCACTCTCTTTTGACTCACTTGACTTATCCTCTCCCAACCCTTGTGTTAATGTAAGAGGTGCATTTTCCTCTTCTCCTTCTCCTAACATCTTCTCTAGGTTCTTTACTATCTTCTTCCTTTTTCTCTCCATGGTTACAGATTTCAATCCCATGGCTATCTTGGACTTTGCCTCCTCATAAGTCCCAAAAGATTTAGCCTTTTTGTAAAATTTTTCAGCTAATAGGGTTGTTATTGCTGATGTTGTTTCATCTATGTTAACTTCATAAGGTAATGGCCTCAACCATGATAACCTCAGTTCAACTACCTGTGCACATGTGAAGTTGGTATCAACTAGGAAACATATCTCCTTGTAGTATTTCTCCACCAGTGATACATGAATCCTACTCCTCTTCCTCATTTTCTTCTTAAAATCCACAAAATAACTATCCAACACACTCTTAAAGTTTTCTCCTATTTGGTCAATGAACTTACTTATCTGTAGGGTGATATGTCGGTTCTTATCCCATACAACATCACCAACAGTAGGAAAACTATTTTGTACATAGAATAATATAAAAATGAGTAGAGAACCAAACTTGCACATTGAGTTCTTTGCTTTCCTAATAGAAGTGAGGTTCTCAACAAGTTGTGTCAATTGCAACTCAGCAAGATCATAGGTATGATCTTTCTTCACCATTTTCTATGCTTGGTCAAAAGCTGCACATGGAACACTGTCTAGCCTACCAGACTGGTAGAATTTGTGAGCTATCACTCTCACTGCAAAATCAAATTCTGGATTAGTGATAGTAGAAATAGTCATCCCTCTTTTGTTCCACACTGCCTGAGTGTTAGATTGTATAATTTCTTTACTATGGCATCTCATTGTCTTTTTCCCAGCAAGACTAGGGTAACTAGTTACTCAGTGTATTATCTACTTTGTAATCTTCACTAGTCCATCCTCCAACCAAATCTTCATGTCATGAACTCATCTCAACATGATTTTAATCCATTCGACCTTAAAATTTTGTGGGAAATCAAGGGCATGCACTAACCCTCACTTGACAACCTTCTAGTGTTCAGCCTTCAACACCCCCATTGCTGCATAGTTTGTCATAAGCTTCTCTAAGCTCATAATCACCTATTTCTCTAGTTTTTCACATGTAGCATGTGCGTGCATTATTAATCATTAGAACCTTAGGAGGAATAGATGATAGGGCACCCGTAAGATCTCCCATTATTGTGCTTTCAAGAATGGCTGGAAATTTCTACGGTTTACACGCATTGTTCCTTACAAGTTAAACATTAAACACCTCCTTTCCTTGCTTCTTATCTGCAACAAATGATGTAGATTCCATTTCTAGGGTTCAAATATGAATGTGAGTAGCTTGGTAAATACCTTGTTTTAATAGTTCTCAAATGTTTTCCGATGACACACTGTGAAGATCTCTGTAAATCACACTTAGCATAAATAGGTCTGGATAATCACTCTAGAATCACTTTGCAAGTTCTCAAATTGCTGGTGAAATGAGAATAAATGGTAACATTCCTCTTTCTATACTTCAAATGGTCATATTAGGGTTTCATTAATGATTCATACACTTTCTAGGTAAGATGTAATTGTCTTAACAATCTCCTGTCAGCTCGGTTAACATAAGCTCAGTCAATACTATCATCTGATTTTAGCTCGATACTTATCACATCTTGGCTACCATAGGAGCTCAGCATACACTAGTGACTCGGTCACTATGGGGTAAAATAATGATGCTCAACATCAAATATGCAATGTAGCTTCTTTCTCAAATCTGTCCTAATACATCTTAATCTATGAAAATATGGACTTTAAGATATCAAATGTTAGGAACTGATGTAAAATCAAGCATTATAAGATTCAGTTCCTTACATACCTTCTTTTCTTAGTTTGAAGTAGTGTGATCACCTGATCCATTGGATTGGGTGACCTCAGGTTCACTGGCTCCACTACTACTTGCTTCTTATTTATTTTTCCATGTCTTGTTCATCTAGTTTCTCATCTGATCCACAATCTCTTCATTTTTGACTTGTTCATTGCTTGGTATATGTGCTTTGTAGTCTCTCTTTAAGTGGCCAATCTTGTTGCATTTGTAACTGACCAGACTTCCACTCATCCAACTCTTGGATTTTCCTCTGAAATGTGTCTTTAAATAGTTTGCTCCAATATGACCATATTTTCCACAATAATGACAACTATACCATGTATTGTAATCCCAATTGTATGTGTTACCTTTCCTCGGTACTTTGTTCTGCTGATTGGATGTTCACTTAGCTTTGGATCTACACTCTTGTGCTCTATGACCATATTTTTGATAGTTAAAAAAATGTCCTTGAAATCTAGGTGAGGTAGGTGGATTACTAACCTTTGCCCTACATTTATGTGCCTGATGTCCATGTTTCTTGCGATTAAAATAATTTCCATTGAATTTTGGTTTAGGATTAAACTTACCATTTTTGCTTTTGCAGATGTTAGCTGTGTGTCCTATCTTTCCATAATGATGACATGTACATTTGTTGTTCTTTGGCTTTGCATTCCTATGTTCTCCACTCTTTCATGATTCTCCTTCTTTAGTGGATGACAAGTGCACATCATGTCCAAGTTGAGAAGTATCACTAGATCTTCTAGGTGACCTTAACAATTATTCAAAGTATTTCATAGCTTCATTAGGCTTGTTCATCATTGAGTTCCTTTTCAGATCTTAGTTCATTCTTCAGTTGGCTATTTTCCGATCTTAGATTTTTAATTTCCACATCTTTCTTGCCTAACTCTTGATTAGCAAGTAATAGTTGATTTACCATGTCCAATTGATTGTTTGTCAGCCTTTGCATGTCAAATGTATTTTCATCAAGTCTCATAGATATTTGTCTTTTGTCTTCTTCAGCCATTATCTTGTCTTCTTCAGATTTCTTTTTTTGTTCAATAACTTCACAAAATCTTATAGATTGTATTCCTTGTTCTCTCTTCAGATTTCTGAGTCTTCATTCACTATGTTGTTTTTCTCCAGCATATTTGTTATAGCTTTGTCACTTTCAGTAAAATTACCATTGTCAAATAGACTTCTAGTGTCTTCTTGATATTGAGTCTCATTCTGTTATATTTCCAACTCTCTCCTTCTGCTTAAGGATTTCTTCAATTCACCTCTGGATGCTTCAAGCTTATGTAGTGCAAGTTGAATGCCAATCTTCTGATTCTCTATGATCTTTCCCAACTTATAAACCTCCATCTCCAAGATCTTAACTCACAAGTGATTAGACTTCTTTAAGAGACTTAGCTCTGATACCAATTGTTGGAAATATACTATGGGAAAGTGATATAGTGGGAGGGGGGTGAATCAGATATCTACTATTATCACCTTTTTGACATAAATTCACTTGCATAACATAAACACCAAATTCAATATTGAAATAAATCTAACAATTTAATTTTTATCCATGAAAATAAAAACATAACACAAAGATTTTGGTTACCCAAAAACCCTTGAAAGGTAAAATTGGGGTGGGGATTGTATGCACCCAAAAATGGTCGCCTAGACTTTGGGCCCCATTTATTTGATTTATCAATCCTGAATCATTTTTATCAATAATCAATATTTTCAACATCATCAATCTCTTGATCAAGTCTTAATTTCGATCATATATTGGATTTTTATCCTATGGGCTAATCATTTATCTTAAGTCTTTATTTGATTAAAAGGAATATTTCCTCCCCTTTTGATTAAATAAAAAGCCCCCTTTTTCATCTTATCCTAAGTTGCACAAATAAAGCACTATTCCTATTTTATAAAAAGGAAAAAAGCACTTTTTGTCTGACATGAGGCTCAAAAGTCAACACTTCACTCTCATTGGAGGATACTTGTGCACATGGATTGCTCCTCTTTCAACCCCCACCACTGATTAAGACTTTTTGCCTCTTAATCTCCATGGTCCATTTCACCTCATTTCTTATAAAAGGAGAGCTCTCTCCTCCATTTGCATATATCCACTTGTTTTATGCTAATGTTATGCTGCAGGTTTTAGGTGCATTTGGAGTTTGAAGACATTGAAGACTTGCTTCATTGCATCATCTAGTTCATATTTGCTTTCATAGTTGCATAATAATGACATTATTAGTGTAGATTTCCTTTTATGCAATAGAATAACTCACATAGTCTAAATAGGAAGGCTTGGTAATACTTGTTCTTTCCTTTCATAGCATAGGTTGTACTTTCCTTTCATAGTTTAGATTGCATCATCATATAGCTTGCATTGCATCTTCATAGTGATTCTTGGAGATATTGGCATTTTTGCCCTTGTCTTCACTTGAATCTCTCATTGTGTGGTTGACTAGCAAGGTCACAAGCTTATAGCTCTAGCTAAGAGCAAACACATCATAGTCCCTTGCAACTCCATGCATAAAGAGCTATGAGCCGCTTTGTGAGGCCTCATTCTTGAGCAACCTTGCATGTAATGGTTCATAGAAGTGCACCATTTTAGTGTGTACATTTCTGGCACCCACCGTGGGGCAGAGTAGATAGACTTTGTCCTTCTTTTTCTGCATTTTCATCATTTTCCGTCAATTTTTCGGCAAGTTTTTAGCATAATTTTCATTCTCTGATTTTTTGTCTCAGAATATCGCGCGATACTTCTCAGTATATCGCGCGATATACCTTATAATACCCGCGCGAAACTTCGTGTCTGAGAAGAATTGCCTGCCTGTATTAAAGTATATCGCCTGGTGTCGTGCGAAGTATCGCCTGGTATAAGGTGAAATATCGCGCAGACTAAGAAGTATCACCCCAATATAGTGTGAAGTATCACGCGATACTGGTGGCTGGACTGTGTCTGTACCCGAAAGTGAGCTATTTTTGAGCTATTTTATCTATCTTGCAAGTTTCAGGTTCTTAGCTATCTTTTTAAAAAATTTTGAAAATTCTAGCGTTTTCAAATCCGTGCCACTATGGAAAATGGGTGCCCATTTTTTTTTAAATTTTGCAAATGGTATCAAAAGTTTAAGTGTGATATATTGTTGGAAAGGTCTTTCCGAGCCTAATCCAACCATGATGGTTTCATTTTCAGATTTTATCATTTGATTAGTTATTTTTTAGATCATCTGATTTTTCATGTACTAATCATTGGTAGATTTTGGATTTTACTTCTCCTAACTCTTGTTGGTCTAACAAGTTGTGGTTGTAGGTGTAATACCCCAAAAATGGGCTATAAGTTCATTAACCTCCTACATCGACAAATCGAACAAAATCGACATCAAAGTCCTAACCTAAGGCACATCTAACATCATCGAATCATAATTGATTATCTTAAATTCTGCATCGGGGAATATTCCTAGTAATATTCCTAATTATCTTAATTATCTTTAATTTAATGATTATTTGGCGATAAATCACATTTATCCTAAGTTTGATTAATTGAATATTTTCATATTTAATTAATTAGATTTAATATTTGCCACTTAATTGTGTAATTAAATTTAATTCTATCTATTATTAATTGTATTATTTAATTTTGACAATAAATCAAAATTCCTATCTTTAATTGATTAAATTCTTATTTAATTAATTAAAGCATGTTGTCATTATTTAATAATATAATTTTTAATAAAAGTTTGGTAAAATAGTTAATTAACCCATAAATTAATTATTTTATTTCAAAAATCAGTTGAGTTGAGGATAAATCACTTTATTTATTTATTTAATTCTTAATTATTATGCATATTCAAAAGAAACAGTTAAACTCCAAATCAGAAAATCAATGCAAGTTATTGACTTTTTGGAACTCAACATCCTTTTGGAGTTCAAAAAGCTGATCTAAACTCTAATTTGAGTTAAAAAGCTATTTTTGCATGTTTTTGCATGATTTTGAGAATTAACTATCTTTCATGATCAGATAACTCAAAAATCAAGATGAGTTAATTTGAGTGATTTATGGCTTTTCCCATGCACCTCCAAAGCCCTGGATTTCTATAAATTAAGGCTTTAGCTCTTCACAAATCATCTCATATTTTGCACAATCACGCTGGAGAATTGGAATTGAAGAATCAAAGCTCTTGCGAATCGACATCTTTGTGAGATCAATCTTATTTTTGCATTCATATTTCATATCATTCTTAGATAGTTTCATATCAAGTTTTTCATATAGATAGTTTCATATCATTTTATCATTCTTATTGCATAGAAAATTTAAAAAAATATAGATTAATTGCATTCAATTTCATATCCATCTTTTGCATTCAAATCCTTCATTTAGGTGTCATCTAGGTCACTGATCTCGATAATAATCTGAGAACATTAATCTCGCACCTATTAGAAGGTAGTAAATCGCTTGGTTAGATAGCTTTCAATTTTGCACGATTTTGATTTTAGCTAACCTCTAATGTTTTACTGAAGTGTTGTGTCTACAGATCAGGTACAATTTTCACACACACAGTAGGTGCCTCTTGCTTGAATATTTTGTCAAAATCGCATGTCAAAGAGGGCTACTAACAGTTTTTGTAGGGCTGCCCAAGCATAAAAAAAAATAAAAATAAAATCTTGCTTGTTTATTTGCTTTCCTTTTAAGTGTGGCAAAAACTAGTTGTTTCATTTATTAGGCACTTAAGATCTTGTTGTAGGAATTCTTGGGTGGTAGGAGAAGTATGCTCTTCACCATTTTGGTGAACCAGAAAATCTTGACCCATCTTTGAATTTTGAAAAAAAGAGGGTAAATGAACTTTGCTTGGTGTGTTTGGGAGAGATTTTTGAGATAGGGGAGTATGCTCTTCACCCTTGTGGTGAACCAAAAACCTTGAACCTCAAGAATTGATCCACTTTTTGTTTAGATTTAGAACCCTTTAGCGGGCCTGCTCTTGAGCAATCAAGAGGAACGACCCAAGTGGGGACAAGCTAATACCGAGCTATTCCAACCCACTATAATCTCAAGGCTATCAAGGACACAAAACCTTGGTAGACATAACACTTGTCTTCGCTTGATGTGAGTAGCTCATGGGATTGCGACCATGGGGAAAATATTGAGCAAGAATGCTTAAGGTACTCTTGAGGCCGTGAGGTCCTAGTCTTTTATGAGGAGCAAGAGGGGTGTTATGAACGAAAGCCCTTACTAAGAACCATAGGTTAGAGGCCACCTTATTTAGCCGCTTATGTTCTTAGTGCAAGGATTGATCCAAGTGGACTAACCCGGATCACCCCAAGATACTCACCATATGTGTCCCTTTGGTTGTGTTGTTTGACACTTCCATGACAAAGCCAATATCTCTTGTGGGCAACCACTTGGTGTGAGGCAAGGGGGCATCAAGTTGTGGGCTAAGTTGGTAAGTATTGAGCCTTGTCTTGTAGGTAGATATTGCTTGAAGTGTCTTTGATTGTGTGATACCAGTGTAAACATTCTCAACATACAAACAATCGGTAGCATTCATAGGGTGCAATTTTATTTTTGATATTATAAGTGTTTGTCTTGGCAAGGTTGTTTTTGCCCTTGTTTCAAGTGTTTGAAGACATGTTTGATCCTCTACTATTTGCAAACCTATCCAAATGCTGTTGAATTTATGATTGAAATCAGACATTTTCACCCTCACATTTAGAAACTTGAAATTAGACCTTAAAAACTCAAAATTTTGCACAAATTGGTCAAGATCAACATCAGTATCACATTAGCCAAAGAGAAATATCACATTAGAAGGTTGTTCTTGGTGAGAAAGTTTATCTCTAAAATTGTGAGCTACATTCTTGGGAAATTCTCGTACTCTTATTGTCCAAATAATTTTCATTTAATCTCAATTTTAATTATATTTAGGCCTAGCCCAACCTCCTAGTTCAAAAGTGCAAGGGTAGTTACCCTTTGATTTGAAGCACCTCTTTGACAGTGTTGGTAAAGCCCCTGCTTCTATCTTTTCATTTCTCTTTGGACAATAAAGAACTTTGATTATCCTAGTTTGGTGTTGACATTTTGTGAGGTCATCCTATTACCAGTCTTCCTTGGTCAGTCCAGATCTTAGATCCTAGGTGTTGTCATGTTGCTCAACATCTCAATGAATGTTATGGTATCAATTGCACAAGATGGCTCTTAGTCTTCTTCTTTCTTCTCCATTTCCCATGTTCTTCTAAAGTCTTCTATTCCCAGGGGAAATTCTTCTTCTTCTTCTTCTTCTTGATTCTTTTCCTCTTATTATCTAGTCTACTTTCTTCTATTCATCTATTCATTTCTTCCATGCTTGATTCCTCCTCTTCTATAACCATGAATCTTGACTATCTTGTTAAGGAACCTCTCTTAAGAATAGACGATCTTGAGCTCATTGACATATTCGAAAAGTGTTGTTCCTCCAAAATTCTCATGAGTGATGAATTTATGACAAAAATAAAAGAAAAATCAATTAAATCAAATGCCTTTGCTAGAATCATACTCATGATCTCATCCAAATATTCTTCATCTTCTAAATCTTCTCATCATTATTCATCTTCTAAATCTTATCATGATTCTTCTAAACACTATTCACATTCTTCATCTTCCAAATCTTATCATGACTCTTCTAAACATTATTCGAATTCCTCATTATCCAAGTCTTCTTCTTCCACTAAGTTTTCAATTTCCTCTTCTTCACGATCTCATTCTTCTTCTACTTCTCCTAAGAGTCTTACTTCTCTTCAGAAGACATACCATAAAGAGCAACATGATAGTCCTTGTGATGTCTCTTCCACAAAGAGTGACACACCTACCTTTGATGACTATGATGACTATGATGACTATGATGATGGACAATGTAGCAATACTTATGGAAACTCTATTCCTAAGAGTCCTCCTCGTCGTGTGCTTAGGCTTACTAAAGGGTCATCCTATTGGATAGATTGTGATGGTGATCCATATGATTCTGATTTTGAGAGAAATTATGATATTTTTTGTGAATAATATGATACATCTACTTCTATTGAGGAAGAGAAAGCTTTCCGTGCTGATTATAAATGAAGATACTATGAGCATGTCTTGTCTAAAAACTCTCATGCTGAAAATAAAGATTACACTCTCCAGCAAGATCATGTTAATGTTGAACCTTTGTCTTGTGATGGTTCCCTTCCATCCACCACTTCCTCCAATACCCACACACTTCCTAAAGCTTCTGAGTCGTCCAAATCTTTCACAAATCCTTCATCCAACAAAGATCCTAAGACTTTCCATGCGGTTCCCTATAGTTATCCTCAAGGGCCACCTCTTAAAGATACTCAAGATAACCTTCACTTGGCTGCAAATACTTTCAATAATGTCAAACCTAAAGAGCCTAAGCCTTCATCCGCTATAATGCCTATTTCAGCTAGTCCTTCACCACCTCTTCCAAAGTCTTCCATACAATCCCAACATGCTTCCTTGTCCTTAGAAGTGGCTCCATGTCAAGAGGACTCTAAAAATGATAAAGAAAAGAACATAAAAAAAGATCAAGATCAAGAACCCTCCATGTCATCCAATCCTTTTCATGATGTCTCTGATCCGCTTCATGGTTCTTTTGATCCTCTATGCTCTTTTGCATTCATTCCACCATCTCCTAAGCAAGATCAAGCTACTACTTACACTATTGAGCTTATTGACAATCAAAATAACCTTACTACGCTTGCGCTTTCTAAAGATGATACTTCCATTAAGGTTATTAAAAATGGTGTTGTTACTTCCAATGTTGAGCCTATTGAAAATCTAGAAAAAGTTGATACGCTTATGCTACCCAACAATCATTGTCAAGATCAAAGTCTTCCATCTTCATGTTCTACCATTCCATGTTCATTTTCCCTTTCTACTCTTCCTAAGTCTTTGCAAGCTCTGAACAATCCTATCAAAGAAGTTGCTCCTATTCAAGATGTTCATGATCCTATTGTAAATCCTAATGCTCACTCTAAAGATCCTGATGTCCTTGGTTGTCATATAGATGCTAATGAACTTATTGATTATCCTTTTGCATCTTCCACTTCCATCCTTGGACCTCCTCCACCAATACTAAGGGCTTCATGTCTTCCTTCCATTTTGGGTCCTTATGTCCCTTCACTTTCCCCTCCTAATTCTTCTAATTCATCATCCATTTTGGGTCCTTACATCCCTCCATCTCCTGTCTTTCCTCAAGATCAACATAGATACATACCCTTGAATCCTTTTCATCCACCCACCCATCTAAACCAGTTGTATCATCCTTCTTTGTCCACAAGTCCCAAGTCTTTTAGAAGTAACTTGAATGTTCAATACAAGAAAAATAAGCAATATAAGAATCCATCAAAAAAAGAAGATCACCATGTCCCCTCTAATCGACATGGATATATAAAGTCAAAAGAGATATCTAAGAAGAAAACTACAAGACAAGTATGGGTTCCAAAATCCATCATTCAAGATATTCTCTCTAACACATCAAAAGAAAATAAAAAGCTTAAAGCTATATGGATTCCAAAGTCTCTCTTGAAAGAGTCTTATGTTGAGCAAAAAAGTGAAGTTGACATTCAAGCTTCCAAATGCTTCCACTTCATCTTTTTCCAAAAACATTCTTCCATTCCATGCGTCTGAACCACAACCTCTGCAAACCATTTGCCATATTCCTTCTTGTATTTCTCCATTCACATTTGAGAATTATAACAAGCACACCAATCCTCTTTTCGAAGAGTCAGATAGCAATAATAAGCCAGAATATGGTTTGCACTTGGACTCGAATATGGTTTATGTTTCCTCCATTTTTCCCATCACCCTTCAAGGTGTGTATTGACATTGATCTTACTTTTCTTTCCATCTACCTTTTCACAATCCTTCCATTCATTATCCTTCTACCTTCTATCATTTTTTCTCATTTGCCTATTCCTCATGCGTCTTCCTTTCCCCTTCAGCATCTTTGAGCATATCATTTTGGATCCTTCGTATATCAATGATTTATCCTTTCGAGGAGCATTACCTAAAAGCTTGCTTTCTTCCGAAAAAGATAAAATTAAAAAAGATAGAAAAATTCAAAAAGAAAAAAAAAATTAAAAAAATAGAAAAAGTGCCTTGGTGAAACCTAGCAATAGGCGCCTTGGTAGCAAAAATCCCAAAAAAATGAAAAATGAAAAAAAGAATCCAAGTGGTGAAAACCTGGAAACAGGCGCTACTTGAGGCCTTTGCATCCCTATTTGTTAGCATGCGTCCTCGACACTTAGCCACTTCCCATCATGCCTTGACCTTATTTGGCTTAGTCTGGAATTGGTCTTTGTCTTTGTCTAGGGGGCATAACTGTTAGCATTGGTCCTTTAGGTGCATTTGTCTCTTGGGGCATTTCACAACAAGTGTTTTTCAACACCACCCCGAATAGTGTTTTTCAACACTACCCTTGCATCAAGTGTTTCTTAACACTTATCAGATGTCTTACCCTATAGTCTAAGTTTGATGCGATATTTCTCATTTGCAGATGCGATACTCAGAGTCTGACTCTATGACCAACACACACACACTTAAACAATCAACTCGTTGAGATATGTTGACTTTATTTTTCTTTGTGTGATGTCTATGAGGATTTCTTTGATGAGTGATCTCTCCCTGAGAAGTTTTCGATGATGCATAGCTAGAAGACTGAGGGAATGAGAACATGTTTTCTTTCTTTATCTGCTTGTGGGTATATTTTGTTGATCCTAATTGTCATGAGCATTTATGCTGGTCCTACTTGACACTATGGATTGACAAGATATTATCCTTGACTGTTTTGCGAGTGCATGCTTCTAGTTATCCTGACTTTCATGTGTCTTGATACAAGCATAATCTCACCATATCAAAATTTAGGTAATCTCACTGCATTAGTCATCTTGACCTCGATGTCTTTGATGCCTAGGTGGGATTTTCACATTTCTATCTGATAAAGATCATATTCATATAAACATAGTTATGCTAGTGTGCATTGTATGATCTTGCGATGCTACCAATAACGCTCGATGATGATAATTAGATGTCTATAAGTGTTGTGACCTTGCAAGTCAACCACTTTTCATAGTAGCTTGCATTTCTAGGTTCATGTTAGTTTAGTTTCTGCACCTTGCATATGGAGAGAGCTCTCCTTTTTTTTTCATCTTACGTGGACCTGTTGGTCAACTGTGCTCATTTTCTGATTCTTCTTGATCATATCTTTCATTTCTGATCTTTCATATCACATCATTTTCTATCCATTTTCGGACTCAAAATCAAAATCCAAGTCGCGTTTCAAAAATTTTTTCCCCTTCTTCTGAGCAGTTGACTGATTTTTTGAGGCATAATTTGATTTTCGGTGGAATTTCTTCCTTCCATGTCTCTCAAATTTTCTAGTCTTTCATCCACTCTATTTCTAGTCTTCTATTTCTTTTCTTCTACTTCCTCACTGGGGCATGTTTCATTGCGTAATGGTTAACCTATTGACCCTTACCTTTGATTGTGATTTTATTATGATTTGATCAACCTTATCGATTTTCTATCTCTCCTCTACTTGATTTTGATTTCAATTCCGAGGGGGCAGTATTTATGGGATTCTCATCCCCGATTCTTTGATTTTTTTGATTCAAACATCTTTTGTGAGCTTTTTCTCAAATTTGAGATTCTTATCTCTTACTTTGAATGTGATCCCGAATCAACCTCATGTTCAAAGGCCTTTGTTTATGCTTTGTCCGGATATGATCCTGAATCGACCTCATATTTGAGTTGTTTTGTGATCCCATATTGATCTCACATGTCAATTCTTCTTTGACTGCATGTGTTCCCAAATCGATCACACATTAGTCAAAGAGGGGCAAAGTATTTATGGGATTCTCATCCCCGATTCCTTGATTTTTCTGATTCAAACATCTTTTGTGAGCTTTTGCTCAAATTTGAGATTCTTATCTCTTACTTTGAATGTGATCCTGAATCGACCTCATGTTCAAAGGCCTTTGTTTATGCTTTGTTTGGATATGATCATGAATCAACCTCATATTTGAGTTATTTTGTGATCCCAGATCGATCTCACATTTCAATTCTTCTTTGACTGCATGTGTTCCCAAATCGATCACACATTAGTCAAAGAGGGGCAAATGTATGCACCCAAAAATGGTCACCTAGACTTTGGGCCCCATTTATTTGATTTATCAATCCTGAATCATTTTTATCAATAATCAATATTTTCAACATCATCAATCTCTTGATCAGGTCTTAATTTCGATCATATATTAGATTTTTATCCTATGGGCTAATCATTTATCCTAAGTCTTTATTTGATTAAAAGGAATATTTCCTCCCCTTTTGATTAAATAAAAAGCCCCCTTTTTCATCTTATCCTAAGTTGCACAAATAAAGCACTATTCCTATTTTATAAAAAGGGAAAAAGCACTTTTTGTCTGACATGAGGCTCAAAAGTCAACACTTCACTCTCATTGGAGAATACTTGTGCACATGGATTTCTCCTCTTTCAACCCCCACCGTTGATTAAGACTTTTTGCCTCTTAATCTCCATGGTCCATTTCACCTCATTTCTTATAAAAGGAGAGCTCTCTCCTCCATTTGCATATATCCACTTGTTTTATGCTAATGTTATGCTACAGGTTTTAGGTGCATTTGGAGTTTGAAGACATTGAAGACTTGCTTCATTGCATCATCTAGTTCATATTTTCTTTCATAGTTGCATAATAATGGCATTATTAGTGTAGATTTCCTTTTATGCAATAGAATAACTCACATAGTCTAAATAGGAAGGCTTGGTAATACTTGTTCTTTCCTTTCATAGCATAGGTTGTACTTTCCTTTCATAGTTTAGATTGCATCATCATATAACTTGCATTGCATCTTCATAGTGATTCTTGGAGATATTGGCATTTTTGCCCTTGTCTTCACTTGAATCTCTCATTGTGTGGTTGACTAGCAAGGTCACAAGCTTGTAGCTCTAGCTGAGAGCAAACACATCATAGTCCCTTGCAACTCCATGCATAGAGAGCTATGAGCCACTTTGTGAGGCCTCATTCTTGAGCAACCTTGCATGTAATGGTTCATAGAAGTGCACCATTTTAGTGTGTACAGGGATGACACCCAAAAATCTTCACTACTGCAGTATTAAAGTTTGTCTTGTTAGGTCTACAATGTTTGATCATAAACTAATGATCTACCCTGTGAGAGGTTTGCCCTGCTAAGATCTTTAAGACTTATACAATCTACCTTGTAAAAGGATATGAACTTACAAAAAAGTAAACACTTGATTAAGAGATTTACTTAGGCCTATTAAAACTACTATGTTAAGAGATTCTCCATGATTCACCTATTAGAATGACTCAGTACCCAATCCTTCAGTTTGCACTGTGATGCTGATAATAGATCATCTCCTTCCAATATAGATTTGATCTCCTTTATTAAATATATCTCTTTTTTGTCCTTCACTTCTTTTCTCGGTCACTGATCTCTGCCTCTGATAATCAAAACACTTCTATGTTCTAAATATATGAGATCCCCTTCATACTCATACTTTTCATACTCTTCTCACATACATCATTTTAGGGTTTGAATATCATCTTATATAGAAAATAAATCAACTCCATAAATCAAGATCAATGATCTAGATTATCTACTTATGTTGCTTAAGCATTCCCTGATTATGATTGGTTACATAGATTTCCTAGGGATAAATGATTACAATTATAAAGCATAATCACCTCCATGATTTCCTCAAAAAACAATAAATGTAGTGTAGATGTTGGCCAAAATGGTTTACCTAAGTGTGTGTGCCATTACAAACACATATATCAAATCTGGCTTACTCGACATATGAAATCTCTGGCACTCGACATTGACTGTTCTTCATTTACTGGTGCTCGACACTGACATATCTACACAACTCAGCATAAGTTTTCTCAGCTAGTACTTAAATACTCAGTGACCTCTGACTTGCTCAACAGTAACTACTGCTAGGTAAATGTACAATATGCAAGTCTAGACATAACTCAGGCTATACATGATGACTCGGTCGCAGTGATGACCGACCAACATTGCCTAGAAAATGACTAAGTGTAAGACACTAATAGACAACAAAACTTACATATCAACACCAACAAGATGCATATTGTGTTCAGAGTTATCTTCCATTTCCAAATTTGGTTTTGTTGACTTTAAGTTGCTTATCAATTTTGAATTTATTGTAGAACACACAAACAAGGAGGTAACTTACAAACTTTGTGTTGCTTTTACTTTCTCAATTTGTGCATGTAAGGTAAAATGTATGCTGGAGACTTTGAGTTGCATGTATGTTTCATTCTTGTTCTTGAATCCTCATAGGGAGTCATGGAAAGACTTTGAGCTCTCATGAGCTTCTTGTTTTAACTTAGTTAAAATTATACTCAATAAATTGTTGTAAATATAGAAATGTGTATTATGAAATAAGAGAATATGATGGAAGAAGAACACCTGCTCTGAAAGAAGAGAGAATGGTAAATGTAAGGCCTTGATAATTACCTTAGTGTATATAATCTTAGATGTCAAGTTTAGTATAGGTTGTTTTCTGTAACAAGAGATAGGGGGAGCCTTCCCTTAATTAGGAGAGACTGTGTCTCACATGTTGTAGTACCCCACCCCTAGTCTGATTTTTTTTATGTTATAGTTATTTTAGGATGATGGATTATATGTTAGGAAATCCTTGATGTGTATGATTTTACTGACCCCATACTTGCATGTGTATGGTTGATGTGTTTGTTTTAAATTTTTGTTTGACGTGCCTGATGTGGTTGAGGGACGGAGTTGTAGTTACTTGCTTGCGAGATCCACACGATCAGCTGATCCCCGCCATTGTCTGTTATATATTTATATCTGTATGTACATGCAGGTTTTGTATGCAGGTTTGCAGGTACCGAGCATCATCTTCCCTGAATTGTCAGGATGAGCATGCCCTATTGCAATATCTCAAATGGTAAGAGAGGGGAGATAATATATGGATCCAAAACCCTAACCTAAACCCAATTGTCCTAGGATTGGACAAGTATCGGTCTGACTACCCTATCTGAATTTGTCAGGTTGACAAATTTCATGGATCCCTTCCTTGAGCTTGTTTGTTTTATATGATGATCTTGTTTTATTGCACATCAATTTAGTGTTATCTACGTCAAATACCTCATTATTAATCACTTCCAATAAAGTCAATGGAGACTAGCACTGAGGGTCTTTGGAATCCCCTAATAGGGATTTGAAATGCAATATCGCAAGATTCTCAACATCTTCAGATTTGTCCTGCCATGTACCCTAGGAGTCTTGAATGCGATTGATTCTATTGAGGGATCTTTTGGCTTTGACCAAGGCATGGAAAAATTTAGTGTTAATATCCCCATCATTAATCCGATATTCCCTGGACTTATCTCTCCAATAAACTTCTTCTCTGAGAAAGAGTTTAGACAATTCACTCTTGAGAATTTTCTCTTTCTCAAAATCCTCATTTGACATCCCTACAGATATAACTAAATTATTCAGAGCTTCCAATTCTACTTCCACCCTGGACTTTTCAAAGAAAATGTTTTTAAATGAATCATGGTTCCATGCTTTGATTTTATTCTTAACCAGTTTAAGTCTCTTAATGAATACAAATCTCAGGGTACCCATGAATATATCACTATCTTGCCACCATCCCTCTGCCTTAGATATAAAGTCCTTGTCCCTCCACCACATATTTTGAAATATAAAACTCCCCCTGTAACTTTGCTTGGAAACATTGAAACTCAATTGGACTATAAAATGGTATGATAGGGATAGAGGAAGGATGCTTGCATCTAGATTGAAGGCTAAATCTTCCCAAAATGAGCCAACCAAAAATCTATGTAATCTTTCTGAGATTCTGGCAAAGTTTGCCTACCTATTAGTCCATGTGAATCACCCATCTTTAGGAACCACATCTATCAAGTGATTCCCATTCACAAAATCTCTGAAGTCATCCATTACTTTATTTGACATTCTCAAACCTCCCAATTTATCATCAAAGTCCAAGATGGCATTGAAGTCTCTTGCAATAATAACCTTATCACTATTGAGAGAAACTATCTTGGAGGAAATAGCTAGCCACAACTAAAATTTATCTTCTATTTTGATCAGGCCATAGACATTGATTAATGGAAAAGAAACATTGTCTTTAATATTGACGGCTATACCAAATAGCCAGTGGTCATATCTTTCCAAATCCAACATCTTTATATTATTGGGGTTCTAAAGAAATCCAAGACCCCCTACCACACCTCTAGCTTCTTGAAAAAAACCTTCCCAATTGCTACAAGAAAAGAGAAAGCTGAGTGCTTTACCCATACAAAGTTTGGTCTCTTGAAATAGAACAATATCACTTTCTATCCTGATTAACACTCATTTAACCAAGCATCTTTTGTCAGGAGCATATAGGCCCGTAACATTCCAAATCATGATCTTCATTTCTCACCAAGGGAGATCCCTGCTCCCTTGGCTTTTCTCATGAAATTGAGGAAACTGATGATGCCCTTCTCCTTGGCCCTCTCTTCCCTCATTTTCTTGTGTGAATGCCTACCCCTACCACCTTTAGCTTTTCCTAAGAGGATGTTAGAAGATTGACTAATGCATCTAGGCTCAATATTCTCTAATTCATCTACCAGGATAAAATCATCCAGAGAGTCCCTTTCGTAATCAACCTCCAAATCTGACCGTGCTTGATAATTGAAGGGAATGAACACCTTAGATGTTGAATCCCCTTGACCCTACTCCTGGTGAGAGCCCAAGCATTCCCCTTCTTCCTTAGTTCCATCCAAATTTTGAAATGAGGCTATCTGCACAGGTTCCTTATTTGTCTGTGAAATAGTTATTGAAACCATTTTTTGCTTGTTGGTCTTTTGAACCCATACTTCGGCAGGCTTAAAAAAAGTATTACAATCTGCAACACCATGATTCCTAAGCCTGCATCTCAAACACCCAGTAACATGAGATTCTATTTCAACCTATTGTTTCCAACTACTACTGCCCACTTTCAGATTGATGAAAGAGGGAACTTCTTGAATTGCTACAATTTTGATCTTGGCATATATAAGAATCATTTTCTATGATTGATTCATCCACTTCTAGAAGTGTGCCTAGCAATCTTCCAATACATTCTAGACTCGCATCTCCCCAATATTCTAACAGCAAATTGTATAACCGAATCCATATTGGGGTTTGGTAAACTGCCAATGGAGTAGGATCAAAATTGGGTTGCCATGGATACAAGTACATGGGAAACGATTGAAAGAACTAATTTTTTTGGTTTAGAATCTTATCTTTGTCTGCTTCCTCTTTGAAAATTACTATGAAAAAACCTTTCGGGATAAATTTTACAATGACCTCCCTGCTCCACTTATCCTGAATCCATGTTCTAATTTGCTCCCTTGCCAACCTCGCTCCTATGAATCACCCGATAACTACCATTTTCTCCCACAAGGCAACATCCTCATCTATATCTTTTGGTAGAGTGATGTCAACCACCTTATCATTCTTCTCATATGCAGGCCGAGAAAAAGCTGCATAATCCCCACCTCTATTATGACCACCAAAATCAGATCTAGGCTTGGTGGAAAAATGGGTTTGTCTAAACCTCTGGGGAAAAAAATGTATGCCATGCCTAAACTTTTTCCCTCTCTGTTGCATTCTTCTCCCCATAATATCAATTAGTTTCATGCATCTTATGTTTCTAAATGATTAGTTGTTATATACAGGTTGAGTAAGGGTGGTAAATTTTGACAACACAAAATAATACTAGCTCCTTTACAAACCTTGTCCAAGGTGGCACAATGTAGTTGTATGTGACCATTAGATCATGTGAACTAGGTACACGTCTAGTTAGAATGATCATACTAGTTAAGGAGATACTTAAAGTGTGTGGTCAACTATGAATTGTGCAAGTTTAAAACACCAAACTCAGATGACAGTCATACATAGCCTTATGTATCTGCACCCTCATATAGGGTAGGACCACATCTAGTAGAAAGCTGAGTGGAGGACCCCCTGATGAATGGTTGGAAGGTAAATTACCCGATGAAGCTCTCCTTCTCCTATTTATGCAAATACTTGTAAGATGTTTCTAGGATGGAAGAGTGATATAGTAAAATATATATATATCTCTCTCTATGCATTTCTTTTGAAAAAAGAGAGTATTCAAATATGTTATTTGGTAATATTCATGTTTATGTGAAAGAGATTTCATTTCTATTTCAGTTTTAAATGTAACAAAAAGAGAAAGATTTATTTTATAAGTTTTATGATGAAAATTATTGAGATAATTTTTCATGTTACAACTTTCCACTATTTAGTACCTCTCTTTCCTCACAACACATGATAATTATAATAAATTATCATTAGAGAGAGTAGGAACACAATATTACATATTAGAAGCTTACACCATGAATCCCATCTAGCTTTCTTTCTCTTCTCATCCTCACATTATTTTCCATTCTCCATTTCTTAGTGTAAAATAATTTATCTCCATTTTCCTTCCCCATTACCCAATACCCTTGCCATATACACCTACCTCTAATATGTATAATACGAATCTTCTCTCCTATCTTTGATTTCTATTGTGATCATTTTCACATCCTCTTAATTATATTCACAAGAATACATTATAATATTGATCACTTCTCCTAATTTTTATTTCTATTGCAATCATTTTCACATCCTCTTAATTATAAATTCACAAGCACACATTAACAATTAATTTTTTGACATTATGAATAATAATTGTTATACACCATCATCACACAAACACTAGATTTGCACACACCTTGATAATTTCAAATTTTAGTATTATTGAGAAGATTGAAATAAATATTCTAGGGGAAAAATTAGATAAAATTAGACAAACATCATGATCTCAATTCCAATTAAAGTGGGAAAGAAAATACAATATGAGGGAAGTGTGCGAGGAAGTAAAATCACATAATCAACAAAACCTACAAAAATATGAACAAATCTAACCATAAAAGATCCTACCCTAAGCATTAGATTCTACTCCTACAAGAGAGAGACTGAAATAAATCAATCAACATGCATATTTCATAAAACAATCCAAATAAAGCAATGCATGTGATTGTAGTAGGGGTTTTTGCACAAGCTAAATAAGCAAGGTTAATAGCACCAATTTAATGAAAACATGAAAACTACTAAACAAACTAGAGCCCTACAAACAACATAAAGAAAGCATTGATGATCAAAATGAAATAAACTAATTAAATCAAATAAAATCATCAAACAACCTACAGTTATGTTGTTTTTAGGGCTCTAGTTTGTTTAGTAGTTTTCGTGTTTTCATTAAATCGGTGCTACTAACCTTGCTTCTTTAGCTTGTGCAGAAAGCCCTACTATATTGGGTGAACCCGACGTGAACATGCTAAAAATCTGATAAATTTGTCTTCTATGTTTGCATGCAGGTTTTCTTTGCTGATTTATTGTTGTCTGTAGGGTTTTCAAATATTTGGTCATATCTTTCAAATGGTTTAGAATTTTTCCATTATTTTTTTTGCAGGTTGGGGTTGATATCATGAGCCTACAGTCCAAAAATTAGTTTTTTCTTGTCATATTTGTGTGATTTATAATTGTTTTTAGTGATTTTTGATAAATAAAAAAATTCTAGGTGCAAATCAGTGAATTTCTCTAAAAAATTTACATTTTTGGAAATATCATGAAATTATAGAGGGGGTCTATTCTTTGTGTTTTTAATTTTGATGAGAAATAATTTCTAAAAAAATAGATCTTAAAAAATTGGCTTGTTTTGATAAATTGGGTCCCTAGGGAACAAATTAAGAAATTTTTCAAAAAATATTACATTTTTGGAAACCTCACTTATTTTTAGTAGGGGTTACTTGCTTTCATTTCTATTTTTGAGGGTGATGAATGTTTCTAAAAATGGGATCTTAGTGACTATGTCAAAAGCACACAAAAAAATTCAAGCTAAATATGGAGTACAAATCAATCTAAGTGCTTGTCTTTTCTAAAGTTCATTGGTTTTACTACCATCTTGTTTTCCTTCACTTTGGTTGTTGTGAGTTGAACTAATATTTATGACAATTTTTGTGGACGCTTCAGAGCTAAAATGATCACCACTAGGTGAGTATCACAAAATGCAAAGTGAAAATTCAAAAATGTGCCTAGCCTTTTGCTAGCTTCGAATAAGGTAAGCCTAATCCCTTTGCATTTTTCTTAAATTGTGACATTTCAATTTTGAATCTAGCTTAATTAGAAATCCTATTATTATTTGATAAATTTTGGTATTAGGCCTATGCTCTTCGATTTCATAGTGAATAAGAATGCCAAACATGCCAAAATTAATCAATAGAAAGAAAGGCTAAGAGAATGAACAAACACTAAAATTTAAGCCTCTTTGTTTATGGATAAAAGCATTAGACCTATGATCTTCACTTTCATAGTGAATCATAATGCCAAACATGCTCAAATCCCCCTAGATTAAAGGCTTGGGAAAGAACCTTGTTAATTGTTTTTGGGAGTGGAAATTAATAGGTATATACCCTTACCCTTCTTAAGGTAATAAAACTCCTAGACATACTTTTCATTTCAATTTCATCACTTTCTAGATTAAATTAGAACCTTAGAGGGCTCACCTCCTGAGAACATGCCTTTGCGAGGTCAGTGAGAGGGACAACCCAAAGTGGGATACAACTATTGTAGCCATAGTATCTAGCCCACTATAAAATAAAAACACATTCATCCTTAATGCGGTGGAGGATAGAAAGAGTTTGGGAATGATAATATCCTCTAGTGGTCTTTTGAGATTGTACAAAATCATGTTTTTATGCATGTGAGAGGCCTCTGTAATGGAGGATAAACTCAACTCTATCTAACTAAAATCCTAACTAAGTCCCGGTTAAGTAGAAGCCACCCTTTCAATCATGTATAACGAAATTGACCTTAGGTAGATTGTTTGGAATCTCTTCTTGTGCAATACTTGTCAAAACATTCTAGAACATACACTCAGTGTTTAGCTACTAGGACTATTGATTGAAGTGAATGTTGTGCTTGTCATTTTGTTTGTTGCATTCAAGTTTCATGTTACAAGTGTCATCAAAATAACCTTAAGATCAAGTTTTCAAAGTTCACCATCAAGGATCCCATGTCCTTATATCTAAGATATCACAATTAAACATCAACAAGTCTTAATCATAGAGACGAGTCTTTCTCTATCAAACTTCAATTTAAAAGTCACCCTTTTATCTTGGAATCATTGCAACAACAATTTGAACCACACTCCAAACACTTCAAATCAATAGCAAGATGTCTCTTCCATAGCCTTTTGTTCAGAGACCACTCATATGATTTCAAATAAGTAACAACTCAAATGACTTGTACGTCAATCCATTTCCCTCATACGAAGAAGATCAAGAACCCAACTAATATGGTGACACAAACCCTTTTCTCTATTCATAAAGTTTCACCAAAATGACACAACAAAAATTGAAAAGTAATATCCTCATACAACAAATACAATACATGCAAATCCAGGTAGATGATCTTAAAAGTCAAAGACAACCAAAGTCTTACATCATAGAGGAATTATATATATACCCTTTTGATCAATCAATCTATAGGTCTCTGATCAAATCACATCTCAATGAACATCCTCTTTCTTCCTCATATCCACAACCAAGGATTTTCCAAACAAACGCAATTGCAAATTTGTCATCCTTTGGAAACCAATTAAGCATGATGAACAAGAAATCTATTATACCACATGTTCAATCAATAAATTCTTCACAACATGCAAATGTCAATGTGGTACCACCAACAAGATCACCCAAGCACCAAAATCCCCAATCTAAATGTTTCAATCATTTACGTAAAAAATTGGTTCACAAACATTATTCTATTGTTTAACAAGATCAAAATCACCTACCCATGTCTAACAATAGCACATCTACCTCCCATGAAGATTTTTTCCCTCAAGAAACTTCCATATTTTCTATTAGGAATGAATGCTAAATGTTTTGCAGCCATTCTATAGTAGTTGTTGTTGCATTCATGACTATGATTGTCATTGATGTCAACATAGTGATCTACCAAAGACTTGTAGAGAAGCAAACAGAGTTTGGATTAGCGCACATGGGTTATTGTAGTTGGAGCTATGCGATGTGGAGGATATACTCTTTTATATGTTATATGTCTATGGTTAAGAGCACAAACAATAATTCATTTATTCATGGAAGTTATGAGCATTTTGGTGGAAGCAGTATTCAGGCAGTGTTCCTGAATAGCGGTTTGTGGAAATCGAATGATATCTCCTAATCGGGATGGAATCTAGTTTTGTGCAGTTAAAGGGAAGTTGAAGACTCATTGATAGTGATGTGGATGATAGTGCAGACTTTGAGGTTGCACGAGTGAAGATTTATTATATTTGGAAGCTGACAATTTTGTGTAATTTTGATGTAGCGTGTGGAAACTTTTATGTTGTAATTGTATGCCGACTCATTTGTAATTATTTGAGTGTGGTATAAAGGAAGGAATGTATTTAATTGTTGTATGAAGTAGTGGTGATATGGAAGTAATGGTTTTGTGTGATGTTGTATGCATGAAGTGAAGAATAGAGCTAAGTATGAAAGTGAATTTGTGAAGGAAGACATGCGAGGTACATAGATCTGAAATTGAGATATGATGTAACAGTGAGTGCAGTTTGGCATAGTTATAGAAGAGGTAACATATTATTTTGTTGAGTAATGCAAAGATTATTTGGACAGTGTGTTCAGTGATCTTACCCTGAAGCTGTTTGGGCAGTGGGTCCTTCTGTCTTCCATAACTCTTAACAGGGTTAGAATCTTTTAACAGGGATTCAAAATCTCCTAACAGGGATTCATATGTACTAAATGTATTTCATAAGACTCCTAAAATATTCCATCCTTTCACAAGGAATATTCATATTAGTGCATCTTTTGTGGGCATCATTCCCACCGGGGTTTACTCTTTGATCAAGAGGTTCCCTAGTCAACATATCTTGTGTCATTGTGTTATTGTGTATGAATATCTTTCTATGGTTGGTAATTACATTGCTTATGTGGTTTAATGTTGTTGAAGATGATAAAAGTTATAATTATTAGATAACTGATTCACCCCCCCCCCCCCTCTCAATTATCTTGGTGGACTTTACTTACTAACAATTTTCCTCATCCCTTCCCCCTAAAGAGTCAAAAGAGAAATATCCCATCCAATGATATATCCAGTAATGAGACCTCCCAAGGGCTATCCATGATGAATTTACAAGCTAGTCCCTTCCTTGATATAATTCCCTTCTGCAATTCAATAATCTTAGATCCAATACCACCATATGATCCATTTCTAGAAAAACCTACTCTAAAGAGTCTCATTCAAAGTCCTCCCCCATGCTAAATCATTGAAATCCTCCATACGTGTCCAAACTCATACCCCATGTCGAGGCCAATGCAAAGCGTGAAGACATGAGTCCTGAAATAAATCAAGATCAAGATCCCAAAAATTACTAAACTTGTCTAGTTTTTTACCAAGATCCAATCTTCTTAGAATTTAATAATGATCCTACCATCCATGTCCATCCTATCAATGATGATTCCCGTCTATCCCAATAAAAAACTATCCTTCCAAGTCTTATTGACCTTCAAATTCCTATTCCTAAGCAAGATCATGACATTCTACCCATTCTTCCAAATGATTTCATTCATAGTCAAGAGAAAACCACCCTTAAAATTGATGCAGGAGCATCTCGGGTCCTTGGAAATCATGTGTCACCAAAAACATGTTTATGTTGTTCCTGTGTTTCTTGGTTCCTTCTTTGACCGAGTTGGTTCGGTGTTGCTTGGTTTCCTTTATTTACTGGGGTTGGTCAGTTATCTCTCTGGCGCTTGGTGAATTTCCTTGGTGCTCGGTGATGCTTGTCTGGCGCTCGGTTATCCTTGCTTATCGAGTTGTTTGTTTTAGTTTCCTGTTGAGGTTGACTTGTGCAATTAATTATGGTTGTAGATTTAATACTGGTATCTATCATTGGGAAGCGTGTGGACCTAGATCTAGTCATTCCTTCTGTTGATGGTGGATCTAAAGCCTAACTTGTTCGGTAGCCTCTTGTATATAATGTAATTTTTGGTTGTAGTTTAGGGAGTCAGTTCAGTTGGAAGATAGAAGGTAGGAGATAGAAGATTGTTTTAGATCATTGCATGTTGGAGGACTTCTGTACTTGAATTGTAATATCTGGCCTAAACTGGGAAGGCCTTACAGCCCAACATATATGAATTAATTTGAAGTAAATATATGAAAGATATCTACATTCTCTCTCTCACTTGTGTTTTTTGCTTCTACATGTAATCTCTGCAAGGTGGATCTGGTTAGGGTGTTCCTTGGGCCCCTCTCTATATCCTCCCTTACATCAGGTGGTATCAAAGCGAGGTGAGATCTGGATCTAGGATTGTGAATATAGGTTTAAGGGTTCCTTCTTATCAAACCCTAGTTGATTTGTTGTGGGGTAGTAGATTGTGATATGGCCTGCAATTGTAGAGGGTTTCAAGATGGTTTGTGGGAGGTGAGATGTGGATCCAGGATTGGTAGACAAGTTGAGACAACTTGCTGCTAGATTAGAAGCTGTTGAAAGAGCCCAAAGAAGAGGAAGACATCTTGAAGATGTTAGTGATGATGAAATTGAGGAAGAACAAGGTGATGTAGAACCTGCACCTGTGATGGATCAGGGTGAGGAAATATTTTCGAAGGCTTTGACAAATCTAAAGTCTACACCACATTTCAATCCCCTTGAGTATAGTGGAAAGCCTGATTATGATGAATTGATGGACTCGATCATCGAGATGGAAAAATACTTTGAATATGAAAATGTACCTGAGGAAAAGAAGGTGAAGATTGCAAGTACAAAGTTGAAAAGTCATGCATCCTTGTGGTAGGAACATCTACAGTTGGACAAAAAGAGGAAAGACAAAGATAAAATTAAGGTATGGAATAAGATGGTAAATAAGTTGAAAGGAAAGTTTTTACCTTGTGATTATCAAATTAACCTAGTTAGGTGAATACAAAATTTGAGGCAGAAAGATAGCTTGGTAAAATATTATACTAAGGAATTCTATAGATTAGATATCAAATCTAGACACGATGAAGATGATGTGGAAAGAATTGCTAGGTACCTAAATGGTTTGAGAGTTTCCATCCAAGAAGAAATCAGTTTGGTCAAATTAGAGAACATTGAAGAGGCTTATCAATTTGTAGTGAAAGTTGAGGATAAATTGAACAAAAGACATGATCAAAGACAAAGAGGTAGAGGTGGTAGATTCACTAGGGGAAGAGGTAGATCTCATGGTGAAAACAATAGACCTGAACTTGAAAAGACAAATTTGGATAAAGGCAAGACTGAGTGGAAAGGTGAAAGTTCATCTAGAGGTAGAGATAGTCACTACTGAGGTGGTTATAACAGAGGTGGTTTCTGAGGAACTTGTTACAATTGTGGAGAACAAGGACATAGATCATTTGAGTGTACACATGCAAGTAAGAAGGTTGGTAGCAGTAGAAATACTTTGGTGCAAGAAGAGTCATAGAATGAACTTGAGAAGGAAAATAACTTGATGGTAAGAAGAGCACTTTGGAGTGAAAGAAATAAGGAAGATCCGGTAAGGAAAAGTTTGTTCAAGACCAGATGTATAATTTATTATGAAGTTTGGAAGGTAATCATTAATAGTGGTGGCTTAAAGAATTTGGCATCAGAGGAAATGGTTACAAAATTTCATTTGAAAAGGTTGGAACATCCGAAGCCATATCAAATTTCGTGGATCAAGGATGAGCATACATTCTTGGTAAGTGAACAATGTTATGTAAATTTGAAAATTGGGAAGTACTATGATAAGGTGTTATGTGATATCATGCCTATGGATTATTGTCATATTTTGTTGGGTAGACCTTGGAAATATAATAGACATGCTATATATGATGGGAGATTGCATAAATATACTATTTGGGCTAATGGAAGAAAACAAATCTTGTCACCTTTGATTAAAGAACTTGTTAGTAGTGTTTGTACATCTATGAAAGTTTGTCTGATGGAAGGAAGAAAGTTTGTTAAGGATTTCAAGAAGAATGATGTATGTTTTGCTGTGATTCCTAACAAACTGAGTAAGAAAATAGAGGATAGCATACCTAAAGAGATTGATAAGTTACTCACCAAGTATAGTGAGATCATTTTTGATAATGTACCTAATGGTTTGCCATCGCAGAGAAGCATTGATCATTGCATGGATCTAATCCCTAGAGCTAGTTTACCGAATAAGGCACCACATCGGTTGACACCTACCGAGAATCAAGAATTGAATCGACAGATTCAAGAATTGTTGCAGAAAGGTTTAATTTGAGAAAGTTTGAGTCCTTGTGCAGTACCTGCTGTATTGGCACCTAAGAAGAATGGAGAATGGAAAATGTGTACAGATTGCAGAGCAATCAACAAGATAATAGTGAAATATAGGTTTCTTATATCGAGAATGGATGACATAATGGACAGTTTGACTGGAGCAAAGTATTTTACCAAGATTGATTTGAAAAGTGGGTATCATCAGATCAGAATTAGAGAAGGTGATGAGTGGAAGACTAATTTTAAGACAAAAGAAGGTTTGTATGAGTGGTTGGTTATGTCTTTTGGTTTAACTAATGCACTGAGTACTTTTATGAGATTGATGAATGAAGTTTTGAAGAAATTCTTAGGTAAATTTGTGATTGTATACCTAGATGATATTTTGATATTCAGTAAGACCAGAGAAGAACATATGTTGCATGTTAAACAAGTATTGCAGAGGTTGAAAGAAGAAAAGTTGTTGATAAATCTGAAAAGTGTTCTTTCATGCAAGAGGAGATTGTGTATTTGGGATTTGTAATTTCAGTTGATGGTTTAAAAATGGATCCTGAAAAGGTTGAAGCTATTTTAAATTGGCCTACACCTGAGAATGCTAGTGAGGTAAGATCATTTCATGGTTTGGAAATTTTTTACCGGAAGTACAATTTGTAATGCTATGACTGATACTATGAGAGGAGATAAAAGAGAATTCAAGTGAACACATGGAGCTAATAAAATTTTGAGACTCTAAAGCAGAAGGTTGCTGAATTGCCTGTATTAGCATTACCTGATTTCAATAAGGTATTTCAAGTAGAATTGATGGAATATGGATGAAGTGACTGAGAGGGGGGGGGGTGAATCAGTCAACCATAAAAACACTTCACAATTTATTCTTTTGCAGATCCCTTAGGATATCTTAACACTGTTATCTGTTTTAGCACTCGGTAAATAGATTGCAGTAACTTTGAAGATGTAGAAAGTATTATCAATATTATCTTTAGATATTCATCAGCACATGTATATGATTGAGAAAGCAATTAAGAACACAAGAGACACAAGATTTAACGTGGAAACCCAATATGGGAAAAACCACCAATGTATCTAGATACTGATTTTCACTTTTCTGAAGTGATGCCCGGTTAGAAGCCAACCCGGTAAAAGGTTACAAAACACACTGTTAGGTGTGACCTTGTTAGAGGATTTAAAACACCCTGCAAGGAGTGGCCTGGTAAGAGGTCTTGAAAACAATTCAATGGAATTGTCACCTTGTTAGAGGATTTACATTATGGTTGTTAAACCAACTCAGTTAAGAGATTTAGAATTCACTGTTACAATGATAAGAAGGTAACAATGAGAAAGTAACCTGTATAATAATGCAACTGTCTTGCTGATTACAGATCTCTGTTCTGCATAATTCTGATCCTTTCTGATCAAATAAATCTCTGCTGCTCCTCAAGGATATCTGAACATCCTTCACATATTCGCATATACCTTTCCTTCTTTTCTTCTGTAAATCTTCTGCTATTTTATTTATTTTTCACATTTGACCTTTTATTTATATGATTTTGGATTAGTCAAATCGACATTATTTAGTATAACAGTCGGCTGAATTAAGTAAACTCTATTTGCAAAAATCCTTCAAGGGCCGACAGTGCTCGGTGACCATATCTTTCTATAATCTTTCGGTGACCGAGGGAACTCGGTAAACACCGACAATTCTTTACCTTTGATAACCGACTGAACTCGGTAAACACTATCTTTTCTCGATGACCGACTGAACTCGGTAAACACTATCTTTTCTCGATGACCGACTGAACTCGGTAAACACTAAACTTTCTTTCGATAACCGACTGAACTCGGTAAACACTAAACTTTCTTTCGATAACCGACTGAACTCGGTAAACACTAAACTTTCTTTCGATAACCGACTGAACTCGGTAAACACTAAACTTTCTTTCGATAACCGACTGAACTCGGTAAACACTAATATTCCTGTCTGGCAGACCGACTGAGCTCGGTAGGAACTAATTGCTGCGGACTATGACATAGTGTGACATCAAAGACAATACATAATTGAGTAGCAATTTCCTTCAGACAATTGTTTCCAACAATCTCCCTCTTTGGCATTGATGGCAACACAATATGTCATATCATAAGAAATTTGAAAGAGTTAGCTCGGTTTAGATTCAAATCTCCCTCTGTCAGCAAACTTTCTATATCCTGAAAATTCTTCCTTCTGACTATTTGAAAATTTCTTGAAGTAATAACAAAGACATAGCAAACACTCCCTCTTTGACAACACATGCCAAAGACAATTCTCATATTACTGGTGAAAGTTAATGTACCTCAAGTACTGATTCATATGCAATGATTCCTTTAATATGCTGCATCAACAGGTTGATTTTCAATCATGTTCAGGTTGATGCATCACTAAAACTGTATTTAGTGAGCCTCGGATAGGGGAATGACCCCTAACTTACCTCTTAGATACATAAATGCATCCTTAGGTAATGGTTTGGTAAAAATGTCTGCAATCTGTTCTTTTGTATGAATATATTCTAATCTGATTTCCTTGTCCTGCACCAATTCTCTGACAAAGTGATATTTAATAGCAATGTGCTTGGTTTTGGAATGCATCACTGGATTCTTAGAAATGTTTATTGCACTGGTATTGTCACAAAATATAACAACTGGTTCTTTGATTTCAACCTTCATACCTTCTAATAGCTGTTTAAACCAAACAATATTTGAACAGTTTACTGCAGCAGCAACATATTCTGCTTCAGCTGTGGATTGAGATGTGCAATTCTGCTTTTTACTAGTCCAGGATACCAGTCTTTTTCCAAGAAAAAATGCTCCACCACTTGTACTTTTTCTGTCATCAATGTTTCTTGCCCAATCAGCATCAGTAAACACTTTCAAGTCTAGATTGCCTCCAAATTTATACCACAAACCATATTCTTCAGTTCCTTTTAAGTATCTTAAGATTCTTTTGATTGCCATCATGTGATTTTCCTTAGGTTTTACTGAGAATCTAGCTACTATACCGACTGCTAAGGCAATATCAGGTCTTGTATGTACCACATACTGCAATTTTCCAATCATAGATCGGTATAGGGTCTGATCAACTTCTTTTGAATCATCATTTTTGGTAAGTTTCAGTCCAGTACACATGGGTGTACCAACTGGTTTTGAATCTTCCATACCAAACTTCTTAAGTATCTCCTTAATGTATTTGGATTGAGTAATGTATATACCATTCTTGCTTTGCTGAATTTGAAGACCAACAAAGAATTTTATTAAACCAAACATAGACATTTCAAATTCTCTGTTCATTTGCTCTGAAAATTCTTTGCACTGATCCTCATTCCTTGTAAATATAGTATCATCCACAAATATTTCTGCCAATACAATTTTGTCATCCGGTCCTTCTTTAATATACAGATTACTATTATCATTAGCTCTTTTGAAATTAATCTGGATCAAATAGTTATGAAGTCTTTCATACCATGCTCTAGGAGCTTGTTTTAAACCATACAATGCTTTGTGTAACCTACAGACCATGTCCCTTTTATCTGGATCAACAAAACCTTCAGGTTGTTCAATGTAGACTTCTTCATCAAGAATTCCATTGAGAAATGCAGATTTTATATCCATCTGATATACCTTAAATCCTTTGTGTGCTGCATAAGCAAGTAGAGTTCTTACACCTTCTAATCTTGCAACAGGAGCAAAGGTTTCTCCATAATCTATACCTTCTTCTTGAGAATAACCTTTACATACCAGTCTAGCTTTGTTTCTAGATACTTGACCATCTTCATTCAGCTTATTCCTGAATACCCATTTTGTTCCAATTACATTCTTATCTTTAGGTCTGGGTACAAGAGTCCAAGTTTTGTTCTTTTGTATTTGTTCTAATTCTTCATTCATTGCTTCAATCCAACTTTCATTCTCTAATGCATCTTTGATATTTCTAGGTTCAAAATCAGTAAGCAGACATGTACCTTTTAGCTTGCTTCTTGTCATAGTACCATCTGATTTGTTTCCAATAATTTGGTCTGGTGTATGATGTCTTCTGACATATTTGGCTAGTATAGGTTCCTTGCCTTTTGAATGATTCATGCTGTTGTCTTCTAGGATCTCTTCTTCAGGTTGTTCGGGCTCGGTAGATATTTGCTCGGTAACTTCAGGCTGAGACTCGGTCTGAATTTCTTCCTGTGACTCGGTTTGAACTTCTTCCTGTGACTCAGTTTGTGACTCGGTAACTGTGCTCAGCTCGGTAGATATAGCTTCCTTATTGATAGTTGTGTCTGCCAATGTTTCAGGTTCAATGTAAACGAATCTTCTGTAGTTCTCAGGTTCCCTTTTGCTTTCTTCCTCAGTCTTTTCTGCAAACTCATCAAATTTTACATGTATACTTTCTATGACTTTGTAAGTAGATAAGTTCAGACATTTGTATGCCTTGCTTTTGCTAGAATATCCTAGGAATATTCCTTCATCACTTTTCACATCAAATTTATTTCTTCTGGATTCTTTTAAGATATAACACTTGCTACCAAATATTTTCATGTAACTTACATTAGGTTTATAGCCATACCATAATTCATAAGGAGTTTTGAATGTGTCTTTCTTCAGTTGTACTCGGTTCAAGGTATGAACTGCAGTGCTGATAGCTTCCTTCCAGTACTTCATAGCAATGTTCTTTTCTATCATTAGAGTCCTTGCACAATCCATAATAGATCTGTTTCTTCTTTCTGCTATTCCATTCTGCTCAGGAGTTCTAGGAGCTGATACCTGTCTTTTGATTCCTCTTTCAATGCAGAAGTTGTTAAAATCATGGGAGATGAATTCACCACCTCTGTCTGATCTTAAGCATTTCAATCTTTTCCCTGTTTCTTTTTCTACTCTTGCTAAGTACCATTTGAACTTTTCAAATGCTTCTGATTTTTCTCTTAAATACATAACAGTCATCATTCTAGAATAATCATCAACGAAAAGAATAAAGAATTTATCTCCAGTATAGCTTTGTATTCCAATAGGTCCACATAAATCAGTATGCACAATTTCCAAAATTTCTTTAGACTGATAGTTCTTACTTTTGAAACTAGTTTTACTCATTTTGCCAATCTGACAATTCTTACATAGACCAGTGTCAGGTTTCTTCAAAGTAGGAATGCCTCTAACCTTCTTGAATTTGCTTATTTTTATCATGTTATCAAAATTCACATGACATAACCTTTTGTGCCATAGCCAACTTTCTTCTATTTGAGCAATAAAGCATGAATATTCATTGAGATCAAGATAAAATAAGTTACCTTTTGTTTGTTTGCCTGATCCAATGAGTTTTCCTTTTCCATCCAGCAGTCTTGCTTGACCATTCATGAATTCAACCTTGAAACCAGTGTTGATTAGCTGTGCTACACTTAGAAGATTATGTTTTAGTCCTTCAACCCAGTAAGCATTATCACATATGAGTTCTTTGGTTAATGAGATTCTTCCTTTTCCTTTTATACAACAAGGTTCATTGTTTCCAAATCTTACATTACCATTGTCACAGTCTTCTAGATATTCAAATTTTGTCTTGTCACCAGTCATGTGGTGTGAACATCCACTGTCTATTATCCATATATCATCTTTGCTTATATGAGAAATAAGTGCCATCTTATCTTCATCATCATCAGATTCATCTTTTATAGCAATAAAGACAATTTCTTCTTCACTATCATCAGAATCTTTAGCCATAAAACATGATTTCTTACCTTTATCCTTGTATGATTTGAAATTCTTTTTGCCATAGTACTTGTGACTTCTCTTTTCTTCTTTGACTTGCTTGTTTGGGCACCTAGCTGCAATATGTCCAATTTCTTCACATGAAAAATAGATTAAAGGAGTTTTACCTTTATATTTACCTTTCCCTCTAGAGTACTTCTTTGCAAGTAATGCTTCTACAATTTCAAGATCACTATCAGAACTTTCTTCTGATTCTTCTTCACTTTCTGACTGAACTTCTTTAATTTTCTTGTTCTTCTTTAGTGAAACCTTGGCCTCAAATGCTGATTCAATATTTTTGGAACTAGGAACATAGTTATCATAGTTGTCTAATTCAAAAGTTGTCAATCTTCCAACTAAAGCATCCAAAGTTATATTGTGGTTTGTTTCACATCTTCTTTCTTGAATAGCTGATACTCTTATTGCATAGATAGGGAGTAGTGTTCTGAGTACCTTACTTATAACAGTCTCATCTGAGATTGTTCCTCCAGAAGCTCTAATTGCACTTACACTTGCTTTGATTCTTTCAACATATTTTGCAATGTTTTCATCTTCCTTCATATTCATCTTGTCAAACTGTCCTCTTAGGCTTTCTGCTTTGGCTCTTTTCACATTTGCATCACCACCATATATTTTCTTCAGTGCCACCCACATTTCATATGCAGTGGTGCAGTCTTTAATATCATCAAATTCTTCATAGCTGAGAGCAGATGCAATGTCTATCATCATGGTGTTGTGAGTCTTTTTATCTGCAATGTCTTCAACAGTTAATGCGCCATTAGGAATTGTGTATTCTTCATCAATGTATTTGCATCCTGAATCACCAATTGAAGCCAGATGAAGTCGCATGAGACCTTGCCATGCTGAAAAGTTATCTCTGTTGAGCTTTGGAATTTCCCTCTTGTAAGACATCCTGATCTTTAGCTTAGGTCCTTGAAACCCTTCCTGCAAGCACCAAAAGCTCTGATACCAATTGATGGAATATGGATGAAGTGACTGAGAGGGGGGGGGGGTGAATCAGTCAACCATAAAAACACTTCACAATTTATTCTTTTGCAGATCCCTTAGGATATCTTAACACTGTTATCTGTTTTAGCACTCGGTAAATAGATTGCAGTAACTTTGAAGATGTAGAAAGTATTATCAATATTATCTTTAGATATTCATCAGCACATGTATATGATTGAGAAAGCAATTAAGAACACAAGAGACACAAGATTTAACGTGGAAACCCAATATGGGAAAAACCACCAATGTATCTAGATACTGATTTTCACTTTTCTGAAGTGATGCCCGGTTAGAAGCCAACCCGGTAAAAGGTTACAAAACACACTGTTAGGTGTGACCTTGTTAGAGGATTTAAAACACCCTGCAAGGAGTGGCCTGGTAAGAGGTCTTGAAAACAATTCAATGGAATTGTCACCTTGTTAGAGGATTTACATTATGGTTGTTAAACCAACTCGGTTAAGAGATTTAGAATTCACTGTTACAATGATAAGAAGGTAACAATGAGAAAGTAACCTGTATAATAATGCAACTGTCTTGCTGATTACAGATCTCTGTTCTGCATAATTTTGATCCTTTCTGATCAAATAAATCTCTGCTGCTCCTCAAGGATATCTGAACATCCTTCACATATTCGCATATACCTTTCCTTCTTTTCTTCTGTAAATCTTCTGCTATTTTATTTATTTTTCACATTTGACCTTTTATTTATATGATTTTGGATTAGTCAAATCGACATTATTTAGTATAACAGTCAGCTGAATTAAGTAAACTCTATTTGCAAAAATCCTTCAAGGGCCGACAGTGCTCGGTGACCATATCTTTCTATAATCTTTCGGTGACCGAGGGAACTCGGTAAACACCGACAATTCTTTACCTTTGATAACCGACTGAACTCGGTAAACACTATCTTTTCTCGATGACCGACTGAACTCGGTAAACACTATCTTTTCTCGATGACCGACTGAACTCGGTAAACACTAAACTTTCTTTCGATAACCGACTGAACTCGGTAAACACTAAACTTTCTTTCGATAACCGACTGAACTCAGGAAACACTAAACTTTCTTTCGATAACCGACTGAACTCGGTAAACACTAAACTTTCTTTCGATAACCGACTGAACTCGGTAAACACTAATATTCCTATCTGGCAGACTGACTGAGCTCGGTAGGAACTAATTGCTGTGGACTATGACATAGTGTGACATCAAAGACAATACATAATTGAGTAGCAATTTCCTTCAGACAATTGTTTCCAACAAGAATGTGATGCAAGTGGGAGTGCAATAGGAGCTGTGTTGAGTCAAGAAGGTAAACCTGTTGCTTTCTTTAGTGAAAAGTTAAATGATGCAAGAAGAAAATCTTTTGTCTATGATAAAAAAAATTCTATGCTATTGTTCAAGCCCTGAAGAAATAGAAACATTATTTGATACTGAGTGAATTTGTGTTGTATATCGATCATAAAGATTTATAGTATTTGGTAGTCAGAATAAGTTGAATTAAAGACATATGAAATGGGTTGAATATTTGTAGAGTTATACATTTTTGATAAAGCATAAGAGTGGAGTCACTAACCGAGTTCGTGATGCATTGAGTAGAAGAAGATCTTTGATGACTGAGATGAGAATTGAAGTTCTTGGTTTTGATGACATGAGATATTTGTATGTAATTGATCCTGGTTTTTCTAAGCTATGGAGAAAGTGCAGAGCACCTATTCAAGATCAACCAAGTACAAAATGGGAAGACTATTTCATTCAAGAAGGTATGTTGCTTAAAGGTATTCAGTTGTGTATACCGAGAGGATCAATGAGAACTAATTTGATGAAAGAGAAACATAGTAGTGGTTTGGCTGGACATTTTGGTATTGATAAGACATTAAATTTTCTTAAGGAGAAATACTTTTGGCCATAGTTGTATAAAGAAGTTTAGAAATTTGTGAAAAGTTATGGAATTTGTCAAGTTGCAAAAGGAGTAATTCAGAATACTGGATTGTATACACTGATTTTTGTTCTTGAGAAACCTTGGATTGATATCAGTATGGATTTTGTTCTTGGCTTACCGAAGAAAATGAGAGGTAATGATTCTATATTTGTTGTTGTGGATATATTCTCTAAGATGACACATTTTATACCATGTAAAAAGACATCAGATGCAGTACATATAACAAATATTTTCTTTAAGGAAATTGTCAGATTGCATGGAATACCGAGGAGTATTATCTTTGACCAAGAAAATAAATTTGTTGGATACTTTTGGAAGACTCTTTAGAGAAAGTTTGGCACCAAGTTGAAATATAGTTCTACATTTCACCCACAGACCGATGGACAGACATAAGTTATGAATAGAAGTTTGGGTAATCTTTTGAGATGTTTAGTTGGAGGCACATCGAGTAATTGGGATTCTGTGTTGGCACAAGAAGAGTTTGCATATAATAATTCAATGAATATGAGTACTGGAAAGTCACCTTTTGAGATTGTAAATGGCATACAATCGAGAGGTATATCAGATTTGAGGGATATTGTTGATGAAGGAAAGAGAAGTGTTGAAGGAGTAAAGTTTGCTGAGTACATGAAGACATTGCATGAAGATGTGAAACATAAGTTGGAGAAAAGTAATCAGAAATACAAAGATAGAGCTAATAGATCAAGAAGACATAAGACTTTTGCAGTTAGTGATAAAGTAATAGTTCATTTGAAGAAAGCCAAATCTCCTGTTGGAACATATGGGAAGCTGAAAATGAAGAATTTTGGTCCTTGTAAGATTTTGAAGAGATTTGATAGTGGAAATGCTTATGAGATTGAGTTACCTGATGACATGGATATATCACCTATATTCAACATTGTTGATTTGTATGAGTATCATGAGCCAGATGAAGAAATGACAGTACCAAATGATTATCCTAAGAAACAGATGGAAGAAGTTGAGTAGATTTTGAGGTAAAGAATTGGTAGAAGTACAAGGGGAAAACAATATATGGAATATTTGGTTAAGTGGAAGAATAAACTAATTGAAGACAGTTCATGGACTTCACAGTCTGAGTTGGATTCAGCTCAGATCATACCTACTTCATGATTTAGAGAATCATTTTCAAATAACCCCAAGTGTTTGATGCAGGAGCATCTTAGGTCCTTGGCAATCCTATGTCACCAAAAACATGTTTGTGTTGTTCCTGTGTTGCTCAGTTCCTTCTTTGACCAAGTTGGTTCGGTGTTGCTCAGTTTCCTTTGTTTACCAGGGTTGGTCGGTTATCTCTCTGGCACTCGGTGAATTTCCTTGATGCTCGATGATGCTTGTCTAGCTCTCGGTTATCCTTTCTTACCGAGTTATTTATTTTAGTTTCCTGTTGAGGGAGACTTGTACAATTAATTGTGGTCATAGATTTAATGCTAGTATATATCATTGGTAAGCGTGTGGACCTAGATTTGGTCATTTCTTCCATTGATGGTGGATCTGAAGGCTGACTTGTTCGGTAGCCTCTTGTATATAATGTAATCATTGGTTGTAGTTTAGGGAGTTAGTGAAGTTGGAAGATAGAAGGTAGGAGATAGAAGATTGTTTCAGATCCTCGCATGTTGGAGGGCTTTTGTACTTGAATTGTAATATCTGGCCTAAATCGGGAAGGCCTTATAGCCCGACATGTATGAATAAATTTGAAGTAAATATATGAAAGATATATGCATTCTCTCTCTCTCTCTCTCTCACTTGTGTGTTTGTTGCTTCTGCGTGTGATCTATGCAAGGTGGATCTGGTTAGGGTGCGCTGACCCCTCTCTATATCCTCCCTTGCATCAACAATGGATCCCAATGATCCCCTTCTGAGTCAAGATCAAATTATCCCTTCACCTTCATGTCCACCACAAGATCCCATAATCCCTCTAGATCCTCCTCATGAGCCTACCATTCCTTTACCTCCATATCCTAATCCTCTATATTCTCCACAAGATCCCATCCTACCAAATGATCCTGTCATTCCTCCTATTCCATCATAGGGTCATATTATTCCTCCTGATCCCCCTCATGATCCAAGCACATCTCTGTAAGTTGTTCATGAACCCCATACATGTGAAATGGGTTCCTCCACTTCCATCCAATTTGGTCCACTCCATGATCTTAATTGTCCTCCAAAAGATCCCATTACCCCTACCAAAGCTAATAATGAGCCTCCTACATATAAATTTGGTTCATCCACTTTCATTCGAGCCAGTATATCTCATGATCCTATCATGCCTTACATACCTCCTCCACATCAAAATGGACTCGCATCTTGCTATCAAAGTAACAAGTGTCCCTTTTCTAAGAAGGTCTTTGAAAGCATGCGCTATCAAGGAAAGGGGTTCAGAATGCACGAACAAGGCATATTAAAAACCACCTTATATAATTGCAAACTCCAAAAATAATGGCATAAGATACATGACTCACACTCAAGATGTTGGAATCATTCATAGATCCTACATTCCTTTATCTAAACCCAAGCATACATTAAATTATTCAAACCTTCCATCCATCTTGGGTCCTTATATCTCTCCATCACCTATTCCTATCACTTCTTGCTCAACATTCACCTAACCTACCCTAAATCAAGGTTAGCAGAGGCACACATCTTGGAGAACCTTTCACACATCCAAAAATCCTCCATACAATTCCTATCCACCCATGAACTTAAATCACCTTTTGAATAATTTGGATGCCAAGCATAAGGTTCATAAGTCAAAAAATCCACACAAAATCAGGGATTAACATTTTCAATCTAATCGTTATGTAAACACAAAGAAAAAGAAATATCCAAAAGACCACGAAGGCCCCTTGAGAAAAAAATGAAGTCAAAATGTATATGGGTTCCTAAATCTCTTTTAGAAACAATGTGTTTCAAGGACCCACAAAAGAGTAAAAAATCAAAATCCATGTGAATTCCTAAGCAACTTCTTCAATTACAATGTCCCAAAGAAAAATCCAAATTGGCATCCAAAATTGATATCCCTCCATCCAAACAACTTCTATCCACTTCCAAATCCATTTTGGGTTATTATTTCCCAAAGTCAAAATCCACCTTCACTTCTCCATCAAAATCTAAAGCTTTTGAATCCACTTTTCCTCCATTACTCCACCACCCTTCAAGGTGCATGCTAACGTTTACCTTGTCACCCTTTCCATATAATCCTACACAAGTCTTCCAATACCCCATCTATTATTCATCTAATATGTTTTATCCTTCCATACCCCTTATCCAATCCTTTGCATAAAGCCTAATCCCACTTCATCCAAACATCCATTTTATCTCCCTTTGTCATTACCTTATCAATGTCTTTGAGAATACTATCAAAAGAAATGATCCATTATTACATGTCCTTCAAGAGAACCATACAAAGAGAAAGAAGCTTGAATCGTTCCTCTATTTCCTATCATGAGTCCATCACCTTCCCCAAAAAATAAAAAAGTAAAAAAAAACATAAAAAAAGTTTTAAAGAAAATGAAAAAGTCAAAATTTTTTTCCTTGATGAAAACCTGACAAACAGACGTCTTGGTAACACAAAAAAAAAAGAGAAATAATTTCATTAAATAGTGAAAGCCTGGCAAACAGGCGCTTTGGACAAGTACCATGATGAAAACTAGTCAAACAAGTGTCATGTGTTAGTTATGAACTTCTTGCATTCCATACTTTGGGGCAGGTTCCATCAATAATATCCCATCATATCATATCCCATTCATTTCCTCCATTATCTTATGTCCCTCATATCCCCTATCTTATCAACATCCATATTTCTTTTTTTCCAATTATGATCTTGACAAGGCTAGGGATCTCCCTAGAAGAATCACATGTTCTACCTGCTTCATTTTGTCCACATCCCTTTGGTCCATATCCCTTATCTTACTCGCATCCCTTTGGTCCATATTGCCTATCTTATCCCTATTGTCAGGCCATATCCCCTTGTCCATTCTTGATCTTGATATAAAATAAGGACATAAAATGTCAAACTTGTTTTCAACATCCTCTTGACGTGTCCATTACTATGCATCACATGCCATTTAGTGCACCATATTATTACCCTATCTTGTCATGTCTAATCTCTAGGCTTAGCAAAAATATGTTATCTCATCCTATGGATAGTCCTTGGCATCTAAACAAGTTCAATGCTATAATAAGAAACCTTTGGCCTTCATCCATTTACCAATCCATCCTTCAATCCATAATTCCCTTGCCTTGCTAGACATTGGGGGAAATTCAATAAACCTTTCTCAAGAAAAATTTAAAGTCTTGAAATAATACAAAAATATTCAAATAAATGTCTTGAAAAAAAACCAAAAACATTGTAAAAAGACCTGAGAAAAAATTTGAAAACATTGTAAAATGACCTAAGAAAAAATTCAAAAATGTTGTAAAATGATTTGAAAAAATTCAAAACATAAAAAAATCTCAAAAATTTAAATTCAAATGAAGTCTTGAAAAAACACTTAAAAATTCCAAAATATCCTGAAAAAATGACCAAAAACATCATATATGATCTTGAAATAATCCAAAAAAATTGAAAAAACATAAAAATATTCAACAAGGGAATCAATGCTAGGGGTGTATGTGATAAAACCCTTTACTTATGTGATACACTACACATACCTTGACTCCAAACATATGAATCCTAAATATGTGTCAAAAACATCAAAACATGTAAAAAATATTGCAATAAAATAATCTCTCACAATAAGCAAAAAAGTGACGATCAAACATCAAATTTCATATCAAAGCAATGAGCTTCATAAATTGACAATGGACTCATAAGACCTGTCTTTATCAATAATATAATATGTCGTCAATCAATTAGATCAATCAAAAAATCAATTGATGATCTTATATAGAGACAGATACACGCGAAACCAGACATATCAGTCTTATACGAGTAGTCCCTTTCAGAAACCAGACATATCCACATCTAATCAAACAACAAAATCAAACCAATTAATGATCTGTAAGGCTGTTGACAAAGTCAGTCAAGTCAATCCATTATCAATTTATCTTTTGTCATTGTGTCCCTATGATCCTTGAGGAAATTACTAAGTGGTGAGAGTGGCTATGATGGTTCAAAATCCTATTTTTTTGTTTTTTGTTTGTGGAGTATTTCGACCAAGTTCATGGGCAAGGATGATTTAGGGTGAATATGATAAATACTGTCACGCATCTGGCAACTACACACACCTACGATCTAAGACAACCCTATAACAATGTCAAAACATTTCCTGTTTGCTTTCTGCTTGTTTCAATAGAGATCATAGTGGTATCCAAATGGTCAACATATGGGTGCATTCGTATCTCTCTCTTTTTAATATAAGGCACAATGATGATAATTGCTGAAAATATTCGACAGCGACTCAGATTCATCACTATTTAATCTTTATTGCAACTAATTAAGACTTCATTCCTCTCACTAATTTATGCTTCTCACTAACATTTCTTCTATCAATCAGTTAGTCAAATTAGTCAATCACCTAATTGCTCAAATTATTCTATTAATCTATCAATGATCATACATGTCTTATACAGGATATATCTTTCCTAAAACTAGACATAGTCACTTATCTTATACAAGGTATGTCTTGTGTGAAACCAGATATTGTCACTAGTCTTATACAGGATAGGTCTTTCTTGAAACCATACATGATTCTTATCAATCATCTCTATGTCCAATATCAATATAGTAAACATCATCATCTACTAACATTCTTCACTTCTTACTAAGCATTCTTCTTTGTCATCATATATCAACTTGTCATCTAACATTCATCTTCTTATTTTGAGAGATTATTTGTTACACAAACAATTTCTCAAGGGGGCATAAATCCACCTACTGTCACTAGGGTAAGCTAGGGCAATACCTATTCTGAAATTCTTTGACATAACGCTTAAAATCACATTGTATCAAAGAGGGACAAATGTAGATACCTAAAATTGGACTTTATTGTGAGCTAACATTAAGTCACTAATAAGAAGAAAATCAGGAGTCTTTGAGGGTGACTTTGAAGATGATGAGGGAGACTCTGAGGAGTATCAGGAGTCTGTTCCCAAAAGAAATAAGAAGAAAATCAAGGTGGAGGACTCGGTCACTGATATGGAAATGGAGGAAGAGGAGAGTAGGGAGGACAGTATCAAGAAGAAGGGTAAAAAAAAATGGAGCTCATTGGGAAGCATACCAAAGAAAAAAAAGGGAATAAGAAAAGAGCTAAGAGGGTTTTCATTTCCTTTGATGAGGGCTCGTCTTCTCAGGAGAATAGCTAGGATAAACAGGAAGAGCGGGTGGAGAATGACCCTGTTGTGGAGGAGAGTGTTGGGTTGGACCAAAATGTACTGGTCAATGAAAATATTCTGCAAGATGTTGCCCAGGATGTGACCAATATTGAGAAGGATGGTCAGGAAAAGGACATGGACAACACTGAGAAGGATAAGGTGGAGAGCTCCAAGGAGGAGACCGTGGGAGAGAATAAGGATATTGAGAATCTGGGGTGTCTTACTTTCCTTATTAACCTTAGTAACATGGAAAATGACATCATAGCTATGAAATCCCATATTCATTAGCTTCAAAAAGAGACTGGAATTCTTGGAAAGATGAATCTGGGGGAGAAGCCCATGGGACAATGTATTGATGATGATGAACTAAAGGAGATAGTCGATAGGGCTGAGGGGCTCTCTGCCTTTAATGACAGAATCATTGCTATGGTAGAGAAAATTGAAAATGGAGAGGTGATGAAAAAAAGAATTGAAATTATGGAAAACATAGTCGACAAGCTGGAGAAAATGGTTGGTAATATTGTGGAGCAGAGTTTTGCTATTCTTAAGGCTTTGGCAGAGCATGTTAAGATTCTGGTGGACAAAATGGACCAGGGGAAAGGGGAGCAGGCGATCATCGAGGTCAAGGAGGATCATGGTCCTAGTAAGAGAACTAGATTAAGGTTCAAGAAGTTGGAGGATAATAAGAACAATGACATTGAGTAACTCAAAGTGTCCTCTACTAACATGCAGTTGCTGGCTGAATAGGCGGCAAATCTTATGAAATGTATTTAGCCAGCTGGTTGCTGTCCTACTGTCTTTTTGCTGTCCCTTGTTTATTTCTCTATCTTTTTGTTTATGGACTAGTTTGTGTGTCTCTTTTTGGTGTTGTTGCATAGTTTTTGATGGAACTTTAATGCCTATCTTGTAATCTTGATGTAAAAGGTTTCGGGTCCTTTCAAAACCTACTTTTACACAATCAAAACATTAAGTCACTAATTATTCTTCTATTACTTAATAGTTATTTAATCATTAATTAATCATCTTATTTTCCTCTAAAATCTAATCTTTTAATTAGTTAATCACCTCTCTAATATTAATTAAATAATTAAGTTTATTTAATTAATTATCTTTAATTAATTGACCTTTATCAAATATTACCACACACATTTAACTAATTAATATATCCTTTGCTTTGCTTTTTTGCGAAAATTAGAGGGTTTTGCAGCAGTTTTTCCAGACTTTTAGCAATGATTTTGGCATGAAAAGGGGGCAGTGACTTGTTCTAGATAGTTGAGGGCCTCATTTATGCATGTTTAGACTTCTAAAGTCTGATTTTTGGAGGGCATTCGAAGGCAATTTATTCCAGATCCGAAAATATAAATGAGGGCAGCGATTTTTTATTTTCAATATTTCATCATACTTGGGCATTTCCGAGTTTGTTCTTTGCAAATTGGAGGGAGATCTAGCTGATTTGAGGCACCATTCTCAGATTTTGGCAAAAGGAGAGGGGCAAGATCCAAGTTGTAGTAAACTTTTCCAGATTTTTCTTCTTGCCACAATACTAATTTGAAGATAAAGTTTAGACTTTTAGAGGGCATTACATTCAGAATTTTGATGTGAAAGAGGGATTGCATCCATCTGTTCAAGCCTCACAATCCATTTGCAAATACGTGAAGGCTAAAATTTTTGAAATCTAGTAGAGGAAGTTCTGATTTTGAGGGCTTCATATTTAGATTTTGTTGCTTAGCAAGACCCCTACATTCAGAAATTTCAATTGGCAAGGTGAAAATTCAAGTTGTGAAGTTGAGATTCAGATTTTGATAATATAGAAGGCATCAAGTTTGAGTTTTGAGGGCAATTGCATCAAGATAAAGTTCAGATTTTCATAGTGAGTGTGCAAATTTGGAAGATTGAAAGGAAGATCCATCAAGCAAAAGGGCATCCACATTCAGATTTCTTTGCAAGAACAAAGTGCTCTTAAAACGAGCAGTCAAGGATAAAGCAGTGAAATATACAAGACAAGAGGCAGCGAATTGGGAATTGGCAGTTGTAAAGCCACGGTCTGCAGTTTGTGCCAGCATCCTCCTTGCCTATCCCATAATGAAAGATTTTGATCAGGATAGTGAAAATGCGTAATAATCATTTACGAAGGAAAAAGGCCTTTCAACAACGGCAAATCAATTTAGGGTTGATTCATTTCAACCTAGATTCGGCAAATGCTGCTATGATTAATCATGGAAACTCCAATACTGAGGGAGGTGTTCACAAATCGGCCCCCGAGGAAATCAACACTGACGGGAAATTTACTAGCTATTGTTTCAAATGCTGGCTTTATGGCCACAAGCAGAAAGATTGCAGGGAAAAAAATGTTCAACCCCATCCAAATTATGATCATCTAAAGGGTTTCATTGCTAAGCAAAAAGAAAGGAGCTTGAAGGAATGTAAGCTAATGGAACCCTCAGCAATTGGGGAGTCGGGCGATATTGCAAAGCCCTTGGCTAGGAACACAAGCCAGACTTCGACCACTAAAGGTTTTGCAAAATTACATGAGCATCCATTTCAAAAAGTCTTTTCCGTGGAAGCCCTAGATCGTCAAATCCAGATCTTCGCAAAGACTAAGTATGCAATTCAGAAATACGCAGCACTCGAGACCATTAGAGCCCCGAGGTCTAGGAGGAATCTGGTAGAACACTCCTATGATCCTCTATCTGCAAAGGGGGGAGGAAGATCGATGGTGGCTCAGGTGCCTCTCGGTGTCAGAATTACCAGCAAGGAGATGTGGCAAACGGTTAAGAAAAGGAAAGCGGTAAGATCTTTCTTAGATAAAAATTGATCTAAAAAATTCTTTTGGTATTTTGGAAAAAATGAAAACACCAAAGAAAAGGAAAAATCAGGCATCCCCATATTCTCCGCCCCATAGGCGCGGCAACAATAAAGATTCAGACACTATTTGTGGATTTTCTGGGCAAAAATATCATAGGATTAATCTGGACAGTAAATGTATATTGCAAAAATAGAGTGTATGTGTAGAAATAGGTGTAATATGTAAATGGATGGGAACAGGGGCCTCCATTACTGATATAGCTGATGGACTAATTTCCCAACTCCTGACCAAGGTAAGTATTACTATCTTGGTAGAAAATTTCTTTTTTTTAGAATGTAAATGCAATAATCTTAAAAAGAAAATTCTGGAGAAGGATTTTTTGAAGTATAGAAAGATTTCCTTTTTTGTTTGTAATTGGTTTCCTTTTTTCAATCCTATGAAGGTAGCAGACTTCATGATAGAAAGAGCAATTGTACTAAGAAACTTACCATTGGAATTTGGCCAACCTGAGATTGTAAAAAATATTGGAAATAAGATTGGAGAATTTAAAAGAATAATTAAAACTAAACATAATCATGCTGAGACAACCATTGTAGTTAAATTGAATTTTCATCAAAAAGTTATTCCTCCTTTCCAGCTATGCTTCAACTCGAATCATATTATTATTAATCCATTGATTATGGAAGATTTCATCGAAACTCGGGAGGCAAAAAAGTTGCCAACTTTTGACCTCAAACAGAAACCCATAGATTCCCCCTCATGCTCAGACATAAATGTCAAGTTAAACCTTAATAAGGACAAAGGAGGTTTCTTTCTCCAAAACATAGAAAGAGAAAATTCAACAGCTACCCTCCCCCCTCTTGATAAAAATAGTTCCCTAGTAATTATCTATGATAATCCTCTTTTCTCAGATTCTCCTCCCCTTAAAGAAAATTTAGATACACTTAATATTAGAACTTCTGAGGTTTCAACCTCGGAAGTTAAAATTACAAATGATAATAAAGTCATCACCTCACTAGAAAGAGACATCATAGATAATAGGACAGATCTTAGAGAAGGAGATCAAAAATATGAATTCTGTCCACAACATAAAGATAAGCCTGATTTGGACAAAAGAGAGACTGACATGAGACCAGATCAGGTTGTTAAACCTGATTGTCCAAATACAGCAACAGTAGCAGAACCTGATGATAAATGTAAAGAAGAAGCCAACACAATCATTGATGAGCTTATGGACATGTTCCTGGATGAAATTTGTGATTTAGACGAACTAAAATACCAAAAAGAAACTTTGATTAAAATGATTCAAAACTATATTTTAGTAGAGGTAGAGGAAGAGGGTGGTAGGTTACCTTCACCTACTCAATGAGCCCTCTTAGAAACAGGAGTTTTGGATAAAGCCTCTCTGGATAAGAACTCAGAACCCTTAGATATTAATAATAAAGAAATAGATATAGACAGCTTTAAACAGATTTTGAGTAATGAGGACTTAACTCAAATAGAAAATACAGATAAAGAAAACATTAATAAAGAGGTCCCTATTCAGAATAAAGAGTTAGCCAATAATACAATCCAAAAGGGGAAGGAACCAGCCACCTCAATTCCTATAGAGCTGGATACTCTGAATTTGGATTTATCAGGTAGTATAGAAGATTTAATTGAGACATATGGCAAGGAAATCATTGATAAGGAAGACTCGCATATACATACAGATTCTGATCATCTCTCCTCTGAACAACAAAACAAAATCAACATTAAAAATAGTATAAATTTAGCATCTGTAAAGGATTCTATTGATGGCCTCTTCGGGATTACTAATGAGGACAAACAGTTGGGTATAGCAATGAATAGAGGAAGTCTGAGTACCCCAAATATTAATAGATTAAAAAAAAAGAGAGGAAGGAAATCAGCTGTAGAACTTAGATCTATAGCAGGTAATGCAGGCAATCAAAAGAAGATTGTTGATATTCTATACACAGGGAAGGGGAAGAGCCTTCCCCAGGAGCAATGAAAGTCACTACTTGGAACGTTAGGGGATTAAATGCCCCTAACAAACAGAGATTGATGAAACGATATTTAAATAACTTCGAATCAGTTTTTATTTTACTACAGGAAACCAAACTTAGCAAAGAGGAAAGTACTAAGTTTAGAAAAAAATTAGGAATATGGAAATCAGAGATAGTCACTTCAAAAGGCTCCTCTGGAGGGCTAGCAGTCTTATGGGACCCCAGGAAAATTTCAGCCCAACTTACATCTAAAAATGATAATTGGATGACCTTAGAATTTAAAAGTCTTAAATCCAATTTAAACTTTAATTTAATTAACGTTTATGGGCCTATTCCTAATGAGGATAAAAGAAGAGTATGGTAGGAGATCCACCTCTTCTTGACAAATAGCATAGAGGGTTTTCACATTATTGGAGGAGACTTTAACACCATCTTAGATCCTGAAGAAAAATTTGGGGGATGAAAATATATATCTCAAGCTCAAAAAGATTTTAGCAAATGGGTTTCCAATAATCATTTGATCAATATCAATACAATCAATGGCATATATACATGGAACAATAGAAGAGTTGGTTTCAGCGATATTGCGGAAAAATTGGACAGGTTTTTTATAAAGACAAGTTCTGAAAGTGTCAATCAGTTAATAAATGCAGAAATCCTCCCTGAGGCAGGATCTGACCACTTCCCAGTCATGCTCTCTATTACTGAATGTACCAAACCATCCAGAAACCCTTTTAAATTTGAGTTTATGTGGTTTCAAAACCCGGAATTCATTAACCTTTTAGAGGATTGGTGGAAACAAATCTCAATAAAAGGTTCTAGAATGTTTTGCTTAATGTCAAAATTAAAAATTATTAAAAATAAAGCTTTAGAATGGAATAAGAGTAATTTCAATAACATATTTGAAGAAAAATATCAGATAGAACAAGATATCGCAGACCTTAATAATATAGTAATAGAAAATGGTATGAATGAACAAAGCTATCACAAAGAAAAAGAGTTAATGGCTAAATACAATGCTATCCTCCTTAAAGAAGAGATTTTCTGGAAACAGAAGTCGAGGGAGTCCTGGCTTAAGGAAGGAGATAACAACATAAATTTTTTTCACAATACCACCAATTTCAAAAGGAGCATTAATAGAATATCTAAAATAAAGAATAACGAGGGTCATACCAGTGAGGACCCGCTCCAGATATCAACCGTACTAACACAATTTTATCAATCTCTTCTCAACGATACTGAAGCAATCGACCTCAAAGTGCAAAATGAAATGTTGAAAGCCATCCCAAAGTTGATAACGGATGGATACAACAAGATGATTAATAGTAGATTATCCATAGAGGAGGTCAAATCAGCGGTTTTCCAACTCCATCCAGATAAAGCCCCGGGCCCAGATGGCTTTCAAGCTGGCTTTTTTCAAAAGTGTTGGCATTTTGTTGGGGAGGAGGTGTGGCAAGTGGTAGAAGCTACTAGAAACTTGGGATCATTGTTAAACGAAATTAACAATACCTTTTTTGCTCTAATACCAAAGAAAAATGAGTGCACGGACCCCAGAGATTTCAGACCTATATCTCTATGCAATACTATCTATAAAATTCTATCAAAATGCCTAGCAAACAGACTTAAAACTCTTCTTCCCAATATAATCTCAGAAGAACAGACGGGTTTTGTAGCAAATAGATCGATCCTCGATGGGATAATTATAGCCCAAGAAAAAGTTCACACTGCTCAATTAACAAAGGATCCTAGTATGCTTATTAAGGTAGACATCCAGAAAGCATACGACAAAGTAGACTAGAGATTTCTTTGTAAATGTATGGAAGCCTTTGGGTTTTCCAAACAATGGATTAATCTTATTTTCAGCTGCATATCTACCCCTAAGATTTCAATTCTTGTAAATGGTACCCCGGAAGGTTTCTTTAGTATTTCAAGAGGAATCAGGCAAGGAGACCCTCTGTCCCCTTTCCTCTACGTTATTATGGCAGAAGCATTAGGGAGATCAATAACAAAGAGACAAATGGAAGGTAAAATCACAAGCTTAAAGGCATCAGAGAATGTACCAAACATTACTCACCAGCAGTTTGCGGATGACACGATTTTACCAGGCACTGCCAACTGTCAAGAAGCTGAAGCTTTTAAAGTCATCCTTAATCTGTATGCGAAAGCCTCTGGTCAACGGGTTAACCCCTCTAAGTCAGAAATTTTCTTTATCAATACATCTACAAAAATAGAAATGGAAATTTGTAAATTGATGGGTTACAAAGTTGGTAAATTCCCTTGCAAATATCTGGCTATAGACCTGGATAAAGGTCTTTTATCCTCCAAGCTTTGGCAACAAGTTCTCACCAAAATAAAAAACAAGAAAAGTTCGTGGAAAGGAAGATGGCTTACAAAAGCTGGTAGGACTACCATGATTAAGTCAGTCCTTTCAGCCATACCCACGTATCATATGTCAATTCTCCCCCTACCGACTAATGTTAAAAAGAGCCTAGACAAAATGTTTAGAGATTTTTACTGGCAAGGCCCTTCTGAAGACAAAAAATTAGCCCTTATTAAATGGGATACTTTATGCAAACCAATTATCAAGGGGGGCCTTGGTATCAAAAACCTACTATGGCAAAACCAAGCTCTTGGAGCTAAACTCATCTGGAGACTCTACAAGGAATCTAGTAGTAAATGGGCTTCGATTTTACTGCACAAATATATCCTTGACGTGGATCCTATCAACATATTCAGGACCCAATCACATGTAAAAGGTTCCTGGATCTGGAACTTTATAAAGGACTGTCGAGGGATCATCAATAAATATCTATCATGGGATGTAGGTTCTGGGGACCAAGCCCTATTTTGGGATGACTCTTGGGAAGGCCTTTCCCCCTTAAATAAATTAGGCTTCTCTCGAGAGTTTATGGAAGTCTGTAAAAATTTTATAGGTATTTACCTCAAGGATTATCTTTGCAAAGAAGTAGATTCTAAATGGATAGATTTAGAAGGCTTAGACTTGGATTGCCAGGAGAAACAAAAGCTCAAAGCTGTGTTGGAGGATAGAGAGATAGCTCACAAAACCAGATTGGATAGATTAATCTGGGCTGGAGCAAACAATGGTATTTACTCAGTTAAGGAGGGCTACAAGTCTATCATTCAGGATCAGAATATGGATAACATAGATATACCTCTAAACCTTTGCTGGAATAAATCTTGTCTTCCTAAAGCGGGCATGTTTTTATGGGCTGCGATGCAGAAGAAAATTCTAACAGCAGATAGATTTAATAAATTGGGTTTTGAGGGGCCATCTAGATGTCCCTTGTGTGAGAATCACTCGGAGGATGTTAACCACATCCTTCTGAATTGTACATTTTCCCAAAACTGCTGGAATTGGTTACACCATTGTCTAGGGTGGAAATTCGCTCTCCAACCAGATCTGTTAAGCGCACTCAAAGCTTGGCCATCTCTTTACAAAGATAACTTATACAAAGATATTTGGACTATATCCCCATCAATTTTAGTTTGGGAAATCTAGAAGGAACGTAATAGAAGGATCTTCACGGGTCAAAAATTATCATGGGAAACAATCACCAATAAAATAGAAACTTCAATTGTGGAGATTATTAATAGTAAACTTAGATATTTTCTAAGCTATGAGGAATCCTTCAAAAACTGGGACAACAAAATCAGGACCAAGTGGCCAAAACTAGATATACCACCTTTATATGGCAAGGGGGGACCAAAAACAAAGGCAGATAGAGCCTCGTGCAAATGGTCTCCTCCTAAGGAGGGTTGGTACAAACTTAACTTCGATGGAGTGTCTAGAGGGAATCTTGGGGTAGCAGGTATTGGGGGCTTAATTAGAAATTGGAAGGCTGAGGTCATTGCCAAATTTTCTATGCCTATTAATCCTACCACGAACAATATGGCGGAATGTAAGGCTACATTAGAAGGTTTAAGAATGTGTAAGAACATGAACTTACCTAAAGTAGTAATAGAAGGAGATTCACAAGTTTTTATCAACGCTATTCGATCTAAGAAAACACCTAACTGGGCCCTTAATTCGAAAGTAAAGGAATTAAATCAAATTCTGGAAAGTATACCCAAATTTGAAATCAGACATACATATAGGGAAGGGAACGCAGAGACAGATCTATTAGCAAACCAAGGCGCAAATGGAGTTTTTATAATGAATCAAAATGTATAAACTTAACACCAAACATTATCAATATTAATGTGCATGAAAATATAGCAACGATTTAATTAATCTTATTCAACCAATACATGGTATGTAGAATAATAATATAGAGTAAAATAATAGGGGCTGTATACCTAATTGGTATAACCGAGCTTTTTTTTTTAGCATCTTATTAATTGTTAGTACTCTTTAATATTTAGTAACAACCTTTAATCTTTAGCCTCTATCAACCTTTCACATTGATCCTTCTTTTAAAACTCACTGTCGCTTATAAATCAACCTCTAAGCTTCCCTTTTTCTTTATAGATATTTCCTACTTTATTGCTTTAGTTCCCCCCATCTTTTTAATCCTTCTGGCACAGATAGCAGCTTTTAGTATTCACCCTCCTCCTTCAGATTTGTCTTGGCTTTTTGGATTTATCACAGGCCTTGTAAATCTTAAATGTTGGTAAAGATCTTTAGCATATCGATGCATGATTGGGTTGGTTAAGAAATTATATCCCATTCAACGAGACAGGTATCTTAAAAATACAACTTTGGAAGAAGGTAATAATATTATTTTTTAAAATTTTGGATCTCTTTCTTTTGTTCAATCTTAATTATAATGTAAGCCCTTAACTACATGATATGGAAGATTTCTGCTGTGGTTTTCAGGAGGATATTATCAAGCAGGCACCTAAATCACTCTGTCACCGAAGATTCTAGAACGGATATCTACAAAAATATCAACCTAATTGTATGAAACATAAAGTTGTATCCTTAAAAATAGCAATGTAATAGATGTATCATTAAAACCTCGATATTATCAACCAGTGGGTATGCCCACTGAAAGTTTGTATTTCTAGATAATTACCGATTGTTTTAGAGAAGTGGGAATGCCCGCGGGAACTATGTATTTAAACAAATCTCGACAATTGTTGAGTCGTGGGTATGCCCACGTAAATTTTGTATAAGTACAGGACCTATGGTCCCGGGCAAGGCTGGAGGTTTTCTCAACCCCGCTCTTTCCTACCAGCGCCTGCAGCGAGCGGGGTCACATGTAAACATAATTTTATATTAATAAAAAACTTTATAGGGCTTCGGCCTTTTACCAATCAAAAATAAAAATAAAAATTGACCTTTATCAATTAATTGAATTCAATTTCCTATTTCCCATGATTTGAATTTAATTATTCAAATTAGCTAATTATTCTTCCAAATTAAATTAATTGACCAAATTAATTTAACTTCACATCAATTCTAATTAATTTCCATTTAATTTCATTCTAATTTTAGTTAATTTTATCTTTCCCATTTAATTGAATTTTTAATTCAATTCAATCTTATAAAAATCTGAAAAATCAAAATTATGAAGAATTATAATTAAAAAATGCTGATATATTGAAAATCAAAATTTTGAAAATCAAATATCTTTCAAAATCATAACTAAATCAATATCTTTCCTTTCTTTGATTTTGAGTTTTTGGAAACTTTATCCTCTCATAATCAGAGATATCTTCTCATTCCTATCTTTCCTTTTTCAACTCCTCGCTTTTCGAATTAAATTGGAAACTTGTCCAAATCTTCTCCAGCCTTGAATTTTCTCATTCATCGATCTTGATTTTCCTTGATTGATCTTGATCATCCATTCAAACCAGAATTTCTATATAAGTAACTCTCATTTCCCATATTTTGATCTCTGAATTTTTCATATCAAATTTATGCTACAAGTTTTATCAAGTCTCTTATCAAGTTATCATTTCTCGAATCTTTGAGTCAATGTGTCACCAGAATCCCAACTGAGTGCCACACCTTAACAAAGAGAATAGAAACAACAAAAGTATACGATGTTTGATGATTTTCTTTGATTTAATTAGTTTATTTCATTTTAATCATCAATGCTTTCTTTTTGTTGTTTGTAGGGCTCTAGTTTGTTTAGTAGTTTTCATGTTTTCATTAAATTGGTGCTACTAACCTTGCTTCTTTAGCTTGTGGAGAAACCCCTACTACAATGATATCACCCTTTTCTTCACTTGCTTCTTTTCTTTTTGTATCGTGTAGACTCTCAAATTTGCTCTCAATATGATGGCACACAAATTTGAGAATTATGGTTAAAGAAATTATGATGATAACCTTCATTTTATAGAATTCAAGATTCTAATGAACAGTTCAAAGTAAGAGGCACTAAATGATAATGAATGACTAGGAATGATTGAGATTGAACTGATTAGAAGATGACTAAAGCTGAGTGACAATTGATTGACTGCATGACATAATTGATTGAGGAGTTAATAGAACTGATTGATAGATGATTGGATTGATTGATCAGAATTTCGAATAGATTGATTAAAGTGGATAGATTGAAGAGATGATTGGATAGATGAATTAGTCAGATTGATTTAATTGAATAGTTGAGTTGTTAGTTAGTGGGATTTAAGAAGGTGGAATTGAAAGAATAAATTAGCATTAAATATATATTTTTTAAATTATGCACAAGCTGGGATAACTAAAATAATTTATTTATTTTTAAAAGAATTAGTTATAATAATTAAATAAATTAAATAACTTATTTAATTATAGAAGAAGAGTTAGCCAATTAAATAATTAAAATAAATATTTAACTGTGGTGGAAAGAAAAGAAAGATGAATTTAATTAAATCATAATTATAATTTAATTAAAATTAATAAAGGAAATTAATTAAAAATAAAAATTATTTAATTAATATTAGAAAAATAAATAATTAAAATAATTTAATTAAAAAAAATTAAAAAGAAAAATTAAACTTAAAATTCGAATTAGAAAAATGACACAAATTAATTAAATAATAAAAAATATTTAATTAATTAAGACAAAAAATAGTAAAATTAGAACATAAATTGAAAAATTAGTACTAAATGTGGATGTTTTTATATTGCATCCCTTACATTTGCTCTATAAATTTTTCCTATTATTGGTATTATTGATTATAAATTGCTAACTAATCCTTGATGATGCCTTTATTAGACCCCACATGTTTCAAAATATGGTCTGCTGTTTGTATGGATTGGAGAGTATGTATGGGTTGGTTTGGATCACGAGAAATTGCATGAGATTCAAATTCTGTCATGTCTATTTTGTAGACAATTATATATGGGAGGTAATGTATATATTCTCTTGAATATATACGATAGAAGTTTGACCTTTAATTAAGATTTTATGGATTTTAGCAAAACTAGAGATTTTCCTTACCTAATTACCCTTTGAATCAAGAAAATTATAAAATTAATATTATAATTAATAAAACAATTTAGTGAAATAATCAACCTTTAAAAATAAAACAAAAACAAAACAAACAAACAAGAACAAAAAACAGCCATATATATAATAATTATGTACATAGTAATGTAGATACAGAGCGACCGTAACCTTGCGATGCAGTTTGAAAACATCTAAATATTGTGCTTCCCACCTAAACGGAACAAGTATATGAGCTTACAAGTCTGGTTGAATCAGTATGAAAATGGACAGCTTCATTAATCTACAGCATTTTGCATAGCAAGCAAGTTGTATTTAGTGGTTGCAGATTCAATATAGAATGGGCAGCAGAATATTGCAAGGGCAGAGAAGGCTATTATCTATAACCAAGTGGAAGACGATGATTGAGAGAGGGGCGTGGAAAGTGCAGGCGTCTTCTTTTTCTGCCGGCAGTGGGGGAAAGATTGAGAGCAGAGTTCTAGACCACCTGAAGAAGTACTATTTCGAAGCTTCCAAGATGCAACCGCCTCCCGTAAGCTCACCTGATCATTACCTTTTTCTATGTTTTACAACTAGTGGGCAAGGCACAGATTAGGGTTTTATATGTTCCATTTGCGTAGCAAAGCATTGTATAACCACTAAAGGGAGGACTGCCCACACTGACGCATCCCTAGCTCTTGTTACTCCTTTTTCTCCATTCTTCGGAATTAACTATGTGCCCTTCTTGAAAAGTTGAAGGAGAGAAAAAGCAGACAATATGCTTCAATGCTGTTACAAAGTACTGATTATGGCAACCACTTGATGACCTCCAGGCTATGCGACACATACGTTATTCATTGTAAATAAAAAAATTAAATCCGTATTGTGACATTTCAGAAGAGATAACGGAGATAACAGTAGCAATTCCAAACCAAACAGGCATAATTAGAGCAAAACAAGATAGATTCAAGTTGTGAACAATTCCAGGGAAAACATTTTTCATTCCAAAAAGACCCTTTAAAAATTATTCTATACCTTACTGCAATGGAAAAAGGATAGGGGATAGAAGAGGAGGTCGTCTGGCAGTAATCTTCCCTGACTGAGCCGTCCCCCTCAATCTATGACTGACTGATTATGCATAATCTATTTATTCATTGGTGTGCAGCAAATCCCAATTATATTTCTAAGTGCTACCGTCCCTTTATTTTAGAGATTAAATGTGTTTATTTAACGGCCTGTAGCTTGTTGCATTCCATAAATTAGAATTCCAGGGCCGTAGGTAGGGGTTGGTTGTTGTTCTGATTTTTCTTTCCCATAGGAATGAATGTAGTAAAGTGTATGATATAGTAAATGGAGTCAGTATGTTGATGTATCAGTTCTAATATGTTTTAGTAATGAAGGGAATTACAAAGTTGTCTCCATATTATGTAAATTTTCACACTGAATTGAAATATTAAAGATATCTTCAGTTTATCATTGCAAATTCTTCTTCCAATTGTGTAATTTGTATATGGGTTTTCTTCAAGTAAGAGACTAAATGTTGTATACATTTTACTGTGATATTGAGTGGATAATAAGGATATTTAAGCATGCTTTTGTAGTTGTTCAAATGGAGCTGTTTATGCCAGGCATGAATATCGAAATTGAACAAACAAGAATGATTTTTGTTACATTAGCATATTTTATAATCTGAAATTTGACTCTGTGCACTATGGATTTGGCACTGATCTCATGAGTTTCTCAAGTTTGTTTCAGAAACCAACCAGAATCTAATTTCAAAATAATCTTTACTTTCCTGTTGATAGGAATAGGTTTAGCTTAATGGGTTCTCAATGATCGCTGAAGCTAAATGGGATTAATTGTTCAAGTGATGAAATAAAAGCCTCATTTACATACATTTGAGAATTATCCACATTTACAGGTCTGTAGCTAGTTGCTAGAACGAGTCTATCATATTTGTGGACTTAGAAATAGGAATACCCCCGCGAGTTTAGTGGAGCTCTAAATGAAGAAGGCTTTTGTGCCTTGTGTTACGTTTTCTTGTCTTCAATCTGTGGATAGTGCTAAATATGTGGTCTAGGTTTCTTAGGATTGAAAGTAGCAAGAAAAATCACTAACAAATAGGCACCTCGAACTTTGGTTTGGAATTCGCACCTAGAATCAACGATTATTGTTTCAAATCCTTCTTCCTCAAGCTCTTCCACTTCTTCTTGAGGTTCTTCTTTGTCACTGACATCTCCTATGTCAGCTCCCCCTTTTTGTGCAAGTTCCATCACCTGCAATTGTGCTTGAATCTATCTCATTTCTTCTAACATCTTTGCATTTGTAGCTTGTCTTCCTCGACATCGTCCTCTTCCACAAACTCTGAATGCCATTTCTTGACAGAGAAAGTTTTCTCTTACACCTGCAGGAACTATTTTATTTCCAGATGCCACTAATGTTATAGGGTTGAAAAATAACCTTCTATTCCTGCACAAATCTGATCTTTAATAATGAATTTCACAAGATGTAATCTTCAAATTATACCTCACTTTTCTTTTCTTTTTCTTTTAAAGTCATAACCTTCCTTCCAATTGCATGTACAAGTTTCCAATAGAAAATAATACTAAGCTTTAGACCAGTTTTTAAGATCACTTGTGATGTAGTCATAACCACCCAATTCGTCTATTATTGTATAGCATGACAGTACTTCACATGCTCTCTTTCTCCCACGGTCACTTCTGTATCTCATATTACTTTATTGTTGACCAGTGACAACTTGATCTTGTGCATCAGCGTAGCATTGCTACAATTCTGCATTGCTCCAACATGTCTAAAGTTGCAAGTGTAATAACATTCTACAGTCACCAACAAAAACTTTTGATCTGCAAAAACGACGAAACTGCACCAAAAAGATGCAACAACAATAATATCATTGCCACAGATAAAAACCATCACTCAGACATTGCTGGTGCCAGCCCAAATACAATGTCAGCTACCTTTTATTAACTTCAAAAAATTTGAACCGCAAGAAACAAGTGAGAAAAATCAGTGAAGGCATTTGCAGTGACTCACGGCAACCCTGCCAATAAGAATGGATAAACTGCAAGGAAAGGACTCGGATCGCAGTAATCTGATGTAATAGACTGCAAGGCCGATGAGGGTGGAGGGAGCGAATATCATTAAAAAATGCACGGCCCAAATTGCCGATCATTATGAATCAATATTAATGGGACCAACAGAGATGCCAGATAAAGTATGGGCTTCCAACCTGGGAAAAACACCAAACACAAAAAACAATAAGCATAATCGAGACTATCAAACAATATTTTTTCAGGCCAGTTTGAGCAGGATCTGCCTAAATCAGCTGACTTTGATACCAAAAATTATAGCAAACAAAGGAGTCCGCAGAATAAGAAAAACAACCCAAACTCAACCCAAGCAGAAAACTTTATTCTACAAAACTCACTCCTCCACAAGCTTGCAAGAGTACAATATATGTAGGGAGAGAGATTGTTACATTCCCCCCTACAATACTGCAACAAACTACTAAACATTATTACGGATCATAACCATACATATCTTAGAAGTTACTATGATAACAAACCACAACTCTAGAAATTCTACTATGCATCTGCATCAGTTCACTGTGTTAGCTGGCCAACTGTGCTGATATTCCAGATTGATGTGCTAGAGAAAGATAACATGCACCAGTTGGAGGAAGTGTGTGGATGTTCATTGGGTTCAGTAGTGTATGTCGGGTAATACATATCATGCCCCTACTCTTGGAGTAACTTGTGGGCTTTTGGATTGAGACTATTACGTGTTTGATTTAAGGTTTGATCTTGTGGCCAACTTGCGGATATTGTCAATGTAATTATCATTGTAATATATATAAGATCGGATTCATTTCAAAGTGTTGTTGATGTGAGGTGGTTGCTGATATGCGAGTGTCTGGGTGATGATAACAAAACTTGTACAAACTATCTAGTCAATCCTTCTGTGTGAATTTAGTTGAAGATCGTATGCACAGTGTAGGGATCTTTAGAAGCTGATCAGATCAAGAAGATGCTGAGTATTTAGCCTTGAAGTTCCGTATTACATATCTTTTATATTCAATGAGACTGGGATCTCATAGATTGAGTTGGTGCCCAGATCTTGGATCAAGTGATTGGTGTCTCCTGTAGGTTGGTGCCTGCAAATGTAATTGGGGATTGGTGTCTACAGTAGGTTGGTGCCTACTTCATTTTGTAAGTGCTTTATTATTTTGTGAGGCTGGATTTAGGCATTAAATCCAAGGAGCTATTCTCACTGTGGTTTTTCCCTTTTGGGTTTCCACGTAAATCTAGTCTTCATGTAATAACCCTTTTTTGCAATTTTGGATCATATTTGAAAGTTATTTTCAATTCCAACTTCAAATTTGGAAAATACAAACAATAGAGAAATGTTTATACCAAAAAGTTCTTTAAAACACTCAATATAATAATTAGATGAAAGGGGGGTTTTGAAACCTTCACACCCAACATCAAATTAGCTTGAAAACATGGAATTTTCTGCTAAAAATATCAGATTACAACCATGAATTTCTGCTGCAAATTACATTCAACCAAACCCCAAATTGGGAGCTCAAATGCTAAGAAAATTTACTGTAAACTTCAAATAAACTTCCCAGACTCCATGTAAATGTTCATAACAGGAATACATATGAAATTAAACTTACACAACAGCATAAGAACATCAAAATATGCTGCTAACAACAACAACACAAATTGAAACACATATCCTGGACATGCACACCAAAACTGTTACTCAAATCTAGCTTTCTGCAAAGGAAAACACTTCCAAACTTGCACTAGATTACCTTTATTCATTTATAAAGGAAAATACACTAAAATAGCAGCTATACCACGTGATCACACCATACACAAGCTTATGGAACATAAAATAGAGCCAAAAACACTGCAGATTGCTCCACAAGCCAAAATAGTACAACACTTCGAAATCCTTCGGTGCAATGGAAACCTTGGGGGAGATTGCTCCTGGAGACCCCCAGAATCACTGCCCTTGAGCCTCAAATCTCTATGGTTTATCAGCCCTGAAGATTGGTCTTCATCTCAGTTACCGATGCGTCCACCTAGCCCTGGGATGCGGGAGTGATTTGCACAGGATGCGTCGCTGTTCTGTTTTTGCCATTGATAAAACCCAAACAATAAGTTTTATCCTGTTTAAGCTACAGGATAAGTGTCGACTCCAAGTACTGGACTGGTATTATGTCATGGTGTCTCCCTGAGTATGCTCATCCATTGAATTTGGCTAAATGCTATGGGAAGTCTTCTGCGATATTTTCCATACTCCATTCGCCACTTCCGCCACTTCCTCTGCTCCTTCCGCACGAGTCCATAGAAGGCTGCAGCGTTGGCGGATATTTCATTCTGCCAAAGATGAGGTTATTTGCGAATGTTTGGGCTATGGGAAGGGATGAAAACGTATGGAAAGATGTTAAAATCCCCTCATTCCCCTCATTCAATGACTAGATTCCATTGTATTTCCTCTGTGTTTTCCATACCAAGATTACCGTCTGCGTATCTGCCGTCTTTTTCCTATCTTGTCACGGAGATAACTAATATATTATGTCATTGAATGAGGGGAATGAGGGGATTTTAACATCTTTCCATATGTTTTCATCCCTTCCCATCGCCCAAACATTCACAAATAACCTCGTCTTTGGTGGAATGAAATATCCGCCAATGCTGCAGCCTTCTACGGACTCGTGCGGAAGGAGCAGAGGAAGTGGCGGATGGAGTATGGAAAATATCACGGAAGACTTCCCATAGCGTTTAGCCAAATTCAATGGATGAGCATACTCAGGGAGACACCGTGACATAATACCAGTCCAGTACTTGTAGTCCAGTACTTGTAGTCGACACTTATCCTGTAGCTAGACACCGTGACATCATACCAGTCCAGTACTTGGAGTCGACACTTATCCTGTAGCTAGACACCGTGACATAATACCAGTCCAGTACTTGGAGTCGACACTTATCCTGTAGCTTGTAGCTTAAGCTACAGGATAAGTGTCGACTCCAAGTCCTGGACTGGTATTATGTCACAGTGTCTCGACCCCAAGTACTGGACTGGTCACTCCAAGTCCTGGACTGGTATTGTGTCACAGTGTCTCAACTCCAAGTACTGGACTGGTGTTATGTCACGGTGACATAAGACCAGTCCAGTACTTGGAGTCGAGACACTGTGACATAATACCAGTCCAGGACTTGGAGTCGACACTTATCCTGATAGGTGTCGACTCCAAGTCCTGGACTGGTATTATGTCACGGTGTCTCCCTGAGTATGCTCATCCATTGAATTTGGCTAAACGCTATGGGAAGTCTTCCTCGATATTTTCCATACTCCTTCCGCCACTTCCTCTGCTCCTTCCGCACGAGTCCGTAGAAGGCTGCAGCGTTGGCGGATATTTCATTCCGCCAAAGATGAGGTTATTTGTGAATGTTTGGGCGATGGGAAGGGATGAAAACGTATGGAAAGATGTTAAAATCCCCTCATTCAATGACTAGATTCCATTGTATTTCCTCCGTGTTTTCCATACCAAGATTACCATCTGCGTATCTGCCATCTTTTTCCTATCAGACATAAAAATGTATTTCTATATCTGTCATCTTTTTCCTATCTTGTCACGGAGATAACTAATATATTATGTCTAACTGATATATTAAAACATTACAAACATCAAATATTATTTTAATCAAATATATTATGTCTAACACACAAATATATATATATATATATATATATATATAAGAAATGCACCCAAATGCATCTGCATCCCCTAAAAAAAAATTTCGCGCACCCGCATCCTGCATCCACACCCAAATTGGTAACTTAGGTCGTCATAGGTTTACCAGTCTCTGAAGAGAAAGCAAAGCTGTTTTGAAAATAACAAAGTGAATGCTGCAAAATGAGGCCATGAACTTGTTTATTGCAAAACCCTTCAATCTCCAAGTTGGGCATCCAAAACTCAGGAGGAAGGGAAGAAATTCCCTTTCACGAAGTGCATGTGTTTCCTGATGGCATGTATCCACTGATTTCTTCCACTCCAAATGCACTGTGCCACTTTCTCTGGCTTGTCATGCCACTAAATGCCAAAAATAGGCCAGAAGAAGATCTCATGCCAAGATTGGGAAAATAATTATATTAAAATGCATTTGATGATAAAATAAAATCTTATACATAACCAAGTTGCCAAAATTAATTTTATTTTCCAATCTATCAATTGCTCCTGATTTTCTTTTCAAACTGTTGACTTACTATTTTTAATAATTTGCAATTTTTAGAAAGTTTTGAAAAAGGGACATGACAGCTTATTTGTTTAGATGTGTGTTTGTGTTTATCATTTGATAAGTTGCTTCATCATTAAGGGAAAATTAATAGATGCTATTAAAGATGATTTGGGTTTGAGATTAGTTGCTATGATTGGAGAAGTTATTAATGGTAATTAATGTTTGATCAATTTGAAATTGGCATATACTGATTCACCACCCACCCCTGCTATCTACCTCCCGTCCCACCTTCTCAGTATATCTTGTGTTTTTCACATCTGCTTTACACACCTGTCAAGCCAAATGACATGACTAAGAATTCATAATGACTGTGATGTGCCTGGAAAGTGGTCTTCTGCATATCTTGTGCGTGCATGTGAATTTGATGGTATCCTGAGTATAAATTAATTCTGGAACAGATAACTGCAGTCTGCAGCTTATAAATCAGCTCTCACTTTGCGGAATTGGGAATTTATTCTTAATTCTGTGCTTGTTAAGGGCTGATAGTTGATACACATTGAGAATTATTCATCTTTCTTGTGTACTAATACCACGGGAGCAGCAAATGGGCTTGTAGTTGGTCTGATATGTCTCATTTGTAAAAGCCCTTGAACTGTTTTTTCAATTTCATCCTTGAATACTTTAGGGTGTCAGTAGGGTTTGGTCATGCTTGGCCTGGTACCCTCCTCCAAGTCTATGATCAATGATGTACTCATAACCCTTTCTGGTTGTAGACCTTCTGGAAATTCTCCAAATACATCTGAAAACTGCTGCAGTAAGTCACATATAGGTTGTATATGCTCAAGTTTTCCGACTTGTTGGATTGATCTAGCCCTTTAAGGATGCTGCAGTAGACCACATAACCAGGGTTATTCCTCTCAACTCTTTCTTCTTTTTGTGTGTTGAAACCAGCTTATTTAATATTTTCTGGAATTCTGAACCTGTGAACTCAGTTGTTTTGAACCCTTCAGAAACTTTTTAGGCAGCTCTTGAAAATTCATGTTAATATCACCGAGTAGTCATGACTCTAAACCTTTGGATCCCAAAGATTACATCAGCACCGCCTAGTGATACAATATATTTCATAGAATAAGTCCCTATGAGTAGAATGGGCTCTTTCTGCATGTATGATAGTGAAGGTGGGATCCATCAGAAATACTAATGTCAAAGGCAAGACACTGTATTTGATAAACCTAGGGCAGGGTATAATATTAAAACCAAGAAGTTCTGAGGACTTCCATGGTCAATCAAAATTTTAACTTTTCTCACTTTGATAAAGTCCTCCACTTGCAATTTAGAGGGAATGGATTCATGGAATCATGGATGCACCACTCATGGCTGCTAATGATGTGGTGGGCTGCAGTGGAGTAACTAGCCACCTCAATTAGCTGAATTCAACCTTTAGTGGAACATTTATAGTAATGGGATCATGGCTCCTTACATGAAGAACAACTTCCTTGATTACAAAGCTCTTCTTGAGCCGAATTATTTTGATTGATGCTGCTATCTATTAAACTTCTAGCCTCATTTGAGGTGACTGCCTTAAGATGATTATGTTCTCTTAAGCATTTTTCTGTTGGACCTTGCTTGTGAGATGGTGTTATCAAGGTCCTTGGGTCTAAGTGTTTCTCAATGGCTTTTCAGTTCTTGAAGTCCATCAACAAACAAGGAAGCTTGTTGTGTGTTAGACATACCTCAAACTAACATGGCATGATCTATGAAACTTTGTACTATATTCATTAACAGACTCCTGATATCCTTGATGCAGATTACAAAGCGCTTAGTTACTAGATACGCACCTTGGGCCTGTGTACCAAATCTGGATGCGTACCAGTTCTGATGCACGCTCCGGATGCGCTCCGAATGCGCTCCGGATGCATCCAGGCTTGTGGATGGCCCGGAGGCGCACCAAGTGCATCTGGAGTGCATCCTGGACACATTTGGGCACATCCATAGGCCAGTCACAAAAAGTGACTTGAAAAATCATTAAAAAGTACTTTTTTTTGGTCAATGATGAAGTATCATTCTATCAAATGATTTAGTTTTATAATTCTTTATATTTCTCTATATATATATATATTAACACACACACAAACGCATCCAAACCGCCCCCCCAAAAAAATATAAAAAATTCTACGCATCCACGTATTGGGTTCTCGTACCCACATCCAAACTGGTAACTAAGACAAAGCTCCATAAATCTTGTCATCAGCAGCCATTTCGCTGAAAACATCAATACTCAAATCTATAAAGTCTTGCCAAGTGAATAATTCATCATGTTCACCACATTGCACATGCAAGTCAAAGCAATGTCTCTTAGGCATCTCCTTCAAGTTCAAGATGAAGCCAAACAAACTGATTTTTTTCCCTATCAGACACATGAGCATTTTAAAATACATTCTAATTTATGCATCCTTACTTTTGGAAAAAATCTCAGTGTACCATCAAAATTTGGAACTTCAATATTTTGCACGCGATGTTGTGGACCTGTCTTAGTGTAGTCTTGTTAACCAACATCATTTCTTGTTGAGCTATAGACATTAAAATCATTCTTTTATGAAAATTCCTCTAGAATTTTCTAATGGGGTCATTGTTGAATTCTGATGCTTCTGTTGAGGGTTTGGACATGGCAGAGGAGATGCACCATGTCTGGGATTTTGCAGGAGGTTCAAAATCTATGATGCAGACTATAAGCAGTTCCTGAATTGCTTGATATCTTCCTTACACTCTTCGCCATTGGTTGTATACCTACACTGACACTCTTAGGAAATAGTTGTTTTTCCTTTGTCTGCCCTTTATCTTCTTCATTTTGTTGATCATATGAATTCATGTTGGCAGTATCAGTGCTTCCATGCCACTTCTGTGAACTTCAACTTGAAAATGTTAAATACAACAAATAAACAAATATGGCCAAATTATTGAACTGGAATATGAATCTGCAATTTTTTTTTTAATGAGTACTTGTAAAAACAACAGAAATATAATCTGTTCTAGCATCATCGGTACATAGAACAACCTATTGGCATATTTTTTTCCTTTGTTAAAACTTTTACATTTCTCTGGTTCAGATGTTGTTTCCTCAATGTTATGCTTGACCATGTTGATACTTTCAGCTTGTCTTGGTTTCCAAGGTTTGGCCTTGTCTTCACTCTCAGTCATGTGAACCAGTTGAATCCCTGTTTCACCTTGGCATCCGAGTTTGTTTGGCTCTCTAGTCTCTATCTTTTTTTTTGGTTCCATTAATTATTCTTAAAGAACTGTGTTGTATTTTCCTCCACGTTCTTGGTTCCCCCCCTAGATTTGTTCATGAATCCTTTTTGCAGTTTGGTGGAGTGAACTTAAAGCATGTACTGTGCAACGCCTCAAGCTTCTATCCAAGACTATAACAGCAAACAAACAGACTGACAATTTTTTTGTGATACACTTGTGACATAGACACAACACAATGAAACACGTAGCATGCAATGTCAAAATAGAAAGTGTGACAGCACAAGAAAAACATGTACACAATATTGTTTGACTATCTCAATGCTCATACAAGAGGATAGTGTTTCTTCTAGCAATGGTGACCGATGACTAGACCATCTCCATCTCTTTCAAATGGATAAGGAAGGGATAAGAATGATCCCCATTTCCTAGTCCAAGAAGCTTGATCATTGTCCCACCCCATCATTTAAACCAACATATGTTCATACATCCTAAACGATGTGGAAATGACATTCAAAACATAAGAAAAATCTGCTAGGATGTAGAACTGTAAGTAATCACTAGCTCATCCTAGTCTTGCAAGAGACAGTTCATTTCCTCACACAACAGAACTTACAACTCAAAGTACAAGAGGATGTTAAACTTGATCAAATCAGGATGATAAGCATTGATGGCAGACCCTAGTGAACAACTTTTGTTTAGATTTTTTCTTGTAAATAGTTGGTAACTATCCATTGTTTTAGGAATCCCCATTTTGGACCTTAATTGAACAGTAAGGAGTCACTAGCTCACACTCGTCTTGCAAGAGACAGCTCATTTCGTCATGCTACACAACTTACAACTCAAAGGGGAGAAAAAGTGCAAGAGGACGTTAAACTTGACCAAACCAGGATGATAAGCATTGTTGGCAGACCCTAGGGAACAATTTTTGTTTAGAATTTTTTTTAAGCAAATGGTTGGCAATTATCCATTGTTTTAGGATTTCCCCTTTTGGACCCAAATTGACCATTTTACTCGTTGAAATAGTCCAGGGCTATCACCTCTTTTACCAATGCGAATGGCCCTTTCTAAAATGGGCAATTCTGGGCAGTGCACAAGACCAAAATGCACTGCATGTTTCCTGGATGCTGCGAAATCGATTCCACAGGTGTCAAATGACTCCTCAATAAGGCTACTAATGAACATAATCTCAAAGTCAAAGGTTTAATTCCCCAAGACATAAACTGAGATCAAAACAAAGGAAATGAGAGAAGTGTACATATATGATGCTTGAGTGGGTAATAGGTAGTCAGCATCGTGAGAGTTAATTTCAACGGTTTGTGTTTGAGGTTACTTTGGATTACTTGAGTGGTTGTAGCTGGTTACAATAAATGATACTAGTTTAACACAGATAATAAGTGAAGATGTATAATTGTCATGAAAGGCCCAATGAGCTGTTTGCTGCAATTATTCTTCATTTTAGGTGAAAGTAAGTAGATTGTTTTTCACATGTGCTAACATGGGGGTGTGTTGTTGATTTTGGATTTTCAGATATACCATACCAGTTTGACAAAATTAAGTAATATATTTGCTTCCATCAGGAAATAAAAACATTTGATATGTTTTTGCAGAGGCTAACATTTATTCTATATTTTTTTTGAATTTTGCAGAAGATAAACCCTCCAAAACCATTTGTTGTTATTAAGGGTTCTCTAGTCTCGTCTGGTCCAGTCTTGTCTAGAAATTATAACCAGGAGGAGATCAAAGTTTCTGTGTCACGTTTAGCTGATCTTGGAGAGACTGATGACGAGGATGATTCTAATGAAGTGAACATCAACCAACTTTTTTTGATTGTGGTCATTGCAAAAGGTGATCAAGGGCCTGCCCTGCAGTTCCTCTGTGACCTTTATCCAGATGCAATGGGGATACAATCTGTATCTTTGACAGAGAGAGAGAACCTGTCAAATCGAACAATGTTCCTTCCAAAAGGCTATCAAGGACCAGATTTTCGGTAAATACTAAATCTTTCTAAGTAGGAAGGTTATTAGTAGTTAATAAGCCTCCACAATTTCAGTGTGGTAGCAAAATTGTAATTCTATAGTAATTGAAAGTCATCTTCTAATTTATCTGGAAAATATTGTGTCGGAAATCTCATACTGTTTGAAAACTCCACAGGGATCTTGATCGGGAACTCCAGAAAGCATTCCGCATTTATTTGGAAGAGCGTGGCATAAATGAGGAACTCTTTCCATTTCTCCAAGCTTGGCTTTATGTGAAAGAACATCGGCATCTAATGCAGTGGCTAAAAACTGTCGGTACCTTCATTTCCAACCAAACAGTTCCAGGAACCAGTTAAGTTACTTGGAAATCATTTGTTGATAGACATTTTACACAAGACATAAGCTCAGCCATTTGCAAGTGACATGGCGAAGCTGAATTGAATATGGACAAATTTTGGCGCATATTTCACTTTTGCAGAAGAGGATGGGGTATGAACATTGCACGGGTTATTTTAGCGGGGTCTGATATTTTTTTTAATGAATTGACATGGAATAATATTACAGTACATGTACTCAGTTTTTATTTGTAGGTCTCTGGTGCTCACATATAAGATACAATTTGTTTCACTGCTCAATATTACTATTTGATCGAAACTACAGATTTGGCGAATACGGAATATGTCAAGTGCTTTGAGAAATTCACAACCAAATTAAGTTAATTGCAACGCATAATTAAATACTGAAACAGTCTTAGAATTACAGAAATAATTTCAATAAATTTATACTGCGGTTCATCATATATCTCAGTGTTAAGCAAGTGCTAAAGCTTTTGCCTTCGATTTAGACATCTTCAGGTCTCTAATAATATGCTTCAATTACTCAGGCGCTAGGCATCTCATGTTTATTGCAATAGCTCTCTAATTGTTGCTAAGTGTGTTTTCTAAAACTCTTAACACTGTAGCTGTTCTTGCAAGATGATTTCGTTTATGATACTTGGGGTCATTATATGTCGAAATTTTATCAGGTTGCTTTTTAATTTTTAATAGTCTATTGGCAGACCTTAACAATCTATTAATACTCTAGCTGTACTTGCAAGAAGATTTCATTTATAGGATGTTTTTGGGGTCATTATTTGTAGAATTTTTTATTAGGTTGTTTTTTAATTTTTTATAGTCTGGTACCAGACCGTAACAATCCACTGGCCTCTTACATCAGTCCATATTATTGTGCCTATGTGCTTATGCGGTTGCAAACATAAACGATGATTCTTTTAGGAAACAAGAAGGATATGTATAAATATGACCATTTCCATTTTTTCTAAATTTAACTTATGAGCTAAGTTGCTAGTTCAGGTTCGGATTCAAGTTTGGGTTCAAAGAACCAGTTTGTCAATATGCCAAAATTTTGAAATGGGATTTGGGTTGGTTAGTACAAAATTTGTGAAATTTATATATATCTATATTTATGCAGTCTGTGAGCATGAATTAAGATTAAAATGTCACATAATATCATATAAACAACAAAATCATCATAAATAAACAACAAAAATACTATGAGCTTGTAATCATAGCATCATGATCATACCATCATAACATCATATACTTAAAGTTCAACATCAAAATATTTAAATGTCAAATGATAAATCATAACATCAAGTTCAAGTATCATTGTTTCAAGTTTGAACAAATTTTAATGGGTTAATAATTTATTTCTCATCTTCATCTTCTTCATTATTCTTTTTCAATGACATTAGTTGATTCACAAATAGTGTCAAGGCCAATAGGATCTGTTGCACTAGTAACATTACTGCTGCCAAATTCTTCCAATTCAGCAATTGCAAGCTGAGAAGTGGAAACATCCAAGTCCATATGTTCTGCATTTAAATCTCACATTTTTGTCTCCCCTTCTTTGTATTCATTATGCTTGTGCGAGAGGAGACACAAGTTGGAATGCATATATACTAATAAGTTCTGTGCTTTTTTTGATTGCAACCTATTGTGCTTTATTGAATGGATGAAAGAATAATTCTTTCTTGATGTAGGTGAACTAGCAACTTATGCAGACAAGACAATGTAAACAATTAAAATAAAATTATTAATGTGAAAATAAAAATTACTAGCAACCCATGAAGACAAAGTAAATTAATGTTTTTTAAATAAAACTTACTTGTGATATAATTTTGATTGTAAGGGGTTGCAACAATTGAAATTGTTGGCAATGGAGATACCACCAACTATGAGCATCCTTCATAAACAAATGACAAAGAGCATTATTACTTAGACCTCTTGTATTCACAAACCTTTTAAACTCATATGTTACCGAATCTCACATATCATCACCAAGAAAGAGTCTAGGGAATGTTGCCTTGTACCCATCATACACTTCTAAATCTCTATATGGTGGTAGCCTTCTTAATATATCAAGATATTGGGCACTATAATATTTTGGTGTCAATGCATAAGCAAGTAGATGTAGATGAGTGGTCATCTTGTTCTATCATTCTACAAAAATTGCTTGCAATTGTTTGAACGTCTTCTCGAGATTTTGCTCTTTTTCATTTATGATTTTCTTCATCTTCTCAAGTATTGAGTCTATGCCATCATACACCTCTCCAAGACAAGGTCTATCCATGTTAGTGTAGTTAAGCATGCCCATAATGGGCTCAATGAATTTAAGGAGATACTCCACACATTCCCACCACGAGTCATCCAATATCCTTTGCTTAATTTTCATTGTCCTCTTAGTGTTGCTTTGCCTCCATATAGACCAATTATTGTTGATTGTCATATTACAAAGTGTCACTTTCACTTTCACAAGTCGTCTCAAGACGATTAAGTTTGATGCAAAACGGGTTTCAACAACCTCTAATAGAAATTAGAGCAAAAAAAATATAACTATTATAAACAAACTTTAAAAAATAATACACATTACACAATCAAATTATGAAAATAAAAATGTAATACCAATTTTATTATTACACAATCAAATTATGAAAATAAAAATGTAATACCAATTTTATTTATTTTTAATTAAATTACTACTTCAAGTTCAAGTTCATTTACCTTCAATAGCTCCAAATTTGAGAATAATCTAAATTTTCCTTGAGTCATGTGGTAGTTTGTGACGAACATCTGGATGTCCTTAGCCTTTGCATATACCTATTTGATCCACCCAATTTTGTTCCCAATATTTTGTATCATAAGATTGAGTAGACTGCACAAGGTGTCGAAAAGATATGCTGATAGCGCTCTTCAACCAACAAACTAGTAGCTTTGCAATTCTTTGCGTTGTCTCTTATGACTTGGACAACATTTCTAGGTCCCACTATCTTAATGGCAGAGATGAGAATATTAACAATAAATTGTCCATCTTCTACTTGCCCCCACAATCCACTGATTTCAAAAATATTGTCCCTTTAGGGGACACCACTATGACATTAACTAAGGGACGATTTCTTGCATCTTTCCACCTATATGAAACAATTGATACCCCTGTCTCAATCCATGAATCCCTTATGGGCTTCAATGCATCCTCAACCCCCTTGACCCCTCTTTCCAACACGCTGGTGCATATTTTCTCATAACCGGGGCCCTTATACCCTCTTGGAGCTTCATTGACACTTCTCAACATCTTTTTCTAGTATGGGGAGTGAACAATACTGAAAGGAAACCCATTTGCATATATGCATCTTCCTACATCAAGGTTGGAAATGTTCCAACTCTCATTTTGAAATGAAGTTTCCAATGGTCTCTTTCTTTTGTGTGTAATGAGTGCTTGAGTTTTAGTTTCAGGCTCAATTGCGGTGGTATAAAAGGGATGGTCTTCTATTAAAATATTTGTAGATGGGGGTTGTATTCCCTTTGATTTTTTTAGTGGTCATATTTTATCCACGCGCTTCTCTCTTTTGTTACTCCATGCTCCATGATATACTTTAATACTGTTTGATTTGGTACAAGTGCTCCTTTTTTGGGGGGCATTTTAAGACTCCTCTTCTAGGGAATCCACACAAATGGCCTACCACATGATGATATGGACTATTCCTTTCTTTATCACAACCCCAACATTTCCAACATAATGCACCACCTCCTAGAAGGGGTCTTATAATATCAACATACTCCCAAAAAGGAGAATTAGAATTTGGCTCTATACTTTGTTGTTCATTATTGCCTACAGAAGAAGAGGTAGATGCCATTATAGTTCCTATGGCAAAAAAAATTATACATATTTGAGAATGGAAGATTAAGAAAAGGTAGAGCTTATGGACAATGCAAGAGAAATACAAAAAAAATTAAAAACTTAAAAAACAACAAAATCAAATAGAAAAAAAAAACTTACCTATTTGACTCATTAGAAGCTTGCAAAGGTGTAGGAATGAGACACAAACACTCGATAAAGATTCACAAATCCATCTTCCAACTCCTTGCACAACCAAACTCTTGTTCAACCACCTATTTCTCCACCTCAAGAGAAAATAACCTATTTGCACACCAATGAAACATAAAAGCCAACATAAGTCCTTAAGAATCCACTTTTTTGGGTTGTGGATGTGAAAAAAAAATCATTTTACAAATTTTAAGTGGTTCGGTGTCACTTTTCTAAATGGGCCTGCCAAAGTTTGTTGCTAGTCTGACTTGGTCCACCTAGGTACGAACTCTGGTCTTGTCGGATCGAACCAGTCTTCTTTAGGCCGGACCCACAAGTGAACAGTCGTCGGACCCCAGACCGGTTCAAACCAATGCAGATCCAAGGAGCTAGGGGGCCAAACTAGACTCCCTAGCTTATGAGTTAAAGCACCAATATATGGTGACACCCTCACATTCATTGACTTATTACATCAGTGATCCTAGAGGGAAAACCAATTGAAGATGCTCAAGGTTACCTATATGTTTTTTTTGTCTTCAATAGTGGGGGTCTATGCGATAACCAAAACTTGGTGCAAAAATTGTAGATGTTAACTACAATGTGAAAACTAAACAATTTCTTGTCAATGGGTATGCTTTGGTGATATCTGCTGGACCATCTCAAGGGTCCAATTATCAACATCCACCATTTATGAGATAATCTTTACGATTAAAATGACTCAAATTCAAAAGATATATTTCTTATTTGGAAGTTTATCTTTGGTTGGGATCTTGGAAGGGTCTATTTGACACTTGTTAAAAAGTTCATGACACCCATTAGAAGCTAAATGGTCACAATTTGTCATAAGGGCACTTGGCATGGTGGGCCAACTTTTTGTTGTCCATTCAACTTGCACATGTAACCCTTGTTTGCATATTATTTTCACTTCAGGGCACTCATATGGAAGAATGTTACTTTGTAAAGAGAATTTTTGCATGCATGTTCTTCTTAAGGATACATTTGATCTTTTGACTTTTATTAATCTAAGTTACTCATTTTGGAATTAATCTAGGTTTGGGTTTGTGGCTTTGTAATTTTCTTGGGGGTTATAAATGATAAATATTTTAAAATATTCATTGTTCAAACTTCAAGTTCATTATTAAAATAATAATATCAAGTTTAAGAATCATTTTTTAATTTCATAAGAATTTTTTAAATCATCAACATCATCATCATTGACACTAAGGATGTAGGAATATTTGTGGTGGCATTGCCACTAGCACTAAAACTATGCTAATTTTCAAACTCCTCAAGTGCAACATGTTGAAAATGGGAAACAACCAAGTAAGTTTGGCTCTATGTCCCACAATTTTGCAAGGGTCTAGGAGCAACACCCCCAACAAGGTTGATTGTAAATGACCCTAATGGGGTTAAGGGGTGACACTTCTATTAGGGTTAAAGGGCACTTCTTGTCCAAATGAAGACATTCACAACCACAAACCTTGAGGGCACACAACTTTTTCATACTTTTAAAAAGACAAAGTCAAAGGTGAAAAAATTAACAAAAATTAAAATTAAAATTAAAAAAGGTTGAAAATAATTGATTGCTTTGCATTGGGTTTGGTTAGGTCCACCTAGATCCTCCCCAAGTTCACATGGGTTCATCACAAATGAACCCACCTCTTCAGACATGCTATCTTTTGCATCCACAAGTAGACCAAACTAAATTGTGGATCCAATTCAAATTAGACATACATTTGATAGATTACTTGGCAGATCCGATAACATAGGTGATAATCCTTTTTCAATGATGCCACATGGGAAATGATTTACTATTCAGAGGAGTTGTAAGTTGGCTCCTTAACTTGAATCCTTGACCACCTTGGAAGAATGATGCCACATATACAAAGAGAAGCATGTGGGAGTTCCTAGTTGATGAGATTTTTCTCACTTTCATTATAATGCTTGAAAAAGTGCATGAGATTTTTCTCGCTTTCATTATAATGCTTGAAAAAGTGCTTTTTGAGCAACTTAAGTGACCTAATCTGGTGTTACACGCTTAAGTGATTTTTCAATTACAACATGGCATTGCCCTTATTGGCAAGTGTTTGAGCATTTGAGAGTCATGTTTTGTTATTTTGACCACCCAATTTCTCTTTCTTCAACTTTCAACTGTGTTTTATTTTTTTCTAACGAGAAGTCTAGGGAGAATACATTGTTCTTATGGAGAAATGTACTCATAAATATGTCCTATGTGCTAACGAACATCTTTTGTTGTTCAATTTTATCATTTTATTTTGATCGGTAAAATGCCGAAACCTTATATATTATATAAATAAATAAAAAAGAAGTCTCCGTTTAAATGGGCATTGGTAGGAAAGAACAGATAAGAAAACCTCTAGTCTTGCTCGGGAAATAAGTCCTATACAAATATACAAAATTAAAAGGGGCATACCCTAGTTTCAAGTTTTAATTGAGGGCATACCCTTTCCATAGTTGAAACCAAGCTTCTTTGATTTTTAAGATTAAATACAAGTGCCCTTATAATATTTGGGTCTTAGAAAGACAACCTTCCTTGCGAAAATTCCTATATTATGGTTTTACCATAAATTTATTTGTATTTCTTATAAAGACCACACTTTGACTGATCCTATCTCTGCATCATGACGAAATATGATAGTATCCTTTGTATTTCGTGAGTGATAAATCCAATAGGTTAGGTAGAGTTGCAAACGACTCATCTTGACAAGATCATTGTTAGTAAATCTTAAACATTTCATAAGAGAAATTTTGTTACTTAAATTATTTTTTAGTATAAATATCAATATATAGGTTAATTGAATTAGCTAACATTTTACTAACCATTATCAACTTTGATTTTAGTATTAGTCTTTGTTGATCTTTTTATTAACTCATAATGATTAAAAAGGATTAGAGTTATATATCCAGATTTGATATTCAAATTCTCTAGCTGATTTCTAGAAGCATTTCCTTTTAGATTATTTACTTTGACCTTATGTTATTATTTTCATAATATTTTGCTTTCTAAAAAGGTTAGATCCTTGAGATTATGAGCTAACATTTCTATAAATAGCTTTCTTTCTTTTAATTTGATTCATATAAACTTAACTTCAACATGTTTCATACTGTTTGTCCAAATCAATATTATCAAATTTTGTTAAAATCAAAGATAATTACCAAAGAAGCATTAAAAAAAACCAGAATTGCTTACTTTAAATCCGTGTCTTATATTATATAGTCTGTTTTACATTCCATTGTCATGTTCAAAAAGGACATCTCTGTATAAGCCTATTCTGATCTACCATAATAAGTTTTACACTGCATAGAGACCCTATACCTCTTGGCAGAGGAAAGACTATTCGGAGTTACAAGACAGACTAAATCTAAGTATTGAGAGGAAAAATGACTAAGGATCTGAAGAGAGACATTACGCTATAGAGAATGCCTAAGATTTGAAAGTAGTAATATCCAACCATACAATAAAAGGATTTAAGACCAGATAAAGACAGGTGAATGTACAGACACAGGATAAACCCCGATCAAGATCATACTTCTATGATTATATTCGTATCATATAAGGCGATCAAAAAACTTGAGGAATGAAGCAAAACTTGATGACAATAATGTCCTTGTCCTCATCGGACTCTGAGTCAATATCTAAGTTATACTCCCCTGTTTCGGACCTGGTTCTTTTGTTTATAGATACAAGATTTTATTTTTTTTGCTTCAAAATGTTGCATTAATTCTTATATAAAATTTTTATTTGACATATCTAATCGGAAAAACAAATATCTGCTATAAATGTGGGCATATCACCATTATCAACATAACATGGACAATTACAATAATATCTGCTCTAGATGTGAAAATATCACTATTCTCAGCATAACATGGACAATGACAATATTGATGACAGATGTGGGGATATCAACATTATCAACATAATCTCCCTCCATGTTGAAAAGGGTAGCTTCTTTGTAAAAAACAAATTAAAATAAAACAAATGATCTATTGTAATAGCCTTGTTTGATCTCTAAAGCGAATCCGGTAAGTAACATAGCATCGTCCCAAGGCATTGCAAGCTAAGGACGTCTCTTTAATTAGTTAGTAATAAGACACATCACTGTCTGAGAATAGAGAAAACAGTTCGATCAAAAAGATTATTGATCCCTTAATAATGTTGTTAAGAATAAGACTGATTAAGGGGAAGGCAAAATTAAATATTGTTTGCAAGAGTCATGGTTGTGGGAGATACAAATCCTCACATCAATGCCCATTCGAGGGGTATAAGGAGAGCATCATGGATTTTAAAGGAAGCATGTATTTTGGTTTTTATATATTCATTTTAGATTTGAAGCGTGAGCAATAAGAGCCATTAAGCATGTTGGAAATTTGAATTCGAATTTGTTATCCTTGAGCTTGTTGACGTTTATACCTACTTGTCAAGGAGCCTCTAGTAGTGAGTAAATGTTGTCTAGATTGTGTAGACTTAGAGAATGAAAGCCCTAGTTGGATCTTGACATGCAGTAGAAAATGTGCAACCCCCAACGGTCAGATAATTTAATGTTGATAGGTGATTTTGAATTTGAATTTTGAGGGGGAATTTGAATAGACCAAAAATAACAAAAAGGAAGAATGTTCCCAGTAGTTAATGTTGTTGAAGAATATTTGTATGTCCAACAACAAGTAGAAAGTTTTTTGTTAAAGTTTTTTTGTAGTAGCAACTGTGTGTTGATTTGTTGAGCAGTGATTGCTCCAGATCTTTGTATTCTAAGTGAGCAGTTTGTAAGAGCTCGAAGAAGCTCCAAGTGTTTGAGTGCAGCTCCAAAACACTGTTAGTAATTTGTAAGTAGTAAATTATAGTCATAGTTTAATTTTTTGAGTTTTTAGTCTATATTTCATTTTGTAGTAGTTTGGTTTCAGATTTGAATAGAAAGAAAGAAATCAATCTTGTATATCTTTAGTTTTGTGTATTTTCTTTATCTTGCCTAATGATTGAAAAATCAAAATTTGCAAGCTCTGTGTACTCTATATTTGTACAAATTTAGTTTTCTAACCTTGGTATCAAATTTTAGAAAATTTTAATTTCCAAGTAAGCAGCCGAGAAAGAGGTTTTATTTATCCAGTCCATTTGCAAGGTTAAGATGCACAGGCATATAGACATTATTTAGGCAGAGCGTCAAGGAGACAACACATAATTCAAGGGTATTATTTAGGGAAGGCGATCAGAGGCAATTGTCTCTTACATATATGAGTGAATGGTCATAAAGATATAACTTTGAAAGAGCGATTGCACATATAGAAAATCCACTTGTCCATAGACAAATATATTTTTCTGCAAATTGTCCCATCTACTTCATGATATTTGCAGTAAGAGAGGACCATTTCGTGCACAATCGAAGATATAGCTGATTAGATATTCTTAACAGACTCTTATCCTTGAACCAGTGATCACATCAGATTTGTTTATTAGGAACGTAATTTTAGAATTCATTATAAACTTGGTTCTTTCAACTATAAGGATGTTTGGCATCATTATTAATTGAATTCCACATTCTCTTATTAGCATACAAGTTGTTGCAATCTTTATTGAGGATTTAAGTGACTCTACAAGGGACACTGCATTACAATATTTACAAAAATAATTTTGGTGGTTATTTCCATTTTGAGGGAAAACTAAACATGCAATTTGCATTGGTGTGATGTTAAAACATGATTTAAATACTCAATGTCAAGGGTTTTTTTTGGATATATACATGTACAAATTTTGTATAGATTGCAAAGATTAAAAATTTACACTGATTATTGAAATAAAAGAGGGGTTAAAATTTATTCAAGCAAGAAGAAATACTAAGAACAAGCATCAAACAACCCTATCAAGATCCACTAAGTGATTTAACTATTGAGACAAACTCAAATGTAATTGACCCTTATCCACAATATTATAGTTTTGCATTTTATCAAAAGCTCATTTGGCCAGACAATCCGCAACTCCGTTCCACTCCCTAGAGATATAAGTGAAAGTAACATAATCCAAAGAAGCACACAAATTAAGAATTTGGTAAACAACCAAAACTAACTACCAACTAACATTCGCAAAAAGTTATCGAGTCAACAGATGCACCACCACCTACAAATCTGATTCAAAACAAGAGCACAAGAACACTCCAAAACATACAAAATATCAATAGCCTCCATCAAATTGTTGGTATGATGACCTTTATAAACAAAAAATATAAACTGAACAATCCCCAAGCTATCTCTACGAACTTCACCAATACCAACAAGACCTGGGTTTCCTCGAGAAGACCCGTCTGTGTTGATTTGTAGAATGCCCTGTGGAGGAGGACTCCACCTCCCCTCCCTGTTTATCTTCCAAAGAGGGTGTCTACACATATTTCTCGTGAGCCGGGCTTGTGGAGGAGGAAGATGGAGACAGTTATAGAAAATAACATCACCTGGATCCATAGCCTCTATCAAGTCACATTTTGCTGAAACAGTTTCTTCCAAATAATGGAGAATTTTCCACCACAAGTGGTGGGCTCCCAACAATACATCTTGAAAGATCTGATCATTCCTCTTTGACCAAATATGCCAAATAATAAAATAAGGTCCAAGAGTCCAAGAAACTTGAAGAAAAGGAGTTTTGACAAGGGCCTTGCTCCATCAAACATAAAACTTAGCCAAAGAAGATACATGCCTACAAGCTTGATTCCATACATCCCACCAAGAGTGCCAAATATGTCTAGTAAAGGAGCAATGGAAAAATAGACAAGAGACACTTTCTTCAATATTATGACACAAAAAACATATCAAGGGGCCCTAAAAACCATGCTTACATAAGTTATCCCAAGTAAGACACTAGTTCATGTGGACCACCAACCACATGAAAAAAATGCATTTGGACCATTAGAACTTGTACCAAAATTGTTTCCACCAAGGAACCAGACCATCACCAAAAGTCTGCCGCACTAGCTGAACATAGCCTGATAAAATAAAAATCTTTCTAGACAAATCATTGCTTACCAAAGACAAAACATCATTCTCAGCCAAGGTAGTGCACTCTCGAGACTCCAGAATCTGATCAGCTAGCTCCTGCCTATCTTCCTTGGATCCTCTTGGAGGCCATTTATAAGGATGTTTCTAGCGAAAATAAACTACCAACCCATAATTATGGGCAATCTTATAATGGTCAACAATGTCCTAGCCAACAACGGTAAATGAATCACATAGGGGCTGAAGGTTAGGATGAGTAGAAAGGATAGAAGGATGACCATCACAAGAATCCAACCAAAAAGAACTTGAGATCCCATATGAAAGATCCAAAAGAGACCATTCTTTGCCAACTGAGCCCCAAGTTTTAAAGTATTCCAGATCATAGAACCTCTTACCACCAAAGGAAAGCAGGGAACATCCAATATATTAACATCTAGAAGATACTTATGGGTGAGAATACAGACCCAAAGTTGATTCTAGGTAGTACACCATCTCCAATATAACTTAGCAACAAGAATTGCCCATTTAAAATAGAAAGTCGTAGGCCAAGGCTACCCTTATTCTAATTAAGTCTATACATAGTTTCCCACTTAACAAGGCTCCATTTAGTAGTCGATAAATTACCACTTCTAAGAAATTGACAAGAGAGGGAATCAAATTCCTAAAGAAAATACATGGGGACATGAACCTGAACAAAACACTTGTATATAGGAAGAGCTTGAATAACCGACTTCAAAAGAGTTGATTGAGCAGAAGTAGATAACCAACGATGAGTCCAATGATTAACCTTGTGATGTATCTTGTCAAGAAAAATTTTCCAAGAGGACCTGGGATGTATACCAATAGTAAGAGGAATGGCCAAATAAACAAGGGGAAGAGACCTAATCTGAAACCATAGAATGTTAGCAATGCACCTCTGAATAGCCTGAGGAGCATTAAAGAAGCAAATGGAGGATTTATGCTCATTGAATTTTGACCTAAGGTTGCAAGGTAAATATCCAAGGCTTGCCTAAAATATTTAGCTTCTCGAAGACGAGCCAATCCCATAAGAGTAGTGTCATCCATACATTGGAGATGTGAGAGTTATGGTAATCCATTGGCCCATTGTCACCGGTGAATTAATCCTTGAGAAGCTCAAAAATTAAGAAAATGACCCAAACCCTCAACCATAGTAATAAATAGATAAGGAGAAAGGGGACCCCCTTGGTGAAGGCTTTTGTAAGCATCAAAAGGCTATGAAGGTTCTCCATTCACAAAAATTGAAAAATATGAAGAAGTAACACAACTCATAGCCCAACTCACCCATTCTGGATTGAAACCAAAGGCTAAGAGAAAATTTTGAAGAAAACTCCATTTGACTCTGTTGTTAGCGTTGGCCATGTCCAATTTAATGATCGTAGATCTCTCCTTTGAAGTTACCATAGCGTGAATAACTTTAGAAGCCATCACCACCACATCCAGAATTTGTTTACCAACCACAAAACCCCCTTGTTCCTCAAATATCACCATAGGAAGACAAGTTTTGACCCTCTCTGCAATCAATTTGGTGATAATCTTATATACCACATTACAAAGAGAAATAGGTCTAAAAAATCCAAGCTTATCAACACCTTCCTTTTTTGGGAACGAGAAGGTAGAATTCAAGGCTCAAAGTATTTTCTTACTACTAAGAGATTACCTACCAACCTCCAACAGATCCCGATTAATAGTATCCCAAAACTCTTGAAAAAATTCAACAGGGAAACCATCTGGGCCTAGAGCTTTACCTTTGTTCATCCCAAATACAACCTCTTCTAACTCAGACGGAAAAATCAGATTAACGAGAGAATCATTCATCACATTGGTAACCAAAGAGGGAATGTAGGAAAGGATCATATCTTCCTCCATAGAATTAGGAAGGGAACCTTCAACAAAAAGAGCAGAGTAAAACTGGAGAGCCTCACGAGACATAGCTGATAGAGAGGAAATCTGAAGCCCTTTAGAGGTAACAAGAGAGGAAATGTACCCCTTATTACAACGAGCCTGAATAGAATGATGAAAGAAAGAAGTGTTCATATCCCCTTCCTAAAGCCAATCAATCTGAGCCTTCTATTTCCAATAAATCTCCTCTCGAAGCTCCCATTCCTCCACATTTCACACAACTTGGTATTTAGCTTTTCCATGAGCATCCGAGAAACCATTATCCCTAGTTTGGCGAGTAATCACAACAAGACATTCAAGAGCATTCCTCTTCCTAGACTGAAGGTTACAAAAATAGAACTTAATCCAGCTCTTAAGATGATATTTGACATATTGAAGTTTTTTAACAAACAAATACATAGCTATACCATAAGAAAGGTCCCCCTCTCTCCACCACTTAGCCACTAAGTCATGCAACAAAGAGTCCTGAAGCCACATAAGCTAAAATTTGAAAGGATGATTCTTTGGAACAATAAAAGAGGAAGCATATAATTTAATTGGTCAGTGATAAGATCCTCTCCAGTCAAGAATTTCAGAATTAGTAGCTAAGCCACCTCCTACACAAAAATAGGAGACAAGAAACCTGTCCAACCGTTAAGAGATCTCCTCCTCTCCACTCTGTCTATTATTTCAATCAAAGCATAAACATTAGTAATAAGAATAGTCTCTCAAGAAACCAAAGCGAAAGCAACCATGCATATAGAAGAATGACTAGAAATCCACTAAATGGGAGCAAGCTTGCATGGATTCCAAAAAAGAGTCAAACCTCCAGAATTACCTTGAGAACCAATACATTGAGACTAACTAAAATACTAGATATGGGGAGCATATTGAAGCATGACATCAACCAAAACCTTAGTCTCTTGAACACAGAAGATGCCTGACGAATGAATAACAGCCAAATCATGAATAACCTTTTGACAAGGTGCTCTATTCAACCCCCTAACGTTCCATGAGAGAATAATCATGGAGGGGTTTGAGAAAAGTGAACTTCAAAAGGTTTAATAGACACTGATTCCACCAAAAAATATCTAGTAATGTTAATCTTCTCTAGATTCATCTTACACCATTTTATAGAGTTGTCAAAAGGACCTTTCTTAAGGGGGTGTTGTTGCACCCCAAGCCCTAAGAAGACTCCTTACCCTTATTTGAAGTTAAAACCTCCTTAGCCAAATCAACCAAAATAATATCATCTTGCATGGAATCAGTCATAGTCACCTGTTGATCTTGCACTCTATGTAGATCATGACCTGACCCTAGAACTGATACAACCTCCATCCCCACTCCAACAGGTGCAAAAGTGAAATCATTTCCTCCAAAGCTAAAGAATCTAACACTTCAATTCTATTGAATCCATCATCAACCTATCGATCCTTTAAAGTCCTCTTCTGACCCCATCCCTTAGCCTTAGTTTTAACTGCCACAAAACCATCCTTATCCTTAGCCGAATCACCCTCCATCATGAGAGCTTTCCCCTTGTCCTCTTTACTCACAGGCGGAGATGATGAAGAAGGGGAATTAATAGAATGAGATTCCTTATGAACCTTATGGCATTGCCACTGAAGATTGCCATACTCATGATAGATTCAACACCAAAATGAGAGAGATTCATAATCTAACTGTCGAATCCATGATGAAGAACCAATACAAATTTCCAACAAATGCAATAGGGAATTATTGAGATCAATCTCCATACAAATTTGAGCAAAATAAATCACCTTCTTGTCAAGGTTTTTGTGGGCTATTGCAATAGGCTTCCCAAAAAGTGCAACAATTCGTTGTAAAATATCTTCTCTCCAAAACTCTAGGGAGATCCATGGAAAATAAACTCAAATAGGGACACGAGAAGGTAGCTCTTCACCCAAATTAAAACTCCTATGCCAGGATTTAATAAACAACCCAACATGATTTTTAAAATATGGATCTCCTTCAAAAACTCGATTTCGATCAACCATGTTGGAGAAAACAACCATAAAATAACTATTAGCGGCAAACATAATCTCCATATCTCCTTCAATTTTCTACGATCATCGTATCCAAGCTTCCAATGTGAACAAGAGAATACAAATTTTGAGAAACTTGAAAATGAGAGCATGTCGACTCCAATATGAGACATCTTTAGTAACATAATTAGGAGAAGTGATCAAAACTGTCTAATCTTGGCTTCTAGGAAAACAACCATTTAGTTTCTTCATTTTCATACTCTCACTAGCATAGAATGTCTCTTGTTGTTGTGCATGCATGCCCGATGAAGAGCCATTATGAGTCTTATCACCTCCAAAAACTACTAGATTATAAGTCATCGAGATCCCTGCCATGCAAAATCCTCTCCATGACAAGACTACTCACATACATGAAAAATGCAGGATACTATTTGTTGTGCTAGCTCCCCCTTCCCTAGAAGATAGTAGACACCCTACAACAAAGAGGGAGGGACCCTCATCACTCCAATCCCCCAACCCTTGGCCACCTGTAAACCCCCCTGCATGTAGAGAATAATGACCCTAGCCACTGTAGAAACCATCCTCCACCATCATCTTAGATCCATTCCCAAAAAGTCCTCTCTTTAATTTGTTATGCTCCTAATAGTTTTGAAACATTGCTTGTCAAAAGAATATAATTTCACAAATTTTTATAGAGATTAATGAGGGAGAATGGAAGAAGAAAGAGTGAATATTATTTTCACAAACAATAAATCCAATACAAAATGAATCTACCATTTATTTTCTTACAATTTATAAGAGATTGTAATAAGGTTATAAATTAGGTTAAACAATAACAACTGAATTAATAGTAATATTTGACTGAAAAATAATTTTGTGTATATTCTATAGTAATTCTTCATATATATATATTCAAAACAAAAAAAATTTATTGAATATATAAATTTTCATAATGAAAAATTATTCTCTTGTCTAATCACAATGTGTAGAACACTTTTAATTAAGATTTTAAAAAATAAGTCATTATAAAAGTTTATTTTTTAATTTTAAACACTAGTACATTTGACCTAGTTTTTCTACCAAAATTTTTGATCATGAAATAAAAAGGTTTTGGTTGGTCAAATTATAGAAGGAAAACTTTCATTTTTTTTAACCCATGCTTGTGTTAGTCGAAAGTTCGACCACTACCATGTACGTCGAAATTTTGACGACCACAAGCATAACTTAAAAAAAAAGATTTCATTTCTCATTTCATTATTACCACGGTGAATTTTTTCAAGGGTTGCAGCGCGCGAAACCTCATCAGCCAAGGCGGATTCGACATTGTGTATAGGGGTTGCAATTTTTATCTGGACTTGGGCCTTTGATCTCCGAGCTTGGTTTTGGAAACTTGGCTTTTCCTCTCCTTATCAAATGGAAGCTCATTGAGGTAGGGATTGTGTCGTTATCTCCTCTACGTTTTGATAGAATACATTGCATTTGATCACTTGATTGAATACCGTCATGTATTTTGAGGGCACATCTTACTATGATCATTACTCCATGCTTTGTTGTGTCCATGGCATTGGGTTCATTTCTTTGGATGATTTGATTATGGCATTTACTAGATTCTCACTATTTTATTATGAGCTAGGGCATCATGCAATGTTTATTTTCTGTTACTACAGCCCATGAGCCTGATTTGCATCTTTGATTTTATCACACTTGCTGTGTTAGTGAACTAGGGCATCATGTTAATGTGTGTTCATTGGATTCTCTGGTTATATTGCTTACTGCTTTTAGAACCCATGATCCTCATGGCATCATTGGCAACACGTTTCCTTCTTTGCTATGCTAACTAGTTTCCACCATTGTTTTACATGGCATATGCCCTTGGCTCACGCTCTTCATATTACCACTATTATTACTTTCTTGGACTATCATTGATTACCCATGAGCTAGGGTATCATTGATTATTTCCTATCAATTATATGGCATCCAATATGAATAGATACGATTGACATCATTGATTATTTCCTATCAATTATATGGCATCCAATATGAATAGATACGACTGGCATCATTGATTATTTCCTACCAATATGAATAGATGATTTATGCTCATTGAATTTTGACCTAAGGTTGCAAGGTAAATATCCAAGGCTTGCCTAAAATATTCAGCTTCTCAAAGATGAGCCAATCCCATAAGAGTAGTGTCATCCATACATTGGAGATGTGAGAGTTATGGTAATCCATTGGCCCATTGTCACCAATGAATTAAGCCCTGAAAAGATCAAAAATTAAGAAAATGACCCAAACCCTCAACCATAGTAATAAATAGATAAGGAGAAAGGGGACCCCCTTGGTGAAGGCTTTTGTAAGCATCAAAAGGTTATGAAGGTTCTCCATTCACAATAACTGAAAAATATGAAGAAGTAACACAACTCATAGCCCAACTCACCCATTCTGGATTGAAACCAAAGGCTAAGAGAAGATTTTGAAGAAAACTCCATTTGACTCTGTTGTTAGCATTGGCCATGTCCAATTTAATGATCATAGATCTCTCCTTTGAAGTTACCATAGAGTGAATAACTTTAGAAGCCATCACCACCACATCCAGAATTTGTTTACCAACCACAAAACCCCCTTGTTCCTCAAATATCACCATAGGAAGACAAGTTTTGACCCTCTCTGCAATCAAATTGGTGATAATCTTAAATACCACATTACAAAGAGAAATAGGTCTAAAAAATCCAAGCTTATCAACACCTTCCTTTTTTGGGAACGAGAAGGTAGAATTCAAGGCTCAAAGTATTTTCTTACTACTAAGAGATTACCTACCAACCTCCAACAGATCTCGATTAATAGTATCCCAAAACTCCTAAAAAAATTCAACAGGGAAACCATTTGGGCCTAGAGCTTTACCTTTGTTCATCCCAAATACAACCTCTTCTAACTCAGGTGGAAAAATCAGATTAATGAGAGAATCATTCATCACATTGGTAACCAAAGAGGGAATGCAGGAAAGGATCATATCTTCCTCCATAGAATTAGGAAGGGAACCTTCAACAAAAAGAGCAGAGTAAAACTGGCGATCCTCATGAGACATAGCTGATAGAGAGGAAATCTGAAGCCCTTTAGAGGTAACAAGAGAGGAAATGTACCCCTTATTACAACAAGCCTGAATAGAATGATGAAAGAAAGAAGTGTTCCTATCCCCTTCCTAAAGCCAATCAATCTGAGCCTTCTATTTCCAATGAATCTCCTCTCGAAGCTCCCATTCCTCCATATTTCACACAACTTGGTATTTAGCTTTTCCAAGAGCATCCGAGAAACCATTATCCCTAGTTTGGCGAGTAATCACAACAAGACATTCAAGAGCATTCCTCTTCCTAGACTGAAGGTTACAAACATAGAACTTAATCCATCTCTTAAGATGATATTTGACATATTGAAGTTTTTTAACAAACAAATACATAGCTATACCATAAGCAAGGTCCCCCTCTCTCCACCACTTAGCCACTAAGTCATGCAACAAAGAGTCTTGAAGCCACATAAGCTAAAATTTGAAAGGATGATTCTTTGGAAAAATAAAAGAGGAAGCATATAATTTAATTGGTCAGTGATAAGATCCTCTCTAGTCAAGAATTTCAGAATTAGTAGCTAAGCCACCTCCTACACAAAAATAGGAGACAAGAAACCTATCCAACTGTTAAGAGATCTCCTCTCCACTCTGTCTATTATTTCAATCAAAGCATAAACATTAGTAATAAGAATAGTCTCTCAAGATACCAAAGTGAAATCAACCATGCATATAAAAGAATGACTAGAAATCCACTAAATGGGAGCAAGCTTGCATGGATTCCAAAAAAGAGTCAAACCTCCAAAAATCCACTAAATGGGAGAAAGCTTGCATGAATTATGATTGTTACTAGTGTTGGTATAGGGTTTATTATATTTGAACAACTTAATTTCTCCCTTCTTAACCAACACAACTTCAATTTTAATCCCATTCTCAATAAGTTTTTCAAAAGTAGGGGGACATTGAAGTTGGAGCCTATAGTTCATCTCCACATTTAAGTTATTCATAAATATTTCCATTTTCTCCTTCTTGGGGATGCTTCATGGATATCTTGCAAAAACTATTCGCCACCTTTGAAGAAACCCTAGGAAAGATTCACCATCTTGTTGCTTAGTGTCACATAGGTTGAGCATGGTAATCTCATGTTCGATGTTGTAAGAATAATGGGTTATGAATTTGGAGGCTAATTCCTCGAATGTCTTTATCCCTTGTGGAAGTTTTGAGAACCATTCCATGGCTTGGCCTCCTAAACTTCTTGGAAAAAGTCTCATTAGATAAGTTGTATCATGCATAAATTCGATGCTTAGAGCACAAAACTCTCTAAGGTGGTCTTGTGGGTTTGATTTATCCATGTATTTTTCGTACTTAGGAAAGACTACATTTATCGGAAAAGGTGCCATAACTAAGCTCTTGTCAAAAGGAAATGGGCACAAGGCCTCGATAGAGAATGGCTTAGGTTCAGCTGCCTTTTTCATTAGGTCAATTTGGGCTTGGAACATTTTCAATTGTTTACTCATTGCACCCATCGGATTATCATCTTCTTTGTCTTTCTTAAGTTGGTCCACATCATAATCATGTGGAAGTTTTACCCCTGCTTGGGCTAGGTTTAGGAAAAACTTCTCCCTATCTCTATCTATTAATTTATCCATGACTTCAAGAAATTCGGTGTCTTGAGCCGCCCTATTAGCTTTATCCTCAAGTGTTTCCTTAGGCCCTTGGTTGGCATTATTAATATTGTCATTGTTTCCTCCATGGAGATAATCCCGAAATGTGGAGTTCCTATCCATTAGATCAATTCTCTTTTCGAAAAGATTTGGGAGACTATCCCCTTAGTTGTGATTTATGAAAGAGCTTTGAGATTCAAATTTGGGGGCCTCTTTTTCAATGCAAGTGTCATCTTCTTGTAAAGATATTTTGAGTCTATGAGAGCGTGTAGAAATCGACATTCAACAAGGTTTGATTTTGCATTGTTTTCCCCCGATTTGGTAATTATTTATTTTTATGAAGAGATTTAAAAATATAAGATGAATTTTCAAATGGATATCTCTTACTCGTTGTATGCATTTTTCAAACAAAGCAATCACAAATACACTTGTTCTTTTTAACCCTCTACACAAAAAGTGTTTGAATTTGTAAGGACGTTATCACGAGTTTTTGCACAAAAAAGATACTTCAAGCAATCTACCTAGTTCACAATTTGGTTCGTAAACATTGCTCTACAAGGTAGGCTTTTCTATTTTAAAAAGATATTTAATCAAGATTCTGTTCAAAATGGACATTAAGTTTTCATCCTCCAAAATTAGGAGGCTTCCCACCACCGGTATGTTGGAGTTTTGCGCAATCTCGTAGGACTACTCAAGGAAGTTCGAAAGCTTAATATCTGTTTGTCACACACCCCATTAAGGATGCATGTATTTTATTTTAGAGTGGGTCGTATTTTTGTGGCAAAAGCAAATGTATCCCACTTTGGGTTGTCCCTCTCACTGGCCTTATTAAGGCAAATCTCGAGAGGTGAGTCCACTATGGATCTAGCATGTTCATATTGAAAGCAATAAAGTGGAATGAAGAGAGGTTTTGGGAGTTTGATTCACCAAAAGGTGAAGAGCATATCCCTATCTATTTCTCAATTCCCAAACATAATTAACAAGGTTCAACTCCCAAACCCACTAACTAATGGGAATCGAGTATTTCTACTATTTTCCACAAACAAGGGGTTGTTCAAATTTAGTGTTTGCTTTAATCCTTTAAGCTATTTTGATTACTAGATTATAGTGAAAATCACAAGGCCACAATTTAAGCAAAAATTGACCAAGTTTGAGGCTTACCTTTAATCGAAGCTAGCAAAGGCTAGGGGCATTTTTGATGAATTTTTCATTTTATGCTCACCTAGTGGTGATCGTTCCTTCCCATTCACTTCTCCTCCAACAAGTTAGTCAACACAACCAAGCAAAGTGAAGGAAATCAAGAATAAATTTAAATTTAAGCTTTATTTATCAAATTTGACAAAAAATGATTAAGGCAAGTAAATCCAATTTAATGAGATGAACTTTGATTTATAAACTTCTACAACTCTTAAGTATTGTTCATATACCTCATTTTCTTGTTGTGAATCCTCCAAAATCAGCTTGATGTGTGCAATGTTCTCCTCCTTAATCCTTTTGGTTAAAGCCTTCCCCTCGCTGTTAAATCTGGTCTCTAGTTTTTTTTTTCTATGACCAATCATCTTGCAAACACGGATAAATCATTTTCCATATATCAGATTCTGTAAATTTTCAATTTAATCAAATGCGCAACAGAATCTATTGAATGTGATGTTAAAATGATTGAAAACGCTATTTAAAATATCAAATGTGCTACAGAAAATTATTAAATGCGCATGAACAGAAATTGAACATGCTAATAAACTAAGCAAATGCGTTAAAAGATAGTATTAAACATGCTGGAGGATTTATTGCACGCGCTGGAGAGTCAGGGTATACACGTTGAAAGAAAGGAGATAGGAAATAGAAGGATTTAAATGCGCTGAAACACCACGTAAAGGCACAAAACTTTGTTGTAGAAGCGTCGTTTCATACCTTGTACGCACTGGAGAAACTAGTGTACGCGTTGGAGAATTTGTCAAATGCTCTGAAAAACCTATAAAATAGAGAGTAAAAACAAAATTTGCAAGAAATTTTCAATTTCTTCGAATTTAAAAATTAATGAGGCCTAGGGCCCCACGGTGGGCGCCATTTTGTGTACTAGAAAAAGTACCTTCATAGGGTTAGTGTCTTCAATAAATCAAAATAATAATTAAATAGCCACAAGAAGCAATCTACATAAGCAAATTCAAAGAAGATTGAGCACTCTATGGCTCTCTAATTAGGGATTCTAATGATGAGCTCTCAACAAGCTCTCACTAGTGAGTCCTAATATGAGAAAGAAATGATAAACAAGCTAAAAGATTAATTCCAATTGAAATTACAACTAATTAGCTCTAAATTTGCCTTTCTAGCTTAAAATTGCAAGAGGTTTGATGCTTCTAAAAAATTGTGGATGAATAATGCTTCAATTATACCTTGCTTTTATAGATTTTGGCAAGGGTAGGGGGTGTAGTTGATTTGATCATGATTAGGTGAGGGTTAAGTCCATGGTTCCACCTTTGGAGACCATTTAAATATTTTGTCCTCAAAGTTTTGGACCAAAGGACAAAATGAGTGGACAAGATACATTCTCCAAGTGAGTGATTGACATTCAAATTAGCTCAATCCTTAAATCCTATTGGTTGATGATTTTTCCTCCCATTTGGTGGTTGAGGGAAAATAGGATTTAATCAATTTAATTTAATTAATATCTTTAGCCATGTGTACCCCTTGAATGGGTTGATTTGATTTAAATGAACCATGTAATTAATTAGATTAATTACATAATTGATTGATTTATCATGCTTTATTCGATTTAGATTGAATTTATGGCTTTTGATTCTTAATGAAATTTGGTTTATGGCTTGATTACAATTTTGCTTTGATGATAGCTTGATTTGATTTAATTGTTTTGATTTTTGCCTTAGTATTCACTTGATTGATCTTGTCCAATTTCAGGTGATTACAATAGGTTTTTTTAATTATTTTTTTTAGACTTGACATGGATCAGTTTTGCCAGGTCTAAATTTTTGAATTTCAAATAACCCGCACGGGTTTTGTAAAATTTTGAGTTTTTTTTTTTTTTTTTCATGTGGCCACTTTTGTTACTAGAAACTTGGTGCACTTACCCCATGAGAATTAGTTTCTCTATAATTTTTACCATCTTGGGTTTTCACATTATATTTGGTTTATGGTGTTTACTGTTCTTGTTCTTTCATATTTTTATTAGTCTTAATTACCTGAATGATTTATGTTATTACCAATTGAATAATGTTTGAGAAAAGAATTTTGGAGTAACTGATTCACCCCCCTCTCAGTTATTCGGCATGTTCAACAATTTCAAGTGTGATTATCATTCATTCTTCTTGACAAATTTTCTCTCCTTCTCCCTCCAGCTCTTCTATTTATACAATGTATGGATGTTGCAGTTGCCCATGCATCTCTTTACTGTTAGTATTATGCTTGTTTCTCACAAAGGTCTTTGGTGGCAATTGAGGTGCTTTATTCTCTTATATTGGACGTGCTTGACTATGTTCGAGGTTATGGATTAGATTGGTATTAACTGTGAATGTTTGGAAGAATCCTTGTAGGAATAATGTGCAAGATTATTCTTAGTATAATATGAGGAGTTAAATCAAGCTATAATATATCTATTACAAAATAATCTGGGTGTTGCTACCCATCTCCGTGATGGGGTGGTGTTCAACTTAGTCTTCTCTACTCTACTTCAAGTTGTGGGTCGGTTGGATTAGGTGATGGAGGTGGACATGAACCAGGTGGTGGCCCCTAAGTATTGGGATAGTGTTGAGAAGGGGGTTGAACCATCAATCCCAACACTATTTCAGGGAGACTTAGCTTCAAAAAAAAATTTAGTAGGGAAGGAGATGAAGAAAAATGGTGGTGGCCTGGGACATGTTTAAGTTATCATGTGTCAACAATAACTATGCTTCCATGAACATCTTTCATGACAATAATGAAGACTTTTTTGAGCCCGATGACAAATTCATCTTATGGTCCACTATTTCTTTGGGTTGTCCCTCTTTGTTACCAAACTAGATGGGCTTTGGTTGTTGTTGTTTGAGAGTGTCTTTCTTTGTTCTTTTTTCCTCTGTTGTGTGCGTCCTATTTACAACCATTTCTTCTTTATTCTATTCTTCTCTTTGTATGTGGTATCTAAATGATGTGTGTGGTGGTTTGGTGGCCTATTCTTATGATCTATGCCTCCATCTTCTGGTTGCTTTCTCTCTCCAATATGGAGTTTATTTTTTGTATTTCTATATGTACTATTTATTTACTTAATATATTACATGCTACACACATTTTGCTAAAAAAAATCAAATAAAAAAGATTTGATTTAAATATGAATAAAAGGAGTGACTACTCCAATAGAATATTAAGTTTGCTATATCAAAATTACTTATACTAATTCTTTTACATAATAAATTAGATTCCAATTTATATGTCTGAGATTTTATTTTTTTGTTCAAGCTTCTTTTGAAAGAGTCTAAATTGTAGTCAATCTTTTAATAGATTAAAGGTTAATCCTAGAAGTTCTATGAATAAAGATTTTTTTCTCAACTATCAATTTTAAAATATTCAAGTACTAATTATTAAAAAATTAATTTGTGTTGAATAACACTTCTTATAATTTGATCTAACAAGATGCAAATTATTAAACTTTACCTGCTTTGGTTTTAGATGTCGAGACATGTGCACAAGAATTGATAGTGTCTACAAATACTTTTGAGGAATTTGTTAAATTATAAAGATTGTGTTTTCTTTAATTAAATCCTTAATAAACTTATATTATAACTTTGAGTGATAAGCTAAAAGATATTGTACAAATGTACAACAAACTTAAAATTATTTGTATTAATGTAAATTTGATTGTCATAAGTTATAATATTTTCATAGATATTCTACCAACCAAATTCTAAACACTAATTTTGAATAACTTCTCAATAATGAATAAACATATTAAAATATAAAAAATTAAATTTATAAATAGTAGAATATATATTAAATGTACTTTAAATTTTAAAAGGTATAAAAAAAATCATACCCATAATTTCAATCCAAAATAATAAGAAATAATAATATAACTTAAAAATAATAAAAAAATCCAAAAAAAGTCAAAGTAAATAATAATAATAAACTGAAAGATTTGACATACAATTTTCAGCCTTCCACTCGGTAAATAATAAAACTAGGAATGAAGTAACAATATAGCTAAAAATGACACGGTAGCATGAATTTGATGCTTCGTTGGAACGCAATCTGGGCTACACGGATCCTCCTCTTTTCTTCTTCTCTTCAAAAGGATTTCTTTTGCAACACAGGATTCAACAAGATTTGACAATGGAAGGAGAAAACACAAGCTCAGGAAATGGAAATTCTTCTGTGGGAAGCAAAATGAAGAAGGGCATGTTAGACGCAAGCACCACCATCACTGAAACCTTGCAATACATCAAAGCTTTCTTCCTTGCACAGGTTTGCATTGCGAATTTCTTTTCTTTGAAGTTCAATCTCATTTATACTTAAGTTTTGTTTGATGATGTTGCAGGGGAAGAAATTGGTAGCGAAAAATGAGGAGGAATTGGCTGAAGCAGATCTTCGAGCTCAGAGAATTCAAGTTGATGCAACTGATGCCGCTGAGACGGAGAAGAAACAACACGACCTTCAAACCTATTAATTCTTCTTAGGGTTTCTTCCTTTTCTTAGGGTTTCATCCTTTTCTGTTTTCTGATGGCACTGTAATTATGATCTCTGTGATCAAGGGTTTCCTTGCTTAATAAAGCATGGTAACATGTAAATCTTGTTATGTTTTTACTGTTTTGAAGACCTGCTCACACATGATGAAGTTTTGTTAAAGACGTATGAAAGCTTAATACTTAAATCTGAAAAAGGGCTTTCAAGCAAAATTTGAGTATTCCTTATCTAACTTTGAATACCAGTTCTATGAACAAAAGTATTGAATTGAATTCAGTAACATAAAATTTCTAATGCTTGCGTGTCCGTTTAATATATCGTTTGTAAAAGACATTCTTATATTTTCTAGGGTTTGTATTATGATGAATTGTGATATTATGTTGAATTGTGATATGGTGAACTTCGTTTGTTTTTGTGGGCATAATGCGAGCTGGTTATTAAGTATGCTAAAATGCTTTTAGGTAGCTCTGTCTGGGTTTTTTTGGGCTGGTTAAAGACATTTTGTCTGTGCCGTTCTCAGTTAATATAAAACATTCAATGGAAGTAATTTTCCATTTTCTGAACTATTGAATGCTTCAACGGAAGTGATTTTTTTATATTTTGAAATAAAATAAAAACCTTCAAAACCCTTCTCCATTCATCTGGTAAAAGGCTTTTCCAGTTTATAGTTCCGATTCATAATTTGGATGGAAAGCATTAATCTAATCATAATATCAGGTTAATATTTAAGTAGTCTCACTTGAGCACACTACTCATAAGGGAACAGAAGAAATGTCTCTGAGGTTGAAGATTTTTTATACATGTTACGCAATGAGAAAGAATTGATTCAATGACAATGAGAAAGAAGATCAAACTTTGAATGTTTTTTCACTTTATGAAAAAATGAAGCATATGTAAATGTATGGAATTTTTTATGATATTTATACTTGATCATCATAGAATAATGAATGAATGTTAATAATGTTTTGTGGATAGGAAGAGAAGAAGCTATGAGAGGTAGTCATGAGTGGATTGAAACAAGTTCAGTGCAGATAGAGGAGAGGCTATGGCAGCAAATGCAAGAGTAAGACTTGTACACTGAAGCATTACAACTTTGTTTGTCGGTCCAGATAAGATAAATTTTGGATTTCTTTCGTAGTTCCCCTGTTGTAGGAGCTAAATGCGGTAAGAATTTTTGGTTAGATTTATAGAAGTTTAGCTCATTTTGTTTTAATAATGCTTAGGGGATATTTGCTATTTGCTTTCATAATCAACTTTCCCGCTGTTAGGGGAGTAGACTATGATAAATTTTCTAAACTTACAGTTTCTTAGCTTTCTCAAAGGATATATTCTCTACAAAACTCATAGTTTTTTTTTCATCCTTTCTCAAAGGATATATTCTTTACATAACTTGTAGTCTTTTTTTTTAAGATATGATATATTCTAGGTTGGCACTTTCTCTAAGGATATATTCTAGGTTGGGGTTGGCGTGGACCTCTTAAAGGCTATAGTGTGGGATTATATGGATTATATGGTTTTATGATGGTATGGACTTTATTGTAGATCTCCTATAATTTCTTTTAGAACTTTTGTAATACAAATTTTGGCTTCGGCCTTTGCATGATTAAAAAAATAATGCAATTAAAGATTTATTTTATTTCATTTTATCAAATGATCTATATTACAATTTTTTTATTTTTACAATTTACTAATTAAAAAGAATGGAGTTTGCAAAGAAGAGGTCTACAACCTCACGTTATTTTTACAATTTAATAAAAATTGAAATGGAGGTTGAAGAAGTCTACAGGAGGTTCTAGACGAAGAATAAAAGGATGTTAATAAATTAAATGGAAAAATATTTTAAAAAAAGATTTTAATAAATTAATTTGGAGAGATTTAAAAGGATTGATAAAATTTTAGACGAAGAATAAGAGGATGTTAATAAATTAAATGAAAAAAATAATTAAAAATAAGATTTTAATAAATTAATTTGGAGAGATTTAAAAGGATTGATAAAATTGTAGACGAAGAATAAAAGAATGTTAATAAATTAAATGGAAAAAAAATTAAAAATAAGATTTTAATAAATTAATTAAAATTAAAAATAAGATTTTAATAAATTAATTTGGAGAGATTTAAAAGGATTGATAAAATTGTAGACGAAGAATAAGAGGATGTTAATAAATTAGAAAAAATAATTAAAAATAAGATTTTAATAAATTAATTTGGAGAGATTTAAAAGGATAGATAAAATTGTAGACGAAGAATAAAAGAATGTTAATAAATTAAATGGAAAAAAAAAAAGAAAAAAATGATTTTAATAAATTAATTAAAATTAAAAATAAGATTTTAATAAATTAATTTGGAGAGATTTAAAAGGATTGATAAAAAATATTTAGATATATTTAGGGGAAGATGATTGATAAAAAATATTTAGATCTATTTAGGGGAAGGGGAAGACGGAGGATTTTAATATAGTAGGTTGATCAAATGGAGAATGTTAATAAATTAAATGGAAAAAAAAATTAAAAATAAGATTTTAATAAATTAATTAAAATTAAAAATAAGATTTTAATAAATTAATTTGAAGAGATTTAAAAGGATTGATAAAAAATATTTAGATATATTTAGGGGAAGAGGATTGATAAAAAATATTTAGATCTATTTAGGGGAAGACGAAGGATTGTTGATCAAATGGATAAGACTAATTAAAAAGAAATTGAAATGGAGGGGGTAAAGATTAATAGAGTAGGTTGATCATTAAAAAGAAATTGAAATGGAGGGGGTAAAGATTAATATAGTAGGTTGATCGAATGGATAAGACTAATTAAAAAGAAATTGAAATGGAGGGGGTAGACGAAGAATAAAAGGATGTTAATAAATTAAATGGAAAAAAAATAAAAGATAATATATTAATTTGGAGATATTTAAAGGGATACTACCATAATATCTTAGATTAGATTGAGAATTTTAATATATAATAAGTTGATAAAAAATATTTTAGATTTATACAAGGGAAACACAAAATTTTAATATAATAGGTTGATCGAATCAAGAGTTAAAAGATAAAAAGGATACGATATTCCTATATTAAAATTGATTTGTTCTCTTATTAAAGTAAGAATGAATTTGGAAAATAAAAAAGGATAAGATTGTGATATATTACTTGAGAGAAGAATAGTAAAATCAATAAATTGATTTGTTCTCTTATTAAAGTAAGTATGAATTTGGGATATATTGAAGTATAAGATTTTGATATATTACTTGAGAGAAGAATAGTAAAATCAATAAATTGATTTGTTCTCTTATTAAAGTAAGTATGGATTTGGAAAATATTTAAGTTTTTTAGAAAAGATTAATCATTGAGTAGTTTGCAAAAAGAGTAATCATTGAGCATGCAGTCAAGGAGAACAACAATGACTTTGTCGAGGAGAACAATAATTACTTTACGAAGGATACACAAACTTCCAACCCAAAGTTGGGAGGTTATATACAGAATACCAACCTAAAGTTGGGGTTCTACACAAACTACTAACCCAAATCAAAATCTTGTAAGCTAAACAAACTACCAACCTAAATTTGGGGTTTTAAAAAAGCTACCTACCAACCCAAAGTTGGCGTTCTACACAAACTACTAACCCAAATCAAAATTTTGTAAGCTACACAAACTACCAATCCAAAGTTGGGGTGCAATTTGAAGAATTGTTTTGATGACTATGTAGGGTAATTGCACCAAGATGGTGTGCAAAAAAGTGGCCACCCTAGCCAAAAAAAAGAAAAAACACTAATAACTCGATCAGGTTTTTAATTACAACAAAAACCCAATCGGGTTTTTATTATAACAATAATCTGATTAGGTTTTATAAAACAAATCTTTTTTTGTTGCGACCAAAAGGGAATTCAAAACCATTGGCCATGGGCTGGGACCAATAGTACGAGCTTAAAAAATGTAGAGCCTAATCTTGTTTCACTCGAAATAGCAAATTTCCAACATTTCCAACAAACCTTTGGCATGTCATGTCGTCACATATGTTAGTATTGCATTTTTTGTTTTAAATTTAATTGTAGTAGCAAGTTTTGATTTATTTTATTTTTTTAATAAATTTTTAGAAGATTATCAAGATACTGCCCCCCAGCAAAACACACAACAACGAGTCTCTAGAGAGAAAACCTCCATCTCCTCAACAACAAGACCCTCAAAAAGATGCCCCTCAACAACAACAAGGTCCTTAAAACCCTCCATCTCCTCCAATAGACATTGTAAAAATCACACAGGAGGATTTATTAAATCAACTGTCAAAACATACAAACCAAATTTCTCAAATAGTGAATAGGTTGAGGACCTCTTAGCATGAGAATCATTCATCCTCTTTCACAAGTAACAAAATGGGGTTCATATAGAGATATATGTTGTGCATTCTATTCTATTGGGTTGTCATATGATGGGTTGTAAAGAAAATTAATAAGTAAATCATATATATGTGCTCTTTTCATCGACCCTAAAACCAATGAGACCTTATCTCTTAATTCAAAAAGGTTTCCTATACATTGGTGTAATCACACTAGGCTCAAAAATACTTTTTTGGATATGTGGTATATGGTCTTCAACAATCACCTTCTAACAATTATGAGGCTCCATTATATTTTTGAGGAAATTATATTGTGATTGTATTAGGTTGACATGAGCGACTAGACTATTTTGACATGAGAGAGTTCCAAGGTAGAGGTAGAGGCTTTGCCCAGGATAGACCAGAGGCTTAGAGGGTGATAGACCCCCAAAATCACATAGCTCTAGCTATTAAACCCAAGGTTCACGTCATGGTCCTAGTATCCCTGAAGGAGTCTATGGAGTTATATACTCTTCAAGTATCTACCTCATTGACTGATGTCATCATTCATCATGACACACAGTTAGTGGAGCCTCTTGGACCACATGATGTTGCAACACCTACACCACTTGGCTCTAGCGAGCCCATCTATGATATGTGTCCCAATTGTCAGCATATATGTTCTAGGGTTGATATTGATTCCCATGAAGATTATTTCACATCCCATTCTTGTACACACTATGAGGGTAGGTCAAGTTGCAACAATAGAGGATATGACCCTTACAAATGACCTCATGAATATGGTGTTTTCAATCAAGAGTAGATGTAGGTGTGTTGATTTGTATTTATAATATATTTTATTTAAATTTAATCACTTAAAACTTATAAATATAAATAAATTATTATTTATAGATCAATTTAAGCTGATACATGAATAATACACATTTTAGGGTGCAACGGGTGGTGCTAGTACTATTTGAGTTTATGATAAAACAACCCATAGCTCCTAAGAACATCTGCATGCAAACACTTGTCACAAAAAGAGAGAAGCAAAATCTATGGAGGCCTTAACACAAGGATCCATGAAAGAGGAGACATTCTTGATGTGCAAAAACAAAATTTGCAATAAATAAAAATGAATGTGTTATGTTTAAAAGAGAGAACAATCCTTATAAAAGGAGATCAAAACCCTAAAAAGGAAACCTAGGTTACATAATAATAATTAATAATTTAAGAATTAATCATTATATGCCTAAAGTTTATCTTAAGTAAAGAAAGAGGTAATAAGTGACTTAATAATTTATTCAATATGATTTAATTAATAAGCAAAACAACTTATTACTCTAACACCCCCCTTAAGATAAACTTAGGGAGTAGCTAAAAATCTAGAACTACTACTGAAAGTAAATGGGTCCTGGCAATGAAAGGCATGATCAGGTACCCAAGTACAACAAAGAATCTCTATAAAGATGAGAAATAGAGAAAACCACATGGGAAAAACTCTAGTCCAAAAAGAGACGAAGACTAGTTTGAAGGACTGAAGAAGCCTCCAAAACTAGAGAATGTTTCAGAAAAATAGGAACAAAGATGAACATGTACAACATCATTGAAGCAAGAAGCTGCAAACTCTGTCAACAAGTAACTGCTGATTTGAAGAACCTCCACTAAAATAGAACATGGTCAGGTAGAGAAGACTGTAATCTAGATGAGTGCCCTCAAATGAGACTACTTGAATCAGATGGAAAACAAAGGCAAACAACTGAACTCAAAGATACAGATGATATAAAACACCAAATCTTGAAGAGTTGATCAATCAAAGATGGAAGAGTGCCTCCAAAAAATAGGAATGAAAGAGTGTCCATATGGTAAATGATCCATCTCACCAGAATGCATAAGTACCCATCCATTGCATCTGCCTATTACATAGAAACAAATACTAAATATATATATCTCACACTATCAAACCAAGCAAACAAAAGAACCAATAGTAAGAAACCCCCCTCCCCATAATGATGACAAGAGAGAGGTGACAAGTACACTAAAAAAAATTGCCAGTAAGAACTGCATCATGATGAACCGGGAACATCGAAGGTGCAGAGAAAATATAAACACATATAAAGACATCCTGAGGCTAATTTCGTGGAAGGAACACTCACTTGAAAAAGGTAGATGGAAAACAAAGGCAAACATCAAACCCCCCATGGCACTTTATAATGAAGTGCGAGTACAAAAGGCATAAACATGTGCAAGATCAATATGCAATAGAATGACACTTTATCTCATTGAGTTTGCATAAAAGAATGTTTCCAAATGATGTATACAATGCTCAAAGAAGAGATAAGGATGTTGAAACAAGAAGAATAGTCGAAGAAGAGTCATCCCATACAGGGAAGAGATCCTAGGACTTGAAACATCTAAGATATTCACCAGAGTGCATAAATGCAAAAAACTGAATAAAGTATACCTAGAGAAGAATCTATAAAAAATGAATCATAGCACTAGAAAGATCATAGAACAATATTTCCAACGATATCTCATTTGCCAAAAAAGGAGTCTGTATGCGCAAGATATGGCTCTCGAAGTGTAAAAAGGAACTTCTGGATTTGACAGAAAAAAAACACTAGAAAAAAAAAGCAAAATTAGAAATTCAAATCTCTAGATCTGGATAGAGTTCAGAAAGACCTTTCTGACAATATCTCATTTGCCCGATTTTGACAACGTATGCTCAAGTTATGAGCAAAAAACTGACAGGTAATCCAAAGGGCCCAGAAGATGCATGAAAAGTGTTGATGTATGTTGATGTCAGCAAGTAGAAAGCTTAAAACTGATGGCCAAATAGACGTCATCGCAAAAAAGAATAGGCCCTAGGGGCAAAAAAATTTGGCCCCTAGTCTCCACATGACCAAAGGACTGGCGAAGGGTGTTGGGTGTTCCAACTCCCGGGGGCTGACATATGACCCTACTCTGGACGCGGGGGCTAAACTCTACTGGCGGTACCCGCCTGTCACTATGGTTAACCCAACGGTGACTGTAGCAGTCACACCACCGATCACCGCACAGTTACACCAGCGGTGACCGCTGAGCAGACCACAACTGCCAATAGTGGCCGTCAAGTGGCACTCAGCGCACTTCCTGAGGAAAAAAAATTATTATTATTTTTTTGAACACCTCAAAGTGCATGTCAAGGCCGTATGGCCCTAACACAATTTTGTTTTGCCTCAAATTGAAACTTTGTCCAAATTGGACAAATTTTATAAGGAAATAGGGGTTCTTGGGTGCTCTGAACGCAACGGTGAGGTCTGTTTGAGCCAAAGTGGCCAAAAAAAGAGGTCATCCCAGATTCGACATAAAAACCTCTAAAAATTATAGATCTGACAAACAAGGCCGAATCTCTCAAGAAGAGGATAGGGGCATGAAGATCTAAAGCTCTGATACCATATTGGAGTTGATGAGAAAACAACCCACAGATCCCAAGAACACATGCATGCAAAAACCTATCACAGAAAGAGAGAAGCAAAAGCTATGGAGCCCTGAACACAAAGATCCATGAAAGAGGAGACATTCTTGATGTGCAAAAACAAAAGTTGCAATGAAATAAAAATGAATGTGTTATGTTTACAAGAGATATCAATATTCCTTATAAAAGGAGATCAAAACCCTAAAAAGGAAACCTAGGTTGCATAATAATAATTAATAAAAGAATTAATCATTATATGCCTAAAGTTTAGCTTAAGTAAAGAAAGAAGTAATAAGTGACTTAATAATTAAATCAATATGATTTAATTAATAAGAAAAAAAATTGACTACTCTAACAAGTACACCATGACATATTCCTTCCACTTCTGGTCCACATATAGCTTTAATGTTGGAGGTAAATTTTTTGTAATATGTTAAAATAGAATAATACCTTGATTTCAAAATAATTTTTGATAATATATTCTAACTCTATAATGTATATTTATTTGGTGTTTGATAGGGGTTCTCAGGGTATCAGATTTCATAGATTGATGATGTCACTCTTTTAGTCATTGACTTTGGCCTAGAAAGCTATGCGGTATCATATTTTGCACACCTCTTATTTATATTTTATTGAATTTATGCGAGCCATTTAAATTTAGATTTGTTAACTTATATTTAATATTATATATTGATATCTCTAGTTATGTTAATTTTGTTTCTCTTAGGGTGCCCCACATGTGTCCAGGACACCTCGTGGATGAAAAGCATACTTTGGGATACTTGAACATCAAAAGGCATCCTTGTGGACACCTAAGTGCCAAAAGGCAATTGAGCACAATTTTAATTGACATAGTTGTTTGAAAAGATTAAATGATTTATTCAAGCACGATCAAGACTTTATTTTTTAAAATGTGTTATGATTAAATATGTACATGTAGATTGATATAGTCTTTTTTGTCTCTTCTATATACAGAAACAATTTAGGTTTACAGAATCAATGAATGCACCTAATGTACTAGAGGTTCAAAAGATGGAAGAGGTATGTCTTTCTATGGCTTTTAACAATCTAAATTTTTCAAGTTCATCTTCATTATCTATTGATTTTGCATCAACTTTGGCTATGTAACATCTTCATCTTCACTTTCATATCCTCTTCTTAGTTGAAACCCTATTGTCATCTCCTCTTAGATTACATTATTTTTCCTTTAAAATTCCTAAATCCTTCCTCTATGACTACAACATTTCTTATGATTTTCATACAAGAAATGATCATCAACGATGATTCCTTCTAAGAGTACAGGAGAATAATTTGAGGCTCTGGTACATGTTTGTTTTTTATTATTAAAGAAACAAAAGAAGGGTGATGTCCCTTACACAACCATAGACATAATGCATAAAGGAAATTACAATAAGGTCAATAGAAGACCATTGACAACATAATAGAAACACAGCTAGTGATCCATATCAAGTATAAGTAGGCAACTCACCCATAATATTGGAAGAAGGGTGATAGATTGTAGAGTGATTCTCCCTTCACCAATGAACAACTATCCAAGTGAAACTATCAACAAGATCCACAACACAAGAAAGTTGGAGCCTCAAAGAGAGGGAAACAACATTGTCAACATGACTAGATTGCTAACAATGTTGAGTCACAATAGCCACAAGCTGAAGCAAATAAGGAGCAGTAAAAAATGGAGGAGAGTTAATGTTGCCAAAGAGACTAGGAGCAACAATAATTGAAGTGTTGTTAGAGGGGTCTAAAATAACAACTAGAGGAAAATTCATTGGGATAGAGGAGGTTTGAGTAGGAGGATCATCACACAGGGGGAACAAAATCAATCTAAGGAGATTTATTAACAGCTAGTATAGTCAAATGTTCATCATTTTCATCCTTCCACCAAGTAACAATACCCTTACACCACCAGCGTAATTTTTAGTGGTGAATATTTACCTTTTGGCAAATTCTGGGCATATACGTTTCATGAAATTGGCGAGTCGCGCAAGTATAGGCTAGCAAATATTCGCCCAATCTTGACACAGTGACCGCTAAATATTAATTGGCATCGCCAATCAGATTTGGTGTTTGATGCTGTTGACCATCATATTTGCCTATAATTAATGTGGCGTGGTTCTTTTAACGGTCTCTTATTCGCCAGCGATATTAATTATGAATTGCATATAAAATTTGAAATAGCCATATGGTTTATATTGTTTTATTGGTCCACAACGTATTTTGCCACCCCGCTAATTAATTGTTTTATTGGTCCACGACGTATTTTGCCAACCTGTTAATTAATTATTTTATTGACCACCACATTATATTTATTTTTTTGCCAAAAATAACATTGATCAGTTCGGCACTCGGCACATTTTCGCCAAAAGCCCGAGAATTTAAAAATAAATATAAATTGGAAATTTGGAATTTGGATTCATGGATTGATATAAATTCAAATCAAGTTTAGAAAACTTAAAAGTAGTCTTATCATGCGTCGTTACAAATTTTTGGAGCTGGATCCTGGAGGGCCAGATTTACAAATAACAATCTTGCAATAGTAAATAGAGGATTCAGCATTTTAGAGAGTCGAAAAGCAGAGGAAGCAGGACAAAGGTAAACAATTATTTGTTCACATTTCACAGTATTGCTATTAATTTTAATTCCTAGAGGCTAGAATCCTAGTGACTAGTGAGAGGTCATTGGGTAAAGATGTCGGACAAGGGTGACTATCCTGAGATTGAGTATCCTCAGGCTACTACTGCTGAAGGGATTCAGATATCAGGGGAGGTTGACACTCAGACTTCTCACCGTGCTCAAGGCAGTGAAGAGATTGGAAAGCTAGACAAGGGTAAGACTCCTCGGGGCAGTGAAGGGCCTGGGAGGCTATCAAAATGCCCAAAACTTAAAGATACTACCATAAAGGCTTTCTTTGGAGTTGGCAATGTTTCTGCTCCATCAACATCTGCAATTGCGAGTGCAAAATCCATTCACAGTAGCTCACCAGTACTAGTACCACAAGCTGGGGTTGTCATTGAGTTAAATGAAAATCAAAATGCATCAAATGAGGATAACAGTGGTGGCACGAGAGAAGATGTTATAAGGGATACGTAGAACCAGTTGGAAGAAAATGCTAGCAATGAAGATAATAATAATGTTGGTAGGAAGAAAAGAAAAAGGGAAGTAAAATGGGGCAGGAGTGGGAAATGGAAAGAAATTTTAAGGTTGATTGGGTAGCAAAGTACTGGTTCATTGAACTAGTCCTAAGAAATGATGAACAACCAACATAATGCAGGTGTAAGATTTGTACCTAGAAACTTAAAAGAGAGAAGAAGTTGCAGCTAAAGCTTGACACTATAGAAAAGCATATTGGTAAGGTTTATGAAAAATAGACCATAGACGGACAAGAAATATCAATAGTGAGATGGAAATCAAAGGAAGAATGTCTTCATGTTAAGTATGCCATAGAATATGAAGAGCATAACAAGAGAATGGTAGTAATGGCTAGTAGTGAAAATCCAATCAAGGCTGGGTTTAAACATGCAGCCAATGAAGCAAACCTGGCAAAGACCGTTCAGATGAGTGTTGTTTTTCATATTATGTCCAGAGGGCGTCTTATGAGAGACTTCTCAGAATATGGTAATTTATTATCTTTTTTGAAATTTCCTCACTATCCCATGTCACATTGGTCAACAAACGTTGGATGGGAAATGGCAAACTGTCTTTCTGAGGTGGAAAAGCAAAATTTACAAAAGAAAGTAAAATAGTCCAGATTCATTTCATTATCCATAGATGAAGTTACTGCATTAGATAACACTGCTTGGGTTTGTATGAATGTGTATATAGTAAAAGAACATGTTCGTTAAGCTCATCTACTCTGCGTTTGTAAAATGAGGGGCAATTCAACAGCAAAAAACTTATATTTTGAAGTGAAGAATGCTTTGAATGAAGTTGCTGGTATGGATGATTTGACAATTGGAAAGAAGTTAGTGTGTGTTGGAGCTGATGGAGCTGCAGTAATGCAAGGCCAAAGGAATGGTCTCTGTGCAAGATTACAAACTAGTATTGCACCTTACATGCTTGGCATACATTGCATGGCCCATCGAATGAATTTAGCATATAAAATTGTAAGCGATTTTCCTACAGTGTCAAAAGTTGAAGATCTAATTCGCGACATATACTCTTACTTCTGCAGAAGTCCTAAACGTTTTACAAAATTTAAGATTTTCTCAGAGGGAGTTACACCAGGAAACAAGCTTCTCAAGGATGTTGAGACCAGATGGATCTCTTTGCATGGACCAGTAGAAAGAGTTCTAGCAGAATATCAATCCTTGATCGGAGTAATATATGAGCAACACCTCACAGTAGACAAAGCTCCTGATTTGTTACATAAGTTAAGTGATATAGAGACTCTGTTAACTTTAGCCAGTCTTCTCCCCATGTTGGATTTAATGAACAAGCTTGTTAAGAAAGCCTAAGATAGGACTATGTATATCCATGAGTACTCAAATTTACGTAGAATGACATGCCTTGCCCTGGATAATTTACACTCAAATATGATAACACTTCAAAGCCCAAATTTTTTCAGGTGGCAAATAATTACAGATTTGAACCATGCTAAGAATTTTTTACAATTCAATGCAAAAAATGATTTATGTGTGTTTGTAAAAGGATATGAAATACCAATGCACCAATCTAAGACGGGCAAGCGAGGCAGACTACTTCCAGTTAAAAGGGCTAATTTTGACATGTTTGTTAAATTTTTTAGTGAGAATTTGAAGTCAATTTCCTACCAACTTTCAAGTGAGATTCGTGAAAGATTTCCTAGAGAAGAAATTCTTGAGGCCATGGGTTGTGTGTTTCTTCATTTTTGGAAAAACATCAGAGATAGACAACTTGATGCTCATATGTTTCATAAAAAAATTGATGAATTGATCAGAGAGTTTTCAAAACATGCCGATTGCAATGGACAACCAATTGATGGAATTATAGATTCAACTAATCTTAAAAAACAATGTAGACAATTTGCATCATGTATGAAATTGCAGTTAAAAAACTTGGAGAATCCATTTCAACCTGGTGCAATAACCAGGCTTTGGAAAAGGATAGAGTAGAGTGAAGTACTGCATGATTCAATATCAGAATATTTCAAACTTGTTGATTTATGTCAAACAATGATATTGGGGTCGGTGGAAGATGAAAGAGTTTTCAGTGCATTGGGGTTTTTGAAATCAAAGATCAGAAACAAACTAGATAGAAATTTGGAAACTTGCTTGAGGTTGTTTGTAACTCAGTACAATGTTACAGACTTTCCTTATGATAGGGCATTGGCAATTTGGAATTCCCTGCGTGAAAGACGAGGGCTTTTGAACACTAGTTCAAAACATGGTGGTTCAGAGACAAATGATGGATCTTGGTTCCAGACTCAAAATGAAGATGGAGAGTTTTTTTATTTTGAATACCCAACTCAGAATGAAGAAGAACCTCTTGCTAGTAGTAGTAGTCAATTTCAGGAGCTGGATTCCATGTGGGATATAGAAGAGGGCGAGGTAGACTGCTCACTGACACTGAGTGAAGAGTGAACTGTGAAGTGATTTAGAATTAACATTCGGTTAATAGGTATTTATAATTTTATACACTATATACTTATTACTGTACTTGTTGGATAAATTGATAATGGAATTGGACTTGATTCTGAATATTTATTAATTTATTGACAATTTATTAATTGAATCATATTCAGCTACAAGCCTATAGGTACAAGTAATAAGTATTGTTCATGATTTTTGTAATTTCAATTTTGATTTTTGTAATTTGTAATTTTGAATTTTGAATTCATGATTTTTGTAATGTAGATTGTAGAAACTAGAATGTCCCTCTTTGTCCACAATAGCAGGTGCCAGGGATATATATGATTTTTGTAATTGTAGAATGTTCAAGAAATTTGTAATTTGATATAACCTTGCAAAGTCCCACACAAAACCTTTCGTAACCTCTCAGCTGTTTAATCTTGTAACTGATTAACCTTTCCAAAGTTACGCCTTTCTGCCAGATACTTCATCGTAGCTTTGTAACTGCCAACACTAATGGCCAACAAACCCTCGCAAAGCTCTGTAAACCAACTATTCTTGACAAAGTGTTCCGAAGGGATATTATATCCTGGATATATATGATTTTTGTAATTGTAGAATGTTCAAGAAATTTGTAATAATGTAATTTGATATAACCTTGCGAAGTCCTGCACAAAACCTTTCGTAACCTCTTAGCTATTTAATCTTGTAATTGATTAACCTTTCCAAAGTTACGCCTTTCTGCCAGATGCTTCATCGCAGCTTCGTAACCGCCAACACTGATGGCCAACAAACCCTCGCGAAGCTCCATAAACCAACTATTCCTGACAAAGTGTTCCGAAGTTATGCACGTCGTTAGTTAGGAGTCCTTCGGAAGTTCGAAACCCATTAGCATCCTAACCACTTAACCGTGGAGAAGTTATGAAACAACCCAGCGTTACTTCGAAACATTTACGGTGGTCTGTTAGTAACGCGCACATGCTTAAAGGTTCTTTTAAGTGACTTGAAATTTTGAAAAAGTAACGACGAAATAGAACTGACTTGAGCCTTTCTAGGGTTTAATGGATTTTTAGAGCATATCTCAACCTAGCACTTAGGGTTTTAACATTTTGATCAAAACAATTGAAAATACTAAAATTGCAGGAAATTCTCAAAACAATTGTGAAAAATGAAAATACTACCAACATGGTCAATTTATTATTTGTCAATTACCTAATTTCCTAATACTAAGCATTTACTTAATTAGAATTGAGATTCTTGACTTGAGCCAATGAGCTCTGTTAGGGATTTTTCTTGCATGAATCAAATGTTTGAAAGGTTACTTAAGACTATGCTTCTTGAGACTAATTCAAACAAGAGAAAGACCTAATTGCTGACTCTGAGGATTGGATAGGATACTCTTTCATTTTTTAGCTCCACATACTTAGGCAGGTATTACCTTCTAATGATTACTGATTTACACAGTATTATATAAGTGGACACTGATTTGCTATTTATCCTTCTAATGCATCAATCTATAAAACACTCTGTTGGTTCCTGGATAGGATTTTACACTCCATGAGATACCAATATGCTTATGATGGATTTTTAGGAATGGTTAGCTCCAAATATGGGCAATCTATAGGCAACTAGACCAACTATAGGGATAAAACTACCCTCTTCACTTCTGGCTCTGCAAAACCAAGGTAGATGCACCTGATCCAATAGTATCAACTCTATCCCTTTACTAATTATTGGATCTTACAATAGATGACAATGAGAAAGTACTAAGCAACAACCTATTGTTCATTGACTCTCCATCACTGGGTAGAATAACATATAAAGTAAATAAAAGTAAAAGACTGGTAATAATTAAATGTTTTTCAGGATTACAAGATTCCAATCATTCCATACAAAGATAAGATAGGAAGATCAAGGCCAGTGCCTTATTCATTGGACAATAGAGTTAGAAAATAGAATGAATACAACAGTGTTTGATGAAAGGTGGGTCTTGAATCATAAACACAAACTACTTCAAATCTTTCCTACTTTCAGAGATCCTTGAATAGATTCAGTAAACATGCATCCAACTCAAAGCAATTTTAATCCAATCCTAGATCAGAACTCAAAGTTCAAATACATACATATAAACCTCAGAGAGACTTAAAAATTTACTGAACAAACTCATAGGAGAGACAAAGATCCAAGATTCATATTAAGTTCACCCTTTAAACGTTGCATACATCAAATCCTGAACAAAGCTTGCAAAATAACAACAGCAACCTATACTTCTTCTCTATTTCTCTGATAAAATGATACAAAATTTACAATCCTTGACTGAGTGTTAGGTTTCAGAATTTCTATCTTTTTCTCCTAAGCTCTCAATACCTAGAATGATCATGAAAAATCCTTTTTATAAGGAAATGCAACAAGCTACCGATCATTCTAGGGTTACAAAATTTGACCTAAAAGACCTTTACAACAACTTCAAAAGTTTACAATAAATACACTTGGTGAAGCAGACGAGATATTTGATCAGGCAGTTGGGATATTTGCAAATGAGCCTTTTCTTTTTGTCTTCAATGTTGTCCTTGGATTTCTTCGGCAAATTTGATCTGCAACATCACGTTGTCCATCCTGAAATAAATGTCTCCATATATCTCACCAACTTTTAAAAGACTCAAAAATATCTATCTTTATTCGCTCTAAGAGGCGGGTGGAGTATTGACCTTTTCCACATGAGGTATGTACTGATACCTCCACTTATCAAACACCTCTTCACTTGGTAACTCAAAATTGGCAAACTCGGCCCTTTTCTTTGATAATTGTTCCCACTCATTTTCAATCTAAGTAACTCTATGCTGAAAATTGTCAAACGTTGATTTAGCATTTATTAACAACTTGACAGCAGTGCTAAATGAATAAGTGTTACTTAGGACACCAATCACCCTCTCTGATAAAAGTGCATCCATCTCTTCCCTCCACTGATATGCCTCTTTGAATTTCCCTTTATCTATGAAAATAGTAGGCACCAGTTCATAGTTTGAAAGCATCAATTCAGCTTTCAACATGCTTAATTTTCTGATAAAATTATCTAGAATGATACCATACTATACCATTCTCTTCACAACCTGATGCACTGGCTTAATCAGTGGATCAGGGTCCTCTTGTCCTTTTGACAGCATACAAAATAACTTTACATTAGGAGACCTTTCAATCCACTTCTTCAAAATTGGGGACATCTCTGTCTTCTCCTTATTCAAGGTTTCAAGTAAAGAAAATAATTTACAGGCATGACTGTGGAAAATAGAGGGCTTTAAATCAATAGAAAACTACATAACTGCATCTGTTATCTTTTCCTCATACTTTTGGTTTGCTGAAGCTGTGGCCTTTTTGCTTTCCTCTTTTTCTTTCTCCAACTGTACCCTTATTTCCCTCAGCATATTCATTTCTTCTGTCAGTCTTTTCTTCTCCCAGATAACCCTTGCATCCAAATTTGTCTCTAGGTAGGGGGATGGTGGTAACTCAATTATTGGACTTGAAGATGAAGCCACTACAGGCTTATCAGAAATCACCAATTGAGGAGACCTATGGTCTAAGGGTCCTGACAATTGTGCAATTAATTTGTCCTTTTGAATTAGCTCAACCTTGAGCTCATTGTAGGATTTGAGAACCATTTCAAATTTGAGCCTCAGCTCTTCCTTCTCTCTAGCATCTTTCTCTGCCACTTGGGCATTAAATTTGGCAGTTTCTAAAATCAAATTTGAAGCTTCAACTCCAGATGTCTCTCCTACTCTCTAAACTAACAAACTACCTATATATCCTGCAGAGATCCTTTCTCTTTCCTTTATTTTCATCTTTATTTAAAGACCACATCACAAGAGCAGCATGATCTTCGGAGAAAGAAAATCCTCTTGTAGCCTGTTCTACTGTAGCAAGAGTCCTCGCTTTGCTCTTTTTAACCTGATAAAAAACAATTGCATCTACAATGTCCCACTCTGGCAGAATTAGTACCCCTGCCGTATGAACCATGGCCCTCCCTTCCTCTGGAGTAATTTTCTCAAATTTTTTGATCATTTCTATCTTGGTCTTATTTTCTATTTCTATGATATCCCTAGCAGGGGACTCTTCTTTCTTCTTTTCACATATCTCCTTAAATTGATTTATTTTCATTCTCCAAAGAAATTGGGAGAATGCCCTAGTTTTAACAAACTTATCATTAGCAAGGAAAGAATCTGTGGCCTATTTTAGAATAGGGTCCATTTGTTTACCCTTAAACTCTTCTATTGAAATATCCATGACCACCTCCTTAGGTGCCTCAGGCATTCCTTCCTGCAAATCTTCATTAGAAACAAAAAGGTTTCCCTCATTCCTCAACTATACAAGTTGTTCTACCACCCCATGTTCATCCAATTGGTTAGGCGGTTGAGAAGGAGAATAGGCCTCCTCTCCTGGTCTTACTTCTTCTTGTTTCTACCTCTTTGGAGAGGGTCCTTACACTGTTGGATCATCAATGGGTCTTTTCCCTCTTGAAGTAGAAGGGATATCTTCATTTCTTTTTTGTGGTGGCAGGAGAACAGTGTAACCACTCCTTTGCATTGTGTAAATTCCCCTTGGGCTCAATTTCATGTATTTAGGTTGGCTCAAAATCTACCTAGCCTTCTCAAGGTCTGTCTTGCTCACAGTTGCCCTCTTTTCATTAACTGTATGCATGATGCCTTCAAAATGTTCCATAAGGGCATCCACTTTTCTTGCCCATGGTTCAAACCCCTTCAATGGGTCATAAGCTCTGTCAAAATTTTGAATAAAATCTAGAGTCTTCTTATAGATGACCCACTTTTCTTTCTTGATCTCCTGAGTTTGAAGATCAAACTCATTCCTAATTACATCCTCAGGAAAATTAAATTGATGCTCAATAAGAGCACACCTCACCTTATCTCTAAAAACTCCTAAGAGAAAACCCTCAGTATCTGCACATCTCACCTTTTCTTTGGACATTTTGTAGGGCTACAAGACCTTATTCAAATGCACCCATCCTCCTTTTGTAATCACATATTGATGTGCAATAGTTATATCCGGGAAAAAGGTTCCCCTTCCTTTACCAGTGAGAGTGGACTCTTGCAAGTCTCCAATCTGTCTTAGAATTTCTGCATATCCCAACTTCAATGGGACTTGATAAGGTAAAATATAAGGTGCTACCTTGCAGCCATACACTCTGAAAACTGTGGAAACTGGATATAAGATAATATCCCCAAAATTGTGGACAATAGTAATATCCTGGCAAAACTCCTTTGGCCTAATTAGCCTCAACAACTCTCTTGGAATCCTTGGATTATCAAAATGTAAAAGAGTTCTAAGTCTAGAGGCAAAATCTCTATCAAAAATAATATAGCTTGCATCAATTATGTCCCATGACAGAGCTGTAGTCCACAACTGTACTGGAAGAATTTCTCCATTCCTTTCCTTCACAATATCTATTGTTGTACCAAAATATTTATCACCCTTGTATAGAAACATATGCATGAGCATTGAGTACCACCCAAAAGGTCTAGACACCTTCATATTTTTTATTCCCATCAGCCCTTCATGGATTAGATTGGCTAAATGAGATGCAAAGTCAAAAATAAGGGCTAATTGGGGGTGCAGTGACTGTACCATCATGAACATCTAAGGTACTGGCATATGAGTTGCCTCATCATGCCCTAGAATCAAAGTCAAAGATTTATAAACTTCATGTGCCCCCTTCTACTGAATAAGTCTAATCTAAAAGGCTTTGGTGTGCTTGCACTGACAGCACACATTGATCCAATTTGATCAAAAAATTGCCTCAAAGGCCTTGTCCTTAGATAATCCTTTTGTGCTTCATAGATTTCAGTAAACTCTGTGAAATCTATCTTCTCTAACCCCACATATGGGTCATTCAATGAAAATACTTCCCTAATCTCATCCTCTATGATGTTGATTAGGTCTCTACCATTTATATCCTTGACACACTTTGTCACAAGATCATAGCATTTAGCTATCTGAATTAATAACTCAGCATCCATAAAAACACCAGGGACAACCAACTTGCCAATATCAAATTGCCATATATTATTTAAGGGGGCACAAGCATTCCTTTGTGAATAAGCTAACTTGAACAGGATAAGCCCATTATTCTTGTCACCCATCTTGGCATCTCTCATCCAATTTCCCCTGTCATGGAGACCTTCTACAACTAAATCTCTAGGGTTTCTTGGAACTAGTTCCCTCATCCTAGCTGCCCCATTGTCCAAATGTGGAAGTAACTGCATTAAATCCTCAAAAATCCCTCTCTTGATATACTCTATTTGACCAGACAAATTCCTCTTGGGCGACATCTTGAAACTAGGGCTTTTACGACAATATATGAGCACTTCAAGAAAAACCCTAAAATACTAACTAGTAACACAAAACCTTTACAAATCTTCACAGTCCTCAAGAAATTCTCAAGAAATAGAAAATTAGACCTATCAGGCACCTGCAGGTACTTTGCTTGAAATTGCCTCAAGAGACAAATGAGCTCGCCAGAAATGCTTATGAGAACGGTGAATAGAAACAATGATTCAAATTTGATGTATAGTGTTGGCAACTACCTACAATCTATCCGCACATAACACATTAAATCCGCCATTACTGAAAGTTGGTAGCCTCAGTTATTTATAGGACGCAAAAAACATCACTGAGCAAAAATTTGAAATTAGGTCGTTGATCTATTTCTTTTTCGGTACATCAGACAATTGGCAAGTCGACCAGCAAAAACCTTGTTTACTTTCCCCAAGTCAATTCTCGAGCAATGAGAACATTTCAAAATTGCCATGTGGGGAAACAAAATAACTTATCTTCACTTCACCCAGAACAGACAGGTGTCATCTCGTCGCTAAAGCGCAAATTGAAACTTGTCAGAAGAACCAACTCAAGATATAACGACCACCGTAGATGCACTTTGATCAAACGATCACCAAAATTTAATAAAACCTCAGCCCCACTGAACATTTTAAAAAACCTTCGACGAATCAGGAGATGGCACCTCAAAAAAGCCAACAAGCTGAAAAAACCCTGCGTCATCTGTGGTGTCAAAAACACCTGACAATCAAAACTCATCATTAGCACCATGGGCCAATAAAAAAGAAACACATCATTAAAAGTTCTGACAACCGAGGACCCACTGAACAGTTCATATCCTTGGGCAAGATCGACGGTCATCGCTATACTGCGATGCATAAAAGATTTGCACCTAACTTCAATGGTATAACGATAGCCATAAGATCTTTCCACACTTTAATCTTCATACTACTCAGGTCCCACGATGACACATCATCCAACTAAAAATCAAACTAGAAAACAACACGTTGCAGAAAAATGACAAGTGGAAGACCTGTCATCTTTAATATCAAATTCAAAAGAGCCTGACAACCGCCACCTCAATACTGCTGACAACCAATAAAAATTTCACATGAGAATACGACCTGACAGTGTCAGGACCCACCGCAAACTTTATTCATCAAAAGGTAATCTGACGGTCATCACTATACCGTGATGCATAAAAGACATGCATCTTGGTCCAACGGTATAACGACAACCGTGGATTAGATTCATTCGTTAAAGGCCAGCGCATTACAAAATCAAACGGGCCCACCAGGATAGGTGTTGCGTGGTCGCCATTTCACATGTCAAGGATTTTGACAAAGAGCAGTCTTGCGGTGCAATGACAACTGCACAATTTTAAAAGGCTTTCCTTTATGAAAAATTAATCTAAAACTTAGGCTTTGGCGGATTTAATTAAATAAAAGGGGAAGATAGTTCGAAAGCCTAACCACTTCGACACATAAAACAATGAACAAAGTGAGTCGAGATATTAGCACATGTTTTATGAAAAGATTAATGACTCAAAAAGGTAATGCGGAAACATAACATGACCTAGGATGAGTTAGGGCTTCGGATAAAACTTAGGGTTTATACCTTGAAGAATATTACCATTAGGTCAATAATCTCAGACTACTTTGAAACCTTATCACAGAGCTGAAAAATTTTATATGGTGATAACACACTCTGCATATGACCAAAATCAATCTGATGCAAAGTTTAACTAGGAAAGATTAAGACTATAAGAAACCAAACACTGTTATTATCAACAATCCTTACAGATATGTCTACTCTTTGAAATGAATTATGAGAAGTTTAATTCTTTCCTTGAAAGAAACTCATAATCAATTTAAACAAGTTGTGTTACAACTGGTATATTTTAAATGCCTGACATGTAAAACATACAAGAGTACAACATAAAAGTAAAGAGACAACAACAATATATGGCAAAAGTTGTAGTGTATTTGTATTAAAATCAACTCACTAATTACATTCAAAATTCAATTACTCAGAAGGTCAGACACATAACTTAGAAGTTTGCTTCAAAGCAATTCTGTTCAAATTTTTCTATTATCTTTCAACTCTCTCCCAAAAATGAGTCTTCAACTCTATTTATACCTCGTTTCAACCATCTTGGAATTCCCTCATGAATGGGAATGCAACAAGCTTCGGATGGTTGAAAACCCTAAACCTAAAAAGCATAAGAAATAAAGCAATAAAAGACAAAATACAATGAGCCCTCAGGCGGTGGAAAGACAAAATTGTTTTGGCCTGTTCTGCATCTTGGATCACTGATAACTAACACCTTTGTCTGTGAGTATTCATGATAGTTTTTGTTATAACAAGATATGGTGACCGCCATTTTGGCTAACTTACACCATTCGTAAATGATAGCTTATCATCCCTGTATTCTGATCTCAGGTGTCAGGTGCTCCAAAGTCCAAATGTCCTCCTTACTCATCATCCAAAATGTCCAAGTCAGCTCCAGTGGATTTAACTTTCTTGGCCTTTGTTAGCTCATCCCATGCAGTTACCTCTTCCTTTGACGGCCAATTGAAGTCCTGGACGAGCTGCAGTTGTGCTTTTTGTCTTCCCCACCTAGCATCTATAATTTCTTTGACATTTGTTACAAACCTGGTGAGATTTGTCTCTACCTTAATAGCTTCATCCAGGGTTTTATGAAGCTCTCCAAATCAAAATTTTTCCCCTCACCTAAAAATGCCTCCTTCCTAGGCAATAAAAGATCAGCATTTGACCTCCACTGATCAAAGTTCTTTATGGCTCCATCCCCATTCTTAATGGAAGGGATAAACTTGTTGGAACAAGAGCTGAGCATGGCTATCTTAGCCTCTATCAAATTTGCCTTACCCTTAAAAAGTGGTAATATGGCTTTAATTTTGTCTATCTCCTCACCAACCCTCACAACTATCTCTGGAATATCACTTCCCAAAGATTGAGCAAATGCCAATCTCTCAAAAAGTGGTGCTCTGGTAGACCAAGTTGCATGATACCCTCTTAAAATTTGTACATAGCTATCCACTTCTTTCTGTAATTCTGGCAACTTGCCATAAGCATTAAAAACAAGATCAAATTTATCTTTAATTACATTTATTATGTGCTGCAGAATATCTAACAGGGCCTGTAAGATGGCCTCATTCTTCTCCTCATTTATCTTTTCTGTTGCAAGTTCTGTAGCTAAGCCCCCCTCATGCTCAGTTTGGACCCCTGCATCACAAACCTTTGTAAATGCCCTGGAATGATTTTTTAGAGTATTTATTTCATCTTTTAGCTCCTTCACAGTCTTATCTAGCAAATAATTCTTCTTTAGTTCCTCTTCAAACTTTTTTCTAGTTGCCACATAATCTCTGAATGTCTTGGCTAGCCTGTTCTCCAAGTCCTCAACCACTTCTTTATTCATGGAGGATGCATGGTGTAAGAGATTTGCTATCTTTGATCCTGTAGTGTCCTGAAACCTCCATATTAATTGGCTACCCTGTGTGGTGTCTTGGATGTCAACCAATTTGGGCTTACTAGATTCTGGGGCCACACACCATACTGCTAGTGTCTTAGTGTCCATATTGAATCTAGAACCCCTCGTGAGTCCATCACGGCCAAAAGCTTCATAAGCTACAACTTTATCTTGCCTCTTGATTTGGTCAATTAGGAATGAGGACTCCAAGTCCCATCCAGGGATCAGCAACATGCCACTTCTCTTTACAAGATCTCTTTCCTCCTCCACACTTAATGTTTCACTGTTGGGATCATAGGCCTATAATTTTTCAATCATTTGAACTATTTTTTCCTCTGATTCCCCTGATTTCAAAGATAGTGTTAATTAATTATGCTTAACTCCAAAGAGAAAACTTTTAAACTCAATAGACTTGATGAATTCAGCATCATCTATAAACTCTTTAGCTTGGATGACCCTGTCATCCAATCTAGTTGCAGCCAATTCTAACTCATCTACGGCCTTTTCTCCCTCATCTGCCATTGATGTCAAATTTTTTTGTCTTAAGTCAGAAAAGTAATGGCTATTACCTGGCAAGATTTTTAGTGCCTTTTGCCTTGCCTTTTCTAGTACATTCATCAACTTTTGTTTCTTTGATGGCCCCTGCTCAAATGTGGATGGCTCAGCTTGTTTTGTTTCTCCCATAAACTCCACATCAGGGTCAACTTCTTCAGGGTTTATTCTATCCTCCTTCTCCTCAGGGATGTCTGGCAATTTAGACATAATATATTTGTAATTCTCTATACACATTTCAATTTTCTTAATGTATTTGAGATCAAGAAAGAAACCGGGGAAGGTAGGGTCTGCCTTTTTCAATTGTTCCTCTACCCTTACAATATTTTCCCATTTATAGGTTCTCTCTTGACAGGTAACTTTGCTAAAAATATTTCTAATAACATCCTCCTCTGCCATAGGCTGATTTAGAGCCAAATTGTGATTCCTCATTTCTCTCAATGCTCCTCTAATGAAGTCTTCAGGGTCATACATCCTTGCTTTACCAGAGGGCAATCTGAATTGTCTGAGGAATTCATGGATTTGGTCCATAGCATCTTTACCTATAGAGAAATCCCCTATTTGGAACCTCCTTTCCAGAAAGGTTCCCTTATGTCTTTTAGGGCCTAAGTGCTCTCTATCCATCATGATAAGCTGCCACAAGAATTCTACTATCGCCAATCTTTCTAAGACAAATGTTGGCAGTATGTGTGGAGGTTGAGGGCAAGCATACACTCTTATAAGAGTAAAATTCTCAAAAAAAAACATATCACCCCAATTGTGCTTGATGTCATTCTCATAATTGTCATCGTGAATATTAAATGCTAAGGGTCTAAGCAATTTTCTAACAAGTAAAGGAAATCTATCCCTCACAATACCTAACATGTTCATTATTGGATCCACAAAATCACTAAAAAAAGTAATGGAATTAGAGAAAGGGTAAGTTCTAAGCCATAACCTGGTCCACAGCTGAACCGGAATAGTTCCTCCCTCATTCTCGGTCTCATCGATGAACCCTAGGTTGATGTAGCCAATATTGAAATAGAGGATCAGGTGCATCAGCATGGAGTAGTGATTGAACTGGAAGCTTTTCAAATCAATTTTCGCATTCATCAACTCAGAGTGCATTACATTGATTATGTGCCCCCATAATCAAACTCCTTGTTGGTGTACTGATCATCTGTATTCTAAAAATAGGGAAAGAAAAGCTCAATATCAAATGAATCTGCAACCTTCTTGGGTAACAACCCTGCCTCTTTGTTTTCTCTAGGAATATGCCTCCTCATAACCTTTCCATGGTAGTAATTTCTCTGTCTATTAAACAGGGCCTCCTCTCTTGTTAGGTCAATATCCACGCTCATAGGTCCCTGAAGGTCGAAAGCTTGAGTAAAAGACGCTCTATATAACATGCAGAGTATAGACTTGTCATGCTTGTGGAAAGCTTGTGTCATTGGATTGTATGCTTGAATTAGAGCTTTCATGAGGTCTAATCCAAAAATACCTCAGGTACTATCAACTTTGCCAAGTTCCTGTCCCATGGGTTTGAAACAGGAGGGCCTCTAATTCTATTGTTATAGAAAAACATGAAGAGCTCATACCCAGTTGTGTTTGGGCATTCAACATCCCTGCAGAATGCATAAGGGTCCCTCCATTCATAAGCGTTAGCTGATTGCAAATTTGAGGATCTAGGCAATAGTTTCATCCGTTCTTTAGTGTATATGTTTGGCCTCTTTGTTCTTGAATGCACAATGACACTCTTTTCCAATACTGTAACAACATTAGAAGATCCTTGTTCTGCCATTCTTTTAAGTACTAAACTCTCTGGTTGCTCTTCGACTCTGGAAATTATGGATGCTCTGAAGTGTGAACTGTATTTAATAACTAAAAAGTAACAAGCAACTCACAAGTACAACCAGGGTACTAGCCACCAGGCCACCTACTATATTAAAAATAATAATCTCAATGTCTCATCAAGCATAGTCACACACGCATGAAATTAGTAATTACCTTTTTCAGAAAAGTGTCACTGTCAATGGTACATCTAAGTTTCTAAGTTTCTAACCCTAGGTCCCTAATACCCTATCTCAACTGTGCTAAATTGCTACCTAAAAATCAAGGGCCTTGCGCTTAGCCGTTTGAATTTGAAATCTGAAAACTTTGAGACTTGCGAAATCACGCAACACCTTTTCGAAACTTCAGGATTGTTAAACTGACCATAAAAATGAAACCTTGAGATGTTACGACATAGCCTGGCATACCGCATGCGGCATGAATGATGACACTTGTACTTCCCACTTTCCATGTGGCATGTAACTTAGTCTCCGTTAAACCGTCTCTCACTTTTCAACCCCTTACGAAGTTACGCAACAGCCATGCATTACTTCAAAACCCCTAATCATCATAATAAATTAACCGTTGAGAAGCTATGAAACAGCCAGGTGTAACTTCGGAACCATCACAATAAATTAAAGATTTAAACGTTGAGAAGCTACGAAACAGGCAGGCATAACTTTGAAAGTGGAACCATCATAATAAATTAAAGTTTTAAATGTTGAGAAGCTACGAAACAGGTAGGCGTGACTTCGAAACACATCACCATCATATTAAATTCAACGTTGAGAAGTTACACAATAGCCAAGCGTTACTTCGGAACCCCTAACCATCATAATAAATTAACCGTTGAGAAGCTACGAAATAGCCAAGCATAACTTCGGAACCATCATAATAAATTAAAGTTTTAAACGTTGAGAAGCTATGAAATAGCCAGGTGTAACTTCGAAACCATCATAATAAATTAAAGTTTTAAACATTGAGAAGCTATGAAACAGCCAGGTGTAACTTCGAAACCATCATAATAAATTAAAGTTTTAAACGTTGAGAAGCTATGAAACAGCCAGGCGTAACTTCGAAACCATCATAATAAATTAAAGTTTTAAACATTGAGAAGCTACAAAATAGGTAGGCGTAACTTCGGAACACATCACCATCATATTAAATTAAACGTTGAGAAGTTACGAAACAACCATGCATTACTTCAGAACCCCTAACCATCATAATAAATTAACCATTGAGAAGTTACGAAACAGCTAGGCGTAACTTCAAAACTATCATAATAAATTAAAGTTTTAAACATTGAGAAGCTACGAAACAGGTAGGCGTAACTTCGGAACCAGTAACACTATTTGAAAAAGAGTCGTCTAACTTCTCATTGTTTCATTTGTATACTACTATACAGTATTACAAATTTACAGACTACAGTATTACTATTTAATTCAAAAACTGGTATACAATATATTATATACATAATACTTATTACTGGTAACTTAAACTGATTCATTGATTCAACATTTCACTGAAGTTCTAAACGGTTGTGGACCAACCGTTTTCAAAACCAAAATGAAAACTACATTTGATTATTTTGTATTTACAAATTACAACTTACAAGTAACTACTAACAATTAACAAAAAATTTCGTAACGGTAAGATCCACATTGCACAAAGAAAAAAATATTAGTCAGATTAGTCGATGCGTAGAGCAGTAAATAACGGGATCATCTGATTCATCTCCTCCTAGAACACCTCCTGGTCGAAGCCATGATCGTCAAAAATGGTGCGCATCTTCGTCTTGTCATGTTCTACTTCAAGTTCGAACATGTCACTCAGGTAACCGGTGTAACTAGTAGCATGATGATGATCCCTTGCTACAGACACTAGATGACTGAGGACATCCTATTGAATCTCCTCCTCCATATCCAAAGTTGGTTGGATAACAGGTTCTAGGTTCTCATTTGATGATCCCTCAACTACTGGAAGACCCATTCTGTGAAAGCGCCGAGAAAATACAAATAATCACCAACTTGTCATCCAAATTTAGAAATTTAGAAAGCTCCTATGCTCTGCAATTCCACTACCGAGGAGTATATAAAGAAAATAATCACCAACTTGCCAGCTGCAATAAATTTTGAATGAATGTTTCACGTCAGGTGGTAATCAAGATGAAATTAATGAATATCGGTAAAGAAAAATTGCAAACATTGTAATGTCCTGCATAACTTGGCTCCGAAGTCGAAAAGAAGAATAATAAATGTTGAATCACAGCTCATATCTCCTAAAATTATCCTTTTTAATGTCTAATCAAAATCTTGGCCTGGATAATGGATAATCATACCACTCAAGTTACGCAAACTGTCGGCGTTGCCTCGGAACCACCATATCCTAGTTGCGATTTTAAATTTTGAACTAACAACCTGGCAGCCGCATTAAACTTTTGCGTAATGTGACTTGGCTCTGAAAAGAAAGATAATGAATGTTTACAATTCATAGTTGAGATTTTGTACAAATTTAATTAACCTTTTTTTACATCTGATCAAAATATTATCGTTTTTAAGTCTCATTAATTGTACTTCATTGATCAATGTCACTGCAACTTTGCAGCTAAGTTACACAGACTGCCAACATGGCCTCGGAACCCCCATATCTTACCCACGATCATAACTTCTGAAGTCACGTACACTGTCATCCTATCCTTTGCGCATCTTTGTGGCCTTCAACTGCAACCTACTAGCATAATCGCCGAAGTCACGCATGTCGTCAACCTGACCATTACGTATCTTTGTAACTGTCAGCATCGACCCTCCTTTTAGCCTGCCGAAACTACGCACACACCACACTGTTACCAGTCACCACAACTATTTGCCAATTTATATTTTTTATAATATAAATACTCTTTTATATTCACCAATTTATATTTATTATAATATAAATACTATTTTCTATTTGCCAATGTATTTTTTTTATAATATAAATATTGTTTTATATTCGCCAAGATAGTCCCACCTACTTTCAGGGAACATCAATGATTCGCCAATTGAGAATTTTTTTTTCTTTGAAAAGAAAATAATTTCGCCAAAAAAAAAATTTCCCCTTCTCACTTTCACCACTTTTTTACACCTTTCTTAAAGGGGGGGTTTCTTAAAAATTACCCTGTACACCACAAAAGAGAGCAGTTAGTGGATAGATGACCAATAGAGAAGCATCGCCTACATCTAAAGGGGAGGCCCTCAAAATCCATTAATTGGGTCCATGTCCTATCCCCAACCATGAGAAACACATCACTCAAAAGGGATGTGAAAATTTCAAGGTCGACCAGAATGCATGCACAAGTAGATTGACTCACCTTAGCCATATCCTCAACCACATTAAAAAAATGACCAATAGAGTTGCCTATGGTGTCAAAGAAAAAATTATCCCAAAAATGAAGGGAAATATTTAGGAGACAAACCCACACTAGATGCACATTAAGAAGTTTAGTGAGAGGTTTAAAAGAGGTAGTCTAGGGTTTGGCTGAGAGGGAGTGATTCCCCCACAACCACAACTTGTTCAAAATAAACTCTCATTCATCCTTAGAAGAAAAAATAATAATGAAAAAACCTTTTGCACAAGGAAAGAGCTCAATGTTACTAGAGACAACTAGTTCCCAAGTTTCCAAGACCTAGCAGTGTAGGTCCAGAAGCGATGGCCAAAAACTAGAAAATCTACAAACTAGACCACATTTTTGGTAGAAATCAACATTATCCACCACTTCCAAATGGAAAACCACCACAAGGGAAGTCTTGGAACAAGAAATGGGATGAGATTTTACCTTTGAAGAAGTAGATTTAGCAGCCTGGCTATTTCCACCAACAAAAAATATAGATTTAATAGAAAGCTTGCATTCAATACATCCGGCGATCTAAGCTCCCAACCCAATTCAAATAGAAGAAAAAAAATTGTGGTTTCAAACTCATACTGATCAAGGATGGACGTCTCTCCTTTGACTACAACAAAGGTGCCTTTTTTAAAGTTGTTTTCCCAATGTGTTTAATTGACATGACAAATATTTTACCATCTTTCATTTTTTCCTCTATTTCAATGATAGTCGGCATAATTAGAGACTTTTTACAAAGGTCATATAGTAAGGATTCACATTCACTAATTCTTAAAATTCTCAATTCCCTGTATAATTCCAACTCCAAAAACTTCGAACCAAAGTGCAAATGAGGGCTTGAAGAGAAGTCAAGACAAATGCACTTTGAACCCCAAACATATCCACAAAATGATTTGTAGAAATAATTGCAGGAACGATAGATGAAGAGATGCATCTGGAAAATAATAAACAATGTTAGTGACCAAATCTCCCTTACGGTTGTTGAAATTGGAGAGCTCAAATAGATTTTCCCAAAGATCTTTAAAGAGATAACATATGTCAAGAGGAGTCTTTTACAAGAGCCATGGCTCTATATACAAAATGTGTTGGGTTCTGTGATTAAATATAGGTTACATTTTTAACACCCCATAGTTTTTATTTTATCAACATAACTAGATGATTAGGGCTACCCATAAAGCCACCAAGAAAAATAATGAAAATAAAATTATCAATCTTATAAAATGGATTATATATTCTATTGAGGAGTTCATGTCTACCTATCTGGGTCTACCACTAGGCCTTAAGCCACTTGACTCATTTTGGAATTCTTTGATAGATAAATTTAAGAATCCTAGCAAGGCGGGATGTGGTGGAGTCATAAGGGATCAATATGGTAATATAGGGGCCATAGCCATGCCTTTGGGAATCCAAACCAATCACCTTGCTAAAGCTATGGGTGCTCTTCAATCTCTTACATTGGCTAGGGATCTCAAATGCCAAAAAATCTTGCTTGAAGGCAATTCTAATAACATTATCAAATGTATTAAAGGGGAGTCTAGCCCTTCATGGACCACAAAGAATATTATTAAAGAGGCTAAAAATATTATTCAAAAGTTTGAAGGGTACCATATTTCACATTATTTTCACAAAGTTAATAAGGTGGCTGATATTTTAGCTAATTTGGGTATTAATTTTGAAGTCATGATGACTAGGAAAGGCAAGAGTTACCTTAATGAGGAATTATTATCCGTCATTCAACTTGAAAAGACTGTTTGTAAGGTTGGCATGAATATTGAGGTTAATGATAGAAATGACACATATGATCATTGATAAGAGAGCTTGTCTATGTCACTGTCCTAATGGGCGTAGAATAACCAAAGGAATTTATGAAAAACATATTTTATGGGTTTTTTTAGCTATGTGGAGCTACATTTCAATTTACAATTATTGTTTTATGTTTATCTCTGAGTATGCTACTAATACCATGGGAGGAGATCTTAAAAGAGAGGAACCTGTGATTTGTGAGGATTGGAGAAAGGAATAATTTAAATGGAATAATCTCAAGAAGGGAAGGGTTATGTCATATCTAGAATGGTTGTACACTGATTCTATGGAACATGATAAGGAGAATTTTCCTTCTGATTCTAAGGATTCTGGATTTAATTCCAAAGGGGGTCTTATTGGGCGCAAAGAGGTATTTATTCAATTGTTTTCTAAGGATCTGGAAGATAAGAGATATTTTACCCTAGGTGTTCTTCAAACTGCCAAAGCTAAGTTGGTTTACTTCTTCAAGATGGATAAATGGATATTTCATGAAATTAAAGAGCTTAGCCTCAAGTACAAGGATCTCAATGCTAAGATGGAGAATCTTCACTAGGGTATGGATACCCAGAACTTGGAGGGTCAGTGGACTATGGAAGAGAATAATAAGGTGTTGGGATACTTTTCAGGGGATAACAATAGTATGGACACTATAGAAACAAAGCTAGAGGAGCTTACTACAAAATGGGAGAAGATTGATAGCACCATAAAGAAAATTCTTCAACATATGCATGAGGGTATGAAGGTTTCTACTCATAATCTTAAATCCTTGGTGGCTAAGTTGGAGATCCCCCTACTGGAGAACGATATTATGAAGTTGGATGATACTAAGGAGGTGGTGGTTCATAACAAGGGTCTGGGAAAGAGAACCAGAGGGAGACTCAAGACAAAAAGCGATAGTTTCTCTCAAGGACATTGAGGACCTGAAGTCTATTGTGCAGAAGATGACTTCCTTGCAAGAAGAGGTTGTGTCTACTTTAAAATATCTTGCCTAGTGTGGCCCTGTTCCTATTTTTGTCTCAATTTTCTCTAGTTTTGGTGTGTTGGTCTTGTTGGTTGTCCATGTGTGTTGGTTTTTAGTGGTGGTTTTTGTGTGCTAGTTTTTGTTTGGTCTATTGATTATTTTCCTCATTACTGAATATGAGGGTTCCTCCTCTTGATGAGATGACTACTTTATACTTCAGTTTAGAGATGATTCCTCAAAAAAAATTTCTTGAAAGATTATATTCATTCAGCTTGATGATATGGGAAGTCCAATGCATTGTCTAAGTCAGTGCATTATTTGTTTAATTGATGATGACATGATTCATTAAGACAAACTCTTTTTCCCTATATGTGAATGCATAGAGAATTTATTTGAAATGTATGTGCATAAAATGAGTATATTTCATAAGAACAACACATTCTTGCAATCTTTATGGATGCATACTTAAGTATGCATTCAACCACATATTGCAATGTACTCATGGAACTTAAGTTTTATGATAATGATCCTCTTTGAGTTCTAATTTGGACAAGTATAGTTGCCTTTAAATATTAGGGGCTTGATTATTTTTATATTATCTTTGAATATTTATTATCTAAATGTTTCTTTTGTTTGAGGTGGGCATAGATATGTTGATCATAAGGCACTTGTAGGATAAGCTTATACCAATGATTTTGAAACAAACTTGTGAATGATTGAGTCCTTATATGCTTTCATAAAAATGCTTTAATAAATTTTGTTAGGTAAAAAGGAGTGTTGTTATTTTTGTGTGAATATAATTATTGTTTGAATATAATTGTTGTTGAAAATTGGATTCTTATAAGAATTGTCATTCTAGGATTTATGAAGGGAGAAGTAAAAACATGTAAGAAAATTTTAAGTAGATTTTTTCTAAGGTCAAATTTCTCTATTAAAAGAATTTGTAGTATCATGAATGAAGTTAATTCTATTTTTTTAATTTATATAATTATTAAGATGGAACAATGAGAGATAGGAGGAGACAAGGAGGACAATTAAGATTGAACAATATAGTCCATAGCCTTATAGAATTTTGTCAAGGACACAAAGGCACTCAAACCTCAATTACAAAATCTACCACAATAGAGTTGTTAACCTCCCTCCAAAGAAATTATGAAGATCTGGAGATGAAATATAAGGGGTCTCATTAATTTTAGGCCCTAAGGAAAAGGGTGGTATAAACAAATCAATAACAATAATAAATCAAAATTCAATCATTTTACTCCATTCTCAAATCAATAACATATCTTACCAACATTTTAATTGCACAAACTATAAACAAAGGTCCTTATAATGCTTGTAAGCAACTTTGGAGGACCTAGGGCACAATGTTAAGCCACACACACACATGCGCGCACACACACACAACATATACAACCTATAGAAGATTTGAATAGAGAAGGTATATGTCTACAGGTGATGAACATGTAGGTTTTCCTAAGCACTACTGGGAGCTTACCCTACAACAAATGTACTATTGTGAAAATCATCACAAGTCAATTACAACAAAATCTACCACAATAGAGGTGTTAACCTCCCTCCAAAGAAAATATGAAGATCTGAAATATAAGGGGTCTCATTAATTTTAGGCCCTAAGGAAAAGGGGTGGTATCCTAATGTTGTCCATGTGCCATAGATTTCAAATGCATGGTGCTCGAATTTGTCTCTATGGGATATTAAGCCAAAGGTTGGTTAGTTCACATGGAATAATCGACGAGTTGGAGAGGCAAATATAAGAAGAAAACTCAATGATTTCCTAATCAATTTGTGTTGTGTGTTGGATACGATTGACCTCAATTTGATGGCGATTCATTTTTGAGGTAAACATAGATATCAAAATGAGGGTAAGTCCTTTAAAAATGTAGTTATTTTGGTTTGAACAGGCAGAGTTTGAAACTTGCAGTCTAAAAGAGTGGTGGAAGCAGGAGATTAAAGATCATAAAAGCTTCATTTTTCATAAGAAGTTAGAGAATGGAATAAGAGTGTGTGGGAGTTTTTTTTTATTTGTTATTACAGTTTCTGCCTTGAAGTTGTTGAATCTTAGCTAAGTTCCTACAACTTTGCACTTGAGGTAGGTCAAATGGATGTTTTCAAATCTTTGTGCAATGTTTTTTGCTTGCACAGTTCAAAAAATAAGTCGTTAATTCATGATTTTCTCGAATCATGTCGGTGTATTTGTAAGCTTAGTGACAGTTTTAGCTTTGTGCTAAGAGCAGACAAGCTGCAATTCTACAAATGTAAAGAGAAAAAGCAGCTTGGTTGTCTATGTTGGAAATTATTTATGATGGCACAACGATGATTGCATACAGTCAATTTTTTTTCTTTACAGGCAAGATATGCATTAATTTGGAAATAGTCTCTTCATACCTATTTTTATTGTAATATCTCTTGCAACTTGCTTTGTTAAAATTGTCTATCGACTATGAGAGCTTTCTCTACATTATAGGATGTTAAGCAACAACAAAAGAGTTAAATGGGGTTTAGATTTTGAATATTTTTGTGGTCCTTGTTGAGATAAATGTAGTGGTTTTTTTTTTTAATTAGTTTTAAAATATTTATTTGAAGTTTAAATGATTGAGTATAATTAGTGAAAATGATGGTTTTTTTTTTTAAGTACTATGTTTTTAATTATTTATCTTATATAAAGGAGTTTTAAATTGGAAGGAAAAAGGTTGTATAACGTAGAAATGAATTAATGAATGAAATATTTTTAATAAAGGTTAAAAGAAGTCTATGGTATCTAAAGATAACATACATCTCCTAACTTCAAAGTACTAAAATACAGTTGTTTTTTACCATTTTAGATAACATGAGTTAGTTCTTACTTGGGCTAGGAGGATATTGTTTCTCCTCTCCATGTTGTCCTTGATGCCAAAAGCACTAATAGGTTAAGGATCATTCAAATAAGCATCATGAGATGATTAGTGAGTAATGAGTGGTAATCATGGTTGGTACTAATAGGTTAAGGATCATTCAAATAAGCATCATGAGATGATCGGTAAGTAAATTGAGTGGTAATCATGGTTGCATATTATAGTTTCACTAGTACATTTGACCCTAGTTTTCGACCAACATTTTTTATGAACTTGCAAAATGGTTTTGCTCAGTCGGATTGTAAAAGGAAAACTTTTTTTTTAAAATCCATGCACGTGTTTGTCTAAATTTTGACAACCATGATGATTTATCAAAATTTAGACGAACAAGGGCATAACTTTAAAAAAAAAGGTTTCATTTCAATTCATTATGTTGTGCGGCAAAGCAGAGTAGTGCCATTACGCACCAAAGGAGAGTTGAAGGAGGGCCATGAATGCTTGAATTGACAACTTGTAAGTGTGCCCTAACTAAAGACAATCATTTATTTCAAACAATTGTTGCGGGTTTAAATTGGTTTTCAAATAGATGCAATAAATTGAAATTAAAATAGTGCTTCCTCCGCCGCTAATATTATTAGCTAAATAAGCCCTTAAAATAGTAGGGGCCACTCAATCAATTCTTAATGACTATTTGGCCAATAGACAAAGTAGGAAAGAGTTAACTACCTTCCCACAGGATATAAAATTTGGATCGATCCTCTGCATGCATAAAAACATGACCAAAACCCCTATAAATTGTATGGGTAGCGAGAACCAAAGCCCCCGGTTGGGCTCCTACTGACTAATCAGATAGGTGGGGCTAACTAACTCGATACCGGTTGGAAGGATGAGAGTGCTCCTACTATATATCTATAATACAAAACCTCTCCCTTATATAATAGTAGGGCTCCACCTCTTAGCAGAGCCTAACAAGGTATAAAGGTGTCTAAATAATTTTTTGAGTCAGAGAAAATAATCTAAGGGTTATGCCAATGCATTTACAGAGGTCAGTGTAGACTATCATAGTGAGACAGTGACTTGGAGACTTAATCCATTTTGATCTAAAAGTTGTGTTTTTAAGTTAAATGAACATGATAGAGTGTACTAAAGAAATACAAAACTTGCATGGAACAAAGTAATTTAATCCACCTTCAAACTACTACATTCCCTATTCAACCATGCATTGAATGAAGAGTTTTAGAACACCAAAATGAGGATTGTGTCCTTACAGTAGAGAATAGATAGTTTGCAAGGAATTAAAAGTTTATTGATTTAAACTTCATTACATTGCATCTGTAAAATTTAAAAATGATGTGTTTAATATGATGATGTGGGGGAATGTAAGATCTACCTCTTAACCCAAATTCCCAAAGGAAAGATCTAAATTGATCAACCAAAAGAAAATGGTTAATGCATAAACGAATCAATCTATGGAGAATATGAAGAAAGGAGACAACCTTATATTCTGTTATAGAAAGTATGTATTGAAATCTTAATTGAATTGAAGACAAATACTAACCTCAAGATATGACAGATCTGGAAAATGTTGTTTTCTGGTGTCTGTGTTCAATTTTGAGAAATTCTGCCACCGGATCTAGCCTGGAAATGCAGAAATAGAGAAAACTGAGAAATCTTTTATCTTTCTGAGCAAGGTCAACCTTGACCCAAAACAGGGGTAAGATCTTATCCCATGGCACAATCTTACCCCAAAAAGTCAACCTTGACCTGCACTGTTTCGATAAAAATTTTGTTTGCGGATCCTGAAAGTTCACCGAAAAGGGTACTTAGATCTGAACTGCAATTCATCGTCCCGCACTTGTGCCTCCAAGAAAAAGGGTTTTGTTTGTTGGATGAGGGGTTTAGCTTGGTCAAACCCCAGTTTTGGAATTAACCTTTGAAATATAATTGAAATTGTTGCAATAAACAAAGTAAATGGAACAATTCACCTTGCTTAGATTGAAGTCCTTGTGGAGGATTCGAATCCTTGAATCCACAAGTATGAATGCACCAAATGAATATAGAATTGTATGTAGGATGTCTCAAATCAATTGCATTAGATCTTCAACACCAATCTTGAATGGATCTTGGAATAGGAAGAAGCTTGAGTGGAAATGGAGAAATCTTCAACAAGAGGGCTCCAAAGAGATTGAATCCTGCAATGGCTATCAATGGATCTCCTTGATGAATTGGATCTTGAATGCTTGACTTGAATGCTTGAATGCTTGAGGATGAATGAAATCTTGAATGCTTTCCTTCTCCTTCTTGCTTGCTTGAATTCAATGGATGGTGTATGTTTTTCACACTTGATTGATGGATGAAAATATGCTTGATAGTGGATGTGAAAATGAGAGAGGAATGCCTCCTTTTATACTAGTCTAGGGCACAAACTTCTACAGAGGCCGACATAGGAGAATTAAATTCCAATTAAGCCTTAACCCCTAGAAATGGACCTAGATTAAATATAATTTAAGAGTTTACTATTCGGAAATCCGAAACAGCCGACCCAGAAGCGGGAAATAAAACTTTCCGAAGCCCGACATCCTGAAACCTTCGAAATTTGAAATTTGGACCCAGGGTAAGGGTCGAGGTCAACTCTGACCTAGGCCAAAGTCAAGGTCGACCTTGACCTAGAAGGTCAACCTTGACCCTGAGGTCAAGAATCTCAGATCCTCGGGACACGGTGCTAGAAAAAGGTTGGAAACAGGTGGGGAGAGAAGCAGAATAGGGGAAAAAAACTAGATCCAATCAAAGACACATTCAAGGCACTTGACATGACCCCAAACCACTTACTCGAAGGGCTAAACCGGAGGGGTAAACTGGTCCTAAATGGAAGTGCTTCCATTTTCCGACGATACAGCTTCCTTGATACACAAACACTCTATCAAACTCCCTAAACTCTTCCCTTACTCTCATTCACGCTCACACAACCCAAAATAGCCTTTTCGCGTCGGTTTAATAGTTTGCAACTTCTCTGCAACCGAGAAATATATAAACATCTTATTATTAAAAAAACAATTTCAAATTCTCTAGTCTTACAACAGAGAAATTCATATTTAAATACCTCTATTTTTATCTTTCATAAAATAGAATATATATATATATATATATATATGATGCAGGAGCATCTCGGGTCCTTGGCAATCCTGTGTCACCAAAAACATATTTGTGATTTCCTGTGTTGCTCGGTTCCTTCTTTGACTGAGTTGGTTTGGTGTTGCTCAGTTTCTTTTGTTTACCAGGGTTGGTCGGTTATCTCTTTGGTGCTCGGTGATGCTTATCTGGTGCTTGGTTATCCTTGCTTACCGAGTTGTTTGTTTTAAGTTCTTGTTGAGACCGACTCTTGCAATTAATTATGGTTGCAGATTTAATGATGGTATCTATCATTGGGAAGCGTGTGGACCTAGATCTAGTCATTCCTTCTGTTGATGGTGGATCTGAAGGCTGACTTGTTTGGTAGCCTCTTGTATATATTGTGGTCTTTGGTTGTAGTTTAGAGAGTCAATTTTGGATAGGAGATAGAAGCTAGAAGTTTGGAGATTGTTTCAGATCATCTCATGTTAGAGGACTTATGTATTTGAATTGTAATATTTGGCCTAAATCGGGAAGGCCTTACAGCCGGACATGTATGAATCAATTGGAATAAATATATGAAGGATATATGCATTCTCTCTCTCACTTGTGTATTATTTCTTTCGTGTGTGATCTCTGCAAGGTGGATCTGGTTAGGGCATGCCTTTGGCCCCTCTCCCTATCCTCCCTTGCGTCAATATATATATATATATATATATATATATATATATATATATATAATTTTTGAAACCCTATTTTTTTATTTCTTATTGAACGAATCGAAATTCATTTTAAAATGAATGTAATAAACATTTTTTTTACTTTGCAAAATTTTTATTTAAAAATTTTGGGGAGACCGGTGAAGGGCGGAAGGACCAAAGCCCTACCCGTCCCCCACTTGACTCCCATTCCCCCCTTCCTCTTAGCACCCATGTCACCATTGTGTCGGCCACAGTGGAGCGGCAATGGCCCGTGCGCACTATCGGTGGGATGTAGCGGTTGGGCAAAGTCACGCTACCTTGTGCGGCCACCACCATGGCCCATATCGCCTCCTTAGTTACCGCCTGACTCTTGCGCGTCATTTTTATCTCTCGGTCCTCCCCTGTAAGCCAAACACGCAGTGGGTTAGGGTTTTAAAAACAAACACAAATAAAATATTTTATTGCACAAAAAAATGAGAGTATAAACAATAAATAAAATAAATAGGTAGTGACTAAATAAAATTGTTAGATTAGGTGAAAAACTAATGTCCCAAGAACACCTGCATGCATAAACCTGTCACATGGAAGAAGCAAAGATAGAAAGCAAGAAAAATCTATGGAGGCCAAAAAGCCAGAGACATCATATGCACAATATTGCAATATGATATTCTAATGTGTTATGAAATACAAAGAGGTGAATCCTTATAAAAGGAAACACAAAACCCTAAAAGGGAAACCCTAAGGTTGGCTTAAGCAACTAGAGTGAATAGGTGAGTTAGTAATTAGATCAAAATGATTTAATTAATAACCCAAAAGACTATTACTCTAACACCCCCCCTTAAGATAAGCTTAGGGAAAAGCAAAACCTAGGAAACTACTGCAGAAAGCAAGAAAGATGGGTCCCGGCAACAAGGCCTGATCAGGTACCCAAGTACAAGAAATAAACTAGATGAAGGAAACAAAGCCTCCAATCTAGGGAATGTCCCAAAGAGAGGAACAAGAAAGAGCATGAAGCATCTCTGAAGCATAAAGTTGCAAACACTATCAGAAGAAACTGCTGGAACCCCACTGAAATAGTGCATGATCAGGTAGAGAAGACAAAGTCTGAAGAGCTAATCAATCGAAAAGGTGACCTCCAAAAATAGGAATGAATGAGTGTCTATATAGTAGATGATCCATCTCACCGAAATGCATAGGTGCCTATCCATTACATCCGCCTAGTACATAGGAACAAAAAATGAATACGTTTATCACTCAACTGAACTAAGGAAGCAATAGAACCAACAGGTGAACCCCCCCCCCCCATAATGTTGAACAAGGAGAGGGGTGATAGGAACACTGAAATGCAATGCCAAAAACATCTGCAAGAAGAAGAATCGGGAACACCAACAGTGCAACAAAAGTACAAGCACAGGATAAAGGGCGGTGTCACCGACACACAGCATGGGCTAATGTTGTGGAAGGTACGCTCGCTTGACAAAGGTGGATGAGCACAAAAGGCAAAACATCATAACCCCCCATGGCACTTTATAACTGAGTGCGAGTACAAACAAACACAAGGTGCTCAAAATCCCAGATATGCAAAAGTAGGCACTTTATCTCAGTGTGTTTACAGAAAAGAGAATGCTACAAAAGAGAAGCATACAATGCTCAGAAAGTCAAAAAGAAGAGTGAGCCAGAAGAACAAAAAAAGAGATCCTAGGACCTGTAGAACCCAAGTAATCCACCAGAGTGCGAAAGTGCAAAACTCAGAGGAGAGAGAACCTAGAGCAGAATCTGGATAAAAAACCCCTACCACTGAAAAACTCACTGAACTAGCTTTCTGATGATATCTGGTGAGCCCAAAAATGAGTCCAGATGAGCGAGATAAGGCTCCCGGAAGACAAAAATAAACATCTGACTTTGACAAAAAAAAAACATTGTCAAAATAGCAGAGCCAAAAACTCTAACCTCTATAATCGGAAAGATCTCGGAAAGAGCTTTCCGACGATATAAAGAAGTCCAACAAAGACCTCTATATGCTCCAGATAGAGCAAAAATAGCGTCAGGGGGGCAGAACCAGCACGATCACAGAGAACATCCGACTTTGATAGAAAAAAAGAGCATCAAAATGGAAAAAACATAAAACCATACCAAAAAATTCAGATCGGGCTCGGAACCAGCTTTTCGACGATATATCACACGCCCAATGATGATCCCAGATGCTCAAGATATCGCAAAAAAGGCCCAGGTAGCCTTAAAAAAACTCAAAAATTAAGAAAAGGGCCTGCTGATGTATGCTGACGTCAACACAAGGACCTGGGGCTAAAAAAAAGGCCCCTGGTCACGTGGGTGACCAGGGGGCTCAGAGCTGGGCGCTGGGGCCAGGGGCTGGCCCCCCATATGACCGTTCCCCTCAGGGGCTGGCGCAGCGGAGCGGAGGTGGTGCGAGAGGCAGCACTGCGAGCGCGCGGCGGCGGAGCTGGTGGTGAGGGCTGGAAGGCGCTGGCCGGTGGCCACGGAGGGCGCAGGAGGCTCTGCGGTGGAGCGGAGCGGGGGCTGCGATGGGCGGCGAGAGGCCGCCGGGTGGCGCGGCGACGTCCAAATGCACTAGCTGCATTTTTTTAAATGCAAAAATAATTTTTTTGAAAAAATTTTCTCGATTTTCGTGCCCGTATAGCACTAAAAACAAAAAAAAAATTTGCCTCATAGCCACATTGTCCAAAATGGACAAGTTTTATATGAATTATGGAGTTTTTGGGCCTTCTGGACGCAATCGTGAGGTCGATTTTTGCCCAAAGTGCCCCAAAAAAAAAAATTATAACGTCCTGCTTTTGAATCACTTCAACAAAACACGAACAGCGAGCAACAAGATGGCTCTGATACCATGTTAGATTAGGTGAAAAACTAATCTCCCAAGAACACCTGCATGCATAACCCTGTCACATGGAAGAAGCAAAGATAGAAAGCAAAAAAAATCTATGGAGGCCAAAAAGCCAGAGACATCATATGCACAATATTACAATATGATATTCTAATGTGTTATGAAATACAAAGAGGTGAATCCGTATAAAAGGAAACATGAAACCCTAAAAGGGAAACCCTAAGGTTGGCTTAAGCAACTACAGTGAATAGGTGAGTTAGTAATTAGATCAAAATGATTTAATTAATAACCCAAAAGACTATTACTCTAACAAAAATGAAAAGCATTATAACATGGAATAACCCATGTTATTATGGGTTAATAAGTTGCCCTATTTATAGAACATTAGGGATTCAACTTTAATAATAGTTTATAATCTGGACTTCAAGAATATTAAATTTTAGCTTATAGTTGAATATGTGAACTTGTTTACATGACTAATCTAAAAGAATATAGAATTAGATTTAGTTAGTTATTTTAGTATATAGATTTCAAAATTTATTTGTTTGGGTCTTTAGTTGCAATGTTTGACTAGCTAATAGGAAGTCCTTAGAAATTTAAAAGGATTAAAGTTTAAATTTAACTCTAGAAAAGTCTAGAAGAGTCCTTAGGATTGAGGACATAATTGTTTCAATTATTCTAATTTAAATAAATCTTTAGTAAAATATTTAACTTAATTGATTTTATTAATTTTGAATAAAATTCTAATAGATATTAAATTAGATTGATTAACTGAATTGAATCGATTAACTTAGCAAGAAGGCTCTTTAATTAAATAGATTATTGGTTAAAAATTAGCTAGAGGCTAATTAATTAAACTTATTTAATTGAGGATTAATAGCGAAATTATTAATCAAACCTTATTAATATTATACAAACGTAATTTTATCGATAAGATTGTAATCAGCTTCCTAACATTACCTTTAGAGTTTTTAAAGTCTTATAGGTATCGTTGTCTGATTTATGGCCCAGTTGACTTTTGGTCAACCCTTGGTCAAACCTAAGCCGAATGCCTCAATTTTCATGGACAGGCATTCCCTATCATTTTATGAACCCTTTCTACCTAGTCTTACGGTTATCAATGCATAGTTGACTTTTTGGTCAACTTTAGTTGACTTTGGTAAACTCTAGTTGACTTTGGTCAACTCTAGTTGACTTTAGTCAACTACTTCATTTTGTGTGTTAGTTGAAGCATGTGACCTAGGGATCCATGTAGGATAGTTTGGGAGCTACTCTACGTAGTTTGACTTTTAGTCAAACTTGGTCAAACTTGGTCAACCTTCTTATGGTTGGACCTTTTTGGTGTTTTGGACACTTAAACTAAATTAGTAAACCATTTCCCTTTGCATCATTTTGCATGAACTCAAAACTTGTGCTAGTTTGTTTTAGACTCTAGCTAACATAGTTACATTTGTGTGTGTGTGCTTGTTGTCAAACAATAGGTTTCAAAAAAAAATTATAGTTGTGTTTTGCTCTACTTTTTGGGCATTACAAAAATCAACAAAATATGAGGAAGTGTAAATGCTTCTTATTATCATTATCATTATATCATTAACATTCTCAAACAAAGAATACAATTTTTCCCGAAATTGCAAGGGAAAGTTTCTTCATCAAATGCATCCCATGTCTTCTTTTTATTTGTGCTCTTTTATATTGTGTAATGCAGCATTTTTTCGTTGTTGCGGAGATATTGTCTGAGTTTGTAAGAAAGCTCGAATTTGAAACTTCAAAGTATCAAATTTGTGGTTGTGAAAATGAACAATGAGCTTGGATTTCATGACAGCCTTTCTTTCCCTCTTCCATACCATCACTTTTAGGGTTACCATAGAAATTTGTCTGATGGGTTCTTTGTGAATGCTATTGTTCTTGAGATCTATAAGACAACTACCATGTATCACACAAGCATAAAAAATGACCACGAACAAATGTATTATGCATGACCAATGTATCAGGCTAAGGATTTACATACATCATAAGACTTAAATTATTTTTCCTCTTGGATTGGATTAAAATTAAATGTTTAGAGATCATTTAACATGACATACATGTTCTATTACTCAAAATTTTCTCCCTTCCCTTCAATATAGTATCCAAGTATATCTTCCTATCGGCATAACCATTGCGCCTCGTTGAGGTACAATTGCTAGTTTACAAAGTGAGATAACATGTTAAGTATCTATGAGCAGGAAACATAGGAGGCCAAAACTGTCATGTGTCATCTCCAAATTCACTACATGCATGTAGCTACAGAATGGAGAACATGCAAGAGTCCCAACATACCTACTATGTAAGATATCAATATCCTCAACATGCAAGGCATCCAAAACATTACTGTTATGCACATTTTAATCTTTTAATGGAAGTCTTGGAATTTGATGGTCACCTAAAGTTTGGTCATTTCAATGTCAAGAAAATAATTAGTAATTAGTAATTATTGATTGCCATGAAGATTAAAAAATGCAAAATTAGAAAATACATTAATAATATATGCAAAATTCTCAAATTTATTAAGCAAGTTTATAAATTCAAAAAGATTCTAAATAGATGTAAATATACACTAAACCATAAAAAAATAAAGTTTCTAAATTCATATTTTCTATTTCAAAAAGATTCTAAATTAATATAATAAATATTAAATTTTCCTTATTATGAAAAGTTTCTACAGTTAAGATAATCTTTTTAAAAATTTTTAAAAAACTAAATTCACTAACTTTCAGAAAATAGAACTTTTTTTAATTTTATGGAGGGTTCAGACCTGCGAGGTTGCCCTACAGAGGCACAAAGTCTGCGAGCAACCCACCAATGAAGGCACAATACGGGCGCACTCGTGCTTGAAACCTCTTCGGCTAATAGCCAAGGATTGAGGGGTATCCATTCCGCAAAAATCGCCTGAAACACAATCCTGGCCTCATCCCTTATGATGTCGGAGCCTTGCACTCATTAAGACTTGATCCCTAGTGGGCTCATTGAGAACCATTCAACTTCACCAACAGACCAAGCGCCTATTGACAATAGAACCTATTTTAAAATTTTAAATTAAAATATTTTTAAAATTAAAAATAATCCTATCCCACCATTTTAAATAAATTTGTATTTTAAAATATTATATATTACATATAATTTTGTATCATTTATTAATAATCTAAAGTATCATATATACGATTTTATGAAAACAATAGTTTGTCAAATAAATTATCAAGTTGTCATATACAGTCCAAAAGTGAAAAAATCAGCCAAATACTAGCATTAGCCTTATAGTGCTATGCCAAAACTAAACTTCAACCAACGTGTGTAAGTTCAAACTACCACTTGCTATGTCCACTCATCTTCCCAAATGCCAAGATAAGCTATTGAGTCTCCTTGACATACAAGGGGGTAGGGTATGTACGCCTCGTTTATAGTGCAATTAGGTGCCTCCCGCAAGGAGTACGAAGTATTTCCATATCATTGTCACCATATGTAGACCCAAAAACATATGGCTGGTGTCGTGGACTATAAAAAGACCTTTCCTTTCCTTACATGGCACCTAATATGCATAATAAAATGTCACCTACCAAATATGACTCCTCACTCTTACAACAAACAAGTGGTTGTCATAGTCATGTTAGGCAACTGTCAAGACCCCACATAGTAGCATGTCTTAACTTGTGAGAGTTAACTCACTCAACTAAAAACATAACACACCAAAATAGCATAAAATATAGGTTCACCAAGGTAGGCACCAACTTCCTTGAAAATAGGAACTTTGTCATTGTCGTCACCTATAGATGTCACCTCACCAAGATGTCCCACAAAGAGATATGACAAAATAGGAAATTAGCAACTTACAATAAAAGAATGTGCATTGAATAATCAAATAAAACATCATTAGGACTCTTAAGGTTGGGACCCCATGGAAGGGGGCTTTGTAAAAAATAGAGTTGGAGTTGTTTGCTACTTTTAAGAATATTTTAAAGATGGTGGTCTCATTAATTGTGTGATCTAGTTCACTTAGAAGTTTAAACAGTGACATTTAATTAAGTTGATGGTCTCATGAATACAATCTTCCATACTTTGTGCATAAAAAAAATCATTTTACCTCCAAATTTTATTTTATTTGATTCTGAAATTAAATGTTTGACAAGTGGCAAAAAGCACTCCTAAACTAGTGAGGCAATTTCTAGCCCCACCCCTTTTTCACCCAAATAAATACACAATGCTGAAAATTAGGAGCTCCTCTTTTGAAAGAGAAGATTCCAAATAACTTTATAGCCAAACAAAATTTTGTTCATGGGACCCCCCTCTTCCTAAAAAATAGAACTTAAGCCCCCCTCATGGAACCCCTACCTAAGGGTGGGATCTCATAAGAGAGGCTTCAGGATCTATTTTTTTAGGGGTGGGAGATCCCATGAAATAATAAAAAATGGTTGAATCTTTCCTTTAAAATAGGAGCCCCTACTTGTTAAGGTTGTAGATTTGAGTGGGTGGCTCCACCAGCTTAGAGCTTCTTTCCTCACTTGTCAAGCATCTAAAGTTTTTCAATTTTTATCACTTATTTTTTATTTTTTACATTTATTTACTCACTAAATTGAACATGCTACACAAAAATTTTAAAAAAAATAATGAAAAAAAAAATGAAACCATTAACTTCTATAAATTTTGGACCTTAAACTTTTAAACCTAAACTACACTACAAAATTCATGGGACCATCTGCCTTTTTTTTGGGAAAGTCCACCTCTATGAAACCCCACCTTAAGGTTGAGGAATATGCATCAATAATCAAATAAATAATCGTTAGGACACTAAGATTGAGACATCTTAATCCCAACATAGAAATCTTGGTCATTGATAAATTATAGGTTTACTTCTTTCAAAAGTTTTGGCCTGTTGTATGGTAAGATCTTCGGAAGCTAAGGAGTGCAAGAAGAGGCAAGGCATCGAAATGTTAGGAATTTAGAATCAACTACATCAACTCTTGTACCTAAGTTCAAAAACCTAAAGCATTTTGATGACTTCAAACCGAATTCCTTATTTAATTTAGTATATAGAAACATCACTGCAACAATGGCGCTCGAACTCAAGAAGGTTCAAAATGGGATGATTTTGAAGGAATGTGGCATTTTTTTTTGAAAAAGTAAATTGTTGATGGGATTATGATAGCTCATGAAGCCATCAATTCTATAAGGGTAGGAGAAAGGATGGATGTTTAGGCATAATGATAAGGTTACTCATGCCATGGTCCTTTATGACTTAGATTTTAATAGTAATTGGTGCAAATCTATTCATAGTTGCATAGTTAGTGTCTCCTTAAAATTGATCAATAGATCCCCCATGAGTGCCTTTGCAACTCAGAGCGATCTTGGGCAACGACACCCCTCCCCCTTCCTTTTGCTCGATATTGTTAGACTGAGGAGGTTGTTGAAGGTTGAGCAATATCACAAAGGCACCGTCCCCCCTTTTGTTCAATATTGTTAGATAAGGAGGTCGTTGAAGACTAAATTTAAATAAGGGAACCTCAAAGGGCTGCAAATTACCTTACGACTGGGCAATATCACTCTTTAGTAGCTCGTTGATGATACTCTCCTATTTGGTGAAGTAAATAGGATGGAGGTAAAGGCTCTCAAGATAGTGTTGGGCAGATTTGAAAAAATGATAGTACATAACATATCTAAACAAGTCTAAGATTTTCTTTCTTAAGAAGCATAGTGAGGAAGACATTTAGGGCATTGAGGTAAGGAAGGCTTTTGATGTGCAATGGAAGTCCTTGTTGATAGGATACAAAATAGACTTTCTTCTTGGAGAACTCTCATCAAAAGATTTAATCTCATCAAGGCCTCCCATTTATATTCATATTTATGTCATGTCAATTTTCAACATACCTAGTAAAGTGGTTAACGCCATTGGGAACTCATACAACATGTTTCTCTCGAGTGGTAGATAAGATAAGATAAGATAATTTATTAATGTCCAACAAGAGACCACAAATGGACCTAAGGGACTGAGAGTACAAACAGGGGCCAAAAGGCAACAGGACCACCAAACAGTGTCCGAGAAAAACAAAACAGAACGGAACCAACAAAGCAAGAAACAAGGGAAGAAGAGTAGAATAACCAAGCAGGGGGAATACGAAACCGCACAACTAGCGGTTTGTATTTGTGGAAAAGTAACTCAAAACATAAGGGTAGCTAGCTGTGTGTGAAGAAGTCTGAATCCGGTGCTGGGGAGAAGATGTTTGCCGACGCTAATGGTGCAAGTGCGTGAGAGTGTGGTCTTTGCGTGGTCTCATCGATCTGGAGTGAATATAAGTGGACTGGCACCGGAGCCGTTTGGTTCCTCTAGGAGAGGTAACCGGAGTGAAAAAGGAAGTGATAAGCGGATGGAGAGATACAGACCTAGGGGGGATTAACTCCCTAAGAGTGCGATCCCGAAGACGGAAGGCCTCCTGAAGAAAAAGAGCAAGGCACTACTAATCAACATACTTGAAGAAAGAAGACAGGGACATGCACTATCTGAATAAGCAATGGAATCGCCCTCTAATCTCATAGTATATCGGACAATAGAATAAGAAGTGCATCTCGCACTCCACCACACCCATGTCACAACACTGACAAATCCTCTCATCTATGTTGGTCTGATGATCTGTCTAAATACGGAGCCGGTGAGAGCCCGCTCTGAAAGAGCCAAGCTGGATACGTAGGGCGTGGGGCCATTGACGGGAAGAGTAATAAGGCTGGACAATGATACCATCCTGAATGTCAATGAAGTTCTTCGCATAGAAGGCCATACGGGGACGGAGGCCACCTGGCAGGTCCACCCACGTAACGTGGATAAACCTCATGTAAATATCCATCCTGGTGATCTCGTTCAGCTCTGACTGAGGGGGAAGGAGATGAGCGGGGGCATCCAAAGAATACTAAAAGGGGGGAAGGTGGTCAATGTCAATACCAACCATGTTGAGAAGCCTGGAGGCTTGAGCATACCAGTAGCAAGCACGCCCAGTAGGATCCGAGGCAGCAATCAAAGTTGAGGAACAATAAGCCAAGAATAACGATATTTGCCATCAACGGAGTCCACAAAGCCCCTGAGTCTATGAAGAGACCAAACTAAATCAAATATCATACAGAGCCTGAAAAGATGAGCCTCGAACTCGGCAAGGATAATGCTGGTAGGAGTAGTCAGGTGACAGCAGATGAAGTGTCATAGGAGAGTCTGAACTCTCTCAACAGCGACCCAATCAGTGGTCAAAAGGGAGGGCCCCCAAATGGTCGAACCATAAAGGACAGTAGGTCTAACCAAGGAGTCTAAGATATGCATCTTAGACGTGGTATCCTGGAAGTGGTGTTTGAAGCATTGTCTCTCAAGTAATGCTAGTGAGCCCAGTCCCTTGTTGACCCGTGAAACCAAGGCCAATCTCAAGCTGAATCGCAGTAGAGGAGATTAAATAAATATAACCTTGTCAAATGATCTAACTTTTATGCCGGAGCAAAAGGAAGGCTTCATAGAAGCGCAAGCCAATAAATAAAGCTCTACAAATGAAACTCCTAGTGGTCATTTTTGGAGAAGAATAGGTTCTGCAGCTATAGGTTCATTAATATAAGTATTTGGTTTGTGTGTATCTATAGGGATTAGTTGGAGGATTTAAGATGGAGGCTTAGTAAAGGAAACAAGATTGAGTTCCCAAGGGAGTATAATTTGCTCCTACACCCCAGTCCCATGTTCTTTGATTGTATCGTACAGTCCCCATGTTCTTCGATTGTATCATACGGTGTAACATATTATATTAATTTAGTCTCTTGTGACCATCATAATTCTACTATTTGAAAACTAAACAGACTTTTGTGAGGTTTCTTCTTCACTGTGTGTGTGCTCTACAATGTGATGTCTTTGAGTTCATTGAATGTGTACGTATACATATACATCTTTCGCTCCTCAAACTCATGGATATGCAGTTAGAAGAGGGGTCTAGTTTTTTTTTTTATTAGCGTTAAAACTGTAATAAGTTTTCTATATCAAGATGTTTTGACGTTTTTTTTAATTATGAAGAATACTTGGATGTTTTGGGGATTTGGTGAGCCTATTGCCAATCAAAATTTGGCCTCCAATGCTATATTTTTCCAAACCTTCTGCTTAACCTAGGTCAATTAGCAAAAATACATATAATATTTATGCGCAAAATTATTGATAAATATTAAGATATGAACATATCTAGTATATCTATTGTTATTTTTCAAGAAAAGTACAAGTAAAGACTAATGGTGTATGCTATATTTCAAAATATACTTATTAGCCATGGTTAATAATAGAAAAAATTTCAACTCTTCATCAACGATGGGAATAAGTTGTTTTGAAAATATCCTTATCAGCTATGCTTAATAATGGATATTATTTCAACTCTTCTCATAGCCAATAAATGCGATACAATTACTATTGTGTTTACTTAAAAATACATAAAATATTGAAATTAAATAAGTTTACAAGAAAAAGAATGGAATTGTCTTTGTCACACCTTCACTACAATATGCAATGTACAAAATGAACAAGTAGGAGTGTAACTGCCTGCTGACTCAAATAGTGGCGACCGTGGTTGCACAACCCAAATAAAACAAGCAAATCCTGAACAAGATATCGAGGTTCTGGTATAGAGGTGTGTTGTTGAGGGCGATTCACAACCACTTTCAGGAGACCTTACAAGGCACTGAAGTAGAGACCCAAAAACAATGGACAAGTGACAAGTAACCAGGTATTGTTTCTTGAATGTGAATATTGATGTTGTTAACAAGTTTTAAAGAAGAGGCCGGCATAGTAGATTTAAGCTATAAAAAATGATAACTCTGGAGCTTACGGAGGATGTTGGAGCATTACAGTTCGATGGCACTCCTCTCTCCCATCATTTAACAATTAGATTGATCGGGCATGGCTTCCTTTCCTGAAAGCTGCTGTGATTATTTAAACCCATGCACACGGCTTCTTCACCGTGGTTTTCGATATCATTCAATGATAAGAATAAAAGTTTTTAAGGCTCATGGTTTTGGAATGCTGCTACTTTGTTTCTAAAAGCCATGGTTTCTGATAAGAATAAAAGTTTTTAAGGCTCATGGGTTTGGAATGCTGCTACTTTGTTTCTAAAAGCCATGGTTTCTGACCACATGTGAGGGGCTTCCTTCCCCTTAAAATCGGAGTGCTGTTAAATTTTTATAGGAATATATTTTGAAGCTGGTGGTCTAATGAATTTTAATATTTTACATATTTAATTATTAAAAATATTAAATAATAAAAAAATTGTTATGACAATTCAAAAACCCATATGATACACCGGTGACTAAAAACATTTAAAATGGTGGGGCAATTTTTAGCCCCACACAAATACACCTTTTTTAAATCTTCAAACTAAAAAGTAGGTTGGTGATTATTGAGGTAAAAATTCTTATTAATCTTAGTAACATTTTTTATTGCCTTTATTGGAGCCCTGTTCCTTCAAAAAAGACTCCCACTTTTCCTTTATGGGTCCCCATGTTCCTTAAAAAAATTCAAAAGCTGAAGCCCCCCCGCATGGGACCCAGCCAACCTTACTGAAAATTGTAAGGTTTCTCCATTATGAGTGAGGCTTACAAATCGTCCCCTCTATTCTTGGGTGCATTTGACTTTGAAGAATGTAAGTTCCTTCACGTCCTCACAAGCATGCGTAGGCAGCAACAGCTAGGGTTTTTGTAGAAATGAGCTGCCTATAGAAAATTGTTTCGAAATAGGGAAAGAAATTCTAAAAAAACCATTGAGAATTCGAATATATATATAGGAATTGCTTCCGAACAAGGCATAATGCAGATGAATGTAAGCACACCAAAAGAAACTCGGGTAAATCTTCATGGTGGAAAGCTTGTCCACGGTATCAACTTATGCTGCTTTTTTTATCCATCTCCAAATAGCATTAACACAAGGCAGAAATTTCACAAGATAGCAAGCCTCATGCGAGCCGCAAGATCTGGTACATCTAAATTTGAGAAGATAGGAGAAAAATATACAGAAAGGGGAAAGAATGAAAAAAGGTAATGCAGCAAGAGGATGTTCCCCTGCATGCGTATGGGGTGAATTTTATAGCAAATGCCAGAGAGAAATTATAAAACGATGAAAATGGCAAGAAAATTCAAAAGCAGCAGAGGTGTTATAAACTTTAGAGCAAGAATAACCTCAGAGGTAGGTAATAATGAGACGGAGGTGGTGGAGAGTCTCTCACCTCCCTAAAAATATTGAGACGTGAGATGCAGAAAAGTGGAAAATCTAGGGCCAAAAAGAATGCACCTATAAAAATGTCTTTGAGGTCACATTTAAAGAGAGAAAAAAGGGTCTGCTGAGCATTCAGGTCAACCTTCATGTTGAAAATATTCTTCTCCACAATATCAAATTGTAGACTGCTTTTTTGTTCTAGCTCTGAATATCATTAATACATATAATGCACCAATTTCAGACGATAGCAGGCAAGCCTCAAATGAACCGCAAGGAAGATTTCCACGATATCAACTTGTGGGCTGCTTTTTGGTTCTAGCTCTAAACACCATTAACAGATAAGGCAGAAATTTCAGAAGATAGCAAGCAAGCCTCAAATGAACCGCAAGGTATCTACAATCTATCTACATTCGAGAAGAGAGAAAAATCTACTGAAAAGATGTTTTTCCACAATATCAAGTTGTGGGCTGCTTTTTGTTTCTAGCTCTGAATACCATTAACAAATAAGACCGAAATTTCAAATAATTCATAATAGCAAGCAAGCCTCAAATGAACCACAAGGTAAAGTATCTGCATTCGAGAAGAGAGGAAAATCTATTGAAAAGGATTTGGACAAGGGTATGCGGCAGGAGGATGGATAAAGGTAAAATATTCAGGACCAAAAAGAATCCATCTAAGTATCTTTGAAGTTACATTTAAAACAAAAGAAAACAATTGCTGAGTAGCTACAGTGTTTGATTGGTAAGGATTGAGGTATTCGAGAAGAGAGGAAAATCTATTGAAAAGGATTTGGACAAGGGTATGCGGCAGGAGGATGGATAAAGGTAAAATATTCAGGACCAAAAAGAATCCATCTAAGTATCTTTGAAGTTACATTAAAAACAAAAGAAAACAATTGCTGAGTAGCTACAGTGTTTGATTGGTAAGGATTGAGGTATTTCCACAGGCAAGCTGAGGACATTTTTGAGAGGGGGCTTGGGAAAATGTCCCCCCACAAAACCACCAACTCTGCCACCTCCGCTGGGGAGGCTGAGTGCTATATGGCATGTATACATTGACTGCAACCTTCAACTTTGTGAAAACTAGTTAGCCTTTCATGGGGCACGTGCAGAGATGCTATATTGCAGATTTTGCCTTGAAGATTTCAACTCACCTCAATTTGTATATGAGCACAGCCCCACCCCCAACTGCCGCCAACCCCAAATTTATGCCCACATCCCCCCATCAGGAATCTCCGTGGAACTATGGACCGTATTTGGGAGAGTACAGGGTTTTTTTAAGTGCTGGCTCCATTTTATGCAGCTTTTATGCTGAACGTATTTGAACCTTTTTATGTTATAGACTTCCATTTCTGGGTAGGGTTCACAAAACCCTCGCTAATTTATATTTTTTAAAATATGTACAAAATGAATCTGGCACAGTAATTTCCACAATTCGAATGTAGGTTCTTAAGTTGCAACTAATGTTGCAGTAATAAAAGATAAATCCCATAAACTCAAACCTTTTTAAAGCATTTTATAACAGGATGATGCAATACAAGCATTGCACAAGAGCTCTGAAAGAAACCTTGCAGATAAATCCTGACTGTTAATTCAGGACCATCACCCTTAGGTACAATATAGATCATGTAAATAGGGAATTGATCAAACCAATTTGGCTAGAGAGTTCAGACATGAAAAAAAAAGTTACAAGGGTGGGCATGATGCTAAAATCTGTTTATTAGTTCAATTCGCTGAGTAAAATCTTTCAAATAATCAGAATCATAAAAGATGGCTATGCCAACTTACAAATTTAGCACAATCAGCGCCAAGAGCCATCTTAGCAAAACTGATGTAAACCTGTCCCAGACTTGATAAATACTTGGCCAAGACTTGCTACCCTTAACTCTATTCTTTTACCTACAAACAAGAATTATTTTTTTTTTGTTTTTAGCTTGTATGAATCTTGTGCTTGAATTGGAGATACTTGCCAAAACTCAGAGAGCCAACCCATTTCAACGATCAATCATTCTAATCGTAGAGCAGTTCATCTTCCTCTAGGCCATCATGTCGTGTGGATCAGAGCTCAGTGATACCCTCATCTAGTAGGTTGGGAACTTTTAAGACATATTTGTAGAGCATACCTAACCGTGCATTTTTTGATTGACTGTCTGGAAAATTATCCTTCACTTCATAATCCAATATTCAAAAGAATTTCACTTAGAATCACCAAAATGCATGAATATTTTCCAAGTATAGAAGTGCTAGCTGCTGCCATTTCAAAATTCAAAATTTAACTCAATACTACTTTCTTCTATGATAATGCCTAGTAAGCATAACCAAAACAAAAAACAAGAGTCACTAAAAATGTGAAATTCTAAACAAAAGTTAAATCCAGTCTACCCTAACAAACATGAATTGCCTCATTCTATATGGATGGAGACTGACTGAGGGTTACATGTATTTCACATTATTTATTCCATAAAGCCCGTTTGATTTTTCCTTGGAACAAAAAGGAGATCATCCTTGAAACTGCTGCCCACATAACTATTGAAAATGTAAGTAACATTCCATATTACTTTCATTTGGTTTGATAATTTAAAAAATTTCTAAGATCTGAAGTTCAGTTCAAGGGTACATCCAGCACATGGTTCATTACAACATTTAAATTTACCCGAGTGACATCAATTGGATTACACACAAACTTGGTCATCTCCGGTTATGAAAAATTAAAAGAATGATGTGGCTTAACTTTATTAAAAGAAACATTAATGTACAAAAACAAACCTTTCCACAATATGAATTTTGGTTTTACTTCAAAGTTGCAAACAATGTCACAGATACTTAAAAACCCAAAGAACTTGAACCTTTTAAAGAGCAGTTTATAAAAGAGTAGAAGCAGTGTAAGCACAACAAATGAAAGGCTGATGCACAGGACCTTTTTGGAAGAGACATTGCAGATAAACTACTAACCATTGACTCAGAATCACACTTTAGATCCAATCTAAAGTCTAAACCACAAAAACAGTGCATCCATCAGATCGAACAGGTGACAGTGACCAGACAGAGAAAGCAGTAACAAGAGTGTGAAGCTAAAATCTGTTTAGTACCATAACTCAACAGGTAAAACCTTAGTTACAAGAGTCTGAATCAAAACGTCTTATAATCCAACCAACTCAAATTTGGCAAAATTGATGTCAAGCTGATGGGTTGGGCTCCAAAAAACCGATGCCAATATGTCACATAACCGATCAAACTCACGGAGGATTATGACTAACTCAGAGAGACAGCAACTATAGTTGGAAAACTCAGACTCGCCACAGACTCGGCAGCCCAAAAAATTGGACTCAGAAAAAACTCGTGAAAGAACTTGGCAAAAAAAAAATCGTAGTTTTACAAAAAACAAAAAGAAATTAATGCATTTAGAGAACATAAGAGCCATAATTGAACCATTCCACATGTCATATGGTCTCCAAACACTCAATATTTGAAATTTCATATTCATAATAATAGTTTCAAACTTTAAAATGTATAACAGCAACATAAGTTTATAAATGTTTACAAAATTACCTAGATCTCTTTTGCTGCTTTGATGTTGTTTCTCCACCTTCTTCAAACCCTACAGACCCGTTTTGAGCAATAACAAATCATAAATGATAAAAGTGATGAAAACCTTGGCCTGGGCGTTTTCAGCAAACACTTTAAGAGTCTTATTCAAGGACTCTAGAGTCCATGTCTGAGTCCTTCAAAAAAACTCCTGAGTCCAATCCACCAACTCTCATGGACTTGACTCGGGAGTCCATGGCAAGTTGACCCGGGAGTCAATGGAGACACAAGTCTGTCTGACTCCACAGATTTTTCCAACTAAGACGGCAACAATAGCTTTCAAAATACTGAAAAAGCTCCATGAGCTCCAGCAATGAGTTGAATGCTTAAAACACCACGGCAAAGAAAAAAGAAAAAATGAGAAAGCCCACTGTTTTCTTATGCCTTTGCAAACCCTCTTTCAACATCAAAAAGGGTACATAACTTGAATTCTCCAAATAACATGCAATACAATACAATTAATTATAATGATAAATCAGCATTATTACAAAGGGCATAATTGGAAATTTTAACCTGGACCTTCATTTAGTAAAGATCCCAGCATATAGCTAGACTACAGCCGCACTGCACAGACAGAGGAAAGGGTGTTGGCTGCTGGGTTAGACTAATTTTGGATAGGTTAGAAAATAGTCTACTGATACAACTTTACATTAAAGTTTTAAACAATCCACAACAAAATTTTGGCAACTATACAAAGAATTATCTTGCAAAGGACGTGAGTAGAAGATATTCGACAAGAAAGGCAAAACGATAATATACATCAGAAAAAATTTAGCACCCAGTCAAGTGCCCTTGTACCTGAAAGGGATGGTCCCTTAGTAACAACTTCCACCCAATTTGATAAAATAACATTATGATCTGACCCAATCCTAAGCAAATCTAGCAAAGAAAGCTTTGGATGTATATTCTAGCCATTAGATACAAGAAACCTACTAAGATTCACACAAATAAGATTATTACCTTGTCTTTTACTATATCAGGTAAAGGATGATCCTTGAAGACCAATGTTATAAAGCCAATGAAGGAGAGAAAATCAACAATATCAACTATACCTTTAGAAAAGGCATCCAACCCTCCCAACTTTTTTAGAAACAAACAGTGGGGTATTAAACTTTCCCTCTATCATCCACTTATCCCTAAGTTACCGATGCGCTCGTCAAGCAGCTGGAGGCGGATGCGTGGCAAAGCGGAGGCGGAGGCGCTTGGAAGCCCACAGGGAGCATAAAATCTCCCTGTGGATGCCTTCCAATGTGCATCCTGTATTAGACGAGCCTTCACCCGCAACTTCCAGCAATTCACTTCATAAACAAATAAGTATAAACAATAAACAACGATATCTGAAGGGAGTATAAATGATATCTTTATAGACAATCATGTATTTGTGACACCCACAGCGCGATGGACAGCAATAACATAATCAATGACTCGGCTGTTAATATGTGGCAGCAATAATACGATAAGATTAGGGAATAAGACAATACAGTGGACATTATAAATAATTATTTAATTAATGAAGAGGTGCTATTGTCTCCTTATGGTTGAAGAGACACGACTCAGCCAACCAGTCAATGAAAGGGGACAAGGAAGGATCAGGGAATATAAAACAGAAAAAGAAAGTATCATAGCAAAAGAAAGTATCATAGAGAATATATTGCTGTAGATTATCAGCAATTCGAGAGGGAACATATTTTAATATATATATTTGTACACAGCAATTCTGGAATTCCCACTAAGTTACAAAGGTATCTCTAAATTTAATATTTAATATTTAATATTGGCATTTAATATTTATCTTGATCAATGATTAAGTATTATGCTATGAAATGATTTAATTCTATATATTTCTTGCATTTTTGTATATAAAAATAATATATATATATAAATGCATCTGCATCCCCTAAAAAAAATTTCACGCATCCGCACACCTGATTCTCACATCCGCATCCAAATCTGCACCCGAATCGGCAACTTAGTACTAAACAGATTTTAGCTTCATACTCTTGTTACTGCTTTCTCTGTCTGGTCACTGTCACCTGTTTGATCTGATGGATGCACTGTTTTTGTGGTTTAGAATCTTATCCCCATAATTTCCCTGACTAGAAAATTCAAAGAATCCCACAGAGATTACCTAGAAGGTCTTGTATTAGAAGCATAAATATCCATCATCCTTAACTAACATCTATTAGTGAAGTTGACAGACTCACAAGGAGCCCACCAGGGACAAGTCCTTTTGAGTGCAAAGGGCTGATGCTCTTACAGGATGAGGCCAAGATCATGCCCCGGGCAAATTGGGCAGAAGGGATAGCCCTCAGACCTTGGCTAAGCTTAAGGAGGTAATAAATCAAGCACCCGATGCCTTGGTTGTAAAATAGTAAAATGCAGCATTGAAGATGTTTCATATCCTCCAACAAATAAATAAATAAAAATCTCTCAGATTTACAAATGCGAAGCATTTATTTGTAAAATGTTAGGAATTAAAATGAGGGCCCATGTAAGCAATTGCAATCTAGACTTAAGCCGTGGGTGGTCCCGCATTAATATTACCATTAAGGACTGAAAAGACAAAATTGCAAACTCCAAAAAAATATAATAGCTGATGTTCAGGAAGAAGATTGTGAGCCACTGCAACAGGAGAGCCTGAAATATGTCAGAAGATCAACAAAGCACTCATTTGTAAAATGTTACAGAATAAAAACCACGTCCCATGAAAGTGACTTACAATCTAGATTTAATCTGTGAGTAGTCCAATAACATGTTAGTTTTTGAGAAAAAAATTGAGAACTTCCCTCACTTAAAAGAACAGCTAATGTTTGGAAGGAAAATTTTCAGGAACCACTGAAAGTGGGGCCTAAAACTTTGAAGCACTTGCTTAGTAGGAAAAAGCTCCGTGTCAATGTCAAAGAAATTTCCTTTGGGGAAAATACAAATAACAGTAGCTAATACTCCTGTGATGTGCAGTGTTACTGATGTACAATCCATAGGGCCATTTGACCATTGAAAGATACTACTATTAATCAGAAAATATTGCAGAGGAAATCTAGAAAACCCTTCATGCGACCCGTGATAGAAGATGCCCTTCAGTAAGACAGGTCCAGAAAGTCCAGAACAAAAGATGACTTAAAAATAAGTTAATCTTCATAAAGCATACACAGATCCAATTGGTTCTTTCTTTAACCAACAGACAATCAAGTCCAGCACTGCCCCTTCCCATTAGACAAAGATTTTATATGTAAAGTTTCTAATGTGCAATCATGAATCTAGCGGGTAGTCTCAATTCAAAAACAAATAAAATTTCGGAAGAACTCCAGGCCAACAGCCACCAACCTGCACACATGTATTAATTCATTTGAAATTAGAAAACACAAGTAACTACAAATGAGAAAGTCAACACACTTTGGAGAGATCCACCAATTTAGCGGTTTGTCCTACTTATTTCCATAACAGGAACAGTTTATAAACTAATGGAGCATCTGCTATGGAAACTGTGTACCACATGTGATTTAAGCAATCGAAGCGGTAAAGAGACTCTAAAGCTTCTAAATGGGAATGGCTTAATGTGTCAATGGGAACCCAACTAACCAAATACCTCTTCAAATTGCCAACTCCAATGCAAACACAAAGAGCGATAACGTAGATCTTTTGAAAGCATCTTTTCATTCCATCTCCTCTCTTTCTTACTTTCAACATGAAGGATGAGGAACTTATAAATTACTTGATAGCTGGAGACTATCAGGCTGGAAAAGTTATGGTTCCCTCCCTCCATTGGCCATCACCTTTATACCTATCATTTCCTTCATTAAAAGACTAGACTATCAGAAAATCCCTCAATGGACCAGGACTAAGTGACTAGTTTGCTTAGACATCTGATACTGAAAGAAGAGAATCAACAGTGTGGTTGTCAACTTGCCATGTATCACTAGACTTAATATGGAGAAAATGACAATGTTCAACATGCAAAATGCCATTTCAATCCTAATCTCAATGCAAACATATTAAGCTGAATAATAAGTATCATAACCTTCAAATATTGAGAATTCAATAAACAATAAGAAAATTATGCAGACGAACCATAGAATGGAAACTTTTCATTGATTATTCCATAACAACAATGGATTACAGGAATCAAATTTACGAAAGAGAGTTGTAATCAGAAATTGCAACCGACATAATTTCATAAGAATTGGGGGACTCTAATTTTCTCCCTTAATATTTTGGAGGACTTACAATAAACGACAGTAATCAGAAGATGTTTTTTAAAATTGTAAAAAAAATTGTCATCGCAACTCCAAAGATGACCATGCGGTGGTTCTCCTTTCATACCATCTAACAAAAGTCAAAAAATGTGCAGGCATATAAAACCTGGCACCTGCACTTGACAAAACCCAGCGTGGAGAAGGAACTTTTTAATTTGCATTATCATTACATTTTTTTATAAACATAACAAAAAAGAGCCATAATTGTAATATAACCAAATCAGAAAGTAACTTCTCCCAAACGAGAACATTGATCCAAAGTCATATATGCAAAGAAAAGTTCATGTCTAACTACCAGAGGGTACAGCGAAATTGAGAATTCTTAACCTTCTAAGCAAATTATCAGATCCTGCATATGGTTATCATTACCTGTTTGTGGCAACCAAAAATGGAAATCAACGACGTTCTCAAATTTAACTCGTACCACTTTAGAAAAGGTTAGTGCAGGTTAGTGCAGAACCAAGGGCTACTTGGTTGGCCAATCCATATGGTATCCCGATGATGGCTAAACAGTTTTAAGCTGAAGAATGCAAAGCGATCCTTTCAGGATTCAATTCAATACAACTGCATAGCAGTCGCAGTATGATACATTTTTGCTTACCGAAAATACTGAGATCCGAACCCTAGGGAAGTTGGAAGTGAAGATTTTGAAGCAGAAAGCTTTATGCAGCTGGCATATCTCCGCCTCCAGAAGTGGCAGCAGGATCGAGCTCCCAACAATCCTTGGGCAAATCTGCGCGCTCGTCACCTAAAATTTTTTTGGCTGGAATCTGATGAGAAAATCTCCTAACCTCATCCCTGCTAATCGATTTAGATAAGTGTGTTTTCTGAAACACGGACTTGAAGCCATCAACTTTGACCAGGGGAATCACACCTACACCATCCCCGTCGTCAAAGTCCGTTAAAATCTCTACCACTTCATAGCTGTGTCTATCATGTGGAGGAGTGTCTTCATTCCACTCGCAACTCCACTCTTTGTACAAAGCCCACACGTCCCCCTTCTGCGGTACAATTCGAACAATTCCCTTAGCAAGCTTTACCCATGTAACAACATGAGAAAATATATTCAGGTTTCCACTAGACATCTTTTTGGCGACTTTAAAATCTCCATTGCTTAGGTAAAATCCAGCATCCAACCAGTCATTAACAGACTTCTCCTTTTTTAAGGGCTCCAGCCAACTCAACTTAACCTCGAACTCTTTGGAGTTAAGAATCTTCTGAATGCGTGCGTAAAAACGAGGCATGCCATCATCATCATCATACACGGCCCAAATCTGCTCCTCTTTAAAACTATCGGGAGCCCTGTCATCGTCAAAATTATAAAAGTCTGAGTCTGGTACATCAATATTCTCCGGACCTTCATCTTCTTCCTCCTCCTCCTCCTCCTCTTCCTCCTCGTCACTATCCTTCTTCCCCGACTTCGACTTGTTTGCCGAATTCTCCTTCACCTTCTCAACTACTTCCACCACATCGTCATCATCCTCATCTGAAACAGAAGAAGCACGTATGACCTCATCAGAATCATTACCTTCGCTGCGCTTTTTCCTTCTCTTGTTGCTCTTCTCGGAGGCACTCTTCTTCCGCCCATTATTTTCCTTCTTAGAGTCGGTTCTCTTGAGATCGTCTTCTTTTCTCTTAGAAGCAGGTATCTCACTCTTTGCCTTCTCCGGGGCAGCGGGAGCGGCGGCGGCGGCGGGGGGGGCAGGAGCCGGGGCAGGGGCAGACGCGGAGGCAGAGGCCGAGTGTGCGGTGTGAGTTCTGGGTACTGCATTGTGTGGAAATGAAGTTTGGGGAGCAGAAAAAGGGGGGTAGGGCACACCTGCCCCCCTGGGCATACCTGTAGCTCCGGCAAAGTTCGTCTGGCCGTTCTTGTGAAGAAAAGACGTCTCCAAGGCCATGAAGGGCTTACTGCAATTAGGGCACTGTAGATTATGATTAATAAAGTGCCTGAGGTACTCATACTGCATCTTGCAGTAGGGGCAAGCCGTCCAGAATGTAGCAGGAGCCCCAGTATTCTTGAAAAAACCTCCATTGTGAACCCCCGGTGGCCGCGCAGGAGCAGGCGCAGCATTGGGCCTGGGGTTTCTCTGCACAATCCTGTTCGCCGGGGCCGGCACATAAATTCGCTTCTGGTCATAAACAGACCGCTTAATCTTATCGGAGAGCACACCCCAAGCTTCCCCAATAAGCTTAAAAGCTCCCTCGGCCCCAGCGCACTTGTTCTTGTCCGGGTGCAGCATTAGGGCCAATTTCCTGTACTGTTTCTTAATTAGAGCCTCATCGGCAACCGTATCTACCTGCAAAATACCGTACCAATCAGTCTGGCCATTGACTTTCTTCTCAGCCGCTATATACACATCGAGCACAGCCATCATCTGCGGCAGCCCTTCCAGCGATGGGTACAACTGCTGTGCCTTCACTAACAATTTCTTTGCCGTTACCACTTCCTGCGCGGCCAACTTCTTTTCCGCTATCTCCATTGCCCTGCATGCTTCGTCCTTGTTATATTCCATCTTTTTTCCTGAAACCCTATAACATCATCATTCTCTACTCCCCCTCCTGCTCTGCTCCTCTTCAGGCCATGAAAAGGAAAAAATCAGAGAACAAGGGAAGCACAGTAGCTGCAGAGTGAGAAAGATTATGATGACGATGATGAAGAATCGAGGGAAATCGTCGAAGGCGTGGATCGAAAACCAACAATCCAACCAGACCCGAAAAGGGGTATAGTAGACTCTCTTTCCCGGGCACTCCGAATTTTTTGAAGCGGAGGAGAGTAATGAAAAGTAACGCTCCCCTCCCCACACCCCACAACAAAAATATTTATATTAATTAATAATAAATTAATTATACAATGATAATAAAAAAGAAAATAAAAGTAGCAGGCTTATTGTCGACACATCAACGATCTTCGTGACATTAGTTCTGACACGAGGCAATTTGTGCATTTTCTTCAACACCCAAAAACACAAACCCTAATTCCCATTCCCATTCCCATTCCCTTTCCCTTTTCTCTCTACCCATGTCATTTCTTCATTTAGTTTAGTGTCTACTTTGGTGGATCCTTTTCAATTATATAGGGAGCGCATATCTCTTTAGGCTCGGTTAACATTTATTTTCAATTATATAGGGAGGACATATCTCTTTAGTCTTGGTTAACATTTTTTCATTACTATTTCTCTAGTTTTTTATTATTCTCATTACACAATTTAATATGATTCAATTTAAGAATAATATTAATTAGAATTAAGAATTGTGAAAATTTGATATCATTAATAATTATTTATTATTTGAAATTTTACATGCTATTGTTTAAACGTATTTTCAAATTATTGAGACTTATTTTGATAGTGTCAATATTTGTTTGAGTTTAATTATCTTTAAATATTAGACTGTGTTTGAAGAGACTCATACTCATACTCATACTCAAACTCAAACAAATTAGGTGAAGTTAGAGAATCTGATTTTATTTTCCAATAGTCTTAACAAAATATGACAACCATTAACTTGTTTGTATATATCTAATTTTGGATACAACTGAGCTAGGAAAAGATCAAAAGTCATTATCGTCCCACTATGACTAGTTGTGCCAACCTTATGAAGGATCTCCTAGATAATGAGAACTTGTAGTAATATTCACAAATATTATGATGTCATTTTTAGTTTTATTATCTAGTATAGCTACTTTGAAAAGTTATTGTGAACTCCCAGACCCCCCTCCTCCTTTGACTATGGCTTTGGCTACCTAAGGGTGCTTCCTTTCTGGGCTATGCCCATTTGGTTTTATGTTTTTTTGTTTCAAGGCTATGCCCTTATGTTTCTCTGGACTATGGTTTATGGGCTTTGCCCATGTGACTCTCGAGGAGTGACTTTTTCCTCCCAATCTTGTTTTTTGATATTACATGTAGTTCTATTTTAAATAGTTAATATATTTGGTTAGACTTTCTATCAAAAAAAAAGTTATTGTGAACTCAAGAATATTGGTTTTGTGGTTTGTATTTTAGCTTTCATGCTTATTCTTTTACATAATGTCTCTTATCAATTGATGTTTATAATATGTTTGTTATAATTCACCTATCAATTACTGCTAAAATTTATTAAGAACTCAAAATAATTGGTTTTGTGGTATGTATTTCATTTTCATGCCTATTCTTTGACATTATTTTCTTATCAATTGATGGTTATGATATAATTATTATAATTCACCTATTTGTTACTACCATAATTGTATCTTGACATTAAATACCAATAGGCGATGTATTGGCCAATTGTTTGTGAAATTGTCAATGAAAGGTTGATGCTTAGCAACTAATTGATAAAATGTCCATGAATTGCTTAATGTGTGCAAATGTTTGTGAATATGCCCATGATAATGAAATATGGTTGTAGCTATACACATGAATTTAGAGTCATTTTATGATGTATATTATTTATTTTGTTAGCTAGGGTTTACAAAATTCAAATGGAAATAACCCTTTTACCCTTACTGTTGGCCTCAATTATAATTTTTTGTTCACTTGTTGTGTTGGTCTCTTGTTTTAAGTCGTGAAAATCATGTCTCCCTGGTTGTCAAGTTTACCAGTCCCTTTTGGGTCACTATTGGTTTAGCTAGTTGATATTTTCTTCTTTTTTTGCCCTCATAATTTCATAAGTGTCTAAGAAATATATTGGTCCTAAGGTCTTTTAAAGACTTATTTCCTAGTGAACGACCACTTTTAAGTCATGAATTGTGCATGTGTATATAATAGCTCTTTCAAATGTTCCTTGCGGATTTGCAACAATTCTATGATGGTGTTTTTTAATGTTGTGAAGTTGCCAGTGATCTTTGGCGGTCTCAAGAAGTGCTTAGTCACAAATTCACACTAGTTTTAGAAAACCATCTTGTGAAGTTGTGAAGTTGTGGATGGTTGGTGGACAATTTTATTCAATGTTAATTATAGCTTTGCAATGGTTAGTGTCATTTCCCTTTTTGAATTGTGAATTTGCAATCCAACCACAAGCAATTAAAATGATGTCTTATGCGGCTTTGTGGCCCAAAAGAAGAAATCAGAGTTTGGCTTGCAGAGTGGTGAGTCAGCACCACGTGTCACATATGGCCCCATTAAAAAGGATAAAAAGTTTTCGCATCTTCGTAGGGGGATGTGATATGGGATGGCATCAAGTTGGGAAGTTGTGCTTCATTGCCACATATCCCATTTTTCAAAGAAATCATATGAAAGATAAAATAATTTATAATTTTTTATCTATAACTTTGCAATGATTTTTTGAGCTATTGTTTTAACTTGCAAGCTACTTGTTAAGGGTTAAAAGAAATGTTGGGAGTAACTTCATTGCATATAAGGAAGATGATTAAGATAACTTGTGAAGTTGTGAGCGACTTTTAAAATGTTAAAATAAGTGTTTCTCGCAACTCTGCAATCGGCTAGTGACGGTTGACATGTTAGCTTCTGAAGTTGCAAAAATGTTTGTCTAAGGTAAATTAAAATGTTGGGCGCTACTTCACAACTGTCAATAAAAAGAGTTAAAATAGCTTGTGAAGTTGTGATTAGATGATAAGTGTTTGGCTAGTGGTTGTTTACAACTTCACAACCAGATAGATTAGATTTTAGATTACCTCATGACATTGTGTGAAGGTCTCGCATGTCTCAAAATGGAAAGAAAATGTCAGGTGTCATTTTTCTACACGATCGCATGGGGATGATGAATCTATTAGAGGTCCTTATGTATTTGTGTGAGCTTGACATGTATGCCTTGGGTAAGACAAATGAGAGGAAAGGAGGTTGCAGGTGTCATGCAGTCACTTATTTAAATCAATATGTAGTGTGCATGTTCAAACTGTATGAATGACCAAGATTTGAATGCATGTCATTAGAAATGGATCTCGCAACTTTGCGGGATCAAGATATAGTTGACGATATTGGTTGTGAACTTGCGATGAACTTCAGAAGTTTACATCTAATGCTAATCACAACTTTGTAGTGGCTAAGGGTAACATTTTCTAGTGCTTGTGAATGAGAAAAGTGTTGTCATGTGTCCAAGGCAATCAGTAAAATGAAAGTTGCATGCGTGGCCCCTCGGTCACAAAAAAACAAGTCCAATTATATGGGGTTTGATGAATAGTTGCATGCAATTTGGTGTCATGGTGAACATAAGTTGTCTACATGGTATAGTCAAATTATTTTGACTTAATCATGCAACTCAACATTGAAAAGGATTAACGATTCATATTCAAATTTTACAAATTTGCAGGGCTAGTTGAAATTGGTGATTCAACTCATGAAAATTTAATTCTAAAAGGATGGCACTATCTACTGCAATATTTTGGAAATAAACATAAGGTTGTGGTTGTCATTTTTGCACACTTGCATTCATAGTTGTTGAGTATTGAGCATGGTGTGCACGAACAAAGTTGTAGAGACTACCAAGTATTCAAAGGATTTGAAGAGCATAAAGAAAGTCATAAGTTTTCCCTTCACTATTCTCTTTTATTTGTTGAGTTAATTGGTGTCTTAGGGAGTGTTCTGTGATAGGAGGGGATTTCAATTGTATACCCTTATTTCTATAAAATTGTCATAATTTCCTAAGATGAGTGCGGAGGAACCTTCAAAGTCTGGGCCCACTAAAAAGGCACAGGGTAGGCCATACTAGCAGGATTTTCTTAACTTGTTTCCTGAATCATCTAACACCCAATCTACTAATGAATTTTCCTAGGGGGTGAGTGTCACATGCATAGAGACCCTATTACTCCTTCATCGGGATGGGTGTTATTCCAGTTCTTTTATCAAAATGGGATTAATCCTCCACCAATGTCTAACCCATGGGATTTAAATTTGGCCAAACTGATAATTACAAATGTGTTTATAAATGTTGAAATTCCAAGGGAAATCCAACACAAAAATATTTCACAACCACTAGGGTTATTAGAATAGAAGATAATGGTGCCCTAGTTACTATTGACAGGAGGAGTACCACATAAGCTTTTGGGATAACAGTGACAACATGCACTAATATTAATTTTGATAGGGAGAAAAGGAGTTATGAGGCTCACAAAGCTTCTTTATGGTAGAGGGAAGTGTCAAGATACATGTCCAAAGGGCCCAACAAAAAACTAATCCCTATTCTTGATAATCTTGGGAGCCTTTTGATCTTAAGGACTTTGAATTTTATTTCATATACATAGTGCATGGATTGTGTCAAGTCTTGGGTTTTGATGTGGAGAGTAAAGTAGAAGTTGATATAATGTGTATGGCAATGGCTATACAAAACCTGGATGTGAATGTGGATTATGAATATGTAGGGTATCTTGTGAAGGCCATGCATGAAGGATTGATTATCATCCAACAGAACCTCAATAAAATTAATTTCAAGTATTATTCTTTCATGTGTCACCTCATTCTATATTTTAATGTTGATAATTTTGATAAGAGCTTGATAATATATCAATTTGATAAGGAGGGAGAGAGATTACCAATTAAACATTGGACAAGTGCTTGGGATATGAACTGTTAGAGTAATAAAGTGTTTTCTTATTAATTAAAATATATTAATTTAATTATTAAGTCACTTATTATCTCTTTCTACTTAAGCTAAACTTTAGGCATATAATAATTAATTACTTTATTAATTATTATTGTGCAACCTAGGTTTTAGCTTTTTAGCTTTTTAGATCTCCTTTTATAAGGATTGATCTCTTTTGTATTCATAAAAGATTATTCATTATTGAATTGCAAGTTTTGTTTTTGCACATCAAGAATGATTTCTCCTCTCTTGTGGATCAATGTGTTTAGGTATCCATAGCTTCTTGCTTCTTCTCTCTCTTTCTGTGACAAGTGTTTGCATGTAGGTGTTCTTGGGAGTTGTGTGTTGTTTACTCATCAACTTCAATATGGTATCAGAGCTTCAGATCTATTTTCCCTTGTCCTCTTCTTGAGAGATTCGGTCGTGTTCATCAAATCTGAGTTTTCAAAGGGTTTTCTATCAAATTTGGAGGGTACCTCTTTTTTCTGGTCATCTTGGCTTCAAACAAACCTCACGGTTACGTTCACAACGTCCAAGAACCCCTATATCTGTATAAAATTTGTCCGATTTGGACAAAGTTGGAATCTGTGGCAAAAAAATTTTGCAACCGAGCTCAGCACAGATCCTGAGGCACTTTGGGCCCAAATGAACCTCGCCATTGAGCTCATAATGCCCAAAAACCACTATTTCCAAATAAGGCATGTCAAATTTGGACGTCGTTGCATTTTGAGGCAAATGTTTTTGCATGTCAAGTCGTATGACCCTAACACATAAATTGAGGTACAAATTATACCATCATGGCATGCAAATCAAGGCAAAATTGTAGGTCTATGCACACAAATCAAGGCAAAAAATTGATGTCCTAGCACACGCATTGAGGTAAAATCCATATGGCTCGATACACATCCCGAGGTGTGCATGCATTTTTGAAAAAAAATTATTATTTTTGGTCATCAAATTTAAGCCCGTGGTGGATGCAACCTCAACCCCTGGTCATATGGCGACCAGGGGCCCAGTTGTTTAGCCCCAGGGGCCTTTTATGCTGTGACAACCATTTGGCCATCAATTTTAGCCCCGTGAAGTGCTGACATCAGCACATTTGGACACCAATTTTTGGGCCCATCAACATACCTGTGGTTTTTTTCTCATAACTTGAGCATAGGGTGTTGAAATCGGGCAAACGAGATATCGTTGGAAAGTTGGTTCTAAACTCTATCCAAATCTGGAAGTTTGAATTTTTTATTTTTATTTTTTTATGGTGTTTTTTACTGTCAAAGCTAGATGTTCAGTTTTGCACTCTGGGAGCTCCATCTTGCGCATCCGGACTCTATTTTGGGCAAACGATATATGGTTGGAAAGCTTGTTCCGTAAGCTTTCCATTGTTGTGAGTTTTTTTTTCTAGATTCTGCTAGGTACTTTTTATTCATATTTTTCATTTTTGCAATCTGGTGGATATCTTGGATGTTTCAGGTCATGGGATCTCTTCCCTTTGAGGGATGGCTCATCTTAGGCTGTTATTTTATTTCAGTAGCCTTTGCTCTTCTTTGAGCAGTGTATACTTCACTTTTGTAGCATTCTTTTATCCACACACACTGAGATAAAGTGTCATTCTATTGCATATATGGGATCTTGCACATGTTTGTGCTCTATGTACTCGCACTCCATTATAAAGTGTCAGGGGGTTTGATGTTTACCTTTGTTTTCCATCTACTTTTGTCATGTGAGCGATCCTCCAACGACATTAGGTTCAAGTATCTTTATTTGTGTTTGTACTCTCTCTACACCTTCAATGTTTTCGATTCATCTTCATCATGCAATTTATATTAGATAATTTTTCAGTGTACCTATCATTACTCCCTTGTCAGCATTATGGGGGGGTTTCTACTGTTGGTTCTAATGCTTCCTTGGTTCCATAGTGTAAGCTATGTATTCAGTATTTGATTCTATGTACTAGGTGGATGTAGTGGTTGGGTACCTATGCATTCTGGTGAGATGGATCATTTACCATATGGACACTCTTTTCTTTCCTATTTTTTTGGACGCACTCTTCCAGCTTTGATTGATCAACTCTTCAGACTTTTGGTGTTTTTATGCCATCTGTATTTTTGAGTTCAAGTATTTGCCTTTATTTGCATCCTGATTCGAGTAGTGTCATTTGAGGGAACTCGTGCAGATTACAGTATTTTGTATCTTTGACTTCAGTCATTTGCCTTTGTTTGCCTCCTGATTCGAGTAGTGTCATTTGATGGCACTCATGCAGATTACAGTCTTCTCTACCTGGTCATATTTCAGTGGAGGACCTTCAGATCAACAGTTACTTCTTCACAGAGTTTGCAGCTTCTTGCTTCAATGATGTTCTACATGTTCATCCTTGTTCCTATTTTCTAGAACATTCCCTAGTTTTGGAGGCTTCTTTAGTCCTTCAGACTAGTCTTTGTCTCTTTTTGGAGTAGAGTTTTTACCATGTGGTTTTCTCTATTTCTCCGATTTATAGAGACTCTCTTTTGTACTTGGGTACCTGATCATGCCTTTTGTTGCCGAGACCCATTTGCTTTCAGTAGTTCTTTCTAGGTTTTTAGCTTCTCCCAAAGTTTATCTTAAGGGGGGGTGTTAGAGTAATAAAGTGTTTGCTTATTAATTAAATCATACTTATTTAATTATTAAGTCATTTATTATCTCTTTCTACTTACGCTAAACTTTAGGCATATAATAATTAATTGCTTTATTAATTATTATTGTGCAACCTAGGTTTTACATTTTTAGGTTTTTAGACCTCCTTTTATAAGGATTGATCTCCTTTGTATTCATAACAAATTATTCATTATTGAATTGTAATCTTTGTTTTTGCACATCAAGAATGATTTATCCTCTCTTGTGGATCAATGAATTCATGCCTCCATAGCTTCTTGCTTCTTCTCTCACTTTCTGTAAAAGGTGTTTTCATGCAAGTGGTCTTGGGAGCTGTGGGTTGTTTACTCATCAACTCCAATATGAACTACCCAACCCCAAGTTTTCTCTATTTAAAAAATTGGATTGTTAATCCTGTATTGGAAAGAGGAATTACAAAAGACTCTCCAAATTGATAAAGAAGCTATTGAGGTCAAAATAAGAGATTACATATGGGCCATATGATCACAATTGGGGTGATTTCTATTATTTTGATGATGTCACTATAATCAAATTTTATAGTTTCCCATAACCACCTCATATTATACCTCTTTTGTACTAAATAGAATTGCAACCATTGAGTTGTTTTGGCAATTGTTATATATTGAAAAGGAATACTTGCAAGGGAATAAGAGGGGCACTTTCTTTCTTAGGAGGATCAAAATTTATGAGTTTTCAATTGGGAAAAGGTCTATAGATGAATTAAACACCTTCTTAAGACAATATTGATGAACTACAACTGATTGAATACCTGAATGACTTGAAGATCAGTGATTAGATATCACTGAGTACTAAAATGATATGTAAGATAATTGAATCAGTCATTGATGTCAACTAGTTTTGACAGTACTTATCATGTTAGTTGCAAACATCTAAACATTTGTAAAGAGGAGAGAAAAGATGAAGAAATGAGATAGCTACATAGAGAAATATGGATATGACAAATGAAGATAAGGAATACTTTGGGTAACTTATTGATGAGTCTATGACTTCATATTGTTGACTTGATTATGTTGCATTAATCTATTATGAAGGAGGAAGCAAAATGTACAAGGCAATGTGGTCAGTCGATGAAGCACTTCAGTATACACCGAGCGAAAGTATTAACCAAGCTTGTGATCGTCGACGCATTTCTTTGTTAACCGAGTATGGATGAAAGTATTAAATGCTTAAGTTTAGCCAACATAAATTGATGACCTGGAAATTGTTATGATTTCAAGATTGAGGATAAAGTTTGTTATAAGATCCATGACTAACAAAATTCAGAGAAGATCTAAAGGATGGAATTGAAACATGTTACTGACACAACCATCGAGGAAGGTTTAAGAGGAAAAATCAATGAAGGAGAATAAGCAGCAAAATCTGATGGTTGATATGAAAACAGTTTATCTGTCTATATAAGAGATATGAGTTTCACTATTGAAACATGCTGGAAGAAAGAAGACTATAGAGATTTCACATGAATACAGTTTCATGCATGCCTGATCAGACTGGTTGAAGGAGAACCGAATTGCAAAACAGTATCGAGTGTCAGAGAGCTATTACCGAGTGAAAGTAAGTTGAGGAAGTGAATTGATATATTGATCAGAGGATTTGTATGGGCTTGGAATAAATCTAAACATCTACAAGTTAAGTTGTATTGTAATCAGATCAACTACTGTTTCAGTTTAACCATTGATACAAAAAAATATCTTAACCGAGTGGACTTAACCGTCTTATGTTATGCCCCTATGTCATTCAATGAATGTACATTGTTGTCCTATTGACCCCATAGTGAATGTTGGTCGAATGATAAATGTTAGTCTTAAATCCTCTAACAAGGTCACACCTAATAGTGTGTTTGTAACCTTTAACAGGGTTGGCTCTTCACCGAGCTCACTTCAGAAGAGTGAAAATTATTTTGGGTTACCAGTCCTAGGTGGTTTTTCCCTTAACATGGTTTCCACGTTAAATCATTGTGTTATGTGTTTATGTGATTATTGCTTTGTTGTCATACTTTACATACTGCATATTTGATTTGGTCGGTAATCACTATGAGTTAATTAACTGGTAATCGATAAAGGCACAAACAGTTTAATAGTTTATGTTACCGAGCTGCAAAATTTGTTGAAATTGTTTTAAAAGTTACATCTTTGGATTTGGGACTGTAGGATAACTGATCTAACTGATTCACCCCCCTCTTAGTTATTCTAACAATTGGTATCATAGCATTGGTTGCTTGGAACAAAGTTTTAAGGACTTTAGCAGAAAGATCACAAGATGTATAAGAGGGAGGTGTCGAAGTTGAACAAGGACAACTTTACTATATGGCATAGTCAAATGAAACTTCATATAGCCAAAATTGGAGATTCGGTCTTACATCTACTGAAAATGGCTATTTACAACCACCGATTGGACCTTTGACTCTTGATCAACTAAAAGATCGACATGAACACAACATGACTATGATAGAGATTGTTGCTGCTCTATCTGATGCTGAATTCAAGGATGTCAAAGATTGCATTACTTCAAAGGAAATGTGGGATAAACTTGCTCAAGTCCATGGTGGTGATGTTAATTTCAAGAGAGCCAGAGTTGAAAGCCTAAGAGGCAGGTTTGACGATATGAAAATGAAAGAAGGAGAAAACATTGTACAATATATAAATCGAATAAAGGAGGTAGTCAATGCTATCAGAGGATCTGGTGGTGTCATTGATGAAGATACAATGGTAAGTAAAATTTTAAGAACCTTGTTGCCTGCTTATGCAATCAAAATATCTGCTATACATGAAATGCGGTCTACACCTGGCAATACTCTTACTCTTGATAGTCTGATTGGTAAGCTAACAAATTTTGAGTTGAACAATTTTGATAATAGTGTTGTACCATCTGTTGAGTCTGCTTTCATGTCTTCTCTGAAGATCGGTAAGTCTAGCAGTACACATAATATAAGGAATGACAGTGATAGTAATACTGATGATGAGCTTGATGAGCTTAAAGCTCTTATGGCCCGAAGATTACCTAAGGTAAAGGTAGATATAAGGGTAAATTACCTTTGGCATGTTTTAACTGTAAAGAAGTTGGCCATATTGTTGCTAGATGCCCAAATAGGAAAGAGGACAATAGAAACAAAGATTTATTGGGTGAAGCAAGCTATGGAAAGAGAAACAATAGAAGTTACCAACACTACAACAGAGACAACCAAGATCACAAAGATAAGGGCAAAAAGGTATGTTGCTTTGCTGAAGAGAATGATACTGATACTGACATAGATGGTGATGTTGAAGTAGTATTTGTTGTGATGAAGGATGATTTTGAGGAAGAAGAAAGGTATGTAGAAACAACACTCATTTCTAAAGTTAGTAAAAATGATACTTGGATCATTGATAGTGGTTGTACACATCACATGGCTGGTGATGAAGAAAAGTTTGATCATCTTGAGCATTATAATGGAGGACCAACAAGAATGGGTAATGATACACCATGTATGGTTAGAGGAAAAGGATCTTTATTAATAAATGATAAAATCAAATGTGATAATGCTTATTGGGTAAAAGGATTGAATTACAATTTTCTAAGTGTGGCACAACTTAACAACTCAGGTCACCGAGTACCTTTTGAAAGCAAGAAGGTAAAGATATTTGATGAAAGTGGAAATCTTGTCAGAACAGGAGGACAATCAAAAGGTAACTTATTTTATCTTGACAATGTTGAGACTTCTTGTTTACCGGTGAAAAATGAGGATGCATGGTTATGGCATAAAAGGTTATGTCATGTAAATTTTGATAACATGATTAAGATCAGTAGAAAGAAAAAGGTTAGAGATCTACCTAGCCTAACAAAGCCTGATCATGTTATGTGTTAGGAATGTCAAAAGGGCAAAATGACAAAATCTAGTTTTAAGAGTAAAGACTATTCAACAAAAAGAATCTTGGAGTTAGTTCACACCGACCTATGTGGTCCCATGAGAACTCAAAGCTACTATGGAGATAGATACTTTATTCTATTTGTTGATGATTACACTAGATTGATGACTATAATGTTTTTAAAAGAGAAATCTGAGGCATTTAAAATATTTAAATGGTACAAAGAAAAAGTAGAAAAAGAAACCAGGAAAGAACTTAAATGCTTGAGGTCTGATAGAGGTGGTGAGTTTATTTCTGATGAATTCACTAACTATTGTAATGAGCATGGCATAAAAGGCCAAGTTTTTGCACTGAGAACACCGCAACAGAATGGGATTGCTAAAAGGAGAAACAAATCAATTGTTGATTGTGCGAGGACACTGATGATAGAAAAGAATGTTGCACAAGTATACTGGAGAGAGGCAGTTAGCACAACTGTATATGTTATGAACCGAGTACAATTGAAAAAAGACACAAACAAAACACCCTACGAGTTATGGTTTGGTTACACACCGAGTGTAAGTTACTTTAGAATTTTTGGTAGAAAATATTTTATTCTGAAAGATGATAGGAATGGAAAATTTGACTCTAAAGGGGATGGGGGAATATTTCTTGGATATTCTACTAAAAGAAAAGCTTGCAAGTGTCTAAATAAGGTTACTAATAAGATGATTGAAAGTGCTAATGTCAGAGTTGATGAATTTGATGATAAAAATGATGAAGAAAGCGCTAAGGAGCCAGAAGACTATGGTAGATTCACTTATATTGAGCATCCAAAGTACCTACTAAAGCCACAGGTTGAGTTGATTGAGCATCAGGAAAATAACATCGAGGAACAACAAAGGGAAACTGAGGAACAGGAAGAAGCTATCGAGCAAGGAAATGAACCTAAACAGAATGAAGAACAAAGGAGAGATCAAGTGCTAGCGAGATTTGTCAGAAGACATCATCCTAAGAACCAAATCATTGGAGATAGATAAGCTAGGATATTAACAAGGAGTAAGTTAAGACAGAATGTATGCTTAGTCTGTGAATTTGAACCAAAGAATGTTAAGGTTGCACTTGAGAATGATAAATGGATAAATACTATGAATGAAGAGATAGAACAAATTGAGAAAAACAAGACATGGACTTTAGTACCTAGACCAAAAGATAAGAATGTTATCGGTACTAAATGAATTTTCAAAAATAAGCTGAATGAAAATGGAGAGGTTACAAGAAACAAAGCTAGACTTGTTTGCAAGGGATATGCACAGGAAGAAGGTATTGATTATGGTGAAACTTTTGCACCTGTTACTAGACTGGAAGGAGTCTGCATGTTACTTGCATATGCTACACATAAGAAATTTAAAGTCTATCAAATGGATGTAAGTCTGCTTTTCTGAATGGAATACTAGAAGAGGAAGTCTACATAGAACAACCAGAAGGGTTTGTTGATCCAAATCAGAAAGACATGGTATGTAGACTACACAAAGATTATATGGTTTAAAGCAAGCACCAAGATCCTGGTATGAAATGTTGCATACTTAACCTTTAAGTATTGGTTTTGTAAGAACTAGTGAAAACAATAATTTATACATGAAAGGAGGATCTGATGATACTATTTTGATTATTGAAATATTTGTGGATGATATAATTTTTGGAGGACAAGATTATATTTGTAAATCATTTGCTGATGAGATGAGAAAAGAATTTGAAATGTCTATGTTTGGAGAGATTAAATTCTTTCTAGGCTTGTAGGTTATTCAGCAAAATGATGGAATTTTCATCATACAATCAAAGTACATAAAGGAAGTATTCAGAACATTTGGCATGGAAGATGCTAAACCAGTTGGAACACTGATGGTCATAGACTACAAATTAGCAAAAGATGATGAATCTACAGAGGTAAACTAGACATTGTACAGATATATGATTGGTAAACTGATGTATGTAGTACACAGTAGGCCAGATATTGCACATGCAGTGGGGATTGTTGCTAGATTTTCTATCAATCCAAAGGATTCACATATGGTTGCAGTGAAAAGAATCTTGAGATACCTAAAGAAAACAAAGGAATACGGCTTATGGTATCCTAAGGAAGGCAAATTTGAACTAAGAGTCTACATTGACACAGATTGGGATGGCAATATAGATGATAGAAAGAGCACAACTAGTGTTAGGAATAAGGTGTCTCAACCTTGGATAATTCCTATTCTTATTATTTGTTTTGTAAATGTATTTTTTGCAAATAATGTAATTAAGTGTGAGTGTACATGTCTAGTTGGCATGTTGATGTGTCACTCCACTTGATGTGTCGACATCTTGTGCGTAAGGAGATCATGACTGAAATGATCATGACGGATTCCTATGACGCGTAAGAACTATTTAAGGAATGTGCTATGACAGGTGTAAGAGCATCTTATGACTTGGGCCTATTTGGGTGCCCAAGAAGAAGTGGTTGGTGTGTGTAAGAGAATATGCCAAAAATAGGTTGGTATGACAGATTCTCTTACACTTCTCTTGTGACCGTTATTTTTGGCAAATTCTATGACATGCTATCATAGTCTATTCTAGGGATGGATGCCTATTCTTGGGATTGCATGTAACAACTATGTACATGTGGCTTTGTGCATAGGTCTTGGTGGTTGTGCCTATTTTTGGGTCCAGAGGAGTCTATATATATGATGCTGCTCCTATGGGAGAGATATGACAGAAGTTTAAGTCTTGTTGGCTTTGTCTCTCATTTCCTGAAAGAACTTGCATTGCAAGTGTATTGTAATCTTTGTGTTGAAGATAATACATTGTGCAGGTTTTGGAGTGCTGGGGTTTTTTACCGAAAGGTTTTCCCCAGGGTATATCATTATGTCATTCTCTATTTTTTTGTATGCATGGTATGTGGTTGCAATATCTTTTTTAAAGTAGTTAACGAATCTGAAATTGTAAGGATTTATAAGAATTTGCACAATACTCTCCTATAGAGATTAGCGTAGGAAGCTGTTTCCGCACCTAAGTTTCCTTACAAGTGGTATCAAAGCTTGATCAACTTTTGATCCTAGTTGTTGGGTAGGGTTTTTTGAGCTAATCTCAAGTTTGAGTGGGAGTTTTTTGCAGAACATTCTGAATCTTATTTGCAGATTGAGATGGCAAGTTCATCATATGGAAGAATGGAGGTGGAGAAATTTAATGGCACTAATTTCAAGTTGTGGAAACTCAAGATGGAAGACATGTTGGAAGATCGTGACCTATGGGAAGTGACTTCAAGTGCTACAAGACCAGCAACTATAGCTCAAGCAGATTGGGATATCAAAGACTGTAAAGCTAAGGGTCTCATAAGACTCTGTTTAACCGATGCAGTCCTTTTGAATGTTCTAGATGAGAAAACCACAAATAGTTTGTGGGAAAGACTTGCGGCCGTGTATCAGGCCAAATCTCTGGTGAACAAGTTGTTCCTAAGGAAGAAGTTGTACTCTCTGCAAATGGAGGAAGGTGGATCCTTAACGGATCATTTAAATGCATTTAATCTTCTAGCTGCACAATTGACATCAGCTGGTGTCAAGTTAGAGGAGGAGGATCGTTGCTACACACTTTTGTGTTCTTTACTGGATTCATGGGACCATCTTGTGATGGCTCTCGGAAGCACTTTAGTCACCTTCAAAATGGATGATGTGGTGTCTTCGCTGCTATCAGAGGAGATACGGAGAAAGGCTTCCGTTTCGGAAAAAGAAGCCCTTGCTGTTCGTGGGAGATCCACTGAAAGAGGGAAGAAAAATGACAATAAGTTTGACAATAAGGGTAGATCCAAATATTGTGGGAAGTCAAAGACTTCCAATAAGTCCAAGGCAAAATGTTGGAACTGTGATAAATCTGGGCACTTTCGTAAAGACTGCAAAGAGCCGAAGAAGAAGAAGAAAGGTTCAGATTCAGCTTTAGAAAGATCTCAAGAAGATGGCGATGCATTCATCGCAGCTTTGGCAGCCCATGCATCTGATGATGTGTGGTTGGTTGACTTGGGTGCATCTTTTCACATGACCTCTCATCGAAATTGATTCTCAAAATATGAAGAGTTCGATGGTGGAAAGGTGTACTTGGGTGATGATTCCCACCTAAAGATAGTTGGACGCGAAAGGGTCACTATCAAATTTCCTGATGGACGAGTAAAGGGAATCAACAGAGTTATGCACATTCCGGGTTTGGCACGAAACCTATTATCTATAAGTATGCTGAATGATGTAGGTGTGCAAGTTGTTTTTTCGAAAGAAGGATGCAAGATGACGAGAGGATCGATAGTGCTTGCAAGGGGTACTAGGAGAGGTACCTTATTTCAGCTAGATGCATGTATTCCTCTATGTAATAGTTCTTCATCCTCACCATCTGAACAAGCAGTGAAGAAGTCTGTGGCTATTGGTTCCAATGGTAGTGCAAACACTTTGGAAGGTAAGCTTCCTGCAGAAAAGACAATGTTGTGGCATATGAGATTTGGCCACATTGGTGAAAAGGGTCTCAGAACCCTGAAAAATAAAAATCTCGTTGAGGGGTTAAATGATTGCAATCTCGAGTTCGACTTCTGTGAACACTGTGTCTATGGTAAACAAAATCATGTTCAGTTTTACTCTAGTTCTCACAAATCTTCTGATGTTTTGGATCTTATTCATTCTGATGTATTTGGTCCTGTAAAAGTTCCTTCAATATCCAAGTCTGTATTTTTTGTATCTTTCATAGATGGTTACAGTAGAAGGACATGGATTTATTTCCTTAAAAGTAAGACACAAGTCTTTAGTCGGTTCAAGGAATTTAAAGCTCTTGTAGAGAATCAGACTAGTAAGAAGATTAAGTGTGTGAGAACTAACAATGGTGGTGAGTTTTGCTCAGTAGAGTTTGAACAGTTCTGTAAAGAACAAGGTATCGAGAGGCATAAGACAACTCCTTATACCCCACAGCAAAATGGAGTTGTAGAGAGAATGAACAGGACACTGATGGAGAAGGCTAGGAGTATGCTTAGTGGAGTTGGTTTAGAACAAAGGTTTTGGGCTGAAGCTGTGGCCACTGCTTGCTATCTGGTTAACAGATCTCCTACATCAGCCCTTATTGGTAAGACACCCATGGAGGTGTGGTCTGGTAAGAAGCCTTCAATTAGACATCTTCATGTTTTTGGTTGTGAAGCTTATGCACATGTTCCAAAGGAGAAAAGATCTAAGTTGGAAAATAAAGTCGTTAAATGTATTTTCATCTGATACAGTGCTGGTGTGAAAGGATACAAGCTTTGGGATCCTGTGACTAGTAAGGTGTTGTATAGTAGAAATGTTATTTTCAGAGAGCTAACATCTTCTCCTATTGTGCTACAACCAGATGAAAAAGAAAAGGAAAAAGATGTTGTTCAGTTGCCTCCTACCCCTGAGAAGACTAAACAGAGAGACCATGTTGGGTCTAATGATGAGGAGAGCTCTAGTAGCTCTGATAGTTCGAAAGAAGAGGAAGAAAAACCTCAACCACAGCCCTTGAGGAGATCCACGAGAGAAAGAAAGCAACCAGAAAGGTTTGGTTATTCTATGTTAGATTCTAGTTGTGCCTTTGCTTTGATTACTAACACTGATGAGCCTAGGTCTGTGAAAGAGGCTTTGGGCATGGAAGATGCAGGTTCCTAGATTGAGGCTATGGATGATGAGATGGCTTCATTGGAGAAAAACAAAACTTGGGACCTTGTACCTTTGCCTAAAGGGAGAAAATCTGTTGGCTATAAATGGGTGTTTAAGAAGAAATTCTGTGCAGATGGCAGTGTTGAAAGGTATAAAGCTAGATTGGTTGCAAAGGGGTATTCACAGGTAGAGGGAATAGATTATGGTGAAATATTCTCTCCTGTTGCAAAGTTGACATCCATTAGATTTCTGTTATCTCTTGCTGCATCATATGATTTAGAGATAGAATAGATGGATGTGAAGACAACTTTCCTTCATGGTGATTTGGAGGAAGAGATTTATATGTCACAGCCTGATCACTACATTGTTAAAGGTAAAGAATCCTTAGTTTGTAGATTAAAGAAATCTCTATATGGTTTGAAGCAATCTCCTAGGATGTGGTACCTTAAGTTTGATGCCTTTGTGTTGTCAATTGGATTTGTAAGATCAAAATCAGATCATTGTATTTATTTCAGAGTTGAAAATGATCACCTTCTTATTGTTGCATTATATGTTGATGATATGTTGCTATTTGGGAAGGGTAAGGGTATGATTTCTGATTTTAAATCTCAGTTGTCAGCACAGTTTGAGATGAAAGATCTTGGGGCAGCTAGGTACATCTTGGGTATGGAAATCAGTAGAGATAGGTCTAACAGAAAACTTTGGTTGAGTCAGAGTAAGTATGTGAAGTCTGTGTTGGACAGGTTCAGCATGGCAGATTGTAGACCACTATGTGTTCCTATTATTGTGGGAACAAAGTTATCTATAGATGATTGTCCAAAATATCCTAGTGAGGTGGAGGACATGAGTAGAGTACCTTATGCTAGTGCATTTGGTAGTCTTATGTATGCTATGGTCTATACTAGACCAGACATTGCCCAAGCAGTGGGAGTCCTGAGTCAGTTTATGGCTAATCCTGGACGGGTACATTGGGATGCAGTTAAGCGAGTATTCAGATATTTGAGGGGTACATCAGATTACTCCATATGTTATCATGGTAACTCTTCTAGATCTCTGCATTCAGTTTGTATTCATGGGTTTGTGGATTCAAATTGGGCAGGTGATATTGACAGCAGGAGATCCACCAGTGCTTGTGTTCACTATGTTTGGTGGTGCCATTAGTTGGATGAGTAAGCGACAACCTGTGGTTGCTTTGTCCACTACAGAAGCTAAGTACATGGCTGCTACTCATGCTTGTAAAGAAGCCATTTAGCTTAGAAGATTGTGTTCTGATGTTGGTGTTGATGCAGAACAGATTACTATTTGGTGTGACAGTCAGATTATTTGCCTTGCAAAGAATCCAACTTTCCATGCTAGAACGAAGCACATTGATGTGCATTTTCACTTTGTGAGAGATATGGTGGAAGATGGAAAGGTAAATTTGGAGAAGGTAGATACTGTGAAGAATGTTGCAGATGCATTAACAAAACCAGTGGGCACTAAGAAGTTCAGATGGTTTTCGGAGTCTATGGGCCTTTTGGCCTATAGCGGTTAAAGTTCCTGTTATGTTCCTGTTGCTCTACAAGGTGTTCGACAAGTGGGAGAATGTTAGGAATAAGGTGTCTCAACCTTGGATAATTCCTATTCTTATTATTTGTTTTGTAAATGTATTTTTTGCAAATAATGTAATTAAGTGTGAGTGTACATGTCTAGTTGGCATGTTGATGTGTCACTCCACTTGATGTGTCGACATCTTGTGCGTAAGGAGATCATGATTGAAACGGTCATGACGGATTCCTATGACACGTAAGAACTATTTAAGGAATGTGCTATGACAGATGTAAGAGCATCTTATGACTTGGGCCTATTTGGGTGCCCAAGAAGAAGTGGTTGGTGTGTGTAAGAGAATATGCCAAAAATAGGTTGGTATGACAGATTCTCTTACACTTCTCTTGTGACCGTTATTTTTGGTGGATTCTATGACAAGCTGTCATAGTCTATTCTAGGGATGGACACCTATTCTTGGGATTGCATGTAACAACTGTGTACATGTGGCTTTGTGCATGGGTCTTGGTGGTTGTGCCTATTTTTGGGTCCAGAGGAGTCTATATATATGATGCTGCTCCTATGGGAGAGATATGATAGAAGTTTAAGTCTTGTTGGCTTTGTCTCTCATTTCCTAAAAGAACTTGCATTGCAAGTGTATTGTAATCTTTGTGTTGAAGATAATACATTGTGCAGGTTTTGGAGTGCTGGGGTTTTTTACCGAAAGGTTTTCCCCAGGGTATATCATTGTGTCATTCTCTATTTTTCTGTATGCATGGTATGTGGTTGCAATATCTTTGTTAAAGTAGTTAATGAATCTGAAATTGTAAGGATTTATAAGAATTTGCACAATACTCTCCTATAGAGATTAGCGTAGGAAGCTGTTTCCGCACCTGAGTTTCCTTACAACTGGAGGAGCATTTTTCTTTGGTGAAAGACTTGTTACTTGGACAAGTAAGAAACAACCTTGTATTTATTAGTCTACTATCAAAGCAGAGTATGTTGTTGCTGCTACAATCTGTTCAAACATTGCTTATATCAAACAAGTGTTGGAAGGGATGAATGAGGTAATCACTAAGCCGGTGATTATATATTGTGACAACACTAGTGCAATAAATATTTTTAAGAATCCTGTAATGCATTCGAAGACAAAGCACATTTCTATTAAGTATCACTCCTTGAGAAAACAAGTACAGGAGAAGCAAGTCAAACTGGAATATGTTACATCAAAGGAGCAACTTGGTGATATTTTTACCAAGCCTTTACCGAAGGACACTTTTGAATACTTAAGGACTAGACTTGGGGTTCGTCCCCTGTCTACCGGTCACTAATGTGATCTAGAGGTTGCATCAGCCTAATCTTATTAGAAGATCATTCATGTTGATGCAACATAGCTCACACTTTGGATTATGTCTAAGGTTGTGAAAGATTTGAGGAACTAGAACAAAGAATTGGCATATCAGTATACCAAGATACATTGTTTGCACCGAACAAAAGAGAGTCACTTGGCTATTGCAGAGTTGTATGTTTTATGTTTTTCTTTGGCATTGTTGTCAAAGGGAGAGATAAACAGTATGAGAGATAAACAAAGAGATCAATAGAATATCTATCTAAGGGAGAGATAATCTGAGAAAGTCAAGGAGAGATTTGAAGATTTGTTGTTGAGAACATAAGGAATCTGAGAGATGAAAAGATTGAATCCATAGAGGAAAGTATGCACTTGTAATGCTGTTATGAAACATAGTGATTAAACATATTAAATATCAAGCTAGGGAGAGCTTACCGAGCTACAACATTTACTTACATAGTTGTAGAATACATGTTTGGTATGTGCATGACATATTTCATATTGCTTGTGTTTCCATCAATTCCAAAGGGAGAGATTGATGAACTACAACTGATTGAATACCTGAATGACTTGAAGATCAGTGATAAGAGATCATTGAGTACTGAAATGATATGTAAGATAATTGAATCATCCATTATGTTGTCATTGATGTCAACTAGTTTTGATAGTACTTATCATGTTAGTTGCAAACATCTAAACATTTGTAAAGAGGAAAGAAAAGATGAAGAACTGAGATATCTACATAGAGAAATATGGATATGACCAATGAGGATAATGAATACTTTGGGTAACTTATTGATGAGTCTATGACTTCATATTGTTGACTTGATTATGTTGCATTAATCTATTATGAAGGAGGAAGCAAAATTTACAAGGCAATGTGGTCGGTCGATGAAGCACTTCAGTATACATTGAGCCAGTGTAGTGTATACCGAGTGACAGTATTAACCGAGCTTGTGTTCACCGACACATTTCTTTGTTAACCGAGTATGGATGAAAGTATTAAATGCTTAAGTTTAGCTGACAGAAATTGATGAGCTAGAAATTGTTATGATTTTGAGATTAAGGATAAAGTTTATTATAAGATCCACGATTGACAAAATTCAAAGAAGATCTAAAGGATGGAATTGAAACGTGTTACTGACACAACCACTGAGGAAGGTTTAAGAGGCAAAATCAATGAAGGAGAATAAGCGGAAAAATCTGATGGTTGATATGAAAATAGTTTATCTATCTATATAAGAGATATGAGTTTCACTATTGAAACATGTTGGAAGAAAGAAGACTACAGAGATTTCACGTGAATATAGTTTCATGCATGCCTGATCAGACTGGTTGAAGGAGAATCAAACTGTAGAACAATACCGAGCATTAGAGAGCTATTACCGAGTGAAAGTAAGTTGAGGAAGTGAATTGATATATTGATCAAAGGATTTGTATGGGCTTAGAATAGATCTGAACATTTGCAAGTTAAGTTGTATTATAATCAGATCAACTACTATTTTAGTTTAACCATTGATACAAAAAAATATCTTAACCGAGTGGACTTAGCTGTCTTATGTTATGCCCCTATGTCATTCAATGAATGTACATTATTATCCTATCGACCCCATAGTGAACGTTGGTTGAACGATAATTGTTAGTCTTAAATCCTCTAACAAGGTCACACCTAACAGTGTGTTTGTAACCTTTAACAAGGTTGGCTCTTCACCGAGCTCACTTCAAAAGAGTGAAAATTATTTTGGGTTACCGGTCCCAGGTGGTTTTTCCCTTAACAGGGTTTCCACATTAAATCTTTGTGTTATGTGTTTCTGTGATGATTTCTTTGTTGTCATACTTTACATACTACATATTTGATTTGGTTAGTAATCACTATGAGTTAATTAATTGGTAATCGATAAAGGTACAAACATTTTAATAGTTTATGTTACCGAGCTGCAAAATTTGTTGAAATTGTTTTAAAAGTTACATCTTTGGATTTGGGACTGTAGGATAACTGATCTAACTAATTCACCCCCCTCTCAGTTATTCTAACAAATACAAGATGGACATAGGAACTATTAGATTTTGTGATCTTGAAGGGTTCATGAAGAAAATATTACTTAAGCTATTGAGCAAGAAGGATGTCCCCCCACATGAGGTGCTATATGAAGAGGATATTGTCAAAAATTTCTTTTTCAAAGCAAAAGTGCAAACTATTAGAGAAGAGTGGAAGAATTTAATAAAGGTAAATAATAGATTGATTGAACTTGAAAATAACTTCCCTAGGGTTTACCCAAATTTACCACCTTTAAAAATAATTGAAGAGATGATGAACAATTATGAGAATTTGATTGGGAAAATATCAACATTACGGGTTGCTCCATTCTAGCCAAAAATCAAGGCTATCATGATTGAAAGGATAAACAAGAAGAAAAATCTATTTTTGTCTCAAAAGCTAGTCCTACCCATGAGGGGCCACCTCAGAAAAAATAGAGATTTCAATCCCCAAGTGAAAGAACAACCCCTTAGGAAACTCATAAATGAAAGTGAGATTGCAACACAACAAATTCCTTTAGGATTATGGTTTTATTAACACTAGGGAGTTCAAACATTTCTTAGTAAAATTGAAAGGAAGAGAAGTAAAAAGGCTACTTGAACAAGAAGGACAGAGCTCAGACTCTAATTAGAAACATCATGTTACACTTTCTACATTGCAACAATTCAACCCAAATACACTAAAGTTGACAGTTGAAGAAGTTAAAAATGTATTCATGGATAGTGGTATGTTGTTACTTCTGATTTGGGATCTCTAGTCATCTTTCATTATTGATTAGATAAGGAATCAACAAGATCCAATGTTTTCATATGAGTTTGAGTTTGGAGAGTTTTCTACAAGATCTGGATTTGATCCAAGATCCAAAATATTGGCAATTTGGGTATTGGCCCCTTCCACACTTAAACTACACGTGATTATATATTGGAGAAGAAATAAGATGAAATGTTATCATAAATACAATAATGATCACATACTCTATAGAGATTTACAACATGATGACTCATGCAACATTAATGAACCAAGTAGTGGTAGAAGATAAATAAAAAAGGTTCAAAGAGATGTATATTGACATGATAGCAAAGTCCAAGAAATGTGAATAACTATATATTGGAAATTTAGAGTTAAAAGAAAAAAATAACACAATATACATCACAACTTCTCTCACTTCCTCAATAGGACAAGGTGTAAGAGGAGGTGGTTGTGCCTCAAGACACTATGAGGAAATTAGATGAATATGTAGGCAGAATCAAGGACCTGGAGGAAGATGTACTAAAGAAAATTGTGGGTATTTTGATACAAGTTCTTGAGCACATGGTTGAGAAGATAAAGGTTAAAGATGATATTCCCCATCCTTCTATTTTTATGTGATTCAATCTAGAAAAAAAAAGGTGTTGAGTATATAGATTTCTTGAAGCAATTGTATAACAAATGGTTTGTCAAATCATTTTTAATGGGAAAATTAGATATTATTGCAGATCACATGGATTATTTGCCTCCCTTAATCATGGACACCAAGGGTAAGGCCAATCGTGCTAATACATTATTGCTTTTCTTTGAAGGTAAAGAGAAATTAATAAAGGGAAAAGTCTAGTCATTCCTGGACCTTAACCACCCTCTATTTCCTTGCATCCTAGATAAAGATAAGAATCTGAAAAGTTCAAATAAGTGGATTGAGGAATTTGATGTTGTTTTCCCTAGTGTAGAAACCATGATAGTGATTGATAGATAAATTGATATTCACGAGTTTAATGAAATTATTGACAAGATGTTTAAGTTTGAGAGTAGTTATGCCAAGTTTATTTTAGATGATCATGACATAACTGTAATACCTTTATATGCTTCAAGAGGTTCTTTAAATTTGAGCTTGGACTATTTTAGAGTTTGTCCATAAGACTTAGGATAGAATAAAAAGAAAAGGAGTTCTGAGGGTGAAAACCACTTTGTGGCAGTCTCAGAACCTACAAAAGTAAAAATAAAAGATGTATCCAAAGGTGAAAACCTCTCTGAGGTGCCTAAGGATGAGATATTTGATGTCCTTTCAAGTCATTTACAAGATAGATCTCCAGTTCTAATTGAGCCCACTCAATCTATCAATTTGGGAACAACAGAAGAACCATAGTCGATCCATGTAGCACAATCTTTATCAGAGGAAGAAAAGTAAAAATTTACAACATTCCTAACAGAGAAGAAGATCAACTTTGCATGGAAATATTCAAATATGCTAGGGTTGGATCCTGATCTTATAATGCACTATTTATCTATAGCTCCAAACGTTAAACCTATTAAGCAAAAATTGAGAAAGATGCATCCACATGTTGCACTCTTGGTAAGAGGTGAATTAGAGAAGCTCCTAAAAGCCAGATTTATTCGAGTTATTGATTATGTGGAATGGATCTCTAATATTATACCTATTTCTAAACCAGACAAATCAATAAGAGTGTGCACCAATTTCAGAGATGTAAACAAAGCATGCCCTAAGGATGATTTTCCATTACCTAACATTGATATGATAGTAGACATGACTGTGGGCTTTGAGATGTATTCTTTAATGGATGGTTTTTTTGAATATAATCAAATAAAAATTGCTCTAGAGGATCAAGAGAAAAATGCTTTTACATGTGCATGGGGTACCTTCTGCTGGAATGTCATGCCATTTGGGCTTAAGAATGTCGGTGCTACATATCAGAGAGCTATGACTTCTATTTTTCATGACATGATGCATAGGACTATGGAGGATTATGTTGATGATACTTTAGCAAAATCTATGATTAAAGCTAAACATCTAAATGACTTGAGCAAGATACTAGATAGAATGGAAAAAATTAGTCTCAGACTAAATCCTAAGAAGTGTGCTTTGGGTGTCACTTCTGGAAAGCTCTTAGGATACATAGTTTCAAAGAAGGGCATTGAAGTTGATCCAGCTAAAGTAAAGGTTATAATGGAGATGCAACCTCCTGAGAACATCAGTCAAATGAGGACATTGCAAGGTAGATTTCAATCTATCAGATGCTTCATATCTCAGCTAGCAGACATATCACAACCTTTTACAAAGACATTACATTAAAGTGTGACCTTTGCATGGAGCGAGGAATGTGAAAAGAACTTTAATCTTATCAAGAAATATCTATCAAATCCTCCTATCTTGATGCCTCCCATTCAAGGGAAGCATTTGATCTTATATGTCTCCACTACATATACATCACTGGGGGCATTGCTTGCATAGCATGATGAGAACAAGAAGGAAAGAGCTATATACTATATCAGTAGAACATTGGTGGCATACAAAAAGAATTATTCAATGATTGAGAAAGCTTGTCTAGCTATGGTCTTTGCATCACAGAAATTGAGACATTATATGTTGGCTCATACTACACATTTAGTATCTAAGATTGATCCACTAAAGTACCTACTAAGCAAAGCTGCCCTCATGGGTAGATTAGCCAAATGGGTCATGCTCTTAAGTGAATTTGACATTGAATATGTTGAAAGAAAAGCTATTAAAGGCCAAGTTATTGTTGATCAATTAGTAGATGCACCTTTATTTGATGATACACCAGTGCAAATGGAATTCCTAGATTCCTCTATCATGAATCTTTCTTCTAGAGAATGGCAGTTATTCTTTGATGGCTTCTATACACAGAATGGATCTGGAGTAGGCATATTGTTCATAACTCCTCAAGGATACTCAATCCCAAAAGCATTTAGAATCAAGTTTCCTTGCACAAACAATATTGTTGAATATGAAGCCCTTCTTAATGGCATGAAAATGGTAATTGAGTGGAGAGTAATAGAATTACACATTCATGGAGACTCACAACTTGTAATCCATCAAGTCAATGATGTGTACCAAACTAAAGATGAAAAGCTTGTTCCATACAAGAGAATGGTAGATGATCTAAAGAAGTATTTCATATCTATCACATTTGAGAAAATACCTAGAACATAGAATAAGGCTGCCGATGCAATGGCAACATTATCTACTTTATTACAACAACCTTAACATGAGCTATGCTACGAGTTCCTGGTGGAAGCACTATCTTATCCTGCATATGACTCCCCTAAAACCTACATGATTTGCATTATTGTAGGTCATGATTCATCCAGATATAAAAACATATTCTCCTATCTCAAAGACCAAATCATCCCCAATACCTTTAACCGTCATGAAAAGAGATACCTTATCCATCATGCCTCCCGGTATGTCATCATTGGTCATGGTCTTTACAAATGAGGTCTAGATGGTACACTCATATTTTTAGAACAAGAATAGTCTCAACGTGTGTTAGAGGAAGTCCATGAGGGTATATGTGGGTCACACTTGAATGGTTTAACACTAGCTTGAAATCTTATTAGGGCTGGGTACTATTGGTCGGCAATGGAGAAAGAGTCTATCAAGTTTGCTAAGAACTGTCAAAAGTGCCAAGTACATGGTAACTTAATTCATGCTCCAGGGAGAGATCTAATTCCCTTCACTACACAATGGCCTTTTCATCAATGGGCCTTTGATCTTATAGGAGCTATACATCCTCATTCTTCTAATGGACATACCCATATAATCACAGCTACAGATTATTTTACAAAATGGGTAGAAGCAGTCCCTTTGACACAAGCAACTGGAAAACAAATATCTATGTTCATCTTGAACTACATCATATGCCGGTATGGTATTCCACATTCCATAGTCATAGATAACGGTGGACAATTTAAGAACAAAGACTTGGATGATCTATGTGCCAAATTTAAGATTACACAACATTGGTCATCTATCTACTATCCTAAAGGGAATGGACAAGCCGAGGCTTCTAACAAGAATCTATTGAAAATATTACACCGTACAGTTAATAAAACAAGAAGAGACTGGCATCTCATGATCAATCCAGCTCTCTGGGCCTATAGAACAAGTATTAGAACACCTACTGGGGCTACACCTTTTGCTTTAGTTTATGGGTCTGAAGTAGTACTTCCTATTGAGGTCGAAATCCCATCACTAAAAATCAGAATGCATGGTTTGGTAACTGATGATGACTACAGAGTATCTAGGTTGCAAGAACTTGAACTACGAGATGAGCACAGACAAGCAGCGTATGATCATCTCAGAGTATATCAGAAGATCATATCCTATGGCCTCCAATGTATCTTGGACGTATCATATCCAGTCAGAGTCCTTTGAAGCTTCATCTGAGTCAGTTAGTCTATCTCATCTCCAAAAAGGATTTTGCATCTACAACAATGCAATCAAACATCAAACATAAACGAAAAACAATCTATGATTTTTACATGCTTTTATCTCCTTGTATGCTTACTGATTCACATTGAGATTTTTGCATATTTTGTTCCCACGAGCTCTTCGATGATGTCCTTTACATGATTTAGAGAGTGATGACTGGGGGCATAATCTTTTCTTTGTTTTCTTCTTGTATGTGAAAATCTAACAACTTTAGAAATTCTGGATTGAAATGGTGTCCGACTGTAAGAGCCTCTATCTTGAATTGGATGGCCATGCGTACCTCGACCATTGATACCTAGAAAATTCAAGGAAGTTTGATCTAACTATTGTCTTTTTTGAGTGAGTTCTTTCTCCTATTGTGAAATGTGATCTTACCTAAGGATGTGAACGATAAGGGTCACTACGGGTAATTCACATTGGATTTAGAATGATATCTTGATAGCTTGATGTGTTTGTAATGCAAGGCGTATTTAGGTCATCATGACATCTATGTTTTGATGCTTATACAAATTGCTATATCAAAATGGACATGATATTCAGGTCATCCTAGCACTTATGTCTTGGTGCTTATATCTAATCCGACATTCTGAAAACAAAATCAATATTCATATGTCTATGGTTGTCTAGCTAGTGGGCATTGTATTGATTCTTGAGCATAAAAATCAATATTCATATGTCTATGGTTTCATAACTAGTGGGCATTGTATTGATTTATCCAGTTACCTAAAAATTCAATGATGAGAATGACCGACACATGATTAGTGACTAGGTCCTAGGTCCTAGGTTTGCATTTCATTTTGCACTTTGCATGATTGCATGATCTCACAAATTATTGAATTAAACTTAAACACTTAAACGATTCTTCAAAAAATGCTAAACATGACTATAAGAGCTGAATCTTACACAAAGGTCCATCCAACAAAATAGCAAGTAGAATCCTTTCTCAGGATCAAAATCAAAATCTGAGATCATTTATATTATTCGCTACTTGCATAATCAACCTTCAATCATCAAAGAAATCCAGAATTCAACTTAACTGATTATCTTACATCAAACTATCAAAATTTCAACTTGGTTAACCATGGTCAACTCATGGTAAACCTAGTCAAACTTGGTCTCTAGGACCTCTAAACTATGCAGAATGTGTTCCCGGACATGTATAACCACTTCTCAAATCAATTAAGATGCTTCTAAACTATAAACGCTAACTTTTCTTCTCAAATTTCAATTTTAATCCCGAAGGGGGCATGGCATTGCACATCATTCAAAGTCTGTAACTCAATTCTGTCAATCAATCTTTCCTTAGTAATCAAGACAACAACCACGTCTAGTTGTTGATTCATCTAAATTCCTCATCACTTGGGGAAAATCTATCATCTCTTGGGGCATATCAGATTCATCTAGTATCCAAATCTATCTCGTAAACTATATCAGCTTTTCGTAACTATCGGTTCATTAGTGTTGTTTCCTTGGTTCTTCGTAACTGATGAGTTCAGGGTGTGATACTAATATGATTCATACAAGGACATTGAGGTTTGGAATCGGTCACTCACTTCTTTGCAATCATAAGGTTCATAATCAGGCATTTTGGCACTTTTTCATAATCACCGGTTCATTGTTGATATAACTAGCATCATCTCGATTCCTGGTCATTCTGGGCCTGAGTCGATATCTTTCAATCTTTAATCTTTCAAATCAGTTTCATACGTATATCAAAACACATACTATTCTTTGAATCACTGTGCTTTGACCTCCTACATCTTCAATTCGAACGAAATCGACATCGAAGTCCTAACCTAAGGCACATCTGCACATTATCAAAATCCTAATTGATTTTATCATAAATTCTGCATCGAGGAATATTCCTAGCAATATTCCTATTTATTCTAATTATCTTTAATTTAATTATTATTTGGCGATGAATCCTATTTATCCTAAAGTTTGATTAATTAAATATTCTAAATATTTAATTAATTAATTTAATTTTTCCACTTAATTATTTAATTTGATTTAATTCTATTTATTCCTAATTATATTATTTAATTTTGACAATAAATCAAATCTCCTACGAATAATTGATTAAATATTTATTTAATTGATTAAATCCAAGTTGTCAATATTTAATAATATAGTTTTGAATAAAAGTTTGATTACAATAATTGATTAACCCACAAATCAGTTATTTTTAAATTTAAAATCAGTTAAGTTGAAGATAAATCACTTTATTTATTTAATTAATTCATGATTATTTGTGCACATTCAAAGAGCAGTTAAACTTTAAATCAGAAAATCAATTCAAGTTGTTATCTTTTCGAAACTCAACATCTATTTTGAGTTCAAAGTTGATCTAAACTTTTGATTTGAGTTAAAAAGTTGTTCTTGCATGATTTTATGAGTTATCTATTTTTAATTTCTTGTTAACTCAAAAATCAACCTGAGTTCATCAAGAGTGATTTATGACTTTTTCCATGCATCCTCAAGCCCTGGATTTCTATAAAATCAAGGCTCAGCTCTTTACAAAGGATCCACAGAATTTGCATACTTACTTTGGCAAATTGACATTAGAGGAATCATCAAGCTTCTTGCGAATCAACATTTTGTGAGATCAATCTTGTTTTCAATTCATTCTAGTTTCATATTTCATATCATTGTTAGCTTAATTTGCATATCATTTCAATCCATTTAGATTAATTTATTATCAGTTTTTCTCATCTTATTGCATCAAAAATAAATAAAAATAGATTAATTTGCATGCATATTTTATTGCTTTCATCATTTAAATCCTTCGTTTAGTGTTGCATTGTCACTGATCTCGGTCTAATATGAGAATACCATACTCATACCTACTAGAAGGTAGTAAATCACCTGGTTAGCTATATTGTTCTTATTTGCATATTTTGATTTTTGCTAACCTCTAATGTTTTACTGAAGTGTTGTGTCTACAACTAGGTACAAAATTCACACACACAATAACTAATGTCAGGTGGAAGGAGGTCATTACACAGGTTGAAGACTTGAAAAAAATTAACTAGCCAAGTGATAATGAGGTTGGGAGATGGGAAATTATTACAAAGAAGAAGGACAAGAAAGAAAAGGAATAAGCAAAAGGGGTCTCATAATTTAGTTTTGGGTCTTTTTTTAAGTTTGTTGTTTGTGTGATGACAAGGCCACTAACAAACTTTAAGGAAGTTATTTAGTTATTTGCATGGACATATTTCTCGACTCAGTTATGCCATAGATGTGCCACAAAGTCAGGATTGAAACTAAAAACTGATTTGAAGATGACATGATATGTTCAATGCCCTTGCTCTTCTCTAGCTTCATGTTGGAGACACATCACCCTTTGTTACAACAACTCTTTCCAATAATTTTAAAGATTAGATATTTTATTACCCTTTCACCAGGATGGAAAGATCTCACAAGCACTCTTGCTTCACTAAGATAAAATTATGAATATTTTATTTTATTGTTGAGATATGATTTTGTATGACTTGAAGCTTGTTGAATTTCTTGTATTATAAAAGGAATACTAGGATCATTTATAAAGTCTTCTAAAAATTTTATCTATGAGAGCATAATAGATATAGTGTTCTAAGCCTATAGGTTTTATAGATAGGTGCTTTGAGATGTATGAAATGTGGTACAATGGAAATGATGGGTTTATATAATGTTTTAAGTCATGTTGTTGTCTTCGCTCTATATTAAGACATTTCATATGAAAGGAATATAAAGTAATCTCTTGTTTCATCTATTTGTGTCATGGATATGTGTTAATCATTTTTATTATTTCTTTCAAGGAAAGAATTAAATGGCTTAAAGTGATTCACACCAAAATGTTGAAATATAGTGTGGATGTGTTATAGTAATTCATGTCATGTTGATTTACTTAAATGCAAAGCATTATCCGTTGGTTTAACCTTGATTTGTTTTGAAAGTTGTTCATTAAAGTGAAAATATCTTGTAGTATTTTGACTCTATTGCCAAATGGAATAGGTGCTAGTCTAGGGTGTGAAGGGATATATTTGAGAGCCAAAAATTCAAAATCAGAATCCTTTTAATTTTTTGTTGTACGAGTAGGTTTAGTATAGTTTAATTCTCAACAATAATTGAAGTCATGATGGGTTTATATACTAGATGGGTAAATTAAAAGATCCCATTACTATTTAAAGTTGAGAATTATCCACTGTTAGAGGTATGTACTTGTTATCGAAAGATTGTTATCATGTATACAAATCAGTGAAATATGAACACCCTCCTAAGTTTAGTGGACCTCAAAGTGAAGGAGGCTTGTATAGACTTGTTGAGTTACATTTTCTTGTCTTCAATTAGTGAATAGGATTAGATATATTGTCCAACTTTCAATCTCATAGTCCAGGTCTTTTAAATTTCATTTAGGATTGAAGGTAACAAGAAAAATTGCTAACATGTTCCACCAAATTTTGAAAAAAATGCTTGTGTGCCAAAATTAAAAATAAATGCTAGTTTTTTGAAATAACTTGGTAGGAAAATTACATACCCATTTACAAATAGGCATTACTTCTATAAAGGTATTAATTTTATTTCCTCACTATGGGCTCATTTCTTCTTTGTTTACACAAGAGGGTATTGGGAACAAGGCTCCAAAATGAATACTAGTGTCAAGCAACCTTGATTGTGCATTTTTTTTACCTCCTCCCTCTATGATAGCCAATTTGTCACATTCCCAAGTAGGAGGCTTTCCCATTTATATGTTTTTAAAGTTTTTTCAAACTAGTTTATAAGATTTAAATGTAGTTTTAAATTTGAAAGCGCCCTAAATCAAACAATATTCATTGAAAACAAAAACCATATGATATCTTCTAAATCATAGGACCTTAAAATCATAATTTATAAACCCTAATTTTAAAGTTGAATTATTTTAGTTTATGGTACAATATAAAAAATAGAAATATCAATTGATTTGTACAATTGATATAGCAATTGATATATTGATCAATGACATATACTCATATTTATAGGGTTTAGGGTTGGTTTACATGACTACGCATGTTTAGAGTTGAAATCTCGAGTTTATTTTACACCATTTATCATATTTAGGATTTAGGGTTAGTCATCAACAATAGATTTCAACTTGGATGTTCATAATAGATGCCACTTTGAGTATTTAAACTTGGATTTATGGAGAAATAAATTAATGGTTTAACCAATTAAGCTTAACCTATATTTTACTCATCTCAAAATTATTACTATTGTGGTACCAACCTAACATGTTTTAATAAATTAATATAATTATTTAATTAAATTTTTTTTATGCAAATGTATGATGTCGAGTTCAAACTAGTAAATAAAAATTCACCAGTAATTTAATAAATAATTTTTTTACACATTTAACAATCATGATACAACCTCAATAAGACCACCTAATTAGAGGAGAGAAATTACGGTTGACTAGATACCACATAATAAAATAAAATAAAAATAGTGGTAGCACTATAAATTGTAACCTTGTACAATTCACACCACATTTTGTGCCCTTTCCTTAGTGTGCAGTGTCCTAGCTCTTATTCAAACCCATTTTTGGCTGAAAGACTGAAAATATGATGTCATATGTCTACATGATTATTAGAATGGTTACCCCAAGCTCAATACACTTCATCTCTAGCTTCATTTCCTTAAATTTCTAGGTCAAAGATATCTAAGGCACCCTTGATCCTCTAATTTGAACACAAATTCAAAAGTGTCAATGTTGAGTTTCTATCATTTTCTCCACAATCTTATATCTTAATATGAATATTGGGAGTCAGTTTAATTTATGAAAGTACCTAAGAGAATTCTTTCATTTCATTTTCATTATCTCTCATCTACACAACATCTCATTCCAAGCATTCAAGATGATATTTCATTGCATTTTATTCTTCAAATCTAAGCATTGCGGCAAGTTACAACAACCTTCATGCAAGCATGTATTTATCACTAACTTCCTTTATGTCAAGTCATGTTATTGCATCAACAAGGTATATGATTCAAATAAGTTGATGTTAAATCTAGTCTTTGTTATGTTACAACACATTTAATTTAAATAAATCTCAATTATGTCATGGTTAATTCCAAAATAGGGGCTTGACCTAGGAAATCCCCCATTAACCCAACATTTTTCCTTCTTTACATATGTAGGTGACAAGACTAGGAGGCACAAATGTGGCATCATACAAATAAAATAAAATCCTACAAATTAGACTTTCATAGATCTAAAAAGGAAAGGCCAATGCCACTCCAAGCGACGTAGTCCTAGATATTTTAAACATTTTTTTTGGGGGAAGGTTCTAAGTAGCATATTGATTCTGGAAAAAACTAGTTTCATTTGCATCCAACACCCCTAGGTCAATGTCACTCAAAGTAACGTAGTCCTCCTTATTTCATCCTAGATTCAAGATACATATTCTTCTCTATATTTTCTTTATGCATCTGTAACCTAGTCTATGTATTAGTTTTGTTATTTGTTGTGTATGTCAAAAACCCTCAATTTTCCACCTTTGACCCTAGATCTGGCATCCTACTCATGTACTTTTATAGAATAATTTTAAACTCAAACAAGGAGTGTTGGATTCATATTGTGTACAATTCTTTGAGCCAAGTGGATTCACTCTTCTTCAATATAACTATAAGGTGGAAAATAGGGTCGGTTTGACTTATGCATGTAGAACTAGGAATCTTAATTCTATCTCACTTTCTCATTGGAAGGGAGAATTATCCATTTGGATTAAGATATTTGGCCACAAATTGGATTTAGTAGCCCTTCATTGGGAATTGAAATTGATCACATAATTATGAAAGAGGAATAAATAAGCAAGGATAAAGTATGGAAAAATAATAGTTTTTAGCACACACAACAACATGTATATCGGATCTACAAACTTTAGCTATATATATGAAGAATATGGACAAAGAGGAACTTGCTGTCAAAATCTAGGCAAAAAACTAAGGGGCAACAATGAGCAGGGTAACCTAGTCCTAATTTTTTCTGGATTTGTGAAATAGGGTTCTATAGGTCTGTTAATGATTGATTTGAAGCTAGATTCATGTCTCTATAAATTACCACTTACACACAAAAAGAGATAATTTTTTGGGTTGATGGAGGTTTGTCGAGGTCAAATTTTGATTTAAAAATCAACCTTGAAATTGAAATTAATTAAAATAGAGATTAAAGTATGTTATGTAGCAGAGGTTGTTGAAAATTTTAAATTAATTGAAATGGAAATTAAAGTGTGTTATGTAGCATAGGTTATTGAACATCCAGTATACTAAAAGGGGAGGGGTGAATTAGCATACCCTTGAAAAATTTAAAACATTCAAGTAGCTATCACATAATATACTTCAAACTTGCTAGAAATAAAAGAACTAAAAGTAAATAACACAACAACACATAACACCATATATTTTTTCATGGAAACCCAAGATGGGAAAGACCATGGAGAGGGTTAACTCTCAAGTATTAAGTAATCGGTTAAAAAATATAGAGGGTAGCTCACTCTCGGTGTGGCTCACTATCCTCTAGATACAAAATTTTATAATAGTATGAAGTAAAAAATTGAACTAATAAAAGTGCATCAAGGTATGCATTGAGTAAAATTCTCACAAAGGTGCCAAAATCCTTTTATATCGATTCAAAATTACATACAACAGTTCACTTTTTACATCAATAGTTTGCATATACAAATCATAATATATTTACACCATCACTATAGACATCTATAGATTAATTGCTTAGATCATCATGTTTATATACAACCATCCATATACCTCCCTTCCATGTCGATTGAAGCTGTCGACGTTGGATGAGACCCAGAAGATAAAACAAAGTAATTAATCAAAATATGTAAATGTAGTTAGCCTAACAAAAAATGTTTCTTACCATAACTATATATGGGTCTGGACCAAAATACCCATACGCTAGAATAAACTTGAGTAAATTTTGTTACAACCATTAATTCCTCCGTCAATGAACTGTAGAACTAGACTAGTAGATGTAACAACAAGGAAGCTTTATTGAAATGTCCAGAATACTGTCATCAATGAAAACTGTAAAAATTGGGGTAACCTAACAATCTTCCCCTTTTTCATTGATGGAAAACCAAAATCTATGGAAAACCAAACATTTCCATAGCTTCGTCACAACAAAATTCTAAAACTACAAAACTTCAACCCCCCTCCCCCCCCCCACCCAAGAGGGAAAACCTTATTTTTGGCTTCTCTTTTTTTTTTTTCAAAAAATTGTGTGGAACATTTTTTTTACTACATGTATAACTCCTTTACTCCCCCAATGAAAAAGGGTGCCAAAAAATAAAGAAAAATATATACATTTGCATGAAATAGAGAAACTTATAATTGGAGGAACTTAGGTATCACCAGTCTAAACATATTTAAATGTATGAATGTATGATTCAACCTATGAAGCTCAGAAATCCACTTGTCTTTATTATTTTTCCATTCCATGATAGCATGTACAAGAAGGTGTATGTAAACATGAATAGTCGCAAGAAAATTTTCTCCACCTTCTATGGTAACTGGATCAGTTAGAGAAACATGTTTTGCTGAAAGTGTTGCCTGACTAAGAGAAGAGACGCATGGGGCACACAAATCTTGAAGATTTCCCAATGGGACAATGATGTTTTCTCTTTGTTGTTGTAAAGAAAATAATGTCTTTTACAACTTCTCCAATGAGGATTTTTCATTGCCATCTAAATCTTCGGAGAGTTTGTATGACTTACGTGCTTGTCGAATGGACACTTTTATACCATCAATTTCTTGTTTAATCTTCTCAATGGCCTCAATCTAATGCAAGGTATACTCATACAATTTTCCATACTCAAGTAAAAATTGTCCTTCTTGAATAAGGGAATGAAGATCATCAAAATATTGGCACACTTGTCTTTAAGCTCCAATAGAAGCTTGTGCTTAGTTTCCCATTCTTTCATCTAGATATAACTATCTACAGAGGTTGTCAATACCTTAACAACATTCACGAATGTTTCACATTTTTCCTTTATCTTGCAGGATGGATCAATTGAATATAGAGGAATAATTCCATGAAGAACAAAATTGGTTTCCTCAATGATTTCTTCATTTTCCTCTGATTCTTTGAGTAACTCTTCCTGAGTTGAAACTAAGATGGACTTATCTATCTAAAGCTTTTGCTAAGGGGTAACCTTCTTGAAATAAATGTAACACTTGGAAGTGGTAACAAGTTGGATCATGAGAGGTGAAGGAATAAAATTCCTTAGATACTTACTAGAGCTAGCGATGTCTTCTTTTTGATTAATCACCACTATCACAGACTCTTTATCTATCTTCTTCTTTGTTGTAACCTGTGTAGTATTGTTGGTGGCAAACGAATCTGTGACAGTTTCTTCCTCTCTACCTTTTGTTTCATTTTCATTTTCTACTATTTCTACTTCTTCTAATATGACTTATTCTCTACACTCCTCAACCTTTTCTTCTTCTTTTTCTTCAATTTCTTCTTTTTCTTCAATTTCTTCTTTTTCTTCTTGAATCTCCTCAATGACCATAAATGGTCCTACCGGATTGACAACTTTTATCGGAGAACAAGATAGCTCTACATCCAAAGGATTATGATCTAAGTTATATACATCCTCATCTTTATACTTAGAAATGACAGCTTCTCTACATGGTTTAGAAGGACTCATAGCATTATCATGAGATAACATGTTTAGATTGCTAGCCAAAGTGGTCGACTCACTTATAATATCTTATTTTAACTAAACTACTTCAGTTTTCCTATCCATGAGTATATGAGTGTTTTTCCTTATTCTTTTGGTTGTATCTTTTGCAATTGATGAAAATGATGATAAACATTATTTACCTACAATTTTGCATACTTCATCCAATGCAGCCTTAAATATGTCATCCACATGTCATCATCAACACATTTTTCTACCGAATAAATTTCATGTAGTTCATTCCATAAAGACTCTGGAACTTATTTTCTATAAGAGTTTATATCTACATCTAACTCAACACCATAATGTAGAAAGTCTTCAATTATTTGTTGAAATATCAAACAATATTTTTGGATTGAGGATATTTGAACATACCTCTTTTCCTTTTTCCTTATTGTCTTTCTTCTGACGCACACTTATCTTAAATTTCTCTTTGTTTGAGTCACCATCAGATGCAAACTTATCACTTGATTCATTTCCAAAATCCCCAATAATCATACCAACTCTAGTATTATTTTCTTTACTTGTCTTCAACTTCTTAGATGTTATAGGAGCCGAGACACTCTTCTTCCTTTTCATGAAGGGAGTCTCCTTTTTAATACTTTCTATCTTTACAACTAGAGAAGGGACAACAAAAGAAGTTGTACCCGAGTGGTTGCTGGTAGAGTTACATGTAACCCTTTTAACAATTACATGTTCTCCTTCCATAAGACCTCCTTGATCTCTACCCTCCTTCATCACTTTATCAACATTCTTCTAAATATTCTTTGCCACTTTCTTCCTATAAATATCCATTGGTTTCTCTTGTGTAGTATTGAATCTCTCTTTTAAAGTGTCAATAGGACTGGAAAGAAGTATCTTTGCATAATTCTCTATTAATTCTTCTAAGACTTTGTACCCAAGCATCGATATCCACTGCATTCTAGGTTGGACCGCTTGTATTATGTAATTGTTAGTTGTAACAATGAAATTAATGTCATCTTTGTACTTCTCAATCATTGACTTAGGGATCCTATCCTTGTTGTGCATTTTATGTTGTAGAACTACAAAAATTTAGTGAAACGTACATCTTTGATATTATCATCCTTATATCTCCTCAACAAATTTGCAATTTAGTGAGTCATCAAAGTGTCCAAAGACCAGAGGACATGTCCATGTTTGGGTCTAGTGTTAGAGAAATAAAATAGAAAACACATGGCTAGGTTTTTGAACCAAAATGCAACATTCTTTATGCTTGTCTCACTAACCATAAGTTCTTAATAAATTGATATTTGATCATCTCATATAAATTTTAGTTAGTTCCTTTCACAACCATCTCATAAGCTACAAAGATTGTCATAGAAGAAATGGAATTCTCTCAGTTTGAATAATAAACTTTATTTCCAATGACCTGAGTTATATATCTTACTATCGGGTATGGTACCAGATTGATCGCAAGTCATCTTTCATCAAATATTGACTTTGTAAGTTCTTCAACTTCTTTCACCTTCACAAATTTAATTTTGGGTTCAATATCGGTGTCATTTAGTCTTGTTACAATCTTCATTAATTCTTTGGTTAACAAGTGACATTCATCTAGCCTTAGGAATGTGTCATCAAATTGACTCATCATCATTCTTTGTAACGCCCCGCCAGGGAACCCAAAATAATCTAACCTTAAACATGATACTAAGTTTGGTGAACAATTTTTTTTTCTAAATTTTACAAATAAGATATACAATCACATGAAAGCATTAACCATTAACTCACATAACACACATCGTAAACATAGGTTACAAATCTAATGGGTCCCATGGCGTAGTATTACTTTCTAACATAACTCATTTAATAACATCAACAAAAGATTCCATAAATTAAATACAACAATTACATCATAATAATTACATTCCAAGAACATCTATGAATCCTAATAAACATACATCCACTGCACATGTCGCAGGGTATGCAGTAATCATTCTAACATCTAAATTACAATATCCAGATTAGGTATCACATGCGATACTCTAATACAAGATTTACCATAATAGAATATAAGAAATAACTTTAATGAAGAAGTAACATAAGGAATCCAACTACAAGACACCATCAAGCACCGACACAAGGACGTCGAATCTCGAATGGTAAAGAATCACTACCGCCCGTCCGTGTAGAACCACAAATGTCTACCCCACCGTGTTGAGGAGATAACATCGGACCCCACTTGGATAATCAAACCAAATCAAGATACACTACTAGGCAAAGGAAGCCTGAATGCTTACTAACTCAAGGTCAACAAATATAGTGATAGGTATGACTCACTAATCCAGAGGCAACCGACCATGTAGGATAACTAGACTATGCATAGGTAGGTGTCATCATGTACGTCTAACCCTTGAGTCTCATCCTGGTAATCTCTCTGGATCCCGGCACTCAAGTGACCATACACGGATCAATGACTTCTCGTACAGATGAAGCCATTAACTATGCTAGACACACCTCTCAAGGTGGCCAACATCATCTCCATTCCCATCTTAGTCTGTACTAGCACTCAAGCATGGGCGAGGAACTTATCTTATTAGGTTCATTTATTTCCCCTTAATTTATTAAGTTATCACTTGATTACAAATACTTACAATAATTATCCTGGCAACCACTTGTGGGCCCCGGTGCTTATCGCAAGGCACCTCCTAACACATATCTAGGTAAACTACCTTAGGCTCATAGATCTCTCCTAGATCAAATCACATATAAACAGATAGTCACACATCCAGAATCATCACAGAAACCAAGATTGACTACATAAACATAATCACTGAATCACATAATACAACATGAGCCTATAAGGTCAACTAGAATATAAACAGTACACACTCACGCCAAACATAGGGAACCACATAAACAAATAGATAATTCCCAAGCCTCTGTCTCTCCTAGGTCATCTAGTTCCCATAACACTAACAAACCCAACAAGTAGGAAAGATAGAATCATATTGAATTAAACAACCAATTTCAGTAGTTAATAATGCATGTACAAATGAAAGATAATTCATACATTTTCAGCATTAAATAAAGTCCAATTTGAACACATAAATGCAACACATAATATTGTTCATACTTAAGCCAGATTAAATAAGTAACCCAAGTTCAATCAATTAATTAAACCTAAGTTATTGCCCATAAGTCATAAGGTTTAACAACGTTGATTTATTCCAATAAAGCAATTATTATTTTAAATAATAATTAATAACATGTTTTACCAATATAAAATAAAATTTACTAATAGAATTTATTATTATCCAATAATAATAAATTACTAATAAATTTTTTTTAAAATATAAATAAAGTTAATTCTATTTATGAAAATAACTTTATTAAGTAAAACTCTACTAAACAAATTTAACTAATTAACATATTAATCAAATATCATATATTACTTATTAATAAATATAAAATAATTAACAAAATCTAAAAAAATAAAATTAATTAAATGATTGAAAAAAAAACTGTGCATATATCAAAAAGTGCGCAAGTGGGGGGGGCAGTGGGGCCCACGTCCTCACTTGGTACAACCCTTACGCAAAGGGCGTAGGAGCCAAGCTCTCCCTTGCGCGCATGTGGTACCAAGTACTGTGGATAGGGGGTGGGGAAAGGGGACAGGTGGTCCCCGCCCCACCTTAAAAACATTATTTTTTAAAAAAAAATTTCATATCATTTCATTAATTTATATTATTTTTTATAAAGTTTTTTTTTTTAAAACTCAAATTTCAAAAACCAAGATCTTTCATTCAATGAATTTTTTTTCAACTTTGTTTTATATTTATATATTTTTTAAAAAGAAACTAATGCATTTTTTGTTTCTTTTGACAGGTAAAGGGAATAAAAATTTAAATAAGATTATTTCCGAAAACAGAAAGAATTGTACAAAAGGGAATTTTTCCAGAAATGGAAATTTTCCACTTTACACACACACATGAATTTTTTTGTCTTTTTCTTATTTGTTTTTCTACCAATGTTTGGTTTGCAAACACATTTAAATAAACTAATGTATTTTTTTTCCAATAGAAAGCAAATGATTTTACTGTGTAATTTTTATTTTTTGACTGTCATTTTTTGACAAAGAGGGATTTTTTTTCCATAATGGTAATTTTTCACCCAAATTGGATTTTTGATAACAACCCATTTATTTAATTCAGCCACACTATAGTTCTAACTATATAGAGATTAATTTTTTCATTTTCTATGTGTTCTAGGATGAATTTTCTCTCGAAATTTCGACAGCATAACCCTACTATGCCAAGTTTATATAAAAATATGAAATGACAAACCTATGAGTTTTCTAAACCTCAAATTGAAAGCATAAATAGAAAACATATCTAAATCTATAAACCAAATCAAACATAGAAAATTGCTGAAAGTTCTACAGATAAAAAACATAGGAAAGTTCTTCAAACCCCTACCTCAAATCCAATGCTAGAAACTGATATAGATTGCCTGTAGAATGCTGAAACTTCCAGATCTAACAACAGAGAAGCTCAACCTACAGATTTGAATCACAGTGCATGCAAATTCCAAATCCAGATGCAAACAATCTTCACCCAGAAATTCAAGCACACACACAAAAGCTCAAGAACACAAAGAAGTCTCAAAAATCCCAAAAGCTCTCTCCAAAATTCTCCAACAACCTGATTTCCTACAAATGAAAGCTAATTCCCCCTATTAGGGATGGATTCAACTCCACCATTCATGCAAACCCTAGATGACTCACAAAATAAACTCCTAATCAAACTCTCCCTCTTTTGTTGAGAGAAAATACTAATTAATAATTAAAAATATATTTAATTATGCACAACTCAACCTAGTCTCCTAAAGACAAGTTGTCACCTTTTCAAACAAGACAAATTCAAACTCAATAAAGTACATGTTAATATTAAAAACTATTATTAAATAAATTTAATATTCCAACATCATTAAATCATGTCATATATTAATTTAATATCTAATGGACAATTTCAAATTATATTTTCATGCAATTAATTAATTAAAACCAAATATCCTAATATTTTATTTTTAATTAATTAATAATCATACATTAATATAAGAAATAAATTTAATATTATTTTCCAGTTATAATATTAAATTCCATAGCTATAGAAAATCATACATTCAAACTGCAATAAAACAGATCATCAAATAAACATACAAACACAAAGTAGGGAACCACGAACTTTGTCACCTTGACAAATCCGGGTAGGGTAGTCAACAGATACTTATCCAACAATTAGGATAAATGGGTTTAGGAAAGGGTTTAGGAAAGGGTTTTGGGTCCATCTATTACCTCCCCTCTTTACCATTGAGATGAGTATTTATGGGCACGCTCACTCCTGCCAATTCAGGGAAGACGATGCCCTGTACCTACAAACCTGTCATCACAAAAAAAAACATGTACATACAAAAAATGACAAACAATGGTAGGGTACGGTTGGTCATGTGGATCTCGACAAAGCAAGTAACTATGCCTCCGCCCTCTACCATACAAACACATAAAATAGATACATACAAATGAACACCATGCACATGCTAGTATGGGGTAAGTACATCATAATCCAACTGAAACATAAGCATCGCATCATAATAACATTAACATCTAAATATGAGATCATATGACATCATAACATAATCATAATCATAATTTGGATCATCAACAATCACTGAAATAATAAGATCTGCACACATACAATGTGGCCTAAAAGAGTATGGCACTGAAAAAACTAAAAGCAAACTATGGGGGTACTACATTCTTACCCATTTGTCATCACCACATAAATTAAGTAATTTTTTCCAAACATCCAACTTCTTGTTGACTAGAACCATAAAGTCAGGTTTGACCTTTCCATCCTTGGTAGCTAATTCCTTGAGCCACAAATTAAACAATTTGAAATTATCAAATTCATCTTACACTTCATGTGAATTCTTACATCTTCTATTGGTACAACATCATATGAAATTTGTGAAAGACAACCTAGCATGTCATTCACATTGGAAACTCTTGGGGAGGGTTTGAACTTAGGATGAGGTTCAGTGGATGCATCAACAAGTACTGGAGTGGATGGACCAACCATTTCAAAAAATGAAAGCTCCTGACAGAAAATCCCTAGCTCACAATTTCTCTTCTTTTCACATTAGCACCCAGAGAATAATTTTTGCATTGTGAAGTAAAATGACCTGATGATGTCATATTTAAAGTATAACCTCGAGAAAGATGTCCTTAATTTACATTTAATGCACCATAGACCCACTACAAGCACTTTCACCGAAATGAATATTCCTTTCTTTTTCTTTTTACCAAAGAGCTCCATGTAAGAGTAAATCTATCATGTTCATAATTCTTTCACATCTAGCAGGATAGAGGAAAAACATAGAAAATTTCTCCCTCTGATAAGAAGCCACAAGAGTTTTAATTATCAGAACTGGTCTCAGTACCATAATTGGAGCAAACGTCACTCTTCTTTATCCATATCTTTCTTATTTCTTCTCTCACTTCTTCTTTATGTATCCTCTTTGTCGATAGACATTTCTTAATATCTATTTATCTATAAAATCTTGGTATATGTCCAAATTTGTTGCATTTAAATCATCAGTTAGCCTACTTCTCTCATCTTGACCTGCACTAGTTAGCTTTATATCAATATGCATAGAAAGTATAACAATAACCAGTAAACTTATTGCTGCTATTAGGTTTCCTACATTGACTTGCCTTATGACCATAGATATTGAAGTTAAAACATCTACCAATAAAAGATCTATTATTTTGATTTGAATTATTTCTACAATTTACAACTTTATGTCCTAATTTATTGCAATTAAAATAACAACCATTAAAAGAATGAGATTTCATACTTACCTAGGATTTTACCGAAACCTTACCTTTTTCCATATGATTAGGTGCAATCTTATCTTCACATACCATAATTGGTGTTTCCTTTTCTTTGGATTTTCTATAATTACATTCACCAGTTTTGCATCCAAGTCCTTTCTTATCTACTAGAGATCTTTGAATGTTCAATATTTCATCTAGCATCTCTGAACTATATTTGATTCTTTCTTCACTCTTCTCAGTTTCTTCTTGATTTGACTAAAGAGACTAAACTTATTATTTCAACTTTTCACACTCATTAGATTTTCTCTCGATCGCATTGTTTAGATTGATCTTGGTCTTTTCATCCTCTTCACTTTTGGACCTTAGATCAACAATGGTTTCATTTTATAACTTAAGTTTATTGCTTACTTCCTTGTGTCTTATCTTGAAGTTCTAGATCTGATCTTTGAACTTTTGGATATACTCATTTTCCATTTGGAGATTTTTAGATAAGATCTTGTTCTCATCTTCAACAGATTCTAGATCTTCATAAATACATAATTGTTTTCTCATCCATGGTAAATGTAGGTGTAAACTATTAAACCTCTTGGATCTCCTTCGAAGGATTAGACTCTTTCGAAGGAACTAGCTCTGATACCAATTGTTGAACATCTAGTATACTGAGAGGGAAGGGGTGAACCAATATACCATTGAAAATTTTAAAACATTTAAGTAGTTGTCCACATAACATACTTAAAACTTGCTAGAAATAAAAGAATTGAAAGTAAATAACACAATAACAAATAACACCAATTTTTTTTTGTGGAAACCCAAGATGGGAAAAACCATGGAGAGGGTTAACTCTCATGTATTAAGTAATCAGTTAAGTAATAGAGAGGGTGGATCATTGCTGGTATGGCTCACTATTGGTTGGGTCACTGCCCCAGATATAAAATTGTATAATAATATGAAGTACAAAATTGAACTAATAGAAGTGCATCAAGGTATGCATTGAGTAGAGTTCTCACATAGGTGACAAAATCCTTTTATACCCATACAAAATTACATACAACAATTCACTTTTTACATCAATAGTTCACGTATACAAATCATAACATATTTACATCATCACTATAGAATTCTATATCAATTGCTTAGATCACAATGGTTATATAAATCATTGGTATACCTCCTTTCCATGTTGGTTGAAGCTATCAATGTCAGTTGAGACCCAAAAAAGAAAACAAAGTAACCAACCAAAATGTGTAAATGCAGTTGGACTAAACAAAAATATGTCTTGCCATAACCATATATGGGTTTGGACCAAAATACCTATACACTAGAATTAACTTGATTAAATGCCACTACAACCGATAATGCCTTTTTTGATGAACTATAGAACCAAACCAATAGATGTAACGATAAGAAAGTTTTACCGAAACATCCAGAATACTGTCATCAATGATAACTAGAAAATTGGGGTAACCTAAGAGAGGCTAGATTTGAAAATGAATGTTTATACCTTCATAGGACTTCTTTGTATCAATTCCTCATGAAGATGTTGATTTTGACTTCATAGAGTTAACTTTATGAATAGTTGATCATGGCTACCATCATGAATGCTATGGATCTAAAAATTACTTCTTGGATTTGATGCCTTCAAAGGATGCTTGATCACTTTCTATTAGGATGATCTTTAATTCAAAAGCCTTCACTTGAATTGAATTGACATGTGTTTATTGATGTTCAAATGAGGGGGGTAAACTTGCTTTTATACCTCTCCTTAGTATTTCAAGCTTAGAATTTTGAAGCAAGCCAATAAGGGATAATTTTTCATGTCCCCATAAGATATTCATCAGAGGGATTGAATTTGGGCCCCCATTATCTAGACTAGGTCTTCTTGGGTGACCTATTCTAGGACTAGGTCATCCCACACATCATTGTCCTCTGAACAAAGGCAAGGACTGGGACTTGAGGTCCAAAATACAAATAATTGAGATAGAGGGAGCATAAAAAAGCATAATTAGGCATGTGAGTCCAGGGACACTAAAGAAAGGCCAAGGTGAGAAAGACATTGTATGTGGATAGAATTTATGGTGTTACAGTAATTAAAGTAGAAATAGGAATATTTTCCTAGTTTGCATGCATAAGCTAGTGGACCCTATTTCCCTACATTACATTTTGGCAAACCCTAATCTTCTTACATACATATGATTTTCAAATATAATATTTTGTGATAGAATTCACTAAATCTGGTTATTTTTCTATTTTACATGTGATCACATTGATGTTTAGCTATATTTATCAAAAACATGTGTTGGATAATATCTTATTTCATTTCATGTTGCTTGCATTCATTCACAAAAATCTTATATATTGTATCATAAGGATTTAAAATATATTTCCCACTTACAAATCATTTTTCAAATCTTTTATCCATGTTTCATGTTGTTACATGATATAATTTTTGAGGAAGTTAATGAAATGTGTAGATATCATAAAATATTTTGTCTAATGGCAATCCTAAAGATGATATTAAAATGAATTACTCATATACTTCTCTTAGGTTATCTTTTGTCCATGAGGAAATAATCGATACTTGTATTAAGGCTCTCTCCAGAGGAGATGCAATATTAAAGAGTAGTTTAATGGACCATCTCCTCACATAAATACTTTGGTGCAAGAGGGAAAAGCTATACATGTTAATCTTAGTACATCTATTACTCTGGATCATCCTTATTCTCCAAGAACTTATCCTATTCATAAACATATTTTGAGACAAGATGATGTTATTGTTACCTATTTTTCACTTCCAGCTCAAACAAGTAGAGCTTGGGTTGTTGATCAACTAAGGTGAAAGGTACATTAGTTAAATTTAAACATTAAGTTTTAGGTTAAGTGTTTTAAGCTAAAAAGGAGAAAAATGCAGAAAGAAAAGAACATTTCATTTATGAAAGGAACATTACATTGATATGCAAGAATGCTACATCAAAACATTACAAGTACATTGTGCAATATGAGTTCTTTTATTCATTTACAAAAGGAAAGTACAAAGAACCCATACAAGTCGTGGGATAACTCTTAAAACATATGCATTATAAAAGAGACTTTGCATAAAAAGATAAAAGGTAAACATAGAAAAGTGACATGTCATTACTTGGTGTAATGATTAATACCCATCCATGAACACCACCATATCCTTATCTTTGTCTCTATCTTCAGATTGCCTAAACATGATCAATTACCTATAGTGGTGGTAAAAAAATTGTTAGAGTAATGAAAGGTCACAATCCTATCTCTACTAATCATCAATGCATGCACAATCACTTATACAATGCATCTAATCAGTTTGAACCAAAAAGAATTCAATTGAACAAATCTAAACCTCATGTTTTATTTAACGAGTTTATCTCATGTGTAGGTGCAGGTACACATTTATTGTTTAAATGAATGTGGTGTAAAATGTATCTCCCACAAGGGTTGATCCCAACATGCTAGTAAACAATAAAGATATGATTGAAAGATAGTCATATATATTTTCAGAATAGAAAAAGATGCGTAAAGTTATGGGCTATTAAAGGGACATGTTGTACTTCATGAAACCTTTTAGTTTAATTCTTTTATTAAAGAAGGAAATAATATGTATGTTCAAGAGTGATTGAAACATAAAGGGACATGTGTCTTTTGGTATGAAACCTTTTGTTTCATCTCTCTAGCAATTGATGTCTACAGGTACAGTTGCTGATTTAAAAAAGGAAACTACATGATAGAGGGACAACTAGAAAACTAGTGGCATGTGATACATAGGGAATATATGCTATTATAGAGCAGTAATAAGAGAGAAAAGAAGATCAAATGGACTATATCTTTCCAAAATAGGACAAAGACATCAAAGGTATATGGCTGCTTTGGGAAAAACAATATTTCATAATACAAGATCAATGTAAAATCAACTTATGAATTATGATGTCAAAGCATAAACATTAGTCAACATTAAAAAATTATCACTATTTAACATGATGAATTCAAAAGAGAAGAACCTTTCTAGTTTCATAAAACATCCATAATTGTGATCAAATACAAGGAACAAAAAAATGATCATCAGGAGTGCATTATTTAAAGAAACAAAAAAAGATGTCTAGGGCACATCAATGCAATGCAAGTCAAAATTTATATTTTGAACCATGAGGTTCAGGTACATTAGTTAAGGTGGATATACTAATCATAGACACAATATCATTTTTTGTTAAGTGACACTAAATTCTAAATTTAAGGATATGCATAGAAGATCTCAAAATAGAAATGAAGAATTTTGTATGTGTTTTGAGAGCAGCAAAAGCATTTATCATTCAAAGTCATGATAAAGATTAATACAAGTATGATTATGAGTACACAATCACTTTTTAGACACAAAAACAACATGATTATGGAATGTATATGTAGGATAAGAATCAAAGCTTCATTAAGTTTTAGCCATGTTAAAGTTCTTAATACCAATCAAAAGTAAAATCAATACAGGGAGCATAATCATAATTTTATAATTACTACTATGCAAAGGATCTAGACATAATAGTATAATACCAACTATGTTGCTGAGGCTAACGCTGCTCTTTATGGTCTGTTGTTAGCCAAGAGGAAAAACTATAGGAAATTTTGGGTTGAAGGGGATTCCCTAAATATTATTAATTATCTGAATAATATTTTGACCTCTTCATGCACAATAGCCAATGTTATTAGTAAGGCGAAAAACATTATTGATTCTTTTGATAAGTGTATTATAACTCATAATTTTAGGGAGGCCAATTCGATGACTGATTGGGCGATGAATGTGGCTTTCCAAAGCCAGGTGGATATCGAGTGGGATGATGGTTTTGTCCTCCCTTTTGAAGGGATATCATTAATGGATAGGATCGGGTTAATAACAGGCATCACGTTCTAAATGAAGAGTAGATTAATGAGTAATGAATGTGGAATTTGGAGTGAATATGATGAAGGATAGTGGGGGGATTACGAGATGATAATTTCTTCCATTTTGCATGATTTATGGGTCATTCATAGAGTTAGAGGGTTTTATTACAACTTTAAGCCTAATTTGTAGAGCTTTGTGAAAAAAATTGAGAAGGGTTTTCTTGACTGTTGCAGAGCTATGGGAGGGAGAAAGAAAAGATGTGAATTGAGTGTATCATCTTAAAATGGAAGCACTTCCATGATAAGAGCATTTAGCCCTCTGAGTAAGTGGTCTGGGGTCATGTTAAGTGCCTTGATCAGGTCTTTGCATGTATTTGGCTTTCTCCCCGCTTTCCACTTCTTTCCTACACTTGATTTCTTCATTCTAGGTGAAATTAGGGATAGGATCTCAAGGATTCTCCTAAATTTCCCTCTTTCATCACTCTATTTTCTAGGCAGGGCTTAGAAATAGGTCCTCTTGGCCTTCATCATAGTTATCATAGGATTTTATGCTTATCCTTGGCATTCTGTCCCTGTCTGATATCATTTTTAGGTCTTTGGGCATCCCCGGGACCTCCTGTCCTGGTTCTGACTGAATCTAGGCCCAGGGTCAAATTCGAGGTTGATCCTGACTAGGTCAGGATCGAGCTTGAACCTGACTAGGTCAGGATCAAGGCCGTACCTGACTAGGTCAGTCCCAACCTTGATTTTTCCCCCTTCCTTCAAATTTCTAGAATCCTTGATTTTCGGGCATTGGGCTTTTCGGATATTTGTTTTCCCGTCTCTAGGTTGGCCATTTCAGGTTTCAGGATAGTAAATCCTCTAATTTCATTTAATCTAGGTATATTTTCTAAAGGTTAGGACCTAATTTGGATTTAATTCTCCAAGGTGGCCCCTCTAGAGGATTGTGCCCTAGTTCACTATAAAAGGAGGCCTTCCTCTCTCATTTTCACATCCAAGTTTTCACATCACATCTCAAGCAATTTCATGAGCAAGCTCTCAAGTGCAAGCAAGTGAATTCAAGAATTCAAGCAAGTCTTCAAGCATTCAAGTGTTCAAGCATCCATCCATCAAGGAGATCCATTGTTAGCTATTGAAGGATTCAATCTCTTTGGAGCCCCCTTTGATGATCCATCCTTCTACATTCATTCAAGCCTTCTCATATGCAAAGATCAAGTCAAGATTGGTGTTGAAGATCAAATGCCATTGATTGGAGACATCCTACATTAATTCTACATCCATTGAAGCATTCCTACTTATGGATTTGAGGATTCAAATCCTCTACAAGGACTTTGACATAAGCGAGGTGATTTGTTTCAATTACTTTGTTTATGCACACTATATTTCAATTCAATTTCAAGGTTAATTCCTAAATTGGGGTTTAACTAAGGCAAACCCCCCCATACAACAAAAACCCCCATTTTCTTGTAGGTACAGGTGTGAGATTTTGGATCTATGAGAGAATTTGGATACCCTTTTTGACGAACTTCCAAGATCTATGAACAGAATCAGAATCAGCCTTCAAATAAAGAATGTAGTATTTTACCTTTTTATGAGGGTCAAAGTCGACCTGAGCTCATCTTGGAGAAAGATTTTTGGGTTTTCTTTGTCTCGGCATTTCTAGTCTGGAACAGGTTGCAGAATTGCCTGAAAGTATACACAAACATCAGAAATTGACATTTTTAGATCTTCGCTAATTTGAGGTTAGTATTTGTATTTCAATTATTTCAGATTTCTAGCATAATTCCTTTATAGGGAAACATTGGATTTGCTCTCTCTTTCATATTCTTCATAGATTGATTCAATTGTGCATTAACCTTTTGGTTGGTCAAATTGGATCTCTCCTTTGGGAATTTGGATTTGGGAATAGATCTCATACTTCTCCACACATCTATCTATCCACACACATACACATTCATATAGAGGTGATTCCAAATTACCTCTATTCATTTTGGTGAACCCGACATATTTAATCTCTTTTCTTTTGTGGAATTGGATGCCCTATTGTGTTTTGTGGTTTCATTTTATCTTGTTGGTATTAGATTTATCTTTTGTGTTAGATCTTGCATGCTAATTAGATTTCAAAAATACAAAAATATTCATGCTTTATGTGTTTTTAGTTTAGTTCATTTTCATTACATTGGTTTATGAGCTTTACTACCACTAGTCCTACTTATAACATTTTGGTTAGAAGAAGTTGTAGACTCATGGGTGCCTTTGATCCTGAATCTTCCTCTCCTTTCCTTAGGATCCCAGATGATAACTTGATTCTTCATGATTCCAATCCCACTATGGAGCAAAACTCTTCTCACTCATCTCATGATGAGGATGACGCTTTAAGAGTTCCTCCTGAACAAGTCCAAAAACCTTCCACTGAACTTGATAAAATGGGTAATTGGCTTATTCAAGAGAACCATAATCAAGACTCCATTCAAGCTATAGAGGCTCTTAAGAAAGTTCTCCATGATACTGATCAAGGTGTTAACCTCTTGTGTGGTATTACTCACCTTGTGCATTCAAATGTTAAACCTTTAGTTCAAGAATCTCAAGATTTAGGGTTGATTCCTCCTATCACTAGTGTTCAAGCTCCTTCTAATCCTTTACCTAGTATTCCTACCTATACTCCTTTGGTGATTGTGACAGTTCCCTTTGTTCCTATGAGTGTTCCTCCTATGTCCCTTCCTGCATCACAACCTTCATATCATAATGTTCATTTTACTTATTCCAATCCACTTCCAATTGCAATTCCTAGTGTTCCTCCAGTTGTGTCTTCTATTCCTGCAACTTCTTACACTTTACCTAGTGTGTCTAATGTTGCTACTCCTCCCATTTCCTCTAATGATTCAACAATCATCAATTTGGCTTAGACTATGTCATCCTTACAACAACAAATTGCTTCCTTAACTCAAAACAAGTTTAGTATTCCTACATGTGACATGGGAAGTCCCTTGTCCCGGGATATTATTTGTACTCCTGTTCCTCAGCAAGGTGAGATGCCTCATCTTTAGAATTATAATGGAAAAGGAGATCCTGTTCATCATGTTAAAACATTTCAAATCCTTTGTAGTGATTATGCTCACGACCATAGGATTTTAGCCAAACTGTTTGCTAGAACTTTCTGTGACAAGGCCTTACAATGGTATTGTTCCTTGCCTCCTTATTCTATTGATTCCTTTCTGCAACTTGCTAATGCCTTTATTCAACAATTTCAAAACAACATTGGCTCGCAAGTGTCTTTGACTGATTTGATGCATTGTAAACAAAGTGCTAAAGAAAAATTGACTCAATTTATTGGTAGATTTAAGCATTGGCATGCTTAGATTTCCTATCCTATTCCTAATATGGATATTCAATGTATGTTTATTTCAAATTTGCGAAAGGATATTAGAGATAAGATTCTTCTTACTGAATTTACCTCTTTTCAACAACTTTGTGTAGTGCTTCATCATTATCAATTACAAGTGAGTCAATTTGAGAGCAACACTCCAATGGCTTAGGTTCCAGTTGATAAGAGTGATGTTGCTCCTAATCTAAATAAATTTAAAAAATTCAACAACTATGTTAAGATAAACAAACAAACGAATGCAGTTGCTGATCAAGTTGCTGTTGCATCTCACAATGCCACTTCTGCATCCACTGCTTTTCAATTAAATCGTACGTTTACTCCTCTTTCTAAATCTTTACATGCTATTATGAATAGGTTGATAATTGCTAATATGATTACTTTACCTCCTATTCGATCTCTTTTACCTGTCACACTTGCCTCTAAATCTTTTGATCAAAATGCTTTTTGTCAATATCATCGTTAGAATGGTCATGATACTGAGAAATTTTATTCTTTAAAACATAAGATTCTAGACTTAATTGATTCTAATGCTTTATATGTTGACAATCTTGATGGTAGTGGGAACAAATCTGTCTCTCCTCCTAATCAGAACCTTCAAATCTATACGAACCCTTTACCTACGCATGATACTAATACTATTGCTCAACCATCTTCTATGGAAATTATGTATGATTCAAAGATGGATGATCTCAATCATGTTGTTAATCAAGTGGAGCATGTTGTTCAATTTGTATCTCCACCTTAGATTCAACCTCAAGTTCAATCTCAAACTCGACCAAAACCTAAACCTAAAATGAAAACTCAACCTAAACCTTGACAAAAATTTAAGAATAAAAGACCTCAGGAAATTTTGATTACCTTTGATGACTCTGAGACTATTAAAGCTCATGATGGTCCCCTTTATATTGCTGCTAGGATTTCTCAGAAACCTACTTGTGGTTGTCTTATTGATCCTACATCCTTAGTCAATGTTATCACTGAAGAAAATATTTTTATGAAAAGCTTACAACATGACTTTTATGATACATCAGATGTGTGGATTCAAACTTGCAATGGTTTTCTTTATCCATCCTTTGGTTCTATTACTTTACCAGTTGAACTTTGTGGAAAATTTGTGAATAATGTACACACTAAATAGTGCACTTCTCTAAGTCATTACTTCCAAGGGAATCCATGAGTGGGAAACCTTGAGAAAGAGACCTAGAGCTCCCTTGGCATAGAGTCACAAAGATGTTGATGGTGCTCTCAACTAGAGCTATTGAAGCATGCAACCTTGCTAGTAAACCACACAATGAGAGATTCAAAAAGACAAGGGCAAGAATGCTAATATCTTCAAGAATCAACAATGGAAATGTAATGCAACTACACTAAGAATGAAGATGCAAGCTAACCTATGGAAGGAAAGTATTACAAATCCTTGCTAATTAAGCTATGTGGGCTAATCTAGAGCATGAAAGGAAATTAAGCTAGAAAGCATAAACATGAAGCTATGATGCAAGAATGAAAGCTAAATGCATGAAGATCTCCAAAGCTCCAAAGTCTCCAAGAAATCCTGCAGCATAAGATTAGTATTCAAAGTTGGGATCCTAGAATGAGAAAAGAGCTCTCCTTTTAAAGGAATTGAAAATGAATGGACCATGGAGATTAAGAGGCAAAAGATTTAATCAACGGTGGAGCTTGAAAGAGGAGCAATCCATGTGCACAAATATCCTCCAATGAGAAAATAAGAGTTGACTTTTGTGTCTATATGAGACAAAAAGGCATTTTCTTCTTTTTATAAAATAAGAATAATACTTTATTTGTGCAACTTAGGATAAGAGGAAAGTGGGGGCTTTTTATTTAATAAAAGGGGAGAGAATTCCTTTTAAATAAATAAAAACTTAGGATAAAATGGTTAGCCCATAGAAAATAATCGAATAAATGGTAAAATAGGATTTGATCAAGGAAATTGATATTTGAAAAATGTTGATTTTTGAAAATATTGATTCAGGGATTTGATAAATTGCTGAATGGGGGCCCAAAGTCTAGGCGACCATTTTAGGGTGCATACATTTGCCCCTCTTTGACTAATGTGAGATTGATTTGGGATCATGTGTAGTCAAAGAATGAAATTGAAATGTGAGATCGATTTGGGATCACAAAACAACCCAGATGTGTGTTCAACAGATGGGAACACATCAAGACAAAGATAAGCATAAGCTGACAAAGATAAGCTGAAAGACAAGACCAACACACCTGTGAATAGGAAATTGTCAAGTCTCAAAGAGATAAGAATCTCAAGGTTCAATTGATAAGCTGACTCAAGGATTAAAGCTGATAGGTACTGCCCCCTTGAAATTGAAATCAAAATCAGGTAGAGGAGAACAACAAATTGATAAACTTGATCAAGTCACTAGAAATCAAAATCGAAGATGAAAGATGATAGGATAACCATCAAGCAGTGAAGACATGCCCCAGTTTGACTGAGAAAGATATAGCATAAAAATGAAGTCAAACCTCAAAGAGATGAATCAAATGAAAATGAATGAAAGACTAGAAGGTTGAAAAAGATGGGGATGAAGAAATGAAGATGCCCCAACAAAGATCGAAGGATCAAGCCTTAAATGGTCAGCCAACTGCGCAGAAGAAAGGGAAAAATTGAAATGCAATTTTGACTATCAAGATGAACTTAGATTTTGATTTCAATCCTAAAAATGGATCCAAGACGTTGAAATTAGCCAGGGGTGCAATTTTCATGCAATTTCGAGATGTTTTGAAAATTGGTCAAAAAGTCAAAATGCTATATAAGGGGTAAAAAGGTAATTTTCAAAATCATTTGTCTTATTGTGATTTGAGAATTTTGAGAGCTTAGAGAGAGAAAATGGCCAAGCAAGCAGCGATTTTGGTTCATAGACATCGATTCGAGTGCACCCGGTTGCACAACCGGCCTCCTCAGTATGGTGCCCCAGTATGTTTTCAGAAAAACTCACCCTTTTGAGTCATTAATGAGCATTTATGTCATTTTAAAACATGTTTTTTAATTTTTAAAAATATTTCAAATTTGAGTTGTGCAAAATGTCAAACATGGTACCTGATAGGGTGGCGGCGCCACCTCCACCACCACCACCTCCTCGTGATGGGGTGAGTCAGACTTAGGTTTAGGATGATAGATGTATAGAGACATATCCTAGGACATTATCCAGATTTTGGATCCCACATTGTATTTGTATCATGACATTTATATATATGAGATTTACTGGATTTGTGATATATCTTGTGTATTTGTCCCACTTGTGATGGATGTTTCAATTTTTATATTGTCTTGTCATATTTCTCAAAATGTATGATGTATATGCTCATGTATAATCTCTCTCATAGATGTATGTTTAATTCTCATGTTTATGATATAGACTCATGTTTCTAAAAATGATCTTTTTGAGATAGATATGATGATACGATTAACCCCTTGTGATGAGAGGAAAATGACGTGATGTGAAAAACAAGGAGTGAAAGACATGATCAAGAAAAGGAAAGGTGAGCATAGTTGACTGACAAGTCCATGAAAGATGAAAGGAGAGCTCTCTCCATATGCAAGATGCAAGACTAAACTAATATGAACCTAAAAATGCAAGCTACTATGAAAAGTGGTTTACTTGCAAGGTCACAAAGCTTTTAGACTCTAATATTCATCATCGAGCATTATTGGTAGCATCGCAAGATCATACAATGCACACTAGTATGACTATGTGAATCTGAATATGATCTATATCAGATAGATATATGAGAATCCCACCTAGGCATCAAAGACATATAGGTCAAGATGACTAGTGCAGTGAGATTTTCTAAGTTTAATATGGAAAGATTATACTCGCATCGAGACACAAGGAAAGTCAAGATGACTATAAGCATGCACTTGTGAAAAAAATCAAGGATAATACCTTGTAGACCCTAATGTCAAGTGGAACAAGCATAAATGCTAATGACAATTAGGACCAACAAAATATACCCACAAGTAGAAAAAGCAATAAAACATGTCCTCATGCCCCCAGTCTTCTAGCTCAGCATCATCAAAAAATATTAGGGAGAGAACACTCATCGAAGTAATCATCATAGACAACACACAAAGAAATAAAGTCAAACAAGTCTTAGTGAGTTGAGTGTTTAAGTGCGCATGTGTAGGTCATAGAGTCAAACTTTGAGTATCACATCTGCCAGTGAGAAATACCATATCATGCTAGACTGCGGGTAGGATATTTGATAAGTGTTGAGAAACACTTGACGCTATGGTAGTGTTGAAAAATACAATTTGGGGTGGTGTTGAAAAACACCATTTGCAAGGATGTCCTAAAGACCAACGCATCCTAGAGACCAAAGCTAACATAGTTATGCTCCCTAGACAAAGACAAAGACCAATTCCAAACTAAGGCAACAAGGTCAAGGCATGATGGAGAAAGGCTAAGTGTCGAGGATGCATGCCAAGAAACAAGGGTGCAAAGGCCTCAAGTAGCACCTGTTTCCAAGTTTTCACCACTTGGAGATTTTTTTTTTTTTATTATTTTTTTTGTATTTTTGCTACCAAGGCGCCTGTTTCCAGGTTTTCACCAAGGCACTTTTTCTATTTTTTTTTGTATTTTTTCAAGACTTTATATGCTTTTTTAGGATTTATTTTCAGCATCATATATGATTTTTTTTGGAATTTTTTCAGGATCAATAAGTATGTACAAGGGATGCCCCCAGACAGAATGGGCATCAAACTCCCAAGCAAGATCACATCGTGTAGTCCCAATTTCTAGCAAGGTGGAGGACAAGAGGGAATAGCAAGCTAGTAGAAGACATGGAAGACAAGAGAATGAAGGAGAATGAAGGGAAGAAATCCTCAAGGTCAAATTCCTCAAGAGTACCCAAGATAGGGAAAAATTGTCATGCAAAGCACATTTGGACAAGCAATGAAAGACCAGCATAGGATAAGTCACAAAGGCGTAATGCAAAAGAAGGAAAGGATGTAGTCCAAATGAGTAGACATTCAAGAGGCTTTATAGCATCATGTTTTTACTCTTTTTTATTAGATCAAGACCAAGGGGAAAAGGATAGCGAAAGGATAGAATGAATGGAAGAAAATAAATATGAAGGCTAAACATGAATGGAATGAAAGCAAGATCATCATAAGATAGCTCACAAGATAGCCAAATGTTTGTGTATAGGTCAACATTGCCAAGATCAAAGAGATAAGATAGAATAGATGAAATATGTAGAAGAACTATGCATGATGCCTGATTGCTAGGTTTTTATCAAGGTACTTATCCAAGGTGCCACAAGGGAGTGGTTTTCACCATAGGATGAATTTATTTCTCTTTAGTTTTTCTACCAAGGTGCTTGTTTCCAGGTTTCCACCAAGGCACATTTTCAATTTTTTCAAATTTTTTCAATTTTTTTTTTCAATTTTTTTCAATTTTTTCAATTTTTATGTTTTTTGGAAGAAGGCAAGCTTTTTAGATAATGCTCCTTGAAAGGATAAACCATGATATGCCACAGATTCAAAATGATATGCTCAAAGATGTTGATAGGGAAAGGAAGATGGAAGAAAAATGGAGGATAAGGTTTTATGTAAAGCGAGTGAGGTTGGAAGATAGGTGGAATAGGAAAATGAGAAAAAAGGATAGAAGGTAGAAGGATAATGAATGGAAGGGTTGTGAAAGAGTAAATGGAAAGGAAGGTAAGATCAACATCAACACACACCTTGAAGGGTGGTGAGAGGATAGAGGAAATGTGAATGAAGGAATACGTGAAGGAATATGGTGAATGGATAGCAAATGTTGTGGTCTAGGCGCATGGAATGAAAGAATGTTTTTGGAAGAAGATGAAGTGGAAGCCTTTGGACGCTTGAATTTCAACTTCACTTTTTTCTCAACAACAGACTCTTTCAAGAGAGACTTTGGAATCCATATAGCCTTAGGCTTTTCATTTCTTTTTGATAATTTAGAGAGAATATCTTCAATGATGGATTTTGGAACCTATACTTGTCTTGTAGTTTTCTTCTTAGATATCTCTTTTGACTTTATGCCTCCATGTCGATTAGAGGAGACATGATGATCTTCTTTTTTTGATGGATTCTTGTATTGCTTCTTTTTCTTGTATTGAACATTCAAGTTACTTCCAAAAGACTTGGGACTTGTGGAAGAAGGAGGATATGACTGGTTTAGATGGGTGGATGGATGAAAAGGATTCAAGGGTATGCATCTATGTTCATCTTGAGGAAAGATAGGAGATGGAGGGACGTAAGGACCCAAGATGGATGATGAATTAGGAGAGTTAGGAGGGGAAAGTGAAGGTACATAAGGGCCTAAGATGGAAGGAAGACATGAAGCCCTTAGTATTGGTGGAGGAGGTCCAAGGATGTACGTGGAGGATACAAAAGGATAATCAATAAGTTCATCAACATCTATATGACAACCAAGGACATCAGCATCTTTAGAGTGAGCATTAGGATTTGCAATAGGATCATGAACATCTTGAATAGGAGCAACTTCTTTGATAGGATTGTTCGAAGCTTTAAAAGACTTAGGAAGAGTAGAAAGTGGAAGCGAACATGGAGTGGTAGAACAAGAAAATGAAAGGCTTTGATCTTGACAAGGAGCTTCTTGATCTTCGATAGGCTTAACATTGGAAGTAACAACACTATTTTTAATAACCTTAATGGAAGTATCATCTTTGGAAAGCGCAAGTGTAGTAAGGTTATTTTGATTATTAATAAGCTCAACGGTGTAAGTAGTAGCTTGATCTTGCTTAGGGAAAGACTTAAGACATGGTGGAATGAATGAGGAAGGGCGTAGAGGATCAAAAGGACCATGGAATGGGTAAGAGACATCATGAAAAGGATTGGATGACATGGAGGGTTCTTGATCTTGATCTTTCTTTATGTTCTTTTCTTTATCATTTTTAGAGTCCTCTTGACATAGAGCCACTTCTAAGGACAAGGAAGCATGTTGGAATTGTATGGAAGACTTTGGAAGAGATAGTGAAGGACTAGTTAAATTAGGCATTATAGTGCATAAAGGCTTAGGCTCTTTAGGTTTAGCATAATTGAAAGTATTTGCAACCAAGTGAAGCTTAGCTTGAGTTTCTTTAAGAGGTAGCCCTTGAGGATAACTATAGGGAACTGCATGAAAAGTATTAGGACTTTTGTTGGATGAAAGATTTGTGAAAGATTTGGAAGACTCGGAAGCTTTAGGAAATGTATGGGTATTGGAGGAAGTAGGGGATGGAAGGGAACCATCACAAGACAAAGGTCTATCATCAACATAATCTTTCTTGAGAGTGTAATCTTTATTTTTAGCATGATAGTTCTTAGAGGAGAGATTCTTATAGTATTTATGCTTATAATCAGCATGGTGAACTTTCTCTTCCTCAAGTGAAGTATATGTATCATCTAGGTATTGTTCACAAAAATCATCAAAGTCTTTTTCAAAATTAGAATCATACGGATCACCATCACAATCTATCCAATGGGATGACCCTTTAGTAAGCATGAGCACATGATGAAGAGGACTCTTAGGAATAGAGGTTTCATAGGTATGACTATATGGTTCATCATCATAGCCATCATAATAGTCATCATAGTCATCAAAGATGGGTGTGTCACTCTTCGTGGGAGAGGTATCACAAGGATTACTATATTGCTTATACTGAGGAGTAAGACTCTTGGGAGAAGTAGAAGATGAACGAGATCGTGAAGAAGAGGAAAGTGAAGACCTAGTGGAGGAAGAAGATTTGGATAATGGGGAATGCAAATAATGTCTAGAAGAGTCATGGTAAGACTTAGAAGATGAGGAAGAATGAGAAGATGAAAACTGTTTGGAAGAAGGAGGTCGTGATAGAATCATGTCTATGATCCTAGCAAAGGCATTCGATTCACTTGATTTTTCTTTTATTTTTGTCATAATTTTATCACCCATGAGATTTTTGGAGGAATAATACTCTTCGAATTGAGAAATGAGTTCGAGATCATCTATTTTCAAGAGAGGTTCCATAGCAAGATAGTTGAAATTCATGGTTCTGGAAAAGGAGAAATCAAGCATGGAAGAGACAAAAGAGATGAATAGAAGAAGGTAGACTAGATAATAAGAGGAAAAGAATCAAGAAGACGTGAAGGGTTTAGGAAGAAGAGGGAGATGTGGAAGAAAGAAGACCAAGAGTCATTTTGTGCAAATTGATAGCATTTAAGTTCATTTGAATGTTGAGCAACATGTCATAGCACCTAAGATCTGACCTGGACTGACCAAGGAAGGCTAGAACTAGGACACAAATTAGCTTCTAATTGCAGACAACTGTGAGGCAACAAAATAACTCTATGTGACAATTTCCAGGGTAACAGGGCGATACAATTTTCTAGTGTGATATTTCACAAGAAGAAGTGCGATATTTTCTAGGCAGTGCATGCAATATTATCCAGGCAGTGCATGCAATAGTTGTGCAGCAATGAAATGTCACACGATAATTGACCAGTCAGTGTGTAAATCTCAGTTTTGAAGGCAATTTGTCAAAGTTGTAGTTTGATAGTTGAATTTCTTGATTTCAAACATAGTGACAGTAATAATCAGACAAGTTTTCAAATAGTAGGTGATCAAACATGTCATAAAACACTTGCACAAGGACAAAAGCAACCTTGCCAAGACAAGCACTTGGGATATCAAAATAGAAAAACCCTATGAGCACTACCGTGATGTTTAATGTTTGAGAACATTTGCATGGGTAGATCACAATGAGAACACTTCAAGCACTTACTAGCCTAAAAAGATAATGGCTCAATACTTAACAACTTGGCCCACACTTGATGCTCCATTGCCTCACACAAAGTGGTTACCCACAATAGATATTGGCTTTGTCATGGAAGTCCCAATGACACAACCAAAGGAACACAGATGGTGAGTAATCTTGGGGTGATCCGGGTTAGTCCACTAGGATCAATCCTTGCACCAAGAAGCTAAGCGGAAAAATAGGGTGGCTTTTATCTATGGTTCTTAGTAAGGGCTTTCGTTCATAATACCCCTCTTGCTCCCCAAAGGGACTCCTTACCTTGCGGCAAGTAATGGACCTCGTGGCCACAAGAGTACATTAAGCATTCTTGCTCACCATTTTCCTCATGGTCACAATCCCACAAGTACTCACATCAAGCGAAGATAAGTACTATGTCTACCAAGGTTTTGTGTCCTTGATAGCCTTGAGTTTATAGTGGGTCAGAATAGCTAGCAAAAAGCTTGTCCCCACTTGGGTCATTCCTCTTGATTGCTCAAGAGCAGGCCCGCTAAAGGATTCTAAAACTAAACAAAGAGTGGTTTAATCTTTGAGTTTCAAGATTTCTAGTTCACCTCAAGGGTGAAGAGCATACTCTCCTAGCTCAAAAATTTCTCCCAAACACACCAAGCAAAGGTTCAATTACCCTCTTGCTTTCAAAATCCAAAGATGGGTCAAGATTTATGTTTCACCACAAAGGTGAAGAGCATACTCTCCTACCACCAAAAGATTTCTACAACAAGATATTAAGTGCATATGAAAAGAAACAACTAGTATATGCTGCACTCAAAAGGAAAGCAATTAAACAAGCACTTGATTGGTTTTTATGCTTTGGGCAGACCTGCAAAAACTATTAGTAGCCACTATGCATTTGGAGCTTTGACATGCATTCTTTTAAGAAAATATTTCAAGCAATGAGAGCACCTACAAGCACAAATTGTTAGCCCCACAAAGATTAGTGCATCAAAAACCAAGTACAATCTGAAAATTTATCAAAAAAACTATATATAAAATTTAAATCCACTTAGAGAAGGCATAACTTTCTCATCCTAGCTCCGAATTAGGAACCGTTTGATGCGTTGGAAAGGTATTCAAATAATCTTGAACCAAAATTTGAAAATAGCAATGTTCCATCCCTATTTCCACACACCATTTTTGCCCAGAAATGCACCGAAGACCCTCAAAATTGCAATTTACTAAAACATATGAAATTTTGGAAAAATTAGATTTCAATATTTTCCTAATTTAATCCTGATCAATGAATCTCTGTCCTAACACAACATGCCAAAACCAACAAACAAACAAATCCAAATCTTGTAAAGAAAGCACCAAAATCAGTCACAGCCATGCCTGGGTGATAGTTCTGTTAGCAGAAGAATCATACGATACTTCGCAGTATACTGGTGCAATATTTCTTCTTTGTGCGATAGTTCGTGATACCTGCATGTGACAGAGAATAATATGACAATGCGATCGAATCTGCAAGGGTGCACAATACTTTAACTGGTAAAGTATCGCACTGATATACACAAAACTGTCGTACAACACTAGAAGATTGTCGCACGATAATTCTGTCAGAAAAATAGAGAGCCGAAACAACAAGCTAAAATGATGACAAAAAATTGACGAAAATGCATAAAAAGAAGGACAAAACAAGAGTGTTCTGCCCCATGATGGGTGCCAAAATGTACACACTAAATAGTGCATTTCTCTAAGTCATTACTTCTAAGGGAATCCATGAGTGGGAAACCTTGAGAAAGTGACCTAGAGCTCCTTAGGCATGGAGTCACAAGGATGTTGATGGTGCTCTCAGCTAGAGCTATTGAAGCATGCAACCTTGCTAGTAAACCACACAATGGGAGATTCAAAGAGACAAGGGCAAGAATGCCAATATCTTCAAGAATCAACAATGGAAATGCAATGCAACTACACTAAGAATGAAGATGCAAGCTAAGCTATGGAAGGAAAGTATTACAAATCCTTGCTAATTAATCTATGTGAGCTAATCTAGAGCATGAAAGGAAACTAAGCTAGAAAGCATAAACATGAAGCTATGATGCAAGAATGAAAGCTAAATGCATGAAGATCTCCAAAGCTCCAAAGTCTCCAAGAAATCTTGTAGCATAAGATTAGTATTCAAAGTTGGGATCCTAAAATGAGAAAAGAGCTCTCCTTTTAAAGGAATTGAAAATGAATGGACCATGGAGATTAAGAGGCAAAAGATTTAATCAATGGTGGAGCTTGAAAGAGGAGCAATCCATGTGCACAAATATCCTCCAATGAGAAAATAAGAGTTGACTTTTGTGTCCATATGAGACAAAAAGACATTTTCTTCTTTTTATAAAAGAAGAATAATACTTTATTTGTGCAACTTAGGATAAGAGGAAAGTGGGGGCTTTTTATTTAATAAAAGGGGAGAGAATTCCTTTTAAATAAATAAAAACTTAGGATAAAATGGTTAGCCCATAGAAAATAATCAAATAAATGATAAAAATAGGATTTGATGAAGGAAATTGATATAATTTGAAAATGTTGATTTTTGAAAATACTGATTCAGGGATTTGATAAATTGTTGAATGGGGGCCCAAAGTCTAGGTGACCATTTTAGGGTGCAAACATTTGCCCCTCTTTGACTAATGTGAGATCGATTTGGGATCACATGTGGTCAAAGAATGGAATTGAAATGTGAGATCAATTTGGGATCACAAAACAATCCAGATGTGTGTTCGACGGATGAGAACACATCAGGAGAAAGATAAACATAAGTTGAAAAAGATAAGCTGAAAGACAAGACCAACACACATGTGAATAGGAAATTGTCAAGTCTCAAAGAGATAAGAATCTCAAGGTTCAATTGATAAGCTAAATCAAGGATTAAAGTTGATATGTATTGTTTCTAGTGATTTGATCACTAGAAACCTACGGTGGGTGCCAAAAATGTACACACTAAATAGTGCACTTCTCTAAGTCATTACTTCCAAGGGAATCCATGAATGGGAAACCTTGAGAAAGTGACCTAGAGCTCCCTAGGCATGGAGTCACAAGGATGTTGATGGTGCTCTCAGCTAGAGCTATTGAAGCATGCAACCTTACTAGTAAACCACACAATGGGAGATTCAAAAAGACAAGGGAAAGAATGCTAATATCCTCAAGAATCAAGAATGAAAATGCAATGCAACTACACTAAGAATGAAGATGCAAGCTAACCTATGGAAGGAAAGTATTACAAATCCTTGCTAATTAATCTATGTGAGCTAATCTAGAGCATGAAAGGAAACTAAGCTAGAAAACATAAACATGAAGCTATGATGCAAGAATGGAAGCTAAATGCATGAAGATCTCCAAAGCTCCAAAGTCTCCAAGGAATCCTGTAGCATAAGATTAGTATTCAAAGTTGGGATCCTAGAATGAGAAAAGAGCTCTCCTTTTAAAGGAATTGAAAAGGAATGGACCATGGAGATTAAGAGGCAAAAGATTTAATCAACGGTGGAGCTTGAAAGAGGAGCAATCCATGTGCACAAATATCCTCCAATGAGAAAATAAGAGTTGACTTTTGTGTCCATATGAGACAAAAAGGCCTTTTCTTCTTTTTATAAAATAAGAATAATACTTTATTTGTGCAACTTAGGATAAGAGGAAAGTGGGGGCTTTTTATTTAATAAAAGGGGAGAGAATTCCTTTTAAATAAATAAAGACTTAGGATAAAATGGTTAGACCATAGAAAATAATCGAATAAATGATAAAATAGGATTTGATCAAGGAAATTGATATTTGAAAAATGCTGATTTTTGAAAATACTGATTCAGGGATTTGATAAATTGCTGAATGGGGGCCCAAAGTCTAGGCAACCATTTTAGGGTGCATACAAACACTACCTTTGTTGTTGTTCTTACTTCTGATCAATTTCAAGTTAATCTAGGTTTGCCTTGGTTGAATTCCATGCATGCTATTGCTTCACCTATCCATAAGTGTCTTAAGTTCATTCATGATGAAGAAGTGAAGATGATTAATCATAGTTTATATCAACCTTCTAGGCCTAGAGATTGTGCTGCTCTAGATTTCTTTTTGCCTTCATTACCTAATTCATGTCCTCCTCGACCTGATAATATTTTTTGATCATATAAAGCTTATAAACATCATAAGATTCTTGAATTAAGCATACCTCCTATGGATCTTAATCATGGTCTTTTACCTACACCTTCTATACCTCCTTTAGCTATGACTTCTAGCTCTTTTAATCAAGTTCCTTCTATCGAACCTATCAAAGATCCTGTGATTTTTTCTCCTACGGTTAATAATCCTATTGATCTTCCTAAAGAACCTATGAAAGATCCTATGATTGTTCCTCCTAGTTCTCAACCTATTTCAAATAAATCAAAACGTAATCGATCTGCTAATGAACGTCATAAAAAGTGTCGTGCTCATGCTAAAGCTCAAAGATCTTTACTTTCCTCAGAAAAACCTATGCATAATGTGGTAGAATAGATTGGTACTAATAATGATGTTCACATGCATGATTATGATGATTCTATTCGTATCGTAGATCTTATTTTGATTAATTTGGATGAAGAAGATACTCTTGATGATACTGATGATGTTAATGATGAATATGAAACTATTGACATTAACATTGATTTACCTAATATGCTTTCATCACAATTGACTCTTACACCTAGTGTCAATGATAGTGATTCTCAAGAGGATCCTTGTTTGGAACTAGCTATCATTCCTACTGTGTTGGATATAGTCCCTCTTGTGAATTACCCACCTTCCCTAAATGATATACAATGAGATGGGTAGAGTAGGCAGCATGCTTGATTGGCTTGTCCTTCGTGGTAGCTTTTTGTGTATTTTCCTACTGTACTGTGCTTCTCCTGTAATGTGTTTGCTAAATGTGGTTAGATTCTTTTATACGATCCTTGTTACTTAGTTGGTGCAAGGTGATGAAGGAATCGAAACTGTTGTTCAAATTCTTCTATGTGTATCTCTATTCTTCTATGCATTGTTCAATGTTATGTCATAATTGTGCTATTGTTCATAAATGTTTCCTTGTGTAATCTTCTTGGATTTGAGATATGGTAGCACTAATTCTTTTTGGTCTCCATGTCATGGTTCGAAAAGATTTTCCTTCGTATATCTTATGTGATCTTTCCTCCTTTGTGATTGTAGTTCTACTTTCTTTGGGGAATGATGTCAATTCATTTGCAATAATATCATATATATTATCTTATGATCATACTGACCCCACGGTAGGTAGATCCCTTCTGTGTTCTCTGTACGTTTCTGTGATATTTCTCTTGATTTATCTTCATTTGGGGGCATCTCGACATGGAAATGTAATCAGTGGAGTTGTGTATGTTTTCGTTAAAGCCATTGCTCTTGTTAAAGTGTCAACAATGACTTTAACATGGGGGCATACACTCTACTCACCTGTTGCACACATGCACTTTTTGATACACACATATTATGTTTCAAGATACTTTTTTTTTTCCCTTTTTGGATTAGTAACTAATCCTTAAAGCATGGATTTATATTTTAGGATCTCTTGATCCCTCTAGTTTCAAATACACACATATTTTGATCCCTTAAGGTCGAAGGTGTCCTTAAGACTGGATCTCTTTTGTTTTTATGTTTATTCTTATGGAATAGAATATTCCTAAGAATGAATCCTTGATGAGTTGCCTAGTGAGTATCCACATTCACTAGGTGATTCAATTCCATCTTTCTAGTTATGCCATTTTGCTGTGTGGTTCACAATGGGACATAAGTTCTCATTGGGTGAGGTAATCACACCTTCTTTCTCTAGAGATGTCTCTCTTATTGTGATCTAGGAGTTGACGAAGAATTGAGTCCCTAGGGGCTTAAGGTTTCCCTTTGTCCCTTGGATTATGATAATATTATCTTTTCATTCTGATCTCCTTTACCAAGAGTTTGCATTGAGTTCATACTCTTTCTAAAGTGGGGGCTTAATGTATCATCTTAAAATGGAAGCACTTCCATGATAAGAGCATTTAGCCCTTTGAGTAAGTGGTCTGGGGTCATGTTAAGTGCCTTGATCAAGTCTTTTCATGTATTTGGCTTTCTCCCCACTTTCCACTTTCTTCCTGCACTTGATTTCTTCATTCTAGGTGAAATTAGGGATAGGATCTCAAGGATTCTCCTAAATTTCCCTCTTTCATGGCTCTATTTTCTAGGTAGGACTTAGAAATAGGTCCTCCTAACCTTCATCATAGTTATCATAGGATTTTATGCTTATCCCTGGCATTCTATCCCTGTCTGATATCATTTCTAGGTCTCTGGGCATCCCCGAGACCTCCTGTCCTGGTTTTGACTAAATCTAGGCCCAGGGTCAAATTCAAGGTTGATCTTGACTAGGTCAGGATTGAGCTCAAACTTGACTAGGTCAGGATCGAGGTTGTACCTGACTAGGTTAGGATCGAGGTCATACCTAAATAGGTCAGTCCCAACCTCGATTTTGCCCCCTTCCTTCAAATTTCCAGAATCCTTGATTTCTGGGCATCGAGCTTTCAGGATATTTGTTTTCCCGCCTTTGGGTTGGCCATTTCAGGTTTCAAGATGGTAAATCCTATAATTTCATTTAATCTAGGTATATTTTCTAAAGGTTAGGACCTTATTGGGATTTAATTCTCCAAGGTGGCCCCTCTAGAGGATTGTACCCTAGTTCACTATAAAAGGAGGCCTTCCTCTCTCATTTTCACATCCAAGTTTTCAAATCACATCTCAAGAAATTTCATGAGAGAGATCTCAAGTGCAAGCAAGTGAATTCAAGCATTCAAGCAAGTCTTCAAGCATTCAAGTGTTCAAGCATTCATCCATCAAGGAGATCCATTGTTAGCTATTGAAGGATTCAATCTCTTTGGAGCCCCCTTTGATGATCCATCCTTCTACATTCATTCAAGCCTTCTCATATGCAAAGATCAAGTCAAGATTGGTGTTGAAGATCAAATGCAATTGATTGGAGACATCCTACATTCATTCTACATCCATTGAAGCATTCCTACTTGTGGATTTGAGGATTCGAATCCTCTACAAGGACTTCAACATAAGCGAGGTGATTTGTTTCAATTACTTTGTTTATGCACACTATATTTCAATTCAATTTCAAGGTTAATTCCTAAACTGGGGTTTGACCAAGGCAAACCCCCCCATACAAAAAAAAACCCCCATTTTATTGCAGGTACAGGTGTAAGATTTCAGATCTGAGAGTGAATTTGGATACCCTTTTCGGTGAAGTTTTGAGATCTGTGAACAGAATTAGAATTGGCCTTTAAATAAAGAATGTAGTATTTGACCTTTTATGAGGGTCAAAGTCAACCTGAGCTCATCTTGGAGAAAGATTTCTGGGTTTTCTCTGTCTCGGCATTTCCAATCCGAAACAAGTTGCAGAATTGCCTAAAAGTATACACAGACATCAGAAATTGACATTTTCCATATCTGCCCTAATTTGAGGTTAGTATTTATATTTCAATAATTTCAGTTTTCTAGCATAATTCCTTTATAGGGAAACATTGGATTTGCTCTCTCTTTCATATTCTTCATAAATTGATTCGATTGTGCATTAACCTTTTGGTTGATCAAATTGGATCTCTCCTTTGGGAATTTGGATTTGGGAATAGATCTCATACTTCCCCACACATCTATCTATCCACACACATACAAATACATATATAGAGGTGATTCCAAATTACCTCTATTCACCGGGGAACTGTAATGAATGAAACCAGAACCAGGAGGTGTGGAAGATTGTTAAAGATGGGGCCCTGGTGGTTTATTTGGAGAAGCTTCATGGAGGGAAATTTGTTGTGACCAAGAACTTCATAAAAACTTGGAACAAGGGGAAAGTCATGGTGGGAACATAGAGCATGGAGATGATAGAGGAGATAATTGCAGAGGTGACAGAGGAGATAATTGTAGAGGTGACAAGTCTTAAGATTGAAGGTATTAACTTCTACAGGGATAGGAAGATCTCAGATAAAGCTTTAGAGGATTTTGCACCAATGGAGCAGGAGAGGAAGTGTATGGTAAAGGTGGATAACTCTTACTTTAATCCTAAGAGTATTTCTAGGCTGTGGAGACTAGTTCTCTTTGTGATTATTAGCTACATTACTCTTGATGGTCGTTATACCAAAATTTACAATCATCATTTGATAATACTGAACCATTTTAGGCATGGGGTTAAAATCAATTTCCCCTTCTATTTGTTGAGTTCCTTAAATGCCTCTATCCTTAGTTGGTAGAGGGATCCAAAAGGTGACCATGTCTATCATGATGGGTTAATGGTCCTCATTTATGAGGTGTTGAAATCGAAGAAGGTGGAGAGGCCTCGACTGAATAAGAAGGCCCTAGAAGACTATGACACCGATGGTAAGGAGTTAGAGGAACCCTTCATGGAGGAAAATGAGGATGAAGATGGGGACTCTAAGGAGTACTAGGAGGTAGTTATCAAAAGAAAAAATAAGAAAATTAAGGTGGAGGACTCGGTCACGGATATGGATATGGAGGAAGAGGAGAGTAGGGAGGACAATATCAAGAAGAAAGGGTAAAAACAAAATGGAGCCCATTGGGAAGCATACCAAAGCCAAGAAAGGGAATATGAGAATTGCTAAAAGGGTTTTCATCTCCTCTAATGAGGGCTCTTCTTCTTAGAAGAATAGCCATGATAATTAGGAAGAGAGGCTGGAGAATGACCCCACTATAAAGGAGAGTACGGGGGTGGATCAAAATGTTCTGGTTGAGGAGAATATTCTAGATGCTGTGGCTCAGGATGTGATAAATATTGAGAAGGATGGGCAGGAGAAGGACATGGCTAACACTGGGAAGGATAAGGTGGAGAGTTCCAAGGAGGAAACAGAGGGAGTGAACAAGGATTTTGAGAATCTGGGCTGTCTTGCTTTCCTGATTAACCTTAGTAATATGAAAAGCAACATCACAACCATGAAGTCCCATATTCATTAGCTTCAAAAAGAGACTGGGATCCTTAAGAAGATAAATCTGGGGGATAAAACCATGGGCCAAAGTATTGATGAGCTCATGGAGACAGTCGGTAGGGCTGAGGGGCTCACTATCTTTAATGACAAAATCATTGCTATGGAAGAGAAAATAGATAAAGGATAGGGGATGGAAAAAAGAATTCAGATTATGGAAAATAGAGTGGACAAGCTAGAGAAAATGGTTGGAAACATAGCGGGGTAGATCTTTGCTATCCTTAAGGCTTTGACAGAGCATGTTAAGATTATGGTGGACAAACTAGACCAGGAAAAAGGGGAGCAGGTGATCACCAAGATCAAAGAGGATCACGGTCCTAACAAGAGGACTAGATCTAGGTTTAGGAAGCTAGAGGATAATAAGAACAATGACATTTAAGAACTCAAAGTGTCCTTAGCTAATATGTAGATGCTGGCTGATCAGGCGATAGACCTTATGAAATGTATTTAGCTTGTAGGTTGTTGTCCTGCTGTCTTTTTGTTGTCTCTTGTTTTTTCTCTATTTTTATTTTTGTTTAAGGACTTGGTTGTGTGTCTTTTTTTGGTGTTGTTGCATAGTACTGTTGGAACTTTAATGCTTATCATATAACTCTGATGTAAAAGGTTTCAGGTCCTTTAAAAACTTGCTTTTACGTAATCAAAACATTATAATCATTGTTATGCAATAATGAAGAAACAAATTAATTTACCATTACCATTATCATTATTCAAGCTACATCAGATACTGTTCCAAAATATATAAGTGAAAGAGAAGGGTATCATCACGATAGACCCGTACATCCAAATCATTATCATTGAATATGTAACAAAAAGTGCAAGATATCCAAAGTAGACATAAACCATATATAGATCAAGTGATTTGTCATGATATGCAACATATACATGGATGTTTTCAGCTATAATGGATAATGACTTGATAGTCTACAATGCAGAGTGGAAACATCATACTCACAAGATATAGATCATTACCATTAAGTAGAGGAACATAGCATGGACACATCTATATCCATTACTAGTTGAAGGTATGCATGTTTGAAGTAGTTTGGAGAATAAAATTATGCTACAAAATTCAAAGAAACTACTATAGGACAATCTATGTCAGTACTTTCAAGCATCATCATCTATGAAAAAGACTATGGAACAACACATTGGTGGCTAATTAATGTGTTTAGTTTTAGATGAAAGATTAACCAAAACTATGACAACATAGACATCATGAGTTTTCCCTGATTCATATCAAATAGTTTTAGAATGATCAAAAGAATATACACCCAGGAATTTAATTAATAAGTGATATACATTTTGTATATGAGATCTAATAGCATGCTATGGAATTAAGGCATGGAGTTCATGTTAAAAGTAAGCACAAATTTGTTCAAAGTCACAATGAAAGATCCAAGAAGATGTAGCTCATTTCTAGAAGAAAGAAAAGAGGCCATGTTTTAAGAGTTGCAAAAAATAGAGGAATAAAATCACACTGTCTAAATAGAGACATAAGCCATAGAAGTAATAATCAAGAAGTCTGAAGTTGTAAATAGAGCATTATAATATAAGACATCATGATAGTATCATAAACATAAAAAAAATATTCTCATAACAAAACCCTCATTCCAACATAGAGGACAAAGCTTCAAATCTGAATAAATCAACATAAGAGTTGTAGCCTTAAGGCATCATGATATTATCATAAACATAAACAACATATCACAATAACAAAACCCTCATTCCAACATAGAGGACAAAGATTCAAATTTGAATAAATCAGCATAAAGAGTTGTAGCATGTGCAAATAATAAAACCCTTGATCTATATATGGTTTGGAGAATATTAAGGCACAACATGTGAGGTAAAATGAAAGTCTTAAACCCTTTTTAGTACTCTCAGAGAAACCAAATTAAGAAATATGTACATAACAAAGAACCCTCGTTCAAGCCCATGAGAAAAAATACAACTATGAACATTGCACGATAGCATCCAGAAGTCATTTTATGTCTAGATCTACATATGATATGCAAAGGGTTTCTGAGTTTCAAATGGAAAAGATGCTTACAAATCTTTTGGTATCTATAGAGCTAAATTCAAAGACACAAAACAAGGATACAATCACATCATGTTAGAAATGGAACCCTCTTTTCAAAAGCAAAAAGATAGGACTATAGCCAAGTTTTATAGAGAAAACAATGATACATTTTTTCTACAAGAACCCCAAAAAATCTACAAGAATGCCTTAGAGTTTCATCGAAAAAATCAAGTCAAAGATCATCAAATCATGACAGACATGGTTAGAAATAATGGAACTTATGGGTGGAAGAGAAATGTGGTTTACAACAGGGAAAGTCTCCATGATTTATTCATCAAAACCACAGTAAGCCCTAGCTTCTCCATGAAGTCAACAACAAAGCCAAGACAAAATGAAAGTGACAAATGAAAAGTGAAAGACAGATTGGGGTTTGAAAACCCCAATACCCTGCATGTTGGGATTTATTTTGCTAAGTGATTTTAATGAGATTTGTTTAAACAAAATGCCCCATAGGTAATATGAACTTAATTCAAATATAGTTATGTTTAAGTTATATTTATTATATAGTTTCATATACTACTTAATAAATATAAGTCATAAATATATTTATATTATTATTATATCTCACATATTAAATATAATAATAATAATATAATATCATATTTTGAAATAAATTTACATGATTTTAAAATTGTAAATAATAACAATTAAGTGTTAAAATTATAAAGCACTTAGTTAATTATTTTTTCTTTTTACACACAAAGATCTAATGGTGGAGTTTTATTTTCCATGCATGGGGGGAATTTTTTTAGACTTGGTATTCTACTTTGGTCAAAATGGTCAAAGGGGGGTTTTCATCTTCTCTAGTAGTTGATAGGAACATTTTGAGCAGATTGAGGTAGTTATGGATCACTTTTGGACTTCACTTCATCCATGCATGCATTAAGGGGTTTTTGAGGACATTATTTGGCATATTTCATGAGTTATACCCTCTTTTATGCGTGAATTTGTTCTACATCTAAGTTTGAACTCCATTTTTGGCATGAGAGGCAGTTGTAGTTCAGTTCCACTTGAGTTCACTTTTTGGGCTTAACCTTCCCTTGGATTTGGAATAGAGATATAGAGTATTCCTTCCTATCTTGTGTTGACAGGTTATGAGTTGTATTTTGTGTCTTTAATAGTTTAATTTTTTGAAGTTCCTTTCCCTTTTTTATGGTTATTGAAATACTTGGGCCTTCTTTAGATCTAGTTATTACATGTGGGTTTGTGAGAGTTAGCTTTATTTTAAATTTATTGTAGATTCAAATTGTTTTGAGTGTTCTAAAGATTAGAAAGTTTTGGTGTGTCACCTTTTAAAAAAATTATTTACATTTTCAAGTATCCTTCTTATCCATTTTCCCATAAAGTTTTTAGTTTTAGGTGATCACAAAGAGGAAGTTGACCCATGATCTGAAGATTCACTCTCATCACATATAACCCATAATTTGAGAGTGTTTCTATGTTTCAATACGATTGTTAAGTCTCATAATTAGCGATTTAGGGTGCAATCCTGATTGACAATAGTTATGCATTTTATTCATGATCTATCTCTTAACATAATAGTAAGAAAATCTGAATATTTTCATGAGCCTACTTCTTCCCAATATCAAAGGGAATATGAATGATGATAAGATTATAAATATCTCTATAAAGACCAATCCCCCTCCATATATTCATCCCTACACAACAAGTTTCAACAAGGTCCATGTTGAAAGTCCTTCACTTTCAAAATTAAAGACGTATTATGAAGTTGGTTATAACATGATTTCTAAGAAAGGCTATAGTGGACAAGGTATTGGAAAGATGGAAGGAGTAAAGATCCTGATAGACTATCCTCCCTCACAATGTATTAGATAAGGCATATGATTCACAACTCAAGAATATATTATTTATAACTTTCATCAGGCAAATTTGATCCCTCGTTTCTTGTCCAAACAAAGAAGAAAATATACACGTAATTTTCCTTATTGATCATATCATCAAGACCAAGTCCAAACAACCAAAAAGTATCCTCTACCTTCCTTACAAATTCTTTTACCACAAGAAATAAACCCTACACCCCCTCTTTTGGAAACTTAAATGTGAAAAAGTTATTAAATTCCCTTTTCCCACTTTCCAAAAAATCCTAAATCAGATAATAATGGTGTCCATTTTTTTATTATTATAGTTATTTTGATTCTCTTGTTGATTGCATCAAATTCAAACATTTTTTCCAAGAGTTACATGATAAATCTCTTATATATATATTACAACATATATCATACTTTTTATCAATCCTAAAGAAGTGCCTTAGAACTCCGTTCACCTATTATGTTGCTCCACTCCATGCGGTAGCTTATCTTATTGGGGGTTATTTGTTATGTATGGTGGTGAAATCTCATATATAAGCTTACTTTCAGAGAAACATCATTGCCTTTCTTATCCTCGTATCCATACTTGGGGGGAAAGAATAGTGTTTTAATATTCTATATTTCCTAAGGATCCACTTTACCTTTGTTTCTTGTATCTTTTGTAACATGATGTCCTTTCTTGCATAGAATTATTTTTTCTACATGAGGATTACCTCTTTTCAGGAGGTGTGCATGTCTTCCTTTCTTGAAAGTGTGTTTATGTTAATTAATGATCTCTCACTTGGGGCATAAATTATTTTATATTTCACCAAGAATCCCTTACCTAGCAATAGGGAAGGTGTGTATTATTGTTCTCCTTTCCCTCTTTTAGTCAATGATTTTATCTTTTTCAATATATCCTCTCGGAGGTAGATGTCTTTAAGCAAAGATCTTTTCCTCCTTTCTTTTTGCATCCCTCAAAAGGATCCCTTTACACTTGTTGAAAGATATATTTTTACAACTATCTATTCCTTGCCTCAAAAGAACTATGACCTTTTTGGCTTGGATTGCATGTACATTTTTGGTTTAAGGATTTATCCTTGGTGTTGAAGATGTTCATCCTTGTTCTACTTTTATTGAAGATGGCCAAAAATAAAGTGCTTCACAGTCTTGGTAATTCCTAGCACCATAGTCCTAGTAATTTTTGTTATCTTGACCTCTTAAAGGGTGGGGCATATATGCGACCTCCTTGTTGGAGTATTTCCTTATGAACAACATGCTTTGTTTAGTTGTCCTTCTTGGAGTGTTGTAGGATTTTCATACAAATAACATGCTTTGTTTGGTTATCATTGTTCAAATATTGTAGGATTTTCTTACAAATAGTGTTCTTTGTTTGGTTATCCCTTTTCAAGAAATTTCCAAGATGAGTTGACTAGCATTTGACCATTTGACTTTCCTTGGCACCAATTTGTGTATTTCCTTGCAAACAATTATTTTCTTGGTTATCCTTAGTACCAATATATTTTAGGATGAGTTGACTAGCATAACACAAATTGTTAGGTTGTTTGGCTCTCATTGGCATTGATTTGGGGATTTCATTGTAGACAATGATTTGGTCGGTAATACTTGGCACCAATTTTCAAAGATAGGTTGACTAGAATAATGCATCTTGCTAGATAATTTGACCTTTCCTTAGCACCAATTTTCAAGATGAAATATCTATCATAAAGCAACTTACTCGAACTATCATGAGTGGAACTAGCATAACCCAACTTGATAGGATACTTTGACTCTTCCTCATTTCTTCACATAGATCACAAAATATAACACAACTTCTTGTCACATAAAATCTATGATCTTTTACAAACCACCTATCATAACACTACTTGCTAATGTTTCCTTTCTCTCTCATCCATAAGCGCATATCATAACACACCTTGCTAGTTGGTTGGATCATAGTTTCTCATCTCATCCTTCATGCATGCTCTTTCTCTTTCCATGTAAACACTTATTTTATTGAAATAATATAATGAGAATGATATTTAATGGTTGAGGCATATTGGTCATTGAGGTATCTTCTACTAGTTGACTTGGGGTCTTGTTTTTAGTACTAACCCTTTTGTGTGTGTCTTTTGTTTTTACCTTTTTTGACTCTTTTTTTTTGTGCATCCTTGCATGTGGTTGTATGAGTTCAAATCCTATGGTTGGGGGCTTTCTTCTTGAACTTAGTGATGTCTTATCACTATATTTTATTTATCGTAGTTACTTCTCTCTCTTTCTCTCATGTATTTTACCATGAATATGCATGTAAACTCATACTTCTGCTGAAGTGGGAGCTAAATATAGCATTATAAATTGTATCCTTGCATAGTTTAAATCATATTTTTGTTGGAAAATGAATTGAAACAATTGTTGTATTGTCATTGATGTCAAACCTTAATTGGTAAGACTGTTGCTACTTAGGAAAGTACTATATCTATTTGAGTGTTGCTAAGGGGCTAAGCAAGGTTGGTAACAATAGCACCTAGGGAAAGGTTGAGTTATCTTGATACTACATAGTGTACTTGACTATGTTGCACTATGATGAGATAATGTATTGTTTATCTTAGTAAGACTGAAGACTAAACTGGTAGGCTTAACTGAGAAAAGAATGGAAAAATCATGTTTAAGCTGAGTGATGCTAGTGTCGACTGAGTTAGTATATGTCGAGAAAAATTATAGTGTTGACTGAGCACCAGTAAATTGCCGAGGAAGACAGTGCAAGCCGAGGAGATAGTTTTAGTATTGACCGAGCGTTCTACATGAAGACCGAGTGAACAATCACAGTATTGATCGAGCATCAACAATTTTATATTTGAAGATAATTTAATTTTGGAGCTGACCTTGTTGAATTCTTGGATTATGTAAAATGTGTTGACTTTATTTATTGATTGTTTGGAAGCATTAAATGCATTGTAAAACATTTTATTGTAAATCTTTAAGAGATTTGAGATGATTCTAGAAAAGAAGCCAAAGAACATAAAGCAGGTAGATTCAATGAATCTGACCTAACCCTAAGATCTACAAATGAGATTGAGCGGAAAAAGATGAGTTAACCTAATTGAGGTAAATATAAGGGAACCTCAACATTATGATATGTATGTACATGATGAACAGAGAATGCTGGAAGAAGAAAAGTTTTATTGACTGAATAAGCAAAAAGGCTGAAGGAGAATGGTGGTGATTGCTTGAAGAAAAGTTCCGAGCAGATCAGAGATGGAAATGAAAAAGTTTCAAAGTTAGTAAACTAGCATTAGTGTACGAAATTGGATTTGATATTTTCAAAGTGAGTTGTATATTTTTCAGATAATACTGCTGCTACTTTCTAACCATTGTAACAGTCAAAATCCTTTAACAGAGGTTGACCTAATAGTCATATGTTAAATCCTTTGAACAAGGTTGCATTCTAATGGAGTGTATGTAAGTCCTATGACTAGGCTCACTTTTAACAGGGTGATTGAAATCCTTTAACTAGGTCACATTTGACAGTGTGTATTGTAACCTTTGACAGGGTTGGCTTTTTACCGAGCTCACTTCAGAAGAGTGAAAATAATAGCAGCATGTTACAAAGTGGTTTTTCCCAAAATTGGGTTTCCACTATAAAACCTGGTGTTTATACTTGTGTGAATGTTTAGATCTGAACATTGCTATGTTTTACAAGTTAAGTTACAACTAGGTAGTGGACTGCATTGTTAGATGTTTCTATTATTGAATCAGTGATGACCGAGTTTGTTTTGGTTTTGGATTTGATTTAAGGATAAGTTTATGAGATTGTTTTGTACATCAGGACCTGAGAACAACTGATTCACCCCCCCTCTCTGTTGTTCTAAATCATATTAACAATTGGTATCAGAGCCCAGTTGCTTATTATTAGTGTTGACAGATATCAAGTTTAAAGGGGCTTGAAGAAAATGATCAGGATGTATAAGAAGGAGGTACCAAAGTTGAACAAAGAAAATGTCCCTGCATGGCAAAGCTTGATGAAGCTGCATCTGGCCGGTATTGGTGACTCTGTAAAGTACTACATTGAAAACAACTATCTCACCTATTGCACCTTTGACTACCAAAGAAATGAGAGCTAAGCAAGAACATAATCAAGCAATGCTGGAAATTGCATCTGCCCTAAGCTATCCAGAATTTGAGGACATTAAGGACTGCACAACTGCAAAAGATATGTGGGACACTCTTGTAAGGATCTATGGTGGTGACTTGAATGTGCTGAAAGCAAAGGCCGAGAGTCTTAGAGGTAAGTTTGATGAAATGAGAATGCAAGAAGGTGAAAACATTGCACAATATTGTAGCAAAATAAAAGAAGTTGTGAATGCTATTAGAGGAGCTAATGGGACTATTGATGATGAAACTATAATTGGGAAAGTATTAAGAGCCCTATGTCCTATATATGCTATTAAGATATCTTCTATTCAGGAATCTAGATGTAACTCTACTAATGTGCTTACTTTGGAAAGTTTGGTTGGTAAGCTGACTGCTTTTGAACTCTCTAATTATGATAATTTCACTGTTGGAAGCATTGGAAATGTTGAATCTGCTTTTAAGTCACATCTAGTTCTGAACAAGCCAAAGAAAGAAAAAGAAAGATGCATCAGTGAAAGTGAAAGTGATAGTGATAGCGACACTTCTGATGAAGACTTAGAAGTTCTAGAAGCTCTTATGGCTAGAAGACTGAGAAGGGGAAAAGGAAAGTATAAAGGTAAACTCCCTATTATATGTTTTGCATGTAATAAAGTTGGTCATATAGCTGCTAGATGTCCTGACAGGAAGGATAAAGATGATGAAAGGAAAAGAAAACACAAAGACAGAAAAGATGATAGAAGCTACCGATGGAACAGAGAGTATAAGGGAAAAGGTAAGAAATCTTGTTACATTGTTGAAAAAGAGACTGACATTGATAGTGATGATTTTGAAATTGAGGTAGTTTATGTGGCAATGAAAGATGAATCTGATGAGGATGAGAAAACTGCATTGATATCCTATGTGAACAAGAATGATAAATGGATTATTGATAGTGGTTGTTCACATCACATGACTAGTGACAAAAATAAGTTTGAGACCTTACATCATTACATAGGTAACAGTGTAGAATTTGGTAATGATGCACCATGTCCTGTTAGAGGAAAAGGTTTGATTAAACTAACTGATAAGATATCTTGTCAAAATGCATATTGGGTTGAAGGTCTTAATTACAATTTGTTAAGTGTTGCTCTGCTTAAAAAAACTGGTTACCGAGTGGAATTTCATCACAAACAAGCTAAAATATTTAATGCTGCTAGAGAACTGATTGGACATGGAGATTAGACTAGAGGTAATTTGTTCTATCTTGACCTATCTGAAGAAATATGTTTGATTGCACAACTTGATGATATTTGGTTATGGCATAAAAGGCTGTGTCATGTTAACTTTGACAATATGGTAGAGATAAGTAAGAAGAAAAAGGTAAGAGGTCTACCTAGATTGAAGAAACCTGAGAATGTGATGTGCAAGGAATGGTAGTTAGGAAAAATGACAAAGTCAAGTTTCAAGAGCAAATCCTTTACTTCTGAAAACATTTTAGATTTGGTTCATACTAACCTTTGTGGACCTATGGGTGTACTAAGTTACTGTGGTGCTAGATACTTTATCTTATTTGTTGATGATCATACTAGGATGATGCATGTGATGTTTTTAAAATAAAAATATGAAGCTTTTCAACATTTTAAGTGGTATTTGGCTAAGGTTGAAAAGGAGATAGGTAGGAACCTGAAATGTCTTAGATATGACCGAGGTGGAGAATTTACATCAAATGAATTTAATCTATTTTTCAATGATAGATGAATTAAAAGACAGATGTTTGCATCTAGAACACCTCCATAAAATGGTATAGCAGAAAGGAGAAACAGATCTATCTTGGATTATGCAAGGACATTGATGATTGAAAAGAATGTGGCACAAAAATATTGGAAAGAAGCTATAAGCACCGCTGTCTACACTCTTAACCGAGTACAGATCAAGAAAGGTACAAATTTGACACCTTATGAATTATGGCATGGACATGCACCGAGTGTTAAATAATTTAGAATCTTTGGAAATAAGTGTGTGCTATAATTATGTCACACTTCTATGAATCATTACATTCAAGAACACTCAAGAATGAGGTCTCAAAAATTGATCCATAGCTCCCTAGGCATGGAGTGCAAGGGTTTTTAAGAATGCTCTTAGCTAGAGCTATTTAGCCTATAACCTTGCTAGTAAACCATGCAATGGGAGATTCAATGAAGACAAGGGAAAGAATGCCAATATCCTCAAGAATCAAGAATGAAAATGCAATGCAATGCTATGCTAGAAATGGAAATGCAAGCTAAGCTATGAAAATGAAAGATGCAAGTATTACAAAGCCTCCTAGTTAAGCTAGATGGATTAATCTAAAGCATAAAGGAAATCTAAGCTAAGAATGCCATGATAATGCAAGAAATGAAAACTATGATAACATGTAGATGCAAAAGCCAAGAATGCTCCAAATCTTCAAAAGCTCCAAAATGACCTAGAAAACCTGCAGCATAACATTAGCATAAAAACCTAAGATATGAAAATGAAGAAGAAAGCTCTCCTTTTATAAGAAATGAAAAAGGAATGGACCATGGAGATTAAGAGGCAAAAGATTTAATCAAGGGTGGAGCATCAAAGATGAGCAATCCATGTGCACAAGTATCCTCCAATGAGAAAATAAGAGTTGACTTTTGTGTCCATATAAGATAAAAAGTGCTTTTTCCATTTTTATAAAATAAGATTAATGCTTTATTTGTGCAACTTAGGATAAGAGGAAAAGGGGGGGCTTTTATTTATTTAAAAGGGGAGGAAATATTCCTTTTAAATAAATAAAAACTTAGGATAAAATGGTTAGCCCATAGCAAATAATCGAATAAATGATGGAGCTAGGATTTGATCAAGAATAACCAATTTATGATTTAGCAAAAGGGGCTAATAGTTTAGGTGACCATTTTTAGGTGTATACATTTGCCCCTCTTTGACTAATGTGCGATCAATTTGGGAACACATGTAGTCAAAGAATAGATCAGCCAAGAAGGCAAGAGATAGCGATCTGACTCAAAAGAATGAAGTGCAGAGAGATAGAAAATCCTGCATGATCAGGCTAGTAGCGACAGTACTGAACACTTAGGAAAGAGATAGCCAATAAGATATGATGTGTCTGCCCCCTCGAGATCGAAAGTGAAATCAGGTAGAGGGAAAGCAAAAGCAAGAGAGACATGATCAAATCACTAGAAATCATAATCGAAGAAAAAGAACAGAATAACCATTAAGTAGTGAAGGTATGCTCCACACATGGGACTCGGGGCACGAACCAAGCGGTCCCTCAACCTGAAAACACCACGGAGGGGGAGAATTTGAACTTGAGATTGAAAGTGAATGAAAGACTAGAAGTTGGAAAGAGATGGGGATGAAGAGGTGAAGAATGCCCCAGCAAAGATCAAAGGATCAAGCCTCAAAAGGTCAGCCAACTGCACGAAAGAAGAAGAAAGGTGAATGTGGATTTTAGTTTCGATCCTGAAATGAAGAGAAAATGATGGGATATGAAAGACTAGAAGTGAAAGACATGATCGGGAAGAAGCGAAAGGTGAACGCAGTTGATTAACAAGTCCATGAAAGATGAAAGGAGAGCTCTCTCCATATGCAAGATGCAAGACTAAACTAACATGAACTTAAGAATGCAAGCTACATGAAAAGTGGTTTACTTGCAAGGTTACAAAGCCAATAGACATCTAATGTTCATCATTGAGCGTTATTGGTAGTGTCGCAAGATCATACAATACACACTAGCATAACTATGTGAATCTGAATATGATCTATATCAGATAGAAATGTGGAAATCTCACCTAGGCATCAGAGACATGTAGGTCAAGATGACTAGTGCAGTGAGATTACCTAAGTTTGATATGGTGAGATTATGCTTGTATCAAGACACACGAAAGTCAAGATGACTATAAGCATGCACTCGCATAATAGTCAAGGATAATACCTTGTAGATCCCAATGTCAAGTCAAACTAGCATAAATGCTCATGATAGTTAGGACCAACAAAATATACCCACAAACAGAAAAATCAATAAAACATGCTCTCATTCCCTCAGTCTTCTAGCTATGCATCATCGAAAATGATCATAGGGGGAGAACACTTAGCAATGAAATCATCATAGACAACACACAAAGAAAATAAAGCCAAGAAAGTCTCAGCGAGTCAAGTGCGTGTGTGTAGGTCATAGAGTCAAGCTTTGAGTATCGCATCTACCAGGGAGAAATATTGCATCATCTAGACCGCGGTTAGGACATCTGATAAGTGTTAAGAAACACTTGACGCTAGGGTAGTGTTTAAAAACATTGTTGGGGTGGTGTTGAAAAACACCATTTGCGAGGTGCCTCAGAAATCTAGACGCACAAAGAGACCCAAGATAAGCTTAAAACAATGTATGCCCCCTAGACTAAGATAAGAGTCAATTCCAAGCTAAGAGAGACAAAGCGAGGAGTGGAGCGAAGGAGCCCCATGCAAGAATGATAGACATAGGTGCAGAGGGTCTCAAGCAGCATCTATTTCTAGGTCAATGTCATTGGGAACATGTGTTGTACGTAGAGCCTCATCAAGAATCTCTCTATGAGAAGGGGATAACCAAAGCAACTCAAGGATAGATATCTGGGCTGGTGTCTTTTGCAAATGTTGGACAAGACCATAGCTAAGGGTGGCTAAAGGAGCCGCTTGTTTGGAAGGTAAAGCTTGCTTGGGATCTTGCGCAGTTTTAAGGACAATCTTGGCTTGCCCCCTAGTAACAACATTCAGTGTCTCACTTCGGGAAGATGAACTACCATGTGTTTGCAAGACCAAATTTGGCTTACCATGATTGGCTTTATTATCCTCATGAGACCTCATCATTAAAACACTCTCAACGGGCTCTACCATGTTGATCACAGGCGTATTAGAAGGATACATGTAATTGATCTTAGCATCATGATTCTTCTTATGTGCTTGAGAGGTTTCCCCCTTATCATGCTTAGGTAGAGGATCTTTGAAAGTTGCCTGATCAGATTTTTTAGTTAAGCCATCAGTGGAGATTGTGCCATTCTCAATAAGATCTTGAATATCATCCTTAAGCTTAAAATAATTGTCTGTCAGATGTCCCTTATTTTTGTGATAATGACAATAAGAATCCTCTCGCCACCAATCAGGCCTATTTATCAGATCCCAGTTACTAGGTTTATCGAGAAGCGTAAGATATCCATTATCAACCAAAGTCTTAAGGATCACATCATAAGGTTCTGCCAACTTGGTATAGACTCACTTTCGAAATGACTTCTTAGGCTTATCTGCATATTGAGGTTTAGGAGCACTGTGGGCATTGGCAGCTTCTTGTTGTTTTGCTGCATAGATAGCATTGGAGAGATTGAAAGTAGGCTCTTTAGCTTTAGGAGCATCAACAACCCCATCATTAACAACATACTTGTTTTTATTCCAAGGTTTGTTCTTGTCTTTGCCATTGCCTTTAACATCTTTATTAATAACAATCTCCCCTTTTCTTATAGCTACATCCTCAATTCGATATGCACTTTCAACCATGTCATTGAAAGAGGAGAACAGTTGTTTCCTTAGATCATAATATAGTTCTGGCACAAGAGTGTTGACAAAAATATCAATCTTTTCGCTCTCGGGTAGCTGATGAGGATATCGAGAATATAATGACCTCCAACGTAGCAAATAACTCTCCTTGATGTTTTCTTAGATTACCAAGATCTATCACAGTGACAGGGTTGTTGGATGTTGTAAGAATAATGCTGGGTAAATCACTGAGCCAACACATCAAAAGTCTTAAGAGGTGGTGTTAATTTTGCAAACCATTCCAAAGCTTGGCCTCTTAAACTTCGAGGGAATAATCGTAGAAGAAATGTGTCTTCATGAAGAAAGTCCATGCTAAGAGTGTAAAAGTGATGCACATGGTCATGGGGGTCACCATTTCCATAATACTTGTCATATTTGGGAACCTCAATATCCCTAGGAAACTGGACCATGTATAGACTCCTATCAAAGGGAAGAGCACAAATTGATTCTACAAAAGAGACCTTTGGGGGCTCTTTGTCTATTACCATTTGGGTAAGGCATTGATTTGTCCGATGCAATTCTTCCTGAAGGACTTGCAATTCAGTTAGTACTCTTTGTTGGACAATTTGTCTGACATCATAGCCGGGAGGAAGCTCATATCCTCTAGAAGTCATATATTGACAATATTGATCGCCATTATGCTCTAAAAGCTTATGCATCATTCGTTGGGAGACCACATCTTGTTCAAATCTCATAAGATCCTCACGAGAAATCTCATCATCAGCCTCTGCCTCATGTTGAGAGGGAGGAGGTCTAGGAGGTGAAGAAGGCATACCAAAAGTGGGTCTTGGAGGAGATCTTGGTGGCATGTTGTTGCCATTGTTGCCATTGATAAAAAGAGATCTATGCTCATGATTACTAGTCTCAGGTTGCTCATGAAATGTCCCTCTATAAGCCATGTGCCTAGCAGCATCCATCCTTTATTGATTGTGTTCTTTGTCTAAGCGCGCTTGGTTATCTGTATGCTCAAAATGTTTTTGCAAGCGTTGAAATTTTTCTTGTTCATTCAAAGTAAGTGAGACACTGTCTGTGTTTTTGGGGGTCTTGAATGCAGAAAAAAGGAAACCTCCTTTCTACCACGGGGTAGCCTTAGAATCCTCAGATTGGTTAGAACTAGAACTTTTGTTGCTAATGGGTGCTCATGAGCGTCTAGTTGGAGAAGGTAACTGTGTATAATTGAACGAAGGATGACTCTCCTGCTCAAATTGAGACCGAGTTGTAACCAGCATGAAAAGAGATGTTGGTTGACTAATAGAATGAGACAAAGTTTCTCAGATTTGAGATAAGCAAAGCTAATAAAGATCACTTGTCAAAGTAGAATAATAGAGAGATGGCTCGTCAAAAGTGCTCAAGCACTTACAATAATCAATTGACTAAAGCCGAGCAGCGAGCAAGAAGCTCAATAAGCAAGTAGCTAGAGAGGTAACCTGTGATGCGACAAGTGATCAAGAGTAGCATTCGTTAAGCTCAAATCCAATAGTTTTAGCTCATTTGTTTCAGTCTAGAACAAGTCTAAGCATGCAGATAACAGTCCAGCTTTAGGTAAGAACAGAAAAGGACACTCTACGATAGGTTAAAATGCAAGTTTAGCAGCTTCAGATTGCAACAACAACAAGACAGCAAAAAGGTTCTGGGTGACACTTTCCAAGCAGACAATGCGATAATTTATAGCGAGGTGACACTTCGCCCTAAGCCAAGTGATAGTTTCCTGTAAGGCCGGGCAACACTGTTGCAGAGTCGTATGACTCTATGACCAATGAACATAAAAATCTCAGTTTTGAAGCATTTTAAAAGATCAAGTAAGTATATCAACAGATTTTTATCATGGATCAAGCACATAAGATAGCAATCAAGGAGTTCAAGCAAGAAATTGTCTTCAAACAATGAGCAAGGGGCAAAGAAACCTTGCACATGAACAAGAATAGTGACTTAGTATTTCTACTCCTTAAAGATTCTACTTGTGTATGTTCTTGAAAATGTTTTAGCAGGCACTTAGAACACAACAACATCCTATCAAGCTGTCTACAGGGATATACATAGCTTTTCTAAAGGGAGTCCTTGATATACGCAAGGTACGTGAGTCTGAAATTTGTAGATGAGAAGAATCCGAAATCACACAGCTGGGGGGAGATGGTAACCCAAATCTCCTCCTTCACTTCTCAAAGGTATAAAGTTCTTTGAGGCTTAGCCAAGAGTGATATCAAACTCAATTCCCAAGAGAGGTGTCTTTCGATTCACCTCCCGCTATTTATACTCTGCTGGAACATAGGAGTTAAGGTCGTCCCTTGAGGTGGTGTGTCCCCAAGCAGGCCTTCTAGAAATAAAAAGTAAGTAATTCACTATCAAAAGTATTTAAAGCACTAAAGGTGGAACACTTAACTCTTCAAGTAAATGTGAAGTGAGTCCAAAAGTGGAACATTTAACTCTTCAAGTGAATGTGAAGTGAGTCCAAAAGTGGAACATTTAACTCTTCAAGTGAATGTGAAGTGAGTCCACAAAGTGAAATATTTAACTCCTCACACAAACTCAAAGTGAGTCTAAAAGTGGAACATTTAACTCCTCACACAAACTCAAAGTGAGTCCACACTTTAGAAAACTAATGAAATCAAGAAAGCATAAAAAGGGGGAAACTTTATGGAACACTTAACGCTCTTTTCAAGTAGACCCCTCCCCTATGTATGGATGCTGACCTTGCATCCAAAGGGCTATAATGAGGGGCGATTAAAAATAAGCGAGTCCAACACCCAATTTAGCTAACAAGATCAATCAAAAGCAATCTAAAGTTGCTTATCAATACTACTCACAAATGACAAAGGGTTGAATCAATGGAATATTTAACTTTCCAAGAAAACATAGAGTGAGTCCACAAAGTGGTGCATTTAACTCCCTATGTAAACAGGGAATGAATTCATGCCCTTAATCACTCAATGAGAGATTTGATATTGGAACCAAGAATTACTTAAGGTTTAAACACAAGCATTCACTTACACAAACTTGTAAAAACAAATCTATGTTCTTTCATTTCCCATTAAAAGCATCAATTGAAATGTGTTCTATGAAAGCATGTAAACACTCAAGCCAAACACATGAGAGGTTCAATTTTAATCCCAAAATCTAAATGTTGTAGAGATGGAACTAAGTACCTCAAACAATTTTAAGCATTTTCCATGAAAGCAAGAGCACCTTCAAAACAACTTGTTAGACCAACAAAAGGTTAGCAAAATCCAAAATCTAACAATGGTTAGCACATGAAAAATTAGATAATCTGCAAAAAAAAACTGATCAAATGAAAAAATCTGAAAATGAAACCATCATGGTTGGATTAGGCTCAGAAAGACCTTTCCAACGATATATAACACTTCAATTTTCGATACCATTTGCAAAAATTTCTCAAAAATGGGTGCCCATTTTTCAAAGTGGCATGGATTTGAAAAAGCTAAAATTTTCAAAAAAACCAAAAACAACAAGCAAGCTAGCAAAATTCAACAAAAAATACTAGGCAACATTTAACAGCTAATACGCGGCATTTAAAAGCTGGCAGGCATGATCAAAATGTGCAAAGGCAGCAACAGCATGTCTGTAGGCAACAACAGAATGTTCAGACACGCAAATAGAATACGCACAGGTGATAGTAGAACCTGCAAAGGCGACAAAAGAACCTACAAAGGTGACAACAAAATGAGCAGATGCACAAGAAAAATGTCGACAGGCGACAACGAAATGTCTTTAAGTGACAATAAAATGTTCAGATGCGCAAACAAAATGTGCACAGGCGATAACAAAACCTGCAAAGGCGACAACAAAACCTACACAAGCGTGAACAGATTTCTCAAAGGCATCAACAGACTACTCACAGGTGTGAATAGAATGCTCAAAAGTATGAACAAAATGCTCATAGGCGTGAACAAAATTCCCGTAAGCGACGTTTCTCCTGTTTGTGCAAAATTGACGAAAAAGTGATGCTAAAAAAAAAAAAAACTTGATAAAAATGCAGAGAATGAGGCTTAGAGCCCCACGGTGGGTGCCAAAAATGTGTGCTATAATTGTGTCACACTTCTATGAATCATTACATTCAAGAACACTCAAGAATGAGGTCTCAAAAATCGATCCATAGCTCCCTAGGCATGGAGTGCAAGGGTTTTTAAGAATGCTCTCAGCTAGAGCTATTTAGCCTATAACCTTGCTAGTAAACCATGCAATGAGAGATTCAATGAAGACAAGGGCAAGAATGCCAATATCCTCAAGATTCAAGAATGAAAATGCAATGCAATGCTATACTAGAAATGGAAATGCAAGCTAAGCTATGAAAATGAAAGATGCAAGTATTACAAAGCCTCCTAGTTAAGCTAGATGGATTAATCTAAAGCATAAAGGAAATTTAAGCTAAGAATGCCATGATAATGCAAGAAATGAAAACTATGATAACATGTAGATGCAAAAGCCAAGAATGCTCCAAATCTTCAAAAGCTCCAAAATGACCTAGAAAACCTACAGCATAACATTAGCATAAAAACCTAAGATATGAAAATGAAGAAGAAAGCTCTCCTTTTATAAGAAATGAAAAAAGAATGGACCATGGAGATTAAGAGGCAAAAGATTTAATCAAGGGTGAAGCATCAAAGCGGAGCAATCCATGTGCACAAGTATCCTCCAATGAGAAAATAAGAGTTGACTTTTGTGTCCATATAAGACAAAAAGTGTTTTTTGCCTTTTTATAAAATAAGATTAATGCTTTATTTGTGCAACTTAGGATAAGAGGAAAAGGGGGGATTTTATTTATTTAAAAGGGGAGGAAATATTCTTTTTAAATAAATAAAAACTTAGGATAAAATGGTTAGCACATAGAAAATAATCGAATAAATGATAGAGCTAGGATTTGATCAAAAATAAATAATTTATGATTTAGCAAAAGGGGCTAATAGTCTAGGTGACCATTTTTAGGTGTATACAGTAAGTGCTATATATTAAAAGACACTAGGAATGGAAAGTTTGATGCTAAGAGTGATGAAGGCATATTCTTAGGGTACTCCACAAAAAGTAAAGCTTATAAGTGTTTGAACTCTAACACTAACAAAATTGTGGAAAGTGTGAATGTAAAAATTGATGAGTACGTAGAAAAGAATGAAGCTGACAGTAAAAGAGAACTAGAAGATTGTAGATCTTTTGTGTACATTGAAGAAGAAGAAGAGGAAAGTAATAGAATTGCACTTGATGCCGAGTCTTGGGTAAGCAATGCCGAACGACAGACATAAGTTGCAGAGCATCAGGAAAATAGTGCCGAGAAAGAACAAGAACATGTCGAGCTACAAGAAAATGCTGTTGAGTATCAGGAAGAGGTTGCCGAGCATTCTGAAGTTGAATCTGACAATCTTGTTGAGGAACATGATGAAATAGAGGAGAGAATAGCTGAACCTATTTTGGCAAAATATGTGAGAAGACATCATAAGCCTGAACAGATAATTGGAGACAAAGATACTGGAATCCAGACTAGAAGCAAGACTAAGGATCCAACATGTCTACTATGTGAATTTGAACCAAAGAAAACTAGAGAAGGATTGGAGAATGAAGACTGGATACAAGCAATGAATGAAGAAATTGACTAGATTGAGAAGAATGATACTTGGACTCTGGTGCCGAGACCTGAAAACAAGAATGTTATAGGAACAAAGTGGGTATTCCAGAATAAGATGAATGAAAATGGTGAAATCATTAGGAACAAAGCTAGGTTGGTATGCAAAGGCTACGCACAAGAAGAAGGAATAGATTATGGGGAGACATTTGCCCCTATAGCTAGATTGGAAGGAGTAAGAACTCTACTTGCATATGCTGCTTACAAAGATTTCAAGGTATATCAAATGGATGTCAAGTCTACATTTTTGAATGGTATACTAGAAGAAGAATTTTACATAGAACAACCAGAAGGTTTTATTGATCAAACAGAAGACACATGGTGTGCAAACTGAACAAAGCATTATATAGATTGAAGCAAGCACCTAGAGCATGGTATGAGAGGTTGCACAACTACTTGATACAGATTGGATTTTCAAGAACAAATGACACAAGCAATTTGTACATGAAGGATGAAGAAGGTAAAGGTATCTTGTTGGCAAAATTTTTTGTTGATGACATTATCTTTGGTGGACAAGATGCATTATGTAAAAGTTTCTCAAATGAAATGCAAACTGAATTTGAAATGAGTATGTTTGGTGAGATCAAATTCTTTGTTGGTTTACAAGTATATCAGAGGAAGAATGAAATTTTCATTACACAGTCTAAGTATGTTAATGAAATACTGAAAACTTTTGGGATGGAAGATGCTAAACTAGTGGGAACTCCTATGGTTACTGGACAAAAGTTATCTAAGAATGATGATGTTGCAGAAGTGAATCAAACTCTGTATAGATCTATGATTGGAAAATTGCAGTATGCTGTACACACCAGACCAGATATTGCATTAGCTGTTGGGATTGTGGCAAGATTCTCTGCTAATCCTAAGGAAACACATATGATGGCTGTGAAAAGAATTATGAGATACTTGAAAGGAACTGTTGACTATTGTCTATATTATAAGAAGGATGACAAATTTGAACTTCGAGTTTATACAGATGCTGATTGGGTAGGAAATGTAGATGACAGAAAGAGTACAAGTGGTGGAGCTTTCTTTCTTGGATAGAGATTAGTCTCTTGGACAAGCAAGAAACAAAATTGCATTTCCCAATCTACTGTCGAGGCCGAGTATGTTGTTGTTGCAGTGAACTGTTCAAAATTGTTATGGATAAAACAATTGTTGATAGGCATGAAAGAAGAAATCACTGAACCTATTGTTATTTTCTGTGACAACACAAGTGCTATCAATATTTCTAAGAATCCAGTGATGCACACTAAGACCAAACACATTGCAATCAAGTATCACTACTTGAGAGAATTAATACAAGACAAAGAAGTCTGAATGGAATATGTGAATACAAAAGAACAACTAGTAGACATATTCACTAAAGCTTTACCCAGAGAAGCTCATGAGTATTTGAGAAGTCAATTAGGGGTTCTTCTCCTAACTAAGGCTTCCTAGACAAGCTAGGAGCACTGCATTAAATGTGCTATAGTAGAACATTTGACAAATTGATGTAGAAGATTGTCACACTTTAGGGCTGGCCTAGAGTTGTGAAGAGAAGCAAAGACAAGGAATCAGTCATAAGCAAGATGATAGAGGGAGAAACACTGAGCTGCAAAGATATTATCTACATCTGATGGATGTATGTTTTAGTTGCTGCTTTGGCATTTTTGTCAAAGAGGGAGAATGTACTGATATGATAACACATGATACTGAAAACTAAGAGTTGATGAGCTGATGGAACTAAAAGAAAAGAGGATGATGAACTGAAATGAAGAATCAGGATAGAGGGAGATCTGAATACTTCTGACGGTCACAGGAGTGAGGCTTATAGGATTCTAAATCAGAATGAAGCTAAGGATATTATAAATAAGTTTCTGATAGACAGATAAGATTTTGGATTGATTGGTAATCCATGTATTATTCAGGTGATATCATATGGTGTTGCCATCAATGCTAAAGAGGTAGATTGTTGGAAACTGAATTGAAACAATTGTTGTATTTTGATGTCAAACTTTAATTGGTAAGACTGGTGCTACTTAGGAAAGTACTATATCTATTCGAGTGTTGCTAAGGGGCTAAGCAAGGTTGGTAACAATAGCACCTAGGGAAAGGTTGAGTTATCTTGATACTACATAGTGTACTTGACTATGTTGCACTATGATGAGATAATATATTGTTTATCTTAGTAAGACTGAAGACTAAACTGGTAGGCTTAACTGATCAAAGAATGGAAAAATCATGTTTAAGCCGAGTGATGCTAGTGTCGACCGAGTTAGTACATGTCGAGAAAAATTATAGTGTCAACCGAGCACCAGTAAATTGCTGAGGAAGACAGTGCAAGCCGAGGAGACAATTTTAATATTGATTGAGCGTTCTACATGAAGACCGAGTGAACAATCACAATATTGACCGAGCATCAACAATTTTATATTTGAAGAGAATTTAATTTTGGAGCCGACATTGTTGAATTCTTGGATTATTTAAAACGTGTTGACTTTATTTATTGATTGTTTGGAAGCATTAAATGCATTGTAAAACATTTTATTGTAAATCTTTAAGAGATTTGAGATGATTCTAGAAAAGGAGCCGAAGAACATAAAGTGGGTAGATTTAATGAATCTGACCTAACCCTAAGATCTACGAATGAGATTGAGCGGAAAAAGATGAGTTAACCTAATTGAGGTAAATATAAGGGAACCTCAACATTGTGATATGTATGTACATGGTGAACAGAGAATGCTGGAAGAAGAAAAGTTTTATTGACTGAATAAGCAAAAAGGCTGAAGGAGAATGGTGGTGATTGCTTGAAGAAAAGTTCTGAGCAGATCAGAGATGGAAATGAAAAAGTTTCAAAGTCAGTAAACTAGCATTAGTGTACGAAATCAGATCTAATATTTGCAAAGTGAGTTGTATATTTTTCAGATAATACTGCTGCTACTTTCTAACCATTGTAACAGTCAAAATCCTTTTAACAGAGGTTGACCTAACAGTCATATGTTAAATCCTTTGAACAAGGTTGCATTCTAATGGAGTGTATGTAAGTCCTATGACTAGGATCACTTTTAACAGGGTGATTGAAATCCTTTAATCGGGTCACATTTGACAGTGTGTATTGTAACCTTTGACAGGGTTGGCTTTTTACCGAGCTCACTTTAGAAGAGTGAAAATAATAGCAACATGTTACAAAGTGGTTTTTCCCAAAATTGGGTTTCCACTATAAAACCTGGTGTTTATACTTGTGTGAATGTTTAGATCTGAACATTGCTATGTTTTACAAGTTAAGTTACAGCTGGGTAGTGGACTACATTGTTAGATGTTTCTATTATTGAATCAATGATGACCGAGTTTGTTTTGGTTTTGGATCTAATTTAAGGATAAGTTTATGAGATTGTTTTATACATCAGGACCTGAGAACAACTGATTCACACCCCCTCTCTGTTGTTCTAAATCATATTGACAATTTTGTGCCCTTTCCTTTGTGTGGTGTCTTAGCTCTTATCCAAGCCCATTTTTGGTTAGAAGAAAAAAATCTAGTGTCATATGTCCACATGGTGATTATAAAGGTTTCCAAAGCTCAATACACCTCATCTCCAACTTCATTATCTCGACCCTCCAATTTAGGCCCAAATTCAACCGTAATGTGTTGGGTTCTTGACATTTTATCCCTAATCCTAGTGTCTAAATATGACTATTGGAAGTCAACTTCATATATAAAAATACCATGACAACACTGCGTAAGAGAATTCTTTCATTCCGTTTTAATCATCTTTCATCTAAACATCTCATTACAAGCATTCAATTTCAAGAATTCAAGGTGATATTTCATTGCATCATATTCTTTAGATCTAAGCATTGTAAAAAGTTACAATAAACTTCATGAAAACATGTCCTTATGATTGATCTCCTTTATGTCAAATCATGTTATTGCATCAACACTTGTAATTACATTCAAAGAGTACCGCATCAACAAGGTATAAGATTCAAATATTTCAATTTCAATCTAACCTATGTTGCATTACAACACACTTTCAATTCAAGTACATTTTAATTATATTTCATGGTTTATTGCAAAACTAGGGTTTGACTTAGGCGAACCCCCATAAACCCAACATTTTCCCTTTTGGGAGGTATGGATTGACATCAAACAAAGAAGACAAAAACCTACAAAATCAGACTTTTGTATATGAAAAAAAAGTAGGTTCAAGTTTTCCTCAGGTGACATTCCCAAAGATTTCTAACAATTTTTTGGGGAAGGTTCCAAGAAACATATTGACTCTAGAAAAATTAGTTTCATCTATATCTAAAAATCCTAGATTGATGTTGCCCCAAGTGTCATAGTCCTCTTGATTTCAACCCAAATTTTAGATATAGGTTCTTCTTTGTCTTTTCTTTAGAGATATGTAACCTTAGTCCACATATTAGTTATATGGTTTATGTAACCTTAGTACATGTATTAGTTCTATGGTTTATTATGTATGTCAAAAACTGTCAATTTTTCATACTTGTTTGTAGATCTAGCATCCTAATAAAACCCTTTTACGATATCATTTTCAACTCAAATATGGAGTGCTGAATTGACTTCATGCCCAATCACTTGAGCCAAGTGGATCTACTCTCCCTCAATATAATTAAAGTGGAAATAGGCCTAGTTTCCTAGTTTGCATGCATATGTTGGTGAACCATATTTTCCTATTTTACAGGTGGTATTAATATAACATAGAGATCAAATAATATATAACATTATGTCATGTCCAACCTAGAGAAAGCTATCACAAATTCCAAGTGTCAAATACCAAGCATATCACATGTGCAAGAAAATTTGAATCTCATCAAGGTAAGAATACTATAACTAAAATTCCATCATTTATGATATTACCATAAAAAAGCTCCCACATCTATCCAAACACAATAGTAGATTAACAATATGTCATTAAGACAGAAAGAGTGTCACAAGAATCATAAATGAGGGTACATGTCACAAATACTAGCATATTGATGAGGGTAAACAAGGTTATTATGCTCTATTCCTAATGGATTCACACCTCATATTGATCCATGATCCCCAAAATATGTCATTGAAGCCTAATATTAAGATCCATTATCATGCACACCAAAATAAGGTAATGATAATTATGCTAAGAGCATATTATGCTCACATATGGATGCAATGATGTCCATCATTAAAAACTCAAACCATTAAATTTGACATGTTTTTTATGATTAAATGATAGGATATGAATGTTTCTAATTTTTTAAATTTTTAGTAGGAATGTTCAAAAATAATTTATATTTCTTATATGAATTTAGAAACTTAGTGAATTTATTATGAGAAACTACAAAAGGGAGAGGAGACGGGGAGGAGAGGAGTGGTAAGGTTTTATGACAATTGTTGTGATCATGCTCAGAACCATAAATGTTGGCCTACTCAAGAATAAAAGTTATTAGAGTGGCACCCACATAGGAAGGCCTCAGAGGATCTAAAGAGGGTGGTAAAACATATGAGAAGAGATTAAAACCCTTAACATCTAAACTTCTTAGGAAATATATTCAAATAGGTGGGGTTTTCCCATAATCTATAATGGACTCAAAGAGGGCTTGCAAAATATGGAAAGAAAAGAGTGGAGACTGAAGAAATGTCCCAAGGAATCATAAATCATCAAGTATAGGTTGGTGACTATAGATAATAGGGTTGTTTCTATTCAAATTGAATTGGTTCAATGGAGGGAGATTTTTAACCTCTATAAGGATAAGGCTTTCTTCATGAATTGGGGGGGAGGTTGGATGTTTTTTTCTTGCATTCACAAATGGTGTGATGATCATTGGGGTAAGAATTTTTTTCCCAAAACCCTACCAAATGGTTTCTTTTTAGTTATTTGTGGTTGAACTTGAGAAAAATAGAGAATATTATACAATGGACCTTTCATGATGGGGGCATATGGTTTTTTTTTTATCAAGTTTTGGACCCCAAATTTTAATCTGAAACAAGACACCATTGAGGAGATACCCATACAAACACGCCTCTACAATCTTCCACATGAGTATTGGAATGAAGAATCTCTTTGTATCATTGGTAATAAATAGGGGAAGTTTGTGAAAGCTAACAAGGCCATTCAAAAAAATTGATTTAGCTAGTATTGTAGGATCTACATTACTTGGAAACCCTACCCCCACTACCTCACGTAGTGGAAACTTGGACTAGTGAAGAGATTTGGTGGCAAGGGCTTAAAGTAGAAGAAATTACTGAGCAATGTAAGAAGTGTAAAGAGTGCAGTCATAAGGAAGATGAATTATTTGTGGATAAAAAAGAGAAAGGGATAGAATAAAATGCTATGGAGAAGAGACTCACAACAATAGGGGATACCAATGACGTGTCAAGAAATGAGCCTGTTTCCCAACCGATAGTGGATTTAGGTGAACATCAAGCCCCAACTCTGGAAGTTGGACATGAAGAAAGTCACCCAAATTCGGTGAATGAGGGATTCTTTGAGATCCACATTAATTTGATTAGAAGTATGTTCCATCTTTCTCCCTATGGAACTTCACAATCTATATCTGGTGATGTTCAAAAAGATATTGATGCGGTTTTTTCAGATGGAGCAGGTCATTTTCAAGATATTGCTCCATCAATATCCTTACTATCACCTAGTTCAAAAATATTTTCTTTCAATTTGCCTAGTGAACATTTTTAAGTGTTGATGTGATCATCTCACTGAAAAAATTCTCACCTGATAAATTTATCTACTATTGGAATAATTTTGAAGTAGAGATATTGAATCTTTGTGATAGAGAATGTCTTGTGATTATGAATACTATACTAGAATATAGTGTTGGAGGGTTATCTGGTGTTAGGGTTAGTGAGGTGGATGCCTTTGGCCTTGGGAGTTAGAAAATTGGGGCCTTAGGAGTGGATTTATGCCCAACATATGATATTAGAGATTCCACTATGTATCGTCAAAAAATGGAAGCACTTCCATTTAGGGCTGGTTTAGCCCTTTGAGTAAGTGGTTTGGGGTCATGTCAAACACCTTGAATGGGTCTTTGACTTGGATCTGGATTTTTCCCTTGTTCTACCCCATTTTCCACTTCTTTTCTACATTATTCTTGCATCCTGACTTGAAACCCTGAGATTCTTGACCTTAGGGTCAAGGTCAACCTTGACCTCGACCTTGACCCAGGGTCCAAATATCAAAATCCAAAAGTTTCCAGATGTCGAGTTTCTAAAAAGTTTTATTTCCCGCTTCCGGGTAGGCTGTTTCGGGTTTCAGAATGATAAAATCTTAAATTATATTTAATTTAGGTCCATTTCTAGGGGTAAAGGTTTAAATGGGAATTTAATTCTCCTATGTAGGCCTCTCTAGAAGTTTGTGCCCTAGATCACTATAAAAGGAAGCCTTCCTCTCTCATTTTAATCCATCTTTTTTCATAATCTCTCAAGCAAGTGAAATCAAGCAAGAAAGAAGGAGAAGGAAAGAATTCAAGCATTCAAGATCCAATTTATCAAGGACATCCATTGGTAGCCATTGAAGGATTCAATCTCTATGGAGCCCTCTTGTTGAAGATTTCTCCATTCATATTCATTCAAGCTTCTTCCTATTCCAAGATCCATTCAACATTGGTGTTGAAGATCTAAAGACAATTGATTTGAGACATCCTACATCCAATTCTACATTCATTTGGAGCATCCATACTTGTGGATTCAAGGATTCAAATCCTCCACAAGGGTTTCAACATAAGCAAGGTGAATCGTTCCATTTACTTTATTTACTATTGCAATTTAGATTCAATTTCAAGGTTAATTCCTAAATTGGGGTTTAACTAAGGCAAACCCCTCCCCCAAAAAAACAAAACCATTTTTCTTGCAAGAACAGGTGTGGAACAGTGAATTATAGTGTAGATCTGGATACCCTTTTTAGCAAACTTTCAGGATTCATGAACTAAATTTTTGTTGGAGTAGTGCAGGTCAAGGTTGACATAAAGGGGTTAGATTGTGCCCCGAGGTAAGATCTTACCCTTGTGTTGGGTCAAGGTCGACCTGGCTCAGAAAATAAAAATATTTTTGGGTTTTGTAGACCTCACAGTTTTGAGATAAGATTGTGAAAATCAATAGTTTATGAGAGCTTCTGATAAGGTTTTCAGAAAATTCTTTTTCGGAGGTAAGTACCTTTTATTTTGTCATTTCAATATTAGCCTTCTAGATTTACTTTCCATATCATTAGAATTTCATGTATGTGTTAAATATTGGTTTAGGGTCTCTTTTATGTGCAAGCCCCCATTGTTCTAGACCCCATCCATATTTTATATCTTACACACTGTAGGAACATTTGAGGTAACTTCTCCCCCCAGAGACAATATCCCACACCTTGATGTAGTAGAGAATGAAGTCATGGTAACACCCAAAGTGATGGGTGGTATGCCTCTTGAGGAACTACCTTCAGATGAAGAGTTCATTCGAGAGGTGGAGGATGAAGAGGATGTGTTGGAGAAAAGGACAATGAGTCAATCACAAGCAAAAAATAAGAAGGCAAAAGATGTAGAATATAAGCATCAGGGTAGGAAATCAAAAATATTCTAGTTAGAGATGTCTGGTAGCGCTATTAGACAAAGTAAGATAAAATTTGGGAATGGATTTACCCTTCTCAAGGATCCATGAAGGTCTTATCATGGAACATCAGAGGTTGAATTGCCCTTGACAAAAGGGGCATGATCAGGCAATGCCTTGACCATGAGCACCCAAACATTATTTTTTTGTAGGAGACAAAACTTACAAAGGTTGAATTTGATAATTTGATTAGAGTTTGGAGGGAATGGATGGTGTATGTGTATAATCCTTTGGTGCTTCAAGTTTTCTATCACTTTTATGGAATCCAAACATTTTTATAGGAACTGGGATTGAAAAGGGCTCAGATTGGTAATTAATCAAGATAAGTTTTTGGAGTAATAGAAAGAAAGTTTTTTCCTCAATGTTTATGGTTCAACCGATACCATTCAGAAAAAAAAACTATTGTGGGACCACTTGAGTAAGTTGATACAAGATCTCATATCATCTCTTATTATTTTGGTTGGGTATTTTAATGTAGCTAGAAGTATGTCTAATAAAAGAAGTGGTTGTGGTAGATTTGGGTCGATACAGACTGATTTCCAATATTTCATTTTCAATTGCAATTTGGAGGAGATGATCCCAAAGTAAATAAATTTCACGTGGATGAATAGGAGAAATTTTTTTTTCCAATATTGAAAATAAATTGGATTACTTCTTTGTTGCTGACAATTGGAGGATTTGCCCTTTCATTTTTGAATCTCATATTCTCTCTGTCTCTGGGTCTGACCATTTTATTGTGGCTTTATACTTCCAGGATGATTCCACCCCCATTATACCCCCTTTCAAGTTTGAATTTATGTGGTTTAGGGAGCTATATCTTCCTCAAAGAATTGATTTATGGTGGAATACGACCCCCAAGTCCATGGGTTGAAGGTTTTTTGTTTTTTTAAGAAGCTACAATTCATCAAGGAAAAAATTAAAAATTGGAATAGATGACACTTCAAGGATATTTTTATTGAGAAGAAAAGGATTTAAAGTGAGTTGGAACTACTCAATATAATGGTGATTTGTTAGGGCATGATGAGTGAAGAATTTGCTAAAGATAAAGGCCTACTTAGGGAGTATTCTCAAATTTTGGTCCAAGAAATTTTTTATTGGAAATAAAAGTATAGAGAGACATTGCTCAAAGAAGGTGATATGAATACTAATTTCTTTCACTCCTTTGTTAAGGCTAGGAGATTCAAAAACAATATTTTAGAAATTAAGGATGGTGTTGGGTTTATCCTTAACAAAAGAGATGATATCAATCAAGAAGTTGTTTTCTATTTCTCTTCCCTTCTTCAAAGGGACCCTACTATTTATCTTGATGAGAGGGATATTTCTATAATTATCCCTCTTTTGACCTCAAGAACTCAAAATAATCACCTACTCTAAATGTTGACTATGAAGGAAGTAAGGGTGGCTCTTTTTTCTTGGGAGGTGATAGAGCCATGGGTCGTACAAGTTTCCATCTGGTTTCTTTTAGAAAATGTGGGAGACTGTCAAGGCTAACTTGGTGGAGGTGGTGAAAGAATCTAGAGCTAAAGCGTATATGTATAGAGATATCAATAAAAATTTTATTGATGTGGTCCCCAAAAAAGATACCATGAAATCGTTGGATGGTTTCTATCCCATATCTTTGTGCAATGTTGTGTATAAGGTGATCACTAAGGTCATAACAAATAGATTGAAGTCAGTTTTATCTACCATAATTTTGGAGAAGCAAAGTGGATTTGCCTTGGGACGTTCTATAGTTGAAGGTATCATCATTGCACATAAAGCTATCCACTTTGTTAGGTGTGTAAGGTTGGACATGATGATGGTTAGGTTGGACATTAGAAAATATTATGATAAGGTGGATGAGAACTTCTTGTTGTGGATTTTGAAGTTTTTGGCTTTGATGACCAGTGGGTAGCTTGGATTTAGAGCTGTATATATACCCCTCGCTTCTTTGTTCTTGTAAATGGAAGCCCACAAGGTTTTTTTGAACCTCTAGAGGCATTCAAAAAGGGGATCCTCTATCTCCAACACTTATTATTATTATGGCTGAGTTTTTGGGGAGACTTGTCAACAAAAGATGAATGAAGCACAAATGGAAAGGTATATTGGTGGCTAGGGGCCTTGATGCAATTATACAACAACAATTTACAGATGATACCTTATTGAAGGGTGGATCTTCATCAAGAGAAGAAATATGTATGAGATAAATTTTGAATAAGTATTTCTCAATCTTAGGACATGCGGTCGATTAGCACGAATACAAGGTTCTATTTTTTAATATGAGTGCGGCCAAGCAAAGAGATATTTACAGGGTTCTCAGGATAAAAAAAGGTACTTTATTGAGTAATTTTTTAGGCCTACCTCTATTTATAGGGGCTAATAAAATTAAAACTTTGGTCAAAATTGGTTGATTTGTGTATGGGCAAATTGGAGGGCTCAAAAAGTTGATGAATATCTTCTACTGGTAGATTACTTATGCTACAAGCTATGATTTTGACTATTCCTATTTATTGAATGATGTGTATGAATATACTAGCTAATATTATCAAGGTAGTAGAGAAAACAATGAGAAATTTCTTCTGGAATGGTAGCCAAGATCAAGATAAGATCCCTTCACTAGCATAGGATAAAATCTACACTCCTGAGATTGCTGGGGGGGCATGTATTAGATGATGGAATTTTATGAATGAGGATATGGGAGCAAAAATCATATGGATGATGTACATAAGGCATCATCATAAGTGGGTAATAATTATTATTCACAAATATTTGGATGAGCATTCTAAGGAAAGGATATTAACAATACTTAAGCCCCCAACATGGTCTACAATTTGGAATTTTGTGACGGGTTGCAAATATATCATAATATATCACCTTACATGGAAGATAGGGAATGGAATAAATGCCAAATTTTGGAGTGAATCCATTGAAGAAAAACTGACCATTTTAGATGGGCTTACAATAGGGAAGTTCACATAATCACTAAAGAAAAATTAGGATGTCAACTTGTGGATTTTATGGTCAAAGATAAAAACAATGTGATGGTACTATAGCACTATAAGTCACACAAGAACTTAAATGAATTAAAAATAAATAGAATTTATTAATATCTTGAAATATGCAAATGAGTTGACATGGTATGGATCCAAGAGAGGGGAATAATTAGTGAAGATCGGTTATAAATGTTTGGAAGGAGCAATGAAGGAGGAGGAGTGGCCAGGACAATTGTATTGGAATAGATATTATTTTCCAAAGGCACATACTTTCTCTTGATTGGCTATTAAGAGGAAAATCCTTATAGTTGAGAGGTTGATGGGGTATGGGTATGATGGCCCATTCCAATGTGTCATATGCTATGAACATAGTGAATATATTGACCATCTACTGATACATTGTACGTTCTCATCCTAGTGTTGGAAATTTGTTTTGAAAAAATTAAATTATTAATTTGTATGTCCTAATTCAATTCAAGATTTGTTTTGAAGTTGAAGAATTCCAAAGACCAAATTTTCTTTCTCGTCTATTTGTAATTTTTTTCCCTCAACCATCATATGGGATATATGGAAGGAGCGTAAGTATTGCACATTTCAATGAAAATTAGAGCCAATTGATAGAATTTGTATAAGGATAGAAGATTCCATTACGCAACTAGTAAATGTAGCTACTACATTTTAGAGTTAGAGAAAATGTCCATTTGCATTTAGAGATACTATGTTGCAAAGGTAGTGGCCTATGCTTAGGGTGTTTCCTGTTAATATTTCTTTGGGGGTTCATCTTGTACATGTTGATAGGTCAGAGTTACTATGGATTAAGTTGGATCAGGGATGGGTTAAAGTGAAGTTTTATGATGTATCTAAAGGTAATCCATGCCCTTCTGGCATTGGATGTGTGGCAAGGGACTATAAGGGTAACACACTTCCTCTAGAAACTAAAAAGCTTGCAAAAGGAATAAAAATTATGCTAGAATCTAGACAACATTATTGGGATTAGAACTTTTGGTAAAGTTACATGTTGAAAAACTACATCTTGAAGGGGTTTCATAGGCGATTATTAACATGATCACAAATGATAAAGCTCAGGTATGGATGATTGATAAAATGATCAATATCATATGGCAAAATTTACATCTTTCAAAAATTTCAAAATGTCCTAAAATAGCGGTGTCCTTTGTGGACAAATTTGACTTGAATTTGGTTGAAGCTTTGGCATGGTGGACAAAAGGTGGCAATGATGATAAGAAAAGGTGTGGTGTATTATAGGGGTGATCAATGTTTATTACACACGAACTAGTGCATCAATTTGATGGATGGTGGAAGATAAATCAATGAGAGAATATTTTATTTTAAATTTTGAGAGTATTTTGGCCTATTTTCACATAGGGGTTTCTATCTTTGTAGGGTGGTTTGAACATTGGATGATGTATTTAGTGACACAAACAAAATTTTTAACTTCAAGGCATTGAGATAATATATTCCATTTTGGGGTTATGTCTCAGAAGAGACAATGAAGATTTTTTTCACAACCAAGAACCCTTTTTTCTCGACTTTGGTGAGAGCTTATGTTGGAATCAAATTTAATTCCTCAAAGTTCAAGTATCACACCAACAAAGACACCTTGTCCTTGTTCTATGCTTGGGGATTGGAATTTGGTTTGAGGGATGAAGTGAAGAGAGTCATTGAATGCTGTGTATGTGTTGAATGGAGGGTAGGGATTGATGAATTATTGGATTTGGTAGAACTAGGGTGAGGTTTTGTTGTAAAAAGGGAAGACTAGATTGCTATGCCAGGGTATCCCTACCACATTCATCCTTTTATCTTTGAGAGAGCCTTGGAAATAGGAATGAGTAGAGGGAAAAAGAAAATTGGCAAACCTATCCTTCTCCGAGCTTCTCTATACCTATCCATTTTCTATTCCCATTCTACTTTTATTGTGTTTTCAATTGGTGATTGAGGAATTTGTAAATGATATCATCTTGAATCTAAGAATATTGTAAAGAATTCAACAATATATTTTTATGTATATGGGCCATATTAACTTATGGTTTTGCTTGACTCTGGATTTGTTATTCAATTTTCTTAATTTTCTCTTTGATTTAGTTTAAATTTGTATTTGTTCTACTGGTTTGAAGATGTAATTGATCACCTTTTTTTGGTGTCATTATTTTCTTTGAGGAGAGAACTTTTCAATTGGTTGCAAAGAATAGGACATCAACATAAATAAAAAACCAAACATCATTCAAGATGGAAAGAAAGTACATTTTGTAGATCTAGGAATAAAGTGTCCTTATATTTGTACAATTTTTTCCATTCTTCACTCCCCCATTCGACTAGTAGTGATTTTTCCCTTCTCGCCATTCTCTACAAGAAGATTTGTGACTCCATTATCCCGATAATATCTATCGTCTTGTTATGTTTTCAAAACTACAAATTTTAAGTATTAGATTTATCTTTGTTTCTTACATGAAATAAGAGGAGAAGGATATATGTGTGTGCAATAATCCAAACACTGACCACAACCAAGAACTCTTGGAATATGTGAGAACAACCTTGGTGGCAGGAGAAGAACTTTTCAACTTAGTGAGATGCTAAAGTTTCTTCATCTAATTCAACATGATCATTTTTCATGAAAATTATACTTCTTTTTCCAATGATTTCTCCTAATTACATATTGACAAACTCCACATCAAGATTTCTTTTCTGGAGGGCCCAAAACCAAGATTATTTTATTGTCTTAGACTGAACAATTAATCTCATAGTTTGCTCATAATTATTTTACTTGTGTGCCTTAAGGGTTTTATCTACACAATTAATCTCTTAGCTTTCCCATAGTTACTTTACCAGTGTAACATGGGGACCTGTCCCCCCACCAGTGCCTTCCCACCACCACGTCACTACCAGGACATGGGAACGACCAGATGTCCAAGGGACACCCAAGCCACCTTGGGGATGTTTGCACGTCCCCCATCATCAAATGGCATCAAATGAAAAAAAATTGAGTTAATATTTTTAAAATTTTCCACTTCTTATATTAGGGTTCAAACCCTAAAAGGAGGTGGGTCTCATTTTGACCACTCCAAGCTTACATAAGCCCCTCCAAACTTCATTTTTTCCTCACAATTGGATTTCAACTTGTTTGCTACAGCTGATAGAGAAGAGTGAAAAGGAGTGCAAAGAGTGATTGGAGGAGTGCAAGAAGTGATTGCAAGTGAAAGAGGAGAAAGAAGAAGAGGAAGATTCTATTACTTCCTTGAAGAGATTCATCAAGCACAAGGTAGGGTTTTTAGATTTTTTTGTTTTATTTTCCAATTTTTTTTTCTAAAAGTAAATTTCAGGTTCTTTTGAATGTTGAATGTTGAATGTTGTTTCTAAATTATTGTTGAAAGTGTTTTCATTTTTATTGTTTTCTGTTGCTTCTTATTGTTTCTAAATTAGGGCCTAGACTGAAACTAGTTTCTTAATAATTTTTATTTTTAATTTTTTAAATTACTAATTAGGCTAAAAAAATCATTTTGTGAAATGTAGTGTCAAAATGAGCTCTCATAGTCATGATATCAATGGAGATGAAATGGAAGTCTAGTTTGAGGGTGTAGGTCTATTAGATTATGAACCAGAGCACGAGGTTGAGCCTAAGGAAAGTGACAATGGGGTTGATCCAGAAGCCCAAACTAGTTTTATCGCTAGTGGTCCACCTTCTATAGATTGCCCCTCATAGCTTTTAACACAATTTGTTAGGGGTCCTTATGATCCCAAGTCTCCTCTCAAAAAATTTGCAACAAGAGTAATGACCCTAATGCCAACAAGTGGTGGCACAAGAAAATGGAAATGCAATCTTTGTGGTGCAGGATGGTCTAGGAGCATCACTAGAGTTAATGCACACTTTCTCTTTTGGAGGACATGGTGTGAGTGCATGTAATTTTTTTATGGAAGCTAAAAATGTCAATTGTAGAATTGAGATAAACAAGCTTTGAGGTGTTCTTGAGAATAGCGTAGTTGCAGTGCCTACTACTTTGTCTGCTAGACAATAAGTTCGGGCAATTCAACAAATATAGGGGCAGCCACATACTTCTACTTGTGACATGAATCAAAGAGAAAAAATGATGTTAGGGTCAACCTCGAGACCTTCATCTACTCAAAGTTTAGTAGGGGAGGGAAATGACAAGGGGAAACACAAGGTAGGAAGTAACCCCATAGCTGATTTGTTCAGTGTGCATTTAAAGGGTCAAATGGATGATCCCATTGGCAAGTTCTTCTTTGCCAATGTCATACCATTGCATGGAGCTCGATCTCCTTATTATAAGAAGATGATATCGCTCGATCTCCTTATTATAAGGAAATAATGTCAATGGTGGCGGAGGGGGGACCATCATTTGTGCCACCAGGTGAGCGTAAATCTAGGACCATGATCTTGGATAACCAATATATCGAGATCAATATTTTGATGGAGCACATAAAGGCATATTGGATAGAGTCTGGATGAAACATAGTTATGGATGGGTGGACAAACATTAGCCATCATCCCCTCACTAAAATCATAGCTACATGTACAAAGGGCCCATACTTTCTGAGGGTAGTTGATTGTTCAGGGCATTGCAAAGATGATGATTTTCATTTTCAGGTCCTTAGGGAGGCTATTAAGGAGTTTGGGGCACAAAATATGGTTCAAGTAGTGATAGATGCAACATATGTGTTTAGAGTTGAAATGAAGCTTATTAAGGCAGTCTATAAACATATTTGGTGGACTCCATGTTATGTGCATGCCACAAACAATGCACTCAAGGACATGAGGAAGATTGACTGGATCAGAGGAGTGATTAGTGATGTGAGAGATGTGTAGATGTTTATCTGCAACTGCCACACTTCACATGCACTCTTCAGTTAATTCATGAAGGAGTTCTTGAAACCAGTTAAGACTAGATATGCATCCTATTACATTCTCTTGGAGAGAATGCTTGAGTTGTAAGAGGGACAACAACTCATGGTTATGACAAATGAGTGGAACTAGTGGGTTGAGGCCAAGATGAAGCAGGGGAAGAGGGTGAAGGAGATAGTGAAGAGTGATCAATTTTGGAATGATGCAAAATACATAGTCTCTATCATTACTTTAGTTTTCCAGGTGATTGGATATGGTGATGGGGCTGCACCTACCCTTGGAGAGGTGTATGAGTGAATTGATTCTATGCTTGACTAAATGAGGGCTATCATGTGAGGAAATAACCTCACTTTAGCATTCTACAATGAGCACATTCAACCAATCATTCAATGCAGATGGGACAAGTTGAACACTCCTTTGTAGATAGTTTCTTATTCAGTGAATCTTAAGAGGTAAATGGCTAGGTCTAGTAGAGTTACACCACTTCAGGATGATGAGGTGAAGACATGGTTCTTTAGGTGCATTGGTAAGATGTATGATAATGAAATTGTTGGCGAGATTCACATCGAGTAAATGAAATTTACCACTCTTACAAGTTATTTGGATGTAGCAAAGATGGATATCATAACTATGGCACAAGAGCATTCGATTTTGTGGTGGAAATGTCATGGATTACATAGGTCAAAGATTACCATGCTCATCATTCATCTGCTATCTCAGGTTTCTAGTTCTTCAGCTGTAGAGAGGAATTGGTCTACTTATAGGTTCATACACTCTCTTAAGAGGAACAAAATTTCCTTGAGGAGAGTAGAGAAGCTAGTGGTTGTACACAGTGCCTTGCGTATCATGGACTGTAAGACACGCATGTACAAGGAGAGCCCAACAATATGATGAGATATAGAGCCAAATGAGTCATCACATATTGATGAGGATGAGACTGCAACAACTAGAGATATAGGGCTGGTTAGTGTTCCTTTGGTGGATCTTGACCATGAGTCTGGTAGTTCCAGTGATGAGTTTTCCTTCGGGGATGATTAGAGGCCTCCCTTCACTACATTTTGACATGATTTTGTACTTGTTTTGATATCATGCTACTCATTATAATCATCTTTATGATATTTTTGATATAATATAAATCAGAATCTTCTATTTGTTGATAATTTGAATTTTTAATAGTAATTGGTAATTTAATATTCAATGTTCAAAATAAAAACTTTGATATTCAATTTTCAAGTATATTGTATTTTGTATTGAGTATGTTGCAATTTTGCTATGTTCAAGTATTTGGTATTATTAGTTCTTATACTGTTATACATCATTTTATAACTAACATTTCAAGTAATATATGTATAGTATATTATAGCCCCCACCTCCCCTCATCACTCCTCCCATCCCCCGCCCCCCACTTTGTCCCCAAATTGAAGCCCTTTTTTTCCATCCTGAAAGCTCATCCCAATGCCCCCCAATACCCGTGTTACACTATATTTTACTCAATGCTTTGCTTCGGCACACACATGTAGATTGATGTGGTGCATACTATCACAATGAAATAGCCAACTACCATTCATCTAGTCCATAGAACAAAACATTTTGAAGACTCATAGGCAAATGACAATATAAACTACCTATTATAATATTATCTTTGATAGGTGCAAATATAAAGTGGCGAACAACAATGCCCAATCAGAGATTGAAAAAATCATATGGTTTCCTGATGGGCTACCAAAATATATATGTACCCATAAAAGAAAATCTGGATGACTTTTTAGTCTTATAAACAAATGTTTGAACTGATAGAAAGAACTGGGAATCAGAATCAAAAGGTAGATACTTCAAACTAAATGTTGCTGATTTCATTCATCAAAATTTTAAAAGTAAAAAGGGTCTTTTTCTGTCCCAGCTGATATGTTATTATCAACAGGGTATAGGTGTTAAGTTTATGCCATTGATGTCAGTATATTTTAGCTAATCCCTATTTTGCTTATTTTCCTAGATTGGTTGGCACTGTCGTGCATTCTTCTTGCCATGTGTTTGTTTCTGCAGTGTCTCTGCCTCTATTGTTCGCATCTGGTTAGCTATTCTAATTGGTTGAACTTTGAAGCATGAGAATCATTTCAGCTCTACCGACATACATGTGTTCTTATGCTGGCACTTGTGACAGTGTAACTCCTCCTTGTCAAGTTAAGGAGTGTTTATATATCTGCTCCCACTCTCCCTATGTCTCTTGGACACACGTTCTTTTAAGACTCATGTCAAATGCCTTGGGACTCAGTTCGCAGAAGTTCACATGATTACACTAACACTTTTGTAACTGAAATATTGGTTTAAAAGAACAATCATGTCCTATGTCATTTTTTAAAACTGTAGCACTAGTACAAAATGCCAAAAGCGGATGATTTCATTAGTTCCAAAAAAATGCTGTTGTGATTTTCGTAATCATTCTCTAATGCATGTTTGCAGAGGCACTGCACAAGAACAAAGTATGTTATTGTATCTTGACAAGTGTAGGTGGGTCGACCCTTTTAAAAAAATGTTAGGAATGAAAGAAAACTTGGCCCTTTGATGCTGTAAAAATAAGTGTGATAAACATATTAAAAAATAGGATACATATCGACAAAATTCTGATGGAAGGACTGCAGGTCATTTTTGATTCCTTGAATGCGCCGTTTCTTGTAGTTTCTTATCGAGAGTATTTTTTTTGAACCATTTTTATATAGGAGATCATCGAATCTTATTTAGAAAAATGACAGGGAGTTTGTAGTAATAATATCTGGGTTGTGTTTTGAGTTACCTACAGAGATTTAGCCAGGTGTGCAGAGGCACAATAAAAAATGAACTTTATTAGTCTTTGTTTTTGCAAAAATTGGATAGACAGACATTTGTGTAAGACAAAAATCTGGAGAGCCCACTTGCATTTGGGGTCCTTGCAGAATCATAGCAGAGATAAAAAGAGAATAGACTGCATGCAAAAAGTAGCTTGAATCCATGTGTAAGAATAGATGCACATGAAGGTCTGGAGTGTCGAGATATATTTTTTGGAAGCCGTAATGCTGGGAATTAGTTGAATATTAGATAAAGTGTTGCAAATGTTTGTTAGCTGAAAAAAAAGGAATAGGAGATAGTCATTTCGAAGTCTCTTTTGGAGACCTAGTTCCCCTTCACCAAAAAATACAGTCTAGAGTATTCTTGTCAAGGGGATGCGAATCTCTAGGACATAGTTGGATTCAGTTCATACCTTAGAAGGAGCCATTGATTGCAGTTGAAGAAAGAGTTTCATGCATAATCATATTACAAGGATTCAATTCTGGTTTAGATGTCTTTAAATCTTCAGTAAAGACTCAGAGTTATTTTTGGTCTTGTTTCATCTCAATTCTTTTTCATTGAAAAGATTGTAGCCTTTTTGGAAGTCAGGTTGAAGCCTGCTTTGTAAAAATGATTGAAGAGTTGTAGCTCTTGAGAAAAGGGTTATAGCCCTGTTGTTTAATGACACCGTGGTTTTTTACCCAGCTTGGGTTTTCCACGTGAGAAAAATTATCTATGTCTTGCCTCCATCCTTGAATGTGTTTGTTTGAGTTGTTTATCTGATTAAAGTTTTAAAATACTGATTCACCCCCTCCCCCTTTTAGCATTTTTTGTTTTTCAATTGGTATCAAAGCAAGTCACTCTCTTCTCTTGCTTAAAATCTTGAGAGTTTGATTCTTGTGCCCATCATGAGTGCCTTAGAAGGTCTTGCTACGAATTGTGCACCTCTTTTTGATGGAAACAACTATGCTTTTTGGAGTGTTTGCATGAAGACCTACATCATGTCCCTAGGCTGTGATGGTTATCTTAGTCTTGTAAATGGTTATACTATTCCTCCTTCTCCTCTTGCAAATGCTGATAGTAAAAGAGAATTTGAGAATAATGCCAAGGTCATGAATGCTATTTTGTGTGGTCTAATTGAAGCTGAATTCGTAAAAGTCATGCACTGTGTTACCGCAAAAGAGGTTTGGGATAAACTGCATAACACTTATCATGGTGATGACAAGGTTAGGGAGGCTAAAGTTCAAACTCACCGGGTTGTCTTTGAAGGTCTTCGCATGAAGGATAGTGAAAACATGGATGCTTACTTTCTTCATGTTGATGAGGTTGTCAATGCTTTAAAAGGCTTGGGAGAAAATGTTGAAGATAAAATCATGGTTCAGAAAATTCTTCGCTCTCTTCCCATGAGGCTTGATGCAAAAGTCTCCGCTGTTGAAGAAATGACAGATTTGCACACTCTAACAGTTGACAAATTGCATGGTATTTTGACTGCCTACAAGATGAGGACTACCGTTGAAGGGTCTTCCAAAATTGAATCTTCCTTCAAGGTTTCTAAAAGAAGCAATGACAAAGAAAATAATCATAGTGATGGCTCAGATGAGGACCCCAATGAGGAAATTGCTTACCTTATTAGAAGGCTGAAAAAAGGGTCTCAACAAAAATAAAGGCAAATCTGGTTTGAAATGCTTCAACTGTGGAAAACTTGGTCACTTTGCCTTAAAGTGTCCATTTGATAAAGAAGATGACAACAATGATGAAAAAGAATTTAAATTTTGGAAAACTAGGAGATTTGCCAAGAAGAATTGGAAATCTAAAAAGGGCAAGGTGTTGTTTTCAAAAAATGACAGTGATGATTCTTCAAGCAGTGAAAGTGATTCTCAAATTAATGAAGTCATGTTCATGGCTGTTGATGATTTGAGCTCCGAAGAAAATGAAGATGTTGAGGATGATGAAGTGGATCTTGAACTTGACTTGATTGCCGCTCTAGCTGAGATAAAGAAACTGAAAAAAGATGAATCTAAGTCTTGTGGATCTTCTACAAGTTGAGAGTGCTGAAAAATTAAAGATTGCAACATCTCTCAAAGAGACTGAAACTCAACTTGTTGATTCTAAAATCTTGAATGAGGAAGCTAAAAAGATTCGTGAGAATCTGGAAAATCAGATCCAGATTAAAGAGGAAAACATTGTCAAGCTAGAAGCTGAAATTGTGGATCTCAGAAACATAGGTAAAACTTCTATGCTTTCAAGTGAAGAAGTTTCCTTCAAGAGTGGCAATGTTACATTAGATGATGTTCTTGGTTCTCAAAGACCCACCAAAGATAAGAGAGGAGTTGGCATGCAACTTGAACAAAACTCCTCACCATCAGAAAGTAGTCAGCCTACACTTAACAAGGTAAATAAATATTTTTTCTATGGCTACTATTTTTCATGTAACTACTTTGGACATAGAGGTGCTGATTGTAGAGCTACTCCCTTTAAGAATTATTTTCAGCATGAAAATAATGCCTTTAGGAGGTACAACTTAATTTTCTACAGTTGTAACAAGTTTGGCCACACTTCAAGATTTTGCAACAGCTATAGTGCAGATTTTTTCTACAATGTTGAACCAAAAGGAAGGACAAAAGTGACCAAAGTTTGGAGAAGAAAAGTTCAAGAGAATCTTCTAAAAGCTCTTGTTGTTCAAACAACTCTTCTAGTTATCAATGAGAAGGATATTTGGTATGTTGATAGTGGCTTCTCCAGACATATGACAAGTGATTTAAGTAAGTTTCATTCACTCAAGAAAATGAAAGGTGGAAAGGTTAGATTTGGAGGTAGCTCTTCTTCAAAGGTTGCTGGTATAGGTACTATTTTGATTAATAATGATGAAACTATTGTTGAGAATGTTCTTTATGTTGAAGGTTTGAAACACAATCTTCAAAGTGTAAGTCAGCTATGTGATCAAGGGTATGACCTTAGCTTTAACTTAAATTCTTGCACTATTAAAAAGGGAATTGATGTCATAGCTAAAGCAACTAGAGCATCAAATAATCTCTATATTCTTGATGATTCTAATGATGACACTTGTTGTTTGAGCAAGGTAGAAGATGCTTGGCTTTGACACAAGTGTTTTGGGCATGTAAATTTTGATAATCTTATCAAAATCAGTAAAAAGGAAGCTGTAAGAGATATGCTAATGATAGAGAAACCAATTGATGTTGTTTGCAAAAATTGTCAAGAGGGAAAACAAACCAGAGCTTCCTTCAAACCAAAAGATCATTTCAGCAGTAGGACACTTGAGCTTGTTCATATAGATCTTTGTGAACCAACTAGGACAACAAGCCTTCAAGGTGAAAAATACTTTATGCTTCTTATTGATGATTTTTCTTGTATGACTTGGATTACTTTTCTAAGAGAAAAATCAAAGGCTTTAGAGAAGTTTAAGATTTTTAAGAATCTAGTTGAGAATGAAATGGATGTGAAAATCAAATGCTTGCATTCTGATAATGGGGGAGAATTTACCTCAAATGATTTTGTTAAGTTTTGTGAGAAACATGAAATCAAGAAACAGGTTTCAGCCCTAAGAACACCACAACAAAATGGTGTTGTGGAAAGAAAAAATAGAACTGTTCAAGAAATGACATGATGCTTGTTGAATGAAAGAAAAGTGAAAGATGTCTTTTGGAGAGAGGTTGTCCACAGAACAGTCTACATTCAGAATAGAATGTTGTTGAGGCCCAAGCTCAACAAGACTCCATATGAACTTTGGAAAGGTAAAGAAACTACTGTTAAGTACTTTAAATTTTTTGGAAGTCCATGCTACATTAGGAGAGATGAAGATAATTTAAAAAAATTTGAATCTAGATCTGATGAGGGAATCTTTCTTGGCTACTCTTCTAAAAGTAAAGCATTTAAATACTACACTAAGAGTCTGCATAAATTAGTAGAGAGTGCTAAGTTTAAGATTCATGAGGTTACTAATGAACTTGGTGAAAATGATGACAGCCTCGAAGAGGATAAAACTCAAACCAACACTATTGTACGTTCTTCTCCTCCACATATTCAAGTTGTAACAACTAGCAAAGGTGGTGAGAATGACAAAGGTAAAGTTCAATCTGCTCATGAAGAAATAGTCTCTACTTCTAATGATGCTGAAAATTCACATGATAATTCTGGGTATGATTCTCAAGGTGATCATGATGCCTCTAACTTCAAAACTCCTTCAAAGCTTGTTCAAAAGAATCACCCTATTGATCAAGTTATAGCTGAAAGAAGAACTAGGAATGCTAGGAAAAATGTTAACTATTTTGAGGATGATGACTTTTCACTCATTTCTATGATTGAGCCTAAGTGTTTTGAAGAGGTTGTTGTAGATGAGCATTGGGTGGCTGCTATGAAATAGGAGTTAGAACAAATTAAAAAGAGCAATACTTGGGAGCTTGTGCCAATACCCATTAACAAAAATGTGATAGGTGGGTGGTCCCACAATAGTGTGTCCCACTTTTTGGCCAACTTTGACACAGAGATCACCATTTGCTAGTTGCTGCAAAACTATTAAGAATTTGAAGATGATGTAAACTAGAGTCTTTTAGATTTTTATTTCTATTTTTTAAATATATATATATATTTTTAAAAAAAATCATTTAAATTCATTTTTCCTTCTCCTTCTAAAAGTGGTTTACGTGAAAAAATTGTGTTTTTAAGGAGGTACTGTCACTTGGATCAGCATAACTTTTTTTAAAAATATGATAATGATGTAATTCTTTCAAGATTATATTTTTAACTTCAATATCTAAAAGATGCAATTGGTTTTATTCATTTTGGATCAATATTTCATAGTTTATTAAGTTTTAAAGTGACAGTAACTGTAATCTAGACATAAGGTCACTTGGATCACTCTAACTTGATCTGTGTATATCAAAATTTTTTTTTTAATAGAAAGGTAACACAAATACGCTTTTCCTACATATTTTTCATAATTTTTTTTTTATCATTTACTATTTTTCCTGAAGTCGTGAAGAGACAGGTTGTTGAATGACCAAACAACCTATGTTTAGTTAAAGTAATATTTAAAAGTGATAATGAACTCAATATGTATTAAAATTATATTCATTAGAAAGCTTGTTCCGATTAGGATCTTTTGACATGATTTGTTTGGAAAAATTATCTTGTTTAGTCCTTGTTTCAGGCCCTGGAAGACCATTTTTCTGCAGTTAAGTTGTTTTCTGAGGGCAAATTTTTGTTTTTTTGGCTTCGTGCGAAGAGGGTCTTCGTACAAAGCCACCTAGGGGTGTTCGTGTGAAGAACGCTCGCATGAAGCCCCTGGAGTGAAAATTCTAGCCAAAAGCCATGCCGGGATTTTTCCCACGGGTACTTCGTACGAAGTACCCTAGTTTGCTAGTAAAATATTTTTTGTAAATTTTTTAAAAATGGTATAAAAGTAAAATTTTTTATTTCTATTTTACATCAAATTGCAATTAATAAATTCGCATTTTCTATTATTGAAGGCATTTTTTGAAGGAGGATCCATATTTCTATTTGTTCAAAGACATAATTTTGAAGAGGAAAAATATTACTTTTGTAGTATTTTTTGAAGAAGGAATTTTTGTTGATGATCTTGTGGAAGATATTTTTTGGAGCTCAAAGAAATGGGGAACAAGAAGGGAAGACAAAGTAAATCTTCTAGAAAAAGGTCACCCATTACTAAACAAAGAAATCGTGAAGCTGCATTGACATATTATCATAAAACTAAAGAAGTTGAAAGACAAGCTGAAGTAGGAGGGTCAAGTCAAGTTGAAGAATTGCACATTGAAGAAGGGTCAGAATTACTCCCTAGAGAGGCTCAAACAATTGATTTTGGAGAAGGATCAACATCACGTGCTCCTATTGGTATGGATGAACTTTTAAATTTATCTCAAAGTGTAAAGAAAAATATTAGTTATAGAAACTTAGATCATTTACTTACAATGAATGTGGACACTTTGAGATCACTTGCTAATGTTCAACAATTAAGTCTTGCTAAGAAGAGATCAATGAAAATGATAGAAAGAGAAATATTGGGTAAATTTGATAATTTTGAAACACTTGAACAAACTCAATTGCTTTCACTTATACTTATAGACAAAAAGTTGGAAGGGGCATTAAAATTATTGGGTATAGACACATCATCAAAGAAGAGAAAAGTTATTGACATGCAAACTGATATGATTGAAAATCTTAAGAAAGGTTTGAACCAGCTAGGGAAGCGATCTCGAACTATAGATAAGTCCATTACAAGAAAAGTTATGTTGACATCTATTGTAGGTAACACTATGGGATTAAAAAGACAGATATCTTCAGTTTCATCTCACATTGGTTTTAATAGGAAAACAATATCATGATATGTTAATAAGAGAATACTTTTGGATGATAGCACCTTCGAAGGCAATTGGGAAATCATGTGTAGAGGTCCTTGTTCTGATAGGATTGATGAAGGAACACAAAATTTGATCACATCATTTTGGAATGATAATACACATCCTTCATCAAACACTAGAGATGTTATCAGACATAGAATTTTAGCTAATCAATATGAATATCATACGAAACATTGGTTGGACACAACACAACATGAAATGTATGTGTCATTTTGTAGTTCAAATCCTAATATAAAGATTGGGCAAACATTGTTTGGAAGATTGCAGCCATATTATATAGGGACAAACAAAGTATTTGAAACTTGTTGTTGTCGTTATCATATTGAATTTGATCTCCACTATCAAGTTTTTTGAAAGTTTGTAGAAGACACTTATGGTTTTGAAAAGGCTCCTCCTACTAGATGAAGTGAGTTCATCTCATCCATTTTATGTGACAAAAGAGATGATGTAGCTGGACAAATAAATTGCATAAAAAGAATATGCCAAACATGTGCCGATTTGTCTCTTTTTCCTTTGAAAATTGAAAATATTGATGTAACAAAGATGGTAAATTGCAAGAGTTACAAATATGTAAAAAATGAAACAAAATTTGGGAAATAATCCAAAAGGTTAGAATATGTTGAAGAGGAGATAAATGTTGGAGTATTTATGGAAAAATTTAAAAAATTGATTCAACCCTACATTCATCATGCTTTTTTTGCAAAGTGGCAAGCACAACAATTTCAAACACTAAGAGACAATTTCCCACTTGGAACTATTGTATCAGTTGTTGATTTTGCAGAAAATTATTCTTTTGTTCATCAAAAGGCAATTTAGTCAGAATACTATTTTTCAGAGAAAATTACTATTATGGTACATGTGTGTTATCGACACACACAATTAGATTTGGATGGTATTTAAAGCACATTTGAAGCACGGGTCATCAAGAAGGAATATCATTTTTATATAAGTGATGATAGAGAGCATGACATTTATTATGTGGAACACTGCTTCAAGATGTTTTTTGTAAATTTGAAAGAAAGAGGTATAAAAATTGATAAACATTATGTTTGGTTAGATGGATGTGCTGCACAATTTAAATCATCGAGACCATTTTATGCACTATGTAGATATCATCGTAATGAAAACATACCACATGTCTAGAGTTTCTATGAGAGTGGACATGGAAAAGGTGAACATGATGGTGCCAAAGCTTGCACCAAACGTGCTATACGAAAGTATCAAATGAATTATAAGGGAGTGCATATAAAAAATGCACATGATGTGGTTGAATGGTGCAAGACACATTTCACACCAAATGAGAATGAGGCATCATCAGGATTGACTCAGGCGGTGCCATGTAGAAAATTTTGGGAGATAAAAGGTATGCACACATTTTTTAATTATTTGAAAGTGTTTAAAATTTTAATGATATTTTTTATTCAAATTATATTTATATAGAATGTATTATATATGCATTTGTTCAGGCATGGATGGAAAAATTATGCATGGTTGAAATAGGATAGAAAAGACGCGATCTTTGCATTCAGTTATGAGTACGAATTGTCGCAATTAGATGTTGAACACTAGGGACTACTCATGCTTTTGTTGTCACTGCATTGCTGACAATTATGAGGAATGTATCAATCAAGATCATGGATATGTAGGCGCATGGAATCTAGTGCCACTAGTTGTTACTGATACATTTGATAGAGATGAAGATGAAAACTTTGATGATGTTCCTTTAATTTCTACTGATTACGATCATATCTCAGGATTGGTCAAAATTGGTAAGTATATATATTTCACATTATATGGTACACTGAGTTGCACGTATATATCATAGATATAGATAGATCTATAGATTGAACTAAGTATTTATTTTAAGATCTCACACACGTATATATAAAAATTTATTGTGCAGGAGATGTCTTTGCAGTGATTGCTGAGAGTGGAAATGTAGAAGGAGTTGATTATTATTTACTACGTTGTACTGCAGAGAGGATGAAATTACTTGAACCTGAAGAAAGCAATGGAATGTTGTTCCCCATAGGTTTGTATATGGTTTACATCAATATATTGAACTCAATTTGTAAATTTTAAATTTCAACCTTTTAACAAAATTCAAATTGAATTTTTTTAAATTTATATATTGTTAAAATTTGTGACCTACAGGTTCAGTTGTTTTAGAGGGAACATATTTAAAACAAATCAAAGTAATTCAACATGGTATTCACTTTGTTGATTATAGACTAGACAATAAGGTGTTCCAATATAGTCACCTAGTTGTTGCCACATTCATTCGTCTCCATATAGTTAAATCTCAACGCGGACGTCGTAAGTGGAGACTAGATAGTGAGGATCATGAGAGAATATTACAGGTTCTCCATGAAAGGTCTGAACCACTTGAGTTGGTTTAAAAAGTATAATACATGTATACTTATTTCTTGTGTTAGGACCTATTTGATATCTCTGGATTAAATTTCATTATACTTTGTTTATATATTTAAACATATGGTAGACTATAATTTGTTGATATATGATGAAACTATTTGATGGTTCAATGGTTTTAATATATAAAATTTTATATGTATACTTTGATTATTCAATGATTTTTATAGATTTCATGTTAGTTAAAGATTTTATGTATGCTTGAAATTAGTTATATTACTTATGACATGTGTTAGTTCTAGAATTAGTTAGAATAGTTATTATCCATTAGTTACATGTATCAACTAGTTATCTTTTATGATATTAATTATAGATCCCCTTAAGACCTCCCCTTAAGACACTAAAAAATGATGAAATTAGTTATATTACTTTTGACATGTGTTAGTTCTAGAATTAGTTAGAATAGTTATTATCCATTAGTTACATGTATTAACTAGTTATCTTTTATCATATTAATTATAGATCCCCTTAAGACCTCCCCTTAAGACAATAAAAAATGATGAAATTAGTTATATTACTGATGACATGTGTTAGTTCTAGAATTAGTTAGAATAGTTATTATCCATTAGTTACATGTATTAACTAGTTATCTTTTATGATATTAATTATAGATCCCCTTAAGACCTCCCCTTAAGACACTAAAAAATGATGAAATTAGTTATATTACTTATGACATGTGTTAGTTCTAGAATTAGTTAGAATAGTTATTATCCATTAGTTACATGTATTAACTAGTTATCTTTTATGATATTAACTATAGATTCCCTTAAGACCTCCCCTTAAGACACTAAAAAATGATGAAATTAGTTATTATATCATCTAAATAAATCATCTAATCAAATAAAATCATAGATCATCTAATCAAATAAAACCATCTAGTCAAATCATATATCATATAGATCATCTAATCAAATAAAATTATATCATATAATCGAATAAAACCATCTAATCTAATCATATATCATCTAATCAAATAAAATCATAGATCATCTAATCATCTAGTCAAATCATATATCATATAGATCATCTAATCAAATAAAATCATATCATCTAATTGAATAAAACCATCTAATCTAATCATATATCATCTAATAAAATAAAATCATAGATCATCTAATCAAATAAAACCATCTAGTCAAATCATATATCATATAGATCATCTAATCAAATAAAATCATATCATCTAATCAAATAAAACCATCTAATCTAATCATATATCATCTAATCAAATAAAATCATATCATCTAATTGAATTAAACAATCTAATCTAATCATATCATCTAATCGAATAAAACCATCTAATCTAATTATATCATCTAATCGAATAAAACTATCTAATCTAATCATATAGATCATATCTCATCTAATCAAATAAAATCATAGATTCATCTAATCTAATCATATCATCTAATCAAATATATGTCTTGAATCATATATATCATATAATCAAATAAAATCATATCATCTAATCAAATATACGTCTCTAATAAAATAAATGTGTCTCATATCATATCATCTAATCAAATAAATATGTCTCATATCATATAATCTAATCATATCATCTAATCAAATATACGTCTCGAATCATATGTCTCGAATCATAAACCAAGTCTCAAATAAAATATATGTTCAACATGTCCTAAACTAGGGAGTCATCTAGGCGCCTACGAACAGAGCGACCCTCTGAGTGACTGCCACGAGCATCCTCTGGCTCTAAGACAACAACTGATCCCTGCAAATATAAATGCATGTATATATGATAATAATCTAAAATAATTAAAATATTATAAATGCATATTTAAACTTACATATTTTTAAAACTTACCTGACCACTAGTAGGTGTATCATCTAGTGGCAAAGCAGTGACTGAACCCTGCAAATTTAGTGTACAACAGTTGGTTATATACATGTGCATAATACATATATTATGTAAAGTACTTGAAATATAAACATGTACATACATATATATCTAAAACTTACCTGACCACTAGTAGGTGTCACATCATGTGGAAGATGCTCTGAACCCACACTAGAGGTAACATGCTCTGCTAATTGTGCCTACAAAATATTATGCATTGAACAAACATTAATACACGTACAATTAATTATTCACTAAAACTCCTAATAAAAAATAATTTTTTTTTAATATGTACCTGAGTCTCAGGAGCAAGAGGATCATCAGCGCGCTGCACCATCGTATCATCAACTGATACTGCATCACCCACACCACCTAAGGTCCCAAACTTCTGTAGTAATGAGGAGTGTAGGGGTGACACTAGCTGCGAGGGGAGTGATGTAGAATCTGAACCATGTGGATGAAATAACATATCCATAAATGACTTGTCATCAGTGGAAACATCCACCTGACCCAACCCACGCAACTGCTCATCAAAAGTGTCTAGGCCCTCACTGGTGATGCGTACATCTCCAATCTCTATACCTGGCTTTGCAATTGTAGAGTGATCTGTGGGTGCACAGAGCTCTGCACTATGCTGTGCCTGACTAGTAGATGGCACATCCTGTGTCGGTGGAACTACATGACCTCGTGTAAGTGCATTGTAATCCCTGACTGAATGTATAGGGATCCTCTGCGTGTTAGCAATATGAGAATAGGCCTGCACGAGATCCTCCAAAAAGTAAAGGGCCATATCTAAAGTACTATGATAACCCGACAATGCTCGTATCTCTCCAGGCACAGGAAGACCAGCAGCTCTATATGTCTCATCACTCACACCTGCAGTACTACTAGACAAAGCCTAAGAAGATGATCTGGCTCTACTTGGTCTAGTCAAAATGTATTTTCCCACTGAATCTAAACTGATCAATGTGGCTGCAGAAGCAATCTGTCCTATGCTATCTAGAACTCCCCTCTGAGAAGCAATGATGACTCTAGCTGCAGTAGTAGCCATCGCCGGTGTCACTGCCGGACTCCTCTCTCCAACTAGTAGTCTATGAGGCTGCACAACTTGATCAGCCCTACAATACTGAGGGTGGTCTACAACCCTACCCTACCCGTGACCATAAAATGTTGGGATATCAAAATAGTTGACCCTGAGTCCCAAACGGAACTTAGCGTACAACTGCTATGCAAAGTATAATGGAATTTGGTCATTATTTGGATAACGACCATGGGCTGCAAGATGTCAAGGGTATATCATACAAGCAATCTGAGGGATCACACATCATGTGACTTGATAAGCCCTCACCACCCTATACCTCTCATAATGTGGGAACATCTCTCGTTTGATGGTTTCCTTCGAGATGAGGCTTTGAACCGTTGTGAAGGAAACATCACCCGAGATCTCTTCCCTCAACTCCCAAAAAATGGCCTCAACTACCTGAGGCATAAATGAAGAGTGAGCCCTCAATCTACTAGTCATAGACACCAAACTAGTCAGTATAGTAGCACATGTGTCTCTATATATACCATCTCCAGTAGATCTACTGATAGCTTGTCTAAGTCTAGCTATCTCTATGTTGGCCATGTGAAAAATAGTATGAATGTCAGGAGTCTGAGGTGCACCCTGAGCGGCCATCTAGATATATCACATGTGAAAGAGCTAAGTGTTAATAATTAAGTACTTGATTACAACATTATAACTGCTTGTAAAATGGAAACAAATAAGTGGTCCTAAGGTATAGATAAGACATCAATGGGTCATAGGACATCCTAGTATGTACATCAATGGGTCATATGACTAACTTTAATATTTACTAAAAATGCATTTACATAAGGGGTCATGGGTAACATAAGTGGTCATAGCTGGTGTCTTAAGGAGTTGTGGGTAACATAAGTGGTCTTATTAGGTCTTAAGAGTCCTAATAGGTCCTAATACATCTAATTGGTCAGAATAATATTGGTTAAAGACCTAATACCTATCTAATTGGTCCTAATAGGTCCTAGTTAGGTCTACTTGGTCCTAATAGGTCTAGTTAGGTCTATAAGTAGAGAAACAACTTAGATGTATACCTTATTTCCTAATATGACCTAATGTGACCTATTAGGACATGTAATATGACCTAGAGTGTCTTAAGGGGTCGTGGGTAATGTAAGTGGTCCTTGATTGTCTTAAGGGGTTGTAGGTAACATAAGAGGTCCTAAGGTATAGATAAGAGTCATGGAGTGTCTTAAGGGGTCGTGGGTAACATAAGAGGTCCTAAGGTATAGATAAGAGTCATGGAGTGTCTTAAGGGGTCGTGGGTAACATAAGAGGTCCTAACGTATAGATAAGACATCAATGGGTCATATTACCTGTCCTAATTACCTATCATAACGTACATAGATAAGAGTCATGTAGAGTGTCTTAAGGGATCGTGGGTAATATAAGTGGTCCTAGATTGTCTTAAGGGGTCATGGGTAACATAAGTGGTCCTAGAGTCATAATTGGTTCTAATTGAGTCATAATTGATTCTAATTGAGTCTAATTAGGTCCTAACTGGTTCTAATTGATTCTAATTGAGTCATAATTGGTCCCGGTACAGTTAGGTCTAGTTAAGTCTAATAGGTCCTAAATTTTGGTTGTAATAGGTCCTAATTGGTCTAGTTACCTGTCTAATTGGTCATAATAGGTCAAGATAGGTTTAGTTAGGTCTATTTGGACCTAATAGGTCCTAATACATCTAATTGGTCAGACTAATGTTGGTTAAAGACCTAATACCTGTCTAATTGGTCCTAATAGGTCCTAATTAGGTCTACTTGGTCCTAATAGGTCCTAGTTAGGTCTATAAGTAGAGAAACAACTTAGATGTATACCTTATTTCCTAATATGACCTAATGTGACCTATTAGGATAGGTAATATGACCTAGAGTGTCTTAAGGGGTCATGGGTAATGTAAGTGGTCCTTGATTGTCTTAAGGGGTTGTAGGTAACATAAGAGGTCCTAAGGAGTCTAATTAGGTCCTAATTAGTTCTCATAGGTCTAATTAGGTCTAAGTAGGTAGATAATTAGGTCCTAAATTTTGTGCCTAATAGGTCCTAATTGGTCTTGGTACAATTAGGTCTAGTTTAGTCTAATAAGTCCTAAATTTTGGTCGTAATAGGTCCTAATTGGTCTAGTTACCTGTCTAATTTGTCATAACAGGTCTAGATAGGTTTAGTTAGGTCTATTTGGACCTAATAGGTCCTAATACATCTAATTGGTCAGACTAATGTTGGTTAAAGACCTAATACCTGTCTAATTGATCCTAATAGGTCCTAGTTAGGTCTACTTGGTCCTAATAGGTCTAGTTAGGTATTTAAGTAGAGAAATGACTTAGACATGTACCTTATTTCCTAATATGACCTAATGTGACCTATTAGGACCTGATATGACCTAGAGTTTCTTAAGGGGTTGTGGGTAACGTAAGTGGTCCTTGATTGTCTTAAGGGGTCGTGGGTAACATAAAGGTCCTAAGGGGTCCTAGGTTACATTAATGGATCCTCGTATACATATAATGGGTCTTCAGGATCCAAATAGGTCATATATATGTCTTTCTTAAAATATCGTAAGGGATGTATAATGGTCCTAGACTACATCTTAAGGGGTTGTGGGTAACAATGAGTCCTATATATGTGTCTTAAGGGGTCGGGGGTAACATAAGAGGTCCTAAGGGGTCCTACGTTTCATTAGTGGATGATCCTTGTATGATATTAATTAAATCTAAGATGTACATAAATGTGTCCTAAGACAACCTAAGATATGTTAATGGGTCTTGATGATCTGAATGGGTCATAGATGTCTTAAAATGTCATATGGGATGTATAATGGTCCAACAATGTTAATGGGTCGTAGACGCACGATAAACTTGGTTTAAGGTATCTTAGGTTACATTAATTGATGCTAGTATGTGTATACACCTAAAAATGGTCATCTAGACTATTAGCCCCTTTTGCTAAATCATAAATTGCTTATTCTTGATCAAATCCTAGTTCTATCATTTATTCGATTATTTTCTATGGGCTAACCATTTTATCCTAAGTTTTTATTTATTTAAAAAGAATATTTCTTCCCCTTTTAATAAATAAAAAGCCCCCACTTTTCCTCTTATCCTAAGTTGCACAAATAAAACATTATTCTTATTTTATAAAAAGGGAAAAAACACTTTTTGTCTCATATGGACACAAAAGTCAACTCTTATTTTCCTATTGGAGGATACTTGTGCACATGGATTGCTCCTCTTTGATGCTCCACCCTTGATTAAATCTTTTTCCTCTTAATCTCCATGGTCCATTCCTTTTCATTTCTTATAAAATGAGAGCTCTCTTCTTCATTTTGATATCTTAGGTTTTTATGCTAATGTTATGCTGCAGGTTTTCTAGGTACATTTGGAGCTTTTGAAGATTTGGAGCATTCTTGGCTTTTGCATCCACATGTTATCATAGTTTCATTTCTTGCATTATCATGGCATTCATAGCTTCATACTTAGCTTAGATTTCCTTTATGCTTTAGATTAATTCATCTAGCTTAACTAGGAGGCTTGGTAATACTTGTTATTTCATTTTCATAGCTTAGCTTGCATTTCCATTTCTAGCATAGCATTGCATTGCATTTTCATTCTTGATTCTTGAGGATATTGGCATTCTTGCCCTTGTCTTCATTTGAATCTCCCATTGCATGGTTTACTAGCAAGGTTATTGGCTTAATAGCTCTAGCTGAGAGCATTCTTAAAAACCCTTGCACTCCATGCCTAGGGAGTTATGGATCAATTTTTGAGACCTCATTCTTGAGTGTTCTTGAATGTAATGATTCATATAAGTGTGACACAATTATAGCACACATTTTTGGCGCCCACCGTGGGGCAGAGTAGATTAGCTTTGTCCTTTAATTCTGCATTTTTTGTCAAAATTTTTATCAATTTTCGGCTTTATTTTTGGTCTCTGGTTTTTCTATCTCAGAGTGTCGCGTGATATTTTGCCAGTGTCGTGCGATAGTTCTTTGTATAGCGGTGTCACACATTACCAGTTAAAAGTGTCTCCCCCTTTGACAGAAAGTGTTGCACTATTTGAGGAGTTCTATTGCCTGCATATAGCGTGAACTGTTGCCCAGAGATAAAGTGTCGCACCCATATACATAAAAGTGTCGCACGACATTTCTGGTGACTGTGCTGTCGCCTGTACCTGGCAATGAGCTTGTTTTTAGCTTTTTTTGTTATCTTGCAAGTTTTAGGTTCTCTGCTATCTTTTTGAAATTTTAAAAAAAATTTCAACGTTTTCAAATCCGCGACACTCTGGAAAATGGGTGCCCATTTTTGAGAAATTTTTGTAAATGGTATCAAAAATTGAAGTGTGATATATTGTTGGAAAGGTCTTTCCGAGCCTAATCCAACCATGATGGTTTCATTTTCAGATTTTGTCATTTGATTAGTTATTTTTTGGAGATTATCTAATTTTTCATGTGCTAACCATTATTAGATTTTGGATTTTCCTAACCCTTGTTGGTCTAACAAGATTGTTTTGAAGGTGCTCTTGCTTTCATGGAAAATGCCTAAAATTGCTTGAGGTTCTTTGTTCCATCTCTACAACATTTGGATTTTGGGATTAAAATTGAACCTCTCATGTGTTTGGCTTGAGTGTTTACATGCTTTCATAGAACACATTTCAATTGATGCTCTTAATGGGAAATGAAAGAAAATAGATTTGTTTTTACAAGTTTGTGTAAGTGAATGCTTGTGTTTAAACCTTAAGTAATTCTTGATTCCAATATCAAATATCTCATTGAGTGATTAAGGGCATGGATTCATTCCTTGTTTACATAGGGAGTTAAATGCACCACTTTGTGGACTCACTCTATGTTTTTTTGGAAAGTTAAATATTCCATTGATTCAACCCTTTGTCATTTGTGAGTAGTATTGATAAGCAACTTTAGATTGCTTTTGATTGATCTTGTTAGTTAAATTGGGTGTTGGACTCGCTTATTTTTAATCACCCCTCATTACCGCCCTTTGGATGTAAGGTCAACATTCATACATAGAGGAGGGGTCTACTTGAAAAGAGCGTTAAGTGTTCCACAAAGTTTCCCCCTTTTTATGCTTTCTTGATCTCATTAGTTTTCTAAGGTGTGGACTCACTTTGAGTTTGTGTGAGGAGTTAAATGTTCCACTTTTGGACTCACTTCACATTCACTTGAAGAGTTAAATGTTCCACTTTTGGACTCACTTCACATTTACTTGAAGAGTTAAGTGTTCCACCTTTAGTGCTTTAAATACTTTTGATAGTGAATTACTTACTTTTTATTTCTAGAAGGCCTGCTTGGGGACACACCACCTCAAGGGACGACCTTAACTCCTGTGTTCCAGCGGAGTATAAATAGCGGGAGGTGAATCGAAAGACACCTCTCTTGGGAATTGAGTTTGATATCACTCTTGGCTAAGCCTCAAAGAAATTTATACCTTTGAGAAGTGAAGGAGGAGATTTGGGTTACCGTCTCCCCTCGGCTGTGTGATTTCAGATTCTTCTCATCTACGGATTTGGGCCTCATGTACCTTGCATCTATCGAGGACTCCCTTTAGCAAAGCTATGTATATCCCTGTAGACAACTTGATAGGATGTTGTTGTGTTCTAAGTGCCTGCTAAAACATTTTCAAGAACATACACAAGTAGAATTTTTAAGGAGTAGAAATACTAAGTCACTATTCTTGTTCATGTGCAAGGTTGCTTTGCCCCTTGCTCATTGTTTGAAGACAATTGCTTTCTTGAACTCCTTGATTGCTTTCTTATGTGCTTGATCCATGATAAAAATCTATTGATATGCAAACTTGGTCAAAATGCTTCAAAACTGAGATTTTTATGTTCATTGGTCATAGAGTCGTACGACCCTGCAAGAGTGTCACCCCGCTTACTATAAACTATTGCTTGGCTTAGGGTGAAGTGTCGCCTCGCTATAAACTTTCCCCTTGTCTACTTGGAAAGTGTCACCCAGAACCTTTTTGCTATCTTGTTGTTGTTGCAATTCAGAGTTGCTAAACTTGCATTTTAACCTATCGTAGAGTGTCTTTTTTTATTCTTACCTAAAGCTGGACTGTTATCTGCATGCTTAGACTTGTTCTAGACTGAAACAAATGAGCTAAAACTATTGGATTTGAGCTTAACGAATGCTACTCTTGATCACTTGTTGCATCACAGGTTACCTCTCTAGCTACTTGCTTATTGAGCTTCTTGCTCACTGCTCGGCTTTAGTCAATTGATTGCTGTAAGTGCTTGAGCACTTTTGACGAGCCATCTCTCTATTGTTATACTTTGACAGGTGATCTTTATTAGCTTTTCTTATCTCAAATCTGAGAAACTTTGTCTCATTCTATTAGTCAACCAACATCTCTTTTCATGCCGGTTACAACTCGGTCTCAATTTGAGCAGGAGAGTCATCCTCCGTTCAATTATACATAGTTACCTTCTCCAACTAGACGCTCACAAGTGCCCATTAGCAACAATAGTTCTAGTTCTAACCAATTTGAGGATTCTAAGGCTACCACATGGTACAAAGGAGGTTTCCTCTTTTCCGCATTGAAGACCCCCAAAAACATAGACAATGTCTCACTTACTTTGACTGAACAAGAAAAATTTCAATGCTTGCAAGAACATTTTGAGCATAAAGATAACCAAGTGCGCTTAGACAAAGAACACAATCAAAAAAAGATGGATGCTGCTAGGCGCATGGCTTATAGAGGGACATTTCATGAACAACCTGAGACTAGTAATCATGAGCATAGACCTCTTTTTATCAATGGCAACAATGACAACAACACGCCACCAAGATCTCCTCCAAGACCCACTTTTGGTATGCCTTCTTCACCTCCTAGACCTCCTCCCTCTCAACATGAGGTAGAGGCTGATGATGAGATTTCTAGTGAGGATCTTATGAGATTTGAACAAGATGTGGTCTCCCAACAAATGATGCATAAGCTTTTAGAGTGTAATGGCGACCAATATTTTCAATATATGACTTCTAGAGGATACAAGCTTCCTCCCGGTTATGATGTCAGACAAATTGTCCAACAAAGAGTACCAACTGAATTGGAAGTCCTTCAGGAAGAACTGTGTCGGACAAATCAATGCCTTACCCAAATGGCAATTGACAGAGAGCTTCCAAAGGTCTCTTTTGTAGAATCAATTTGTGCTCTTCCCTTTGATAGGAGTCTATACATGGTCCCGTTTCCTAGGGATATTGAGGTTCCCAAATATAACAAGTATGATGGAAATGGTGATCCCCATGACCATGTGCATCACTTTTACGCTCTTAGCATGGACTTTCTTAATGAAGACACATTTCTTCTACGATTATTCCCTCAAAGTTTAAGAGGCCAAGCTTTGGAATGGTTTGTGAAATTGACACCATCTCTTAAGACTTTTGATGAGTTGGCTCAGTGATTTACCCAACATTATTCTTACAACATCCAACAACTTGTCACCATGATAGATCTTGGTAATCTAAGACAACATCAAGGTGAGCCATTTGCAACTTACTTACAACGTTGGATGTCATTGTATTCTAGGTATCCTCGTCAGTTACCCGAGAGAGAAAAGATTGACATTTTCGTCAACACTCTTGTGCCTGAGCTATAATATGATTTAAGGAAACAATTGTTCTCTTCTTTCAATGACATGGTTGAAAGTGCATATCGAATTGAGGATGTAGCTATAAGAAAAGGGGATATTGTTATTAATAAAGATGCTAAAGGCAATGGCAAAGACAAGAAAAAACCTTGGAATAAAAACAAGTATGTTGTTAATGATGGGGTTGTTGATGCTCCTAAAGCTAAAGAGCCTACTTTCAATCTCTCCAATGCTATCTATGCAGCAAAACAACAAGAAGCTGCCAATGCTCATAGTGCTCCTAAACCTCAATATGTACATAAGTGTAAGAAGTCATTTCGAAAGTGAGTCTATACCAAGTTGGTAGAACCTTATGATGTGATCCTTAAGACTTTGGTTGATAATGGATATCTTACGCTTCCTGATAAACTTGGTAACTGGGATCCGATAAATAGGCCTAATTGGTGGCAAGAGGATTCTTATTGTCATTGTCACAGAAACAAGGGACATCCGACAGACAATTTTTTTAAGCTTAAGGATGATATTTAGGATCTTATTGAGAATGGCACAATCTCCACTAATGGTTTAACTAAAAATTCTGATCACACAGCTTTCAAAGATCCTCTACCTAAGCATGATAAGGGGGAAACCTCTCAAGCACATAAGAAGAATCATGATGCTAAGATCAATTACACGTATCCTTCTAATACGCCTATGATCAACATGGTAGAGCCCGTTGAGAGTGTTTTAATGATGAGGTCTCTAGAGGATAATAAAGCCAATCATGGTAAGCCAAAGTTGGTCTTGCAAACACATGGTAGTTCATCTTCCCAAAGTGAGACACCGAATGCTATTACTAGGGGGCAAGCCAAGATTGTCCTTAAAATTGCGCAAGATCCCAAGCAAGCTTTGCCTTCCAAACAAGCGGCTCCTTCAGCTACCCTTAGCTTAATCTTGTCCAACATTTGCAAAAGACACCAACACAAATATCTATCCTTAAGTTGCTTCGGTTATCCCCTTCACATAGAGAGATTCTTGATGAGGCTCTACGTACAACACGTGTTCCCAATGACATTGATCCAGATCAATTTCATGCTATGGTCAACCACATTTCATCTCCGCTATCTCTCTCCTTTTCTACAGAAGATGACATATCTATTGCTCACCCGCATAATCTAGCTTTACACATTGAAGTTCTAGTCTACAATACCCGAGTCCGTCGAGTCCTGATAGATAATGGTGTAGGGTTAAATATCATTTCTTTCAATGCCATACAACAATTGGGTTTGTCAGAATTTGCTGTGGATTCTAAGAAGAAGATTACTATAAAAGCTTACGATGAAGTGGAAAGATCTTCCAAAGGTCTTGTCACGCTGCCTATCCGAGTGGGCCCTGTCACGAAAGATATTAGCTTCCAAGTATTGGACATCCCACTCACATATAACATTCTTTTGGGTCATCCTTGGATCCATGACATGCAGGCTGTTTCTTCCACTTATCATCAGTGCGTCAAATTTCTATACAATGGCACTGAAGTTGTGATTCCTGGAGACCATACTATTGCTATTAATGCTCTTGTTGCTACTAAAAAATTTGATCCTCACAATGAACCTTCTGTTGATCCTAGTACATCTCTAGTTACTGCTGAGAAAACACTTAAGATGATGAGACTTGGTATGGGTGAATATACTCTGGATTCCTTTGCTTCTATACCTATTTCTCCTAGGTCATATGGGAGACCTTTTGATCAGATGAAGCCTTCCACTTTTCTATGACGATCTTTGATACTTTTGTTCCTTCATCCATTCCTTTAGAAGTAGAAAGAGAAGAACAAGCTGTTCAAGAGTGGATCTATAGAGAAGATGAGGGTAGATTTTCCCTTCTTGATAATTCTAGAAATACTCCCATGCTCAGTGATTCAGACATGGATACAGATGAGTCACTACTACACACTATGACTCAAATGGGAGATGATCTTCTTTCTACTTCACTTCTTTGGGGAGAAGAATGTATATCTACTGATGATATAGCTGAGGCCTCTATGTCTAGAACCTATGTGCCTAAAGAATCATTGAACTATGATAGACAATGTCACAACATTGCACGGCTGCTACAAAGAGGTGATCTCTCACATAATGACATGAGTATCTCTATTTCTCGGCATCTTAAGCCTCTTCCAGAAGATCCTCCCATGACAGATATGGATGTTGATGTGGTTCATACCTCTCGTAACCCACCTGACAAAGTTGATGAGTCTCGTGTTGGGTCTGATGAGTTTGTTCCCCATATTGCCTTAGTTGACTATGTTGGTCCTTCTATGACAACTCTAGATCTAGCTACTTTTGGAGCTTACCCTATAGGCTTGACCTCTCTTGTCACCAGAGATGACATCCCTCACATAAATGCTATTGAACCAGTCACTTCATTTCATCTCACATCAACACCTGTTACTTCTTCCACAAGCGAACTAGCAACAAAAAAGATTGAATCAACAATCAAGTATCACAGTCATCATGTCAAAAGAAAAGAGCAATGGTCGGATGGAAAAAACCACATTGTGGCGGTATCTGAACCTAAGAAAAGCAAAAATAAAAATCTGCTCAAAAATAATGATTCTCAAATAAAAGATGACAAGCTGATTCTCTACAAGAAAATGGTGCACTACTTCAAGCATGATCTCATATCTGTTACACTTCATCCCATTCCTAGAGCACAATCCTCCACTAGCTCAGACATTGCTTAGGGCTGGTTATTATTGGTCGAACTGGTTGAGATCTCCTATCATCACAATTGCAGCATTTGGGCCTGGGGCCTATCAGTTCTCTACATAAGAGGAAACTGATTCTTGATGCCCATTTCTGTCTGGGGCATTCTTTGTACATACTTTATGATCCTGAAAAAATTCCAAAAAAATTCATATATGATGTTGAAAAAATCCTAAAAAGCATAAAAAGTACTGAAAAAATGAGCCTCCTAGTGAAAACCTAGCAATAGGCGCTTTGATGTCTCACCAAAAAAATAAAAAAAATTCAAAAAATCAAAAAAAATTGAAAAAGTGCCTTGGTGAAAACCTGGAAACAGGCACCTTGGTAGCAAAAATACAAAAAAATTATAAAAAAGTCCTGAAAAAATTGCAATAAATCTATCAAGTGGTGAAAACCTAGAAACATGTGCTGCTTGAGACCCTCTACACCTATGTCTATTAGTCTTGCGTGGCGCTCATTCGCTCCACTTCTCGCTTTGCCTCTCCTAGCTTGGAATTGACTCTTGTCTTAGTCTAGGGGGCATACGTTGTTTTAAGCTTATCTTGGGTCTCTTTGTGCATTTGGGTTTCTTAGGCACTTGGCAAATGGTGTTTTTCAACACCACCCCAACTGTGTTTTTCAACACTACCCTAGCGTCGAGTGTTTCTCAACACTTATCAGATGTCCTACCCGCAATCTAGATGATGCGATATTTCTCACTGGCAGATGCGATACTCAAAGTTTGACTCTATGACCTACACACATGCACTTGGCTTGCTAAGATTTGTTTGACTTTATTTCTTTGTGTGCTGTTTGTGATGATTTCTTTGCTGAGTGTTCTCCCCCTATGATCATTTTCGATGATGCATAGCTAGAAAACTGAGGGAATGAGAACATGTTTTATTTGCTTTATGCCTGTGGGTATATTTTGTTGATCCTTACTGTCATTAGCATTTATGCTGGTCCTACTTGACACTAGGGATTGACAAGGTATTATCCTTGATGTTTTGTGAGTGCATGCTTCTAGTTATCCTGACTTTCATGTGTCTTGATACAAGCATAATCTCGCCATATAAAAATTTAGGTGATCTCACTGCATTAGTCATCTGGACCTACATGTCTTTGATGCCTAGGTGGGATTTCCACATTTTTATCTAGATAGAGATCATATTCATATCCACATAGTTATGCTAGTGTGTATTGTATGATCTTGTGATGCTACCAATAACGCTCAATGATGAATATTAGATGTCTATTGGCTTTGTAACCTTGCAAGTAAACCACTTTTCATGTAGCTTTCATTCTTAAGTTCATGTTAGTTAGTTTTGCATCTTGCATATGGAGAGAGCTCTCCTTTCATCTTTCATGGACTTGTTAATCACTGCGTTCACCTATCGCTTCTTCCCGATCATGTCTTTCACTTCTGGTCTTTCATATCCCATCATTTTCCTTTCATTTCAGGATCAAAACTAAAATCCGAGTTCACCTTGATCATCCAAATCACCTTTTCCCCCTCTTTCGCGTAGTTGGCTGACCTTTTGAGGCCTGATCCTTCGATCTTCGCTAGGGCATTCTTCACCTCTTCATCTCTTTCAAATTTCTAGTCTTTCATTCACTTTCAATCTCAAGTTCAAATTCTTCCCCCTCCGTGGTGTTTTCAGGTTGAGGGATCACTTGGTTCATGCTTCGGGTCCCATGTGTGGGGCATACCTTCACTGCTTAATGGTTATTCTGTTCTCTTTCTTCAATTATGATTTCTAGTGATTTGATCATGTCTCTCTTGCTTCTGCTTTCCCTCTACCTGATTTCGCTTTCGATCCCGAGGGGGCAGACACATCATATCTTATTGGCTATCTCTTTCTTAAGTGTTCAGTACTGTCGCTACTAGGCTGATCATGCAGGATTTGCTGTCTCTCTGCACTTCATTCTTTGGAGTCAGATCGCTATCTCTTGCCTTCTTGGCTGATCTATTCTTTGATGTAATGTGTTCCCAGATCGATCACACATTAGTCAAAGAGGGGCAAATGTATACACCTAAAAATGGTCATCTAGACTATTAGCCCCTTTTGCTAAATCATAAATTGCTTATTCTTGATCAAATCCTAGTTCTATCATTTATTCAATTATTTTCTATTGGCTAACCATTTTATCCTAAGTTTTTATTTATTTAAAAGGAATATTTCCTCCCCTTTTAATAAATAAAAAGCCCCCACTTTTCCTCTTATCCTAAGTTGCACAAATAAAACATTATTCTTATTTTATAAAAAGGGAAAAAACACTTTTTGTCTCATATGGACACAAAAGTCAACTCTTATTTTCCTATTGGAGGATACTTGTGCACATGGATTGCTCCTTTTTGATGCTCCACCCTTGATTAAATCTTTTGCCTCTTAATCTCCATGGTCCATTCCTTTTCATTTCTTATAAAAGGAGAGCTCTCTTCTTCATTTTGATATCTTATGTTTTTATGCTAATGTTATGCTGTAGGTTTTCTAAGTACATTTGGAGCTTTTGAAGATTTGGAGCATTCTTGGCTTTTGCATCCACATGTTATCATAGTTTCATTTCTTGCATTATCATGGCATTCATAGCTTCATACTTAGCTTAGATTTCCTTTATGCTTTAGATTAATTCATTTAGCTTAACTAGGAGGTTTGGTAATACTTGTTCTTTCATTTTCATAGCTTAGCTTGCATTTCCATTTCTAGCATAGCATTGCATTGCATTTTCATTCTTGATTCTTGAGGATATTGGCATTCTTACCCTTGTCTTCATTTGAATCTCCCATTGCATGGTTTACTAGCAAGGTTATTGGCTTAATAGCTTTAGCTGAGAGCATTCTTAAAAACCCTTGCACTCCATGCCTAGGGAGCTATGGATCAATTTTTGAGACCTCATTCTTGAGTGTTCTTGAATGTAATGATTCATAGAAGTGTGACACAATTATAACACACAATATGTCTTAAGGGTTCTTGCGGGCAACAATGGGTTCACATATGTATTAACAGAAGCTAAGATAGATGAATGTGTCATAGGATATTTTAATATATAATAATGGTTCGTATGGGTCTTAAGGTGTCCTATGTGTCAAGTAAGATGTCCTAATATGTATTATAAGATCTTGAGATTCATAAAGGATCCTAAGTGTCTTAATATGTCGTAAGAGAGGAATAAGGGTCCTAGAAACTTATTGTACTATAATTTTTTAACGTTTTCTAACATACTACTAGATCATTTTAAAAAATTGAACTACAATTTTCTAAGATTTTTACAAACTAAAAATTATAAATAAAACAAATAGCTAACTTTAATAAGTTTACTAAAAATGCGTGTACATACATGAGAGAGAGAGAGAGAGAGAGAGAGAGAGAGAGAGAGATAAATTCTTAATAATTACAACTTTAAACTTAAAATTTAGCATTTTCTAACTCCAATCTTAATGTTTCTAACATTTTCTAACATTTCTACTATGGTTTCTAATGTTTTATAAATATTTTCTAACAGGTGCTAACAAACTACTATGATTTTCTAACATTTTCTAACATATTATAACATTTATATACTATGATTTCTAATATTTTTATTATTTTCTAATATTTAATTACGATTTTCTAACATTCTATTATTAATTTCTAACATATTACAAATTTCTAACATTTATACAAATTAAAAATTATTTAAAACAAATAATTAGTTAAAATAAATACAAAACATATTATTTACAATAAAAAATGAGAAAAATGTGTGTACCTGATATTGCTAGGAAACTGAAGAGGTCGACGAAGCTCGGGAGACGCTGGTGTGCTAGCGTGGTGACGCAGTTCACTCCAAGCCTAGGGGTCCACAAATCATTACAGTGAAAATGATAGTTAAAAAAATGAAACTCTAGAAATTTATAAGAAATCCGGCCCTAAATGGCTTCATGCGAAGTATATACTTCGCACGAAGCCATTTAGGGGTCTTCTTGCGAAGACACCTATGTGGGGTCTTCATGCGAAGTATCCCGAGGACTTCGGGTGAAGTATTTACTTTGCAAGAAGGCAGGAAATTTTTTTTGTTTGACGATTTCGCGATTTCCTTTGTCCCTAAAAGTGGGACACAGCTTCATGAGTTAACCCAGGTACAAAATGGCTATTCCAGAATAAGGTAAATGAAGATGGTAAGATCATTAGAAACAAGAATTGTTTAGTTTGTAAGGGTTATTCTCAAATTGAAGGTGTGGATTTTAGTGAAACCTTTGCACTGATTGCAAGATTAGAAGCAATCAGAATTTTTATTGCATTTGCTTCCTTTAAAATTTTTAAAGTCCTTCAAATGGATGTTAAATTTGCCTTCTTAAATGAAGATTTGGTTGAAGAAATCTATGTTGAACAACCGGAAGGCCTTATTTCTAACAATGTGGATTATGTGTGCAAGTTGAAAAAGGCTCTTTATGGACTCAAACAAGCTCCTTAAGCCTGGTATGACATGCTAGATAATTACTTGCAGCAGCAGGGCTTCAAAAAGGGATATGTAGACAACAATGTGTATGTCAAAGAGGAAGGTAACAACATTCTCATTGTTGTGGTTTGTGTTGATGATCTAATTTTTGATAGTGACAATGTCAAAATGTCTAAACATTTGCTACTTGTATGAAAGATGAATTCAAAATGTCTATAATGGGAGAATTAACTTACTTTCTTGGGCTGCAAATTAATCAATCTTCTAAAGGTGTTTTCATTTCCCAAGCTAAGTATGTTAGAGAGTTGCTTAAGAAATTCAAAATGAAAGATTGTAATCCGGTTAGCACTCCTATGGAAACCAAATGTAAACTAAGTAAGGATGATGTATCTCCTTCTGTTGATCAGACTTTTTATAGATCTATGGTAGGGAGTTTGTTGTTTGTTATAGCCACTAGACCAGATATTATGTAAGTTGTTGGCTATGTTGCTAGATTTCAAGCATCTCCAAAGCAAACACATGTTCAAGTTGTTAAGAGAAATTTTAAATATTTGAAAGGCACTGTTGACCTTGGTCTTTGGTTTCCAAAGAGTTATGATTTCTCTCTTACAGCCTATATAGATGCCGATTGGGGTGGCTCCGTGGATGATAAGAAGAGCACCAGTGGGTGTGCTTTCTTTTTAGGTGGTTGTTTGGTATCCTGGCTAAGCAAGAAACAACCTTGCACTTCACTATCCATTGCTAAAGCTGAATATATTGCAACAGTCTCTTGTTGCACTCAAGTAATTTGGATGAAGAATACTTTGTATGATTATAAACTTGAGTTTATTGATCCTATTTGCATTTTTTGTGACAACACAAGTGCCATTGATATCTCGAAAAATCCAGTGATGTATTCTCACACCAAGCACATTCCGATTAAATATCATTATCTGAAGGAGCTAGTTGCTAACAATACTGTCAAACTGAACTATGTTTGTTCCAAGGAACAAATCACTGATATTTTTACTAAACCGTTACCCCGAGAACGCTTTGAGTATCTTCGAAGCAAGCTTGGTGTTCTCCTACGTCATTGAAAGGTGTGTTTTCAGCAGCTGGGCTTCATAGTTATATCTTTTGGACTGCACTTGTACTTCAATTTCATGTTCATTGAAGTCAAAGGGGGAGTAGATATTCAAGGGGAGTTGTTTCAATTGGTTCAGCTATTTAGGGGGAGTTGTTTCTGCTAGTTCTTCTAGTTGAAGTTGCCATCAATGACAAAAAGGGGGAGATTGTTAAGTTTATGTCATTGATGTCAGTTTATTTGAGTTGATCCCCATTTTGCCTATTTTCCTAGACTGGCTGGCACTGTCATGCATTCTTCTTGCCATGTGTTTGTTTCTGTAGTGTCTCTGCCTTTGTTGTTTGCATCTGGTTAGCTATTCTGATTGGTTGAACTTTGAAGCATGAGAATCATTTCAACTCTACCGGCATACACATGTTCTTATGCTGGCACTTGTGACAATGTAACTCCTCCCTGTCAAGTTAAGGAGTGTTTATATATTTGCCCGCACTCTCTTTGTCTCTTGGACACACATTCTTTTAAGACTTGTGTCAAATGCCTTGGGACTCAGTTTACAAAAATTCACATGATTACACTAACGCTTTTGTAACTGAAATATTGGTTTAAAAGAACAATCATGTCCTCTGCCATTTTTGAAAACCGCAGCACCAGTACAAAATGCCAAAAGTGGATGATTTTGTTAGTTCCAAAAAAAATGCTGTTGTGATTTTCGTAATCATTCTCTAATACATGTTTGCAGAGGCGCTACACAAGAACAAAGTATGTTATCATATCTTGACAAGTGTAGGTGGGTTGACCCTTTTAAAAAAAAACATTAGGAATGAAAGCAAACTCAGCCCTTTGATGTTGTAAAAATAAGTGTGATAAACATATTGAAAAACATGATACATATCGACAAAATTTTGATGGAAGGATTGCAGGTCATTTTTGATTCCTTGAATGTGTCGTTTCTTGTAGTTGCTTATCTGGAGTTTTTTTTTTGAACCATTTTTATACAGGAGATCATCAAACCTTATTTAGAAAAATGACAGGGAGTTTGCAATAATAATATCTGGGTTGTGTTTTGAATTACCTACAAAGATTTAGCCGGGTGTGCAGAGACACAATAAAAAACAAACTTTATTAGTCTTCATTTTTGCAAAAGTTGGATACACAGACAGTCATGTAAGACAAACATTTGGAGAGCCTGCTTACATTTGGGGTCCTTGTAGAATCACAGCAGAGATAAAAGGAGAACAAACTACATACAAAAAGTAGCTTGAATCCGTGTGTAAGAATAGATACACATGAAGGTCTGGAGTGTCGGGATATATTTTCTGGAAGTCGTAATGCTGGGAATTAGTTGAATATTAGATAAAGTGCTACAAGTGTTTGTTAGCTGAAAAAAAATGAATAGGAGACAATCATTTCAAAGTCTCTTTTGGAGACCCAGTTTCGCTTCACCAAAAAATAAGTCTAGAGTATTCTTGTCAAGGGGATGCGAATCTCTGGGACACAGTTGGATTCAGTTCATACCTTAGAAGGAGTCATTGATCACAGTTGAAGAAAGAGCTTCAGGCATAATCAAATTACAAGGATTCAATTCTGGTTCAGATGTCTTTATATCTTCAATAAAGACTCAGAGTTATTTTTGGTCTTGTTTCATCTCAATTCCTTTTCATTGAAAAGGCTGTAGGCTTTTTGAAAGTCAGGTTGAAGCCTGCTTTGTAAAAATGATTGAAGAGTTGTAGCTCTTGAGAAAAGGGTTGTAGCCCTATTGTTTAATGAAGCCATGGTTTTTTACCCAGCTTGGGTTTTCCACGTGAGAAAAATTATCTGTGTCCTGTCTCCATCCTTGAATGTGTTTATTTGAGTTGTTTATTTGATTAAAGTTTTAAAATACTGATTCACCCCCTCCCCCTCTTAGCATTTTTCATTTTTCAATAGGGTGATTTAGAGTCTTATTTGGCTCTGCCATCCATATCTCCATGTCGAAACAAGCCACTTGATCAAAAGAACTCCAGTAATTCCTCAAAATTTGATATTTTAAGCATCTGACTTATAAGCTTTACTCAAATATCACCCCCCTTGAAGACTAATTATCAGCTCTCCAAGAAGTGATCTAGCTATGTCATCCTACTGAACATAAAGTGCAAAATCAGACTCCACTCTTGGCTAACTTCATAGAACACACTTTTCTAGGAAGTACAAGAAACAATGTGTACACTACTATGTTCTTCATTTCCTAAAGTTGGGTTCTGCTAAAAATTACAATAGTTTTGCAAGATTTGAAACTTGTGTGGTGCACATTCTTTCGACAACATCTTTTGGTAGTGGGCAACCTTAAAAATCAAAGGTGGTGGCTATGCTCCATCCAAAATGTACCAAAAACAAAAAAAAGTAAAACTTTTTTTTTTCTAGATTTGCAAAAACAGTGGTTTTTTTTTCAAATTTTTTGTGGTTTTCGATCACAAAATGTGCAAATCATGAAGAACAGATGTTGAAAATTTCGCAAAAATCTATTGTGTTTTTAGTTTTTTGAAATTTGATCAAAAATACATTTTGGATGGAGCATAGCCGCATCCAAAATCAAATCATGTGGTCTTTCAAATCAAACCAAAACGTGGGTGGGAAAGAGAAGACTCTCATTTAGGTGCTATGAAACCCAAGATCAGACAAAATATTTAAAAGTGGTTTGGATTGCCATTTCTTGCAAGTAACCAATGAATGAATGATTTTAATGACGTCCACGAGGCCAAATAGCCTAAGGGACCATCGGATCACAGTCGTAAACTAACTCCAGATTCTTCTCTAAGTCGGACCTCCTGTTGTGAATTTTGACAATCAAACTAGTAGTTTGGTTGATCTTATCCTCCTTGAATAGGCTGTGCATGCTGCATGCTCCCGAACTGAGCTCAGATGTCATCATAAGCGGTGCACTCAATGATAAAATGACATTCAATCTCAATCCCACCCGACATGCAGAACTTGCAAATCCTTTCTTCCCATTCCTCTTTGGGCCTTTTCCATCTACCTGTCTCGCATTTGAGGTGGTGAGAGCCCGTCTTCAACTGAGCCACTAATAGTCTAGCTTTACCTTTAATAGCTGCTCCCAAATAAACTTATCACCATGTTTTCTGGTTGGGTTGAACACTTTGATGTAATGAGCCTTTTTCCTACCCATGTTATTAGTCCACATGGAAGTCCAAAATATTTCTATGACAAACTTTTTTATTTCCAGATTAGTATTGGAGCATTGTTGTAACTTGATATTCCAATGACCTAAACAATGAATAAAGAGATAACTGGTGAATCGAGGTTAAAGAGGAAACATACAGACTCCTCCAATACCAATTTGAAGGAAAATTTCACATCGAAACAACTTGTAATGAGAATGGGACAGTGGTTCACTGATGGGAATGACAAAGTTTCAAAAGGCCTACCTTAACTCCCATTTCCGCCGCGCCCTGTTCCACTTCCACTCAATGGGAAGAGTATAAAATAGGATTTGAAGCTAAGTGCAAGCCCCAGGTTGTGGTAGCTAACCCTCGGGGGAAGTTTGTGTACTGCTTCATACTTCATGAGCTTCCAGTTAAAATGAGAAAAAAAGAAATAGTACAGACTGTAACAAGTAATCAGACGGCTAGTTAGATTGATTTAGGAAAATGTAGCAATGCACTAACATGCTATGCGTAGAATAGAGACAGAAAATAAAATATTGCTCATGCTAATCCACTAGGATAGAACATTGAATCGATTCCATTAACAAAAATAAAATTCACAACTCCATCCCCATCCATAAACGTCTATGAGTATGAAGTTGTTGCACTTCCGGCTTCTTCCTCAAGTTTTGTATTTGAAATATTGAAATTTTCAGCAGAGATCAGATTAATTGCAAGTGAATGGTCATCAAATCATGATTAGTTACGAAGTCCCGTTCTTTAATAGGCTAGTGAAATTCTTCATTGGAGCAAGAGATACAATGTTTCTGGTGTTTGTCGAAGGTGAGAAGGGAAGAGCAGAATTAACGAATGAAATAATTTTAATTACGTGTAGTCTAAGGGATCTAATATTAAAAAATCCAAACCATTTTTATGTTCTTTTCAGTTTTCTGTTATGAATCTTGACTTGCTTCTTTATCAGCAAATTAGTGGTTTTGTGCAGTCTTGTTTTGTCAAACAGTCAACCTTCTTTTAAGTTTTTCTCATATTGTTGAGGATATTCTGGTAAGCAGCACATTTCAAAATAAAAGTGTCATTTAATTTCAACAACTGTTTTGTTACAGAACATATGTTCTTTTTTCCCAAATCTCTCTAAGAATCCAAACCACCCATCTATATGTTTCCCACCCTAGATGATGAGATCTGATTGTTAGTTATGCCACTAACAATTTAGTTCTACCTTTGATTACCATCGGTAAGTAGTCATTATCATCATACCTCAAATGAGATTGAATTCTTTTTTTTATTTATGAATAGTGTCTTTTCTATTAATAAAATATTAAAGTTACATATTCACAAAAAAGGGGTCAGGGACATAAAAATCACTCTCCATAGGTCACACGGCAAAGCCAAAAACAACTAACAACTATTCAAATGGGATTAAACTCTTTCACACAATGAACTTTTTAAATCCCCATTTGCTTTCTCTACATGTCAGTCCTGAATTTTTCTTGCACAAGTCTTTTTATCTCTTCATTGGTGTTGGGACCATTTTGTATGTCAATGTCTCATTTACTCAACCATTCCTTGTTTTGCATCCATGTCTTTGTTATACGAGCTAACCTCTCCCCAACCACTAACTTGGGTCAACGATGTTTATCCATATTTTCAACTTTGTTTAGATAGCTTAAAAATGGATAACCATTGAAGCTTCCACTAACATACCTACTTCAACCAAGAAAACCTCAAAAGGAATTGTTGATTTGACTATAAGGCTAGTGGCGATAAGATACTTTTGTACTCTTTCAATTTGTTTCCACTTGTGGTTAGGACTTTCTTAGTTTACAATTTTACTTTTGTATCAAATATTGCAATGTCCATAAAAAATTGTATGAAAGTTGATTATGAGAATATTTATTTGTTTAATATTTAATTAGTTTTAACAATTAATAGTCTTTAAATAAAGAATAATCTATTATAAAAATGTGAAAAGACAATGTAACAAATAAATAATAAATTTGAGAAGATAATGTCACTTTTTTCTTTCTAATATTCAATTGAGATTTAGAAAATAAAAAATAAATAACACATCTTTTAGTTGTTTAATAGAAAAATGCTACCTAAAACAATGACTATATTATTCTTCTATAATTAATTTTATTTTTCAAGGTTCTTAAATATACTAATTAATAGCCAAATATAAATGTCATTTGCCATAAAATATGTTGAACATTTTTTGAAACAATTCATATCAATTACAAATTATTTTGATTATTATATATAATAATTATTGAATTATTTATTATTAGTATATATAAATATATGTGTGTCACCTTAAACTATATTTCTAACATCATATATATGTGTGTGTGTGTGCACTATATATATATATATATATATGCACATATATATATATATGTATATACACATACACACACATGTGTGTGTATATTGGTGTGTGTGCACATACATACATAGACCAAAATACACACACTCACATGTGTGTATTGGTGTGCACACCAAAATACACACACACATATGTGTGTGTATTGGTGTGTGTGCATATATGATGTTAGAAATATAGTTTAAGGTGACAAAATAAATTGAAATTAATTTTATCAACTTTATTTCTATTTTATCTTATCATGTAAAGGATAACTACTATAATGTATATAATAGTGTTTATGTTATTACAATCATTTAACTTAAAATTTGATAAGAGAACTATTTCCAACATGAACCAATACAAAGAAAGATAAATAATATTTTTATAATTATTTAAAATAATAAATTAAATGTAGACTATAAGATTAGTACTAAATTTTAAAATTTTATATGCTTATTGACTAAACTAATAAAACAAATTTACAACATTAAATGTATTATTCATAGATATTAAATAAATTAAAAATATATAAATATTCATTAACCTTGACTTAATATTATTTTTATTACTAGCTAAATATACACTCTATATTTAAAATAGGGGCATTGAATTTTTTCAACTTTAATTTTTATTAAAGGTGAATGATGAAAAAATTAAACGCCTCGATTCAACTTGACCTATTTTAAATATAAAGTGTATATTAGCTAGTAGCAGTTGCACCCGCATAACACATTGAATAAATTAACAAATAATTATATAGCATTTTTTATTAAATAGAATTTAATATAATATTAGTATAATACAGTAACTTTTTCTAGCCCTAATTTTATTACGCATTGATTAGTAACCCTAAGATATATTCGGGTTATGGTTAGGGTTACACTTTACATCATGATTAAGGTTAGGGTTTAGGTTATGGATAGAGTTAGAGTTGGGATTATTGTCACTGTTAGGATTTAGAGTTAAGGTTAGGATTATGGTTTCGATAAAAGTTTACATCACAATTCCATACTGAGCCTGGATGTCTCAATTGCACCCGACATGTAGAACTTGCAAACTCTTTCTTCCCATTCCTCTTTGGGCCTTTTCCATCTACCTGTCTCGCATCTAAGGTGGTGAGAGCGTGTCCTCAACTGGGCCACTAATAGTCTAGCTTTATCTTTAATAGTTGCTCCAAATATACCTTATTGCTATGTTCCCCGGTTGATTTGAACACTTTGATGTAATGAGCCTTTTTTCTGCCCATGTTATTAGTCCACATGGCAGTCTAGAATTTTTCTATGACAAACTTTTTTATTTCTACATTGGTGTTGGGACATAATTGTAACTTGATATTCCAATGACCTAAACAATGAATAAAGAGATAACTGGTGAAACGAGGTTAAAGAGGAAATATACGGACTCCTCCAATACCAATTTGAAGGAAAATTTCACATCGAAACAGCTTGTAATGAGAATGGGACAATGGTTCACCGATGAGAATGACAAAGTTTCAAAAGGCCTACCTTAACTCCCATTTCCGCCGCGCCCTGTTCCACTTCCACACAATGGGAAGAGTATAAAATAGGATTTGAAGCTAAGTGCAAGCCCCAGGTTGTGGTAGCTGACCCTCGGGGGAAATTTCCCCTCAAAAACAGCCCCAACGAAATCATTCGCCTCAAGTTTCTCCTTCTTCTGAAAGTCCCTGTAAGGCTTTAGCGCCTCTGGTATTTCTTCAGAATGAACAAACGTATATGCGTTCTGCCCCTTCATGCAAGGCTTTAACGCCTAAAATCGGGTGCCCTCAATAGCTTTAATCACAAGCAGTTTACTAGACCCTGGAAGGGACTTCCTCAAGTCAGTAAATTGTTTCACTGTTAGACCCTTGTATTTTATGCTTGCTATAAGGTGACAATTCTCCAGCTGCTTTGTCACATCACCAACAATTTCTTCCTTCATGTTCTTCGTTAGGGCACATTGTACAGTCACGCCGTGCTTGAGGGGAGGATTGCCCTGTCCACGACAGAGGCTTCTCTGAGGGAATGGAGATGCCCTATGCGAAAAAAATTGTCTTTGTCTGTTACGTGAGCGCAAAGCTGGAGAACTAGAGAGATGGGTTAATGCTGGAATCTCCATTGGAATGAGAATGCAGCGCAACCCTACCCGCTATTTGTTTTGTATTCGAAATATTGAACTTTTCAGCAGAGATAAGATTAATTGCAGGTGAATGGTCATCAAATCATGATTAATTACGAAGTCCCGTTCTTTAATAGGCTAGTGAAATGCTTCATTGGAGCAAGAGATACAATGTCTCTGGTGTTTGTCGAAGGTGAGAAGGGAAGAGCAGAATTAACGAATGAAATAATTTTAATTACGTGTAGTCTAAGGGATCTAATATAAAAAAATCCAGACCATTTTTATGTTCTTTTCAGTTTTCTGTTATGAATCTTTATCAGCAAATCAGTGGTTTTGTGCAGTCTTGTTTTGTCAAACAGTCAACCTTCTTTTAAGTTTTTTTCATATTGTTGAGGATATTATGGTAAGCAGCACACTTCAAAATAAAAGTGTCATTCAATTTCAATAACTCTTTTGTTACAGAACATATGTTCTTTCTTCTCAAATCTTTCTAAGAATCCGAACCACCCATCTATATGTTTCCCACCCTAGATGATGAGATCTGATTGTTAGTTATGCCACTAACAATTTAGTTCTACCTTTGATTGCCATCCGTAAGTAGTCATTATCATCATACCTCAAATTGATTGAGCTCTTTCACACAACAAACTTTTTAAATCCCCATTTGCTTTCTCTACATGTCAGTCCTGAATTTTTCTTGCAAAGTCTTTTTATCTCTTCATTGGTGTTGGGACCATTTTGTATGTCGATGTCTCATTTACACAACCATTCCTTGTTTTGCATCCATGCCTTTGTTCTACGAGCTAACCTCTCCCCAACCACTAACTTGGGTCAACGATGTTTATCCATATTTTCAACTTTGTTTAGATAGCTTAAAAATGGATAACCATTGAAGCTTCCACCTCTCCCCAACCACTAACTTGGGTCAACGATGTTTATCCATATTTTCAATTTTGTTTAGATAGCTTAAAAATGGATAACCATTGAAGCTTCCACTAACATACCTACTTCAACCAAGAAAATCTCAAAAGGAATTGTTGATTTGACTATAAGGCTAGTGGTGATAAGATACTTTTGTACTCTTTCAATTTATTTCCACTTATGGTTAGGACTTTCTTAGGTTACAATTTTACTTTTGTATCAAATATTGCAACATCCATACAAAATTGTATGAAAGTTGATTATGAGAATATTTATTTTGTTTAATATTTAATTAGTTTTAACAATTAATAGTCTTTAAATAAAGAATAATCTATTATAAAAATTATTATCTATAAAACAATGTGAGAAGACAATGTAACAAATAAATAATAAATTTGAGAAGATAATGCCACTTTTTTCTTTCTAATATTCAATTGAGATTTAGAAAATGAAAAATAAATAACACATCTTTTAGTTGTTTAATAGAAAAATGCTACCTAAAAAAATGACTATATTATTCTTCTATAATTAATTTTATTTTTCAAGGTTCTTAAATATACTAATTGATAGCCAAATATAAATGTCATTTGCCATAAAATATGTTGAACATTTTTTGAAACAATTCATATTGATTACAAATTATTTTGATTATTATATATAATAGTTATTGAATTATTTATTATTAGTATATATAAATATGTGTGTCACCTTAAACTATATTTCTAACATCATATATATATATATATATATATATGTGTGTGTGTGTGTGTGTGTGTGTGTGTTGGCACTGTGTTATATATGTGTGCACACACACACACACACATATGATGTTAGAAATATAGTTTAAGGTGACAAAATAAATTGAAATTAATTTTATCAATTTTATTTCTATTTTATCTTATCACGTAAAGGATAACTACTATGATGTATATAATAGTGTTTATGTTATTACAATCATTAAACTTAAAATTTGATAAGAGAACTATTTCCAACATGAACCAATACAAAGAAAGATAAATAATATTTTTATAATTATTTAAAATAATAAATTAAATGTAGACTATAAGATTAGTACTAAATTTTAAAATTTTATATGCTTATTGACTAAACTAATAAAACAAATTTACAACATTAAATGTATTATTCATAGATATTAAATAAATTAAAAATATATAAATATTCATTAACCTTGACTTAATATTATTTTTATTACTAGCTAATATACACTCTATATTTAAAATACGTCGAGTTGTATGGAGGCATTGAATTTTTTCAACTTTAATTTTTATTAAAGGTGAATGATGAAAAAATTAAACGCCTCGATATAACTTGACATATTTTAAATATAGTGTATATTAGCTAGTAGCAGTCGCAGCCTGCATAGCACATTGAATAAATTAACAAATAATTATATAGCATTTTTTATTAAATATAATTTAATATAATATTAGTATAATATAGTTACTTTTTCGAGCCCTAATTTTATTACGCATTGATTAATAACCCTAAAATATATTCAGGTTATGGTTAGGGTTACGCTTTACATCATGGTTAAGGTTAAGGTTTAGGTTATGGATAGAGTTAGAGTTGGGATTATTGTCACTGTTAGGGTTTAGAGTTAAGGTTAGGATTATGGTTACGATCAAAGTTTACATCACAATTAGGGCTAGAGGTGGGTTCAGTTTGGTTTAGGGTTTGGGTTTAGATTATGGTTAGAGTTAGGGTTTAAGATTAGTTTTGGGATTATGTTTGAGGGTTAGGGTTTGCATCATGGCTGGGGTTAGGGTTAGAGCTAGGGTTTTTGGTATGGTTAGGGTGAGGGTTAGAATTATGGAAAGGTTAGGGTTTAGATTGGAAGTAGAATTAGGGTTGGGGTTATAATTATGAATAAGGTGAGTGTTTACATTATGTTTTAGTTAGGGTTTACATTAGGGTTTATTAGGGTTAAAGTTAGGATAACGTTTACAATTAGGGTTTAGAGTTGAGGTTATGGTGTGGTTATGGTTTACATCATGGTTAGGGTTAGATTTAGGTTTTGGGTTAACAATATAGTTAGGTTTAGTGTTTGGGTATGGCTAAGGTGAGGATTAGGATTACGATTAATCTTTAGTTAGGGTTTACATCATGATTAAGGTTTTGGGTTAGGTTTTGGATTAGTGATATAGTTAGGTTCAGAATCATTCTTAGGTTAGAGAAATACTTATGCTTGCCATTAGGGAACTAGGGTATAGGTTATGATTGGGGTTAGAATTAGGATTATAATTGAGGTCATGGTTTAGGGTTATGGCTAGAATTAAGGTTAGTTTTAGGATTTACTTTATGTTTAGGGTTAGAGTTAGGGCTTTGGTTAGAGGTAGGGTTAAGGCTCGAGTGAGGATTAGGATTTGGTTAGGGCGAGGATTAGGATATAGTTTAAAATATGGCTTAAGGTTGAGGTTAGGGTTTACATCATGGTTAGGGTTAGGGATAAGATTTGGGTCAATGATATACTTAGGTTTTGTGTTTGGGTTATGGCTAGGGTTAGCGTTAGGTTTTATGGTCAACATTATGGTTTACACCATGGTTAGAGTTTGGGTTAGTGATATAGTTAGTTTTAGCATCATTCTTAGGTTAGAGAAATAGTTAGGGTTAGGGTTAAAATTTGTGTTAGGGTTAGAGTTTTGGTTATGGTTATGGTTATGGTTAGAGTTAGGATTATAGTTATGGTTAGGTTTAGTGTTAGGGATTATATTATGTTTAGGGTTAGGGTTAGGATTAGGTTTTATTTAGGGTTCAAATTAGGGTTTAGTTAGGGTGAGGGTTAGGATAAATATTAGAGTTAGGGTTTACAATTGAGTATAGGGTTTGTTTTATGATTAGTGTTAGGATTATGTTTTGGGTTGAAGGTATAGTTAGATTTAGGGGCATTCTTAGGTAAGAGATATATAGTTATAGTTAGGGCTAGGGTTAAGGTTTAGGCTATAGTTAAAATTAAAGTGAGGGTTAGGGTTATTATTTAGTGTTATGATTAGAATTATGTGGAGTGTTAGAATTCACATGATATTGTAAACCTAGGTTTATATATATATATATATATATATATATATATATATATATATATATATATATATATATATATATATATATATATATATATATATATATATATATATATATATATATATATATATATATATATATATATATATATATATATATATATATATATATATATATATATATATATATATATATATATATATATAGTCATTTAATTTTTTCATCATTCAACTTTAATAAAAAAATCAATTTGAAAAAATTCAACGCATTGATACATCTCAACATGTTTGGAGCATTTTCTATTCTACATAACAATTGTCACTTATTACATGCTAGTATTTATGTCGTGGAGCATTTCCTATTCTATAGGAATATTGTTGCTTATTACATGAAATCCAAAATGGAATATGAAACATTTAGTTTTGTTTACATGATTACTTTTGATGACCTCCTATAGGGATTGATGTCATCGTAGAGTTACGTCTCTCAACGTAATAATGGTTAAGGTTTATGATTAGGATTATGATTATGGATATAGTTCTAGGGTTTACATAATGATCTGAGTAATTAAAAAGATAAATTGAATGAATATATATTAGTATTTTTGCCATAAATAAGAACTAATAACTTTACATTATGTATGTGGTTCATATAAGGATTAGTATTGAAATAAGGATAGTGTTATGGTTTGAGATTAAAATTAGGTTAAAAAACTAAAGGTCAAGGATAGGTTTACAAATAAATGACTTATCTTTATCAAAAAACCCTAACCTAAATTTGAAATTTTATATTTTACGAAGCTCACTGAGCACTTACCATAATCCTAACTATAGGTCTTATAATAATTAGGCCCTAACCCTTATTTAATCCTTATCCTAATCATAAATCTAATTAAAACCTAATCCTAAACTTAATTAAATAGTAACCCCATCTAAAAATAATTAAAATATGATCTTTACATTAACTCTTATTCTAATTGAATCTTTACCTTAATTGATATATTAACTCGATCTAGATTGAAGCTTAACTTGACCTTAACCATAATTTTAACCTTAATTTTAGTATGTCAAATATTAATTTGAAATTTCTATTTTTTATTATACTTATCTGTGTAAAATATTATTGATAAATTTTTAATTGAAGTAAAATTTATATTGTGTAGAGGTTGGTAGAAGTAGTTTTAAATTTATTCTAAAATTAATTGTTGCTTCATTTAAAATAGAATTTATATTAATGAAATCTTTTTATATTTTTCTAGTCATTTAAACATTTCTAGTACATGCAAATCAATTCAAATTCTCTAATTAAACTAAATTTTATTTTTTTAAATATTTAAATGAATCATCAACAATTTTAAAATCAATTTAGAACTAAAATCTAGATTTCAATAGAATCTTTCTATATTTTTCTAAATATTTTATAAACATTTCTATTTTGCTTTCTTTTTTGCATGCAAATCATTTCAAATTCTATAATTAAACTAAATTTATTTCCTACTTTTTAATATTATTTATATAAAAAAGATAGATTTCAATAGAATCTTTCTATATTTTTGTAGATATTTTATTAACATTTCTATTTTGTTTTTGTTTTTTGCATGCAAATCATTCCAAATTCTATAATTAAACTAAATTTTATTTCCCACTTTTTAATATTGTTTATTAAAAAAAGTTATGTTTGTTATCTACTCGATCTTAATATTGGTAAAAAAAATGAAGTATTATTATTTTGGATGGAACCTAAACTCCATATTACATATTATTATACATGATTTATTATTGAATGATATATATTATTCTATGACAGTTTTTTTTAACCAGTTAGAATTTAGCTTTCAATTCCTGATTCTTCTTTTATAATTTTATTATGCTAAATGTCTTAAATGCAATCTGAATCTTAGTTTCATTTTGATCATTTTCTTTTTAACATTCTCTTCAAAGAGCAGGGTATTAGCAATAATCACTAAAAATTTAATTACCATTTTGTGTGAAGAAATAAATGTTGGCAACAAAAATCATTAATTATCATGCGTAAGACTTTCTTTGAAAAAGCGAGTAAAGCACCCAACGAGTACACATTAAGAACACAGATAAAACTCTTAATGTTAATTCTGTTAATGATAAATACAGGTGATTGCAAATCTCAATTATATCCCGCACCATTAGGAATAGTCTTAAATCATTATAAAAATTGGGAGGCCTTTGACATTGGAAGAGTATTTCTAACGGATGAGGAGAAAAATACTACGAGGGATCTTTAAAATGATATGAAACATAATCGCTTCATCTTTTGTTTCCATTCACCACTCAAACTGCCAGTTATGCTTGAGCTGTCATAGGAATGCAAAGGGTTTCTTTCTTCTTATACGGTTACATTCGTTGGTTTTCTATAGAGTCTGCTGCCATTGTAAGATTACGTCTCTTGGTATAATTAATAATTTTAAAAATATTTTAAAGTAGTAAATATAAATTTTAATTATTTTAATGTTAATTATTTTATTGACAATCTTATATTTTCTCCAGTTCACCTTTTGAATAAATTAAATTAATATGATGAAAAACAAAAAAAATGATTCAAATATAATGAAATAAAAAAACTGTAATTATTGATTCACAACTTTTTAAATAAAAATAAATAAACAAGTGAACGTAAAAATAAGTTTGTAAATGAAGAAAGATAGAGATTCCATAGCTTATGTCATTCTAATCACAACTTTCATCCAATAGTATCACATAAATTGATTTTGATATTTTAAAAGAATTGAAAAATGTCTAATCAAGTATCTCTTTGGTTTATTTTATATTATTTGACTTCTTCGATAAATTAAATTAGCTTCAGATTTATTAAACATTTGAGGATGATAAATGACAGAAGAATTATATGCACCATCATACAAGACCCAGAAAAAGGTATAAAAGCTTTAGTGGTTAAAACTATAGGCAACATATAATTTAAAACCCCTAGGCACTTCGTGAAATTAAATGCTATGCCATTCACTGCGAAGACAATATATTGCTAGTGTTCACTCGGAAGAAGAGGAAATCTCACCCAGCTTACAACCACGTTAAAACCATAGCTCAGTGCTTCGTGAATAGTGGGTTCCCTCATGCACCAGGTTCCACCTTAAAAAACCTATTCCTCCTCTATGGAAAAAAATATGGCTGCAAAATATTCCCTATAAATCACTAGAATATCTATAGACTCTGAGATTTTCCAATTTTCCTATACCTGGGCCCTAAAAGTCTTGGTTCAAGGATAAACCCCCATCAATCTGCAAACCAGGGCATGCAAGATTGAGAAGACCAAGGTTGTTTCCCAATTGCTACATAGAGAATTGGACTTTAGAATGGATTATCAGCTGGAGATAACAGTCATTCTCCTTTTCTGAAGAGAAGAATAGTCCTTTGACAGTGATGATGAAAGAAACGTAGTAATTCAACCTTGCACATCTGACTGGTTTCATGGGCGACTTTCATTCTCAGGTTTGGATTCTCTAGGAGAAAGAATGATGGCAAGAGGTTTGCAGCTGTGGACAACTCAACCAAGGAATTTATGTAAACAGTGTAAAACTTATCAGCTGGAGATAACACCCATTCTCCTTTTTCAAAGGAAATAAAAGTCCTCTGACAATGATGATGAATGACACAGTAATTCAACCCTTGCAATTCTGACTGGTTTCATTGGCGACTTTCATTCATAGGATGATGGCAAGAGTGGCAACTATGGACCACCTAGCGAAGGCATATTTATTAAGAGTCTAAAATATGAGGATGAGATTATTGGTGTAAAAATTTAAAATGGTGCATGAACAGGGGAGGAAAGAGAAGAAAGAACTTAGTTTGAACTGTCTCAGTACATATACTTTGTGCTTGAGAGGCTTGCATCCCTACCACTTCATTAGTAAATAGTAAATAGTAAATACTAAATTGCACTGGATGCTATCATTCAAAGAATATCTTCAGTTATGAGATAACCCTTGACCCCATTTTATATTAGCTAGCCTTCTCTTTTTAAGTAAAGAGCTTTATACCACACCACCTCTACTGATGTAACAGATTATGATATTATGCAATCACTTGATGATTGACATCATAGGCACTTTATTCCACTTCTTCCTCGACATCCATTTCTCCATCTTTGCCCTCATCTGCTTCATCATTTTCCTCTTCATCTTCTACCTGAGGCTTCATTGGTGGGGGTGGTAATGTACTCTTGACCATTTCAAGGAATTCATCAACAGTCGAACTTGACATTCTCTCCTCACAGTCTTCTATTATCTGTTTGCCCATGATGTGTAGAATAAAATAATAGATAAGAAAATCCTAGTTTACTCATTAAGTGGCCAAAAGTTCAAAAGCATGGTACAGTGGCTCTCAAATATCCAAAGCTAGTTATAAAATGAAAATAAAGACCAACAAATAGGAGATCTACCATATGGACTTCAACTGCTGTGGAAGGCCTCAGATTTAGAACTTGAAGCCGTTCTGCTTTTGTAAGTGAAAACTTTTCTGCCTTAAACAAGAACTCCCGTACAATCTCCGGAGTCAGGGTTCCCGCTGCAGACTGTGCCAAGTAATCGAAAACCTGTTTTGAATTAAAAAAGACACTAATGCCTATTAGATGCTATAGTATGGCCTTATAAACCAATAAACACATAATCCTTACCATAGACATTTATGCTACCAATGAGAACCAAGGTTGCAAAAACATTTACCTGGCATTCAGACCGAGTTACAGAGCCAGATGAACCCAGAGGATCTTGAGTGGCTCCTCTAGATTGCAACAGATTCATCACTTCAAAGTTGGAGAGTAGACCAGCATTAGCATCCAGTCTATATAAATGAAGCATGTTAGGCACAACTTGCATGCAATAGGAATCCAGAACAACAGCGCATGTTATTACTTTGGAGTTGTAATTTAAAAAACCAAAGAAAAAATCTTAAGCATCTTTCAATCTTCAAAACAATTTGATAAGAGAATTTCAATCCAGAGAAATCTTACACTTTCATGATGAATGGAAATGGAATCTCATGCAATACCAATTCCAAACAGACCTTGAAAACCTCGTAATATGAATAAATTTACGATATTTTCAAAGGCAAGATGTTTGAGGCATCCTCAATACCAATGAAACATCCAACTGCTACACGTTTTTTCTACCTGAATGAGCAAAACAACATGACAGACTCGTAAATGTTATAGTTGAAACTCATGATCCTTAAAAGAAAGGTATTTCAAATTCATTGAATATAATTTTAAATGTTGCAGTCATACATCTAAACCTCAATACATTGCGAGGTTATGATTATCTACCAACAGATAACTTGCATACCATACTTCATTCGTCTGCCAATTGATCGCACATAATTTCTATAATCAAACAGATACTAGTACAACATATGCTTGTCTAATCTGCTCATCAAATCTTTGTGGGTCACTTCCAAAGGAAAAGGCATACTATTTAAATTTTGAATTATATATAACAAGTAAATCGTCTAGTTCTTCAATATCTTTTGAAGTGTGTGTTTTTCACGTGTAAATGACTATCAAACTTTTAAGGTAAAAGGCAAGAGTTTTGTTAACACACTAATGCATTATACTTTACCCCTTCTGCCATTATAGAATGGCTCTCGATACTAATTACACTTAAAAAGAAATGTGCATGAGCATAGGTTTACTTTTGCACACGTTCTGCATAATAGTCATAATCTTACAGAAGATTTGAGCATTCTGTGTTCCAACATTACAGATTAATAAAGATTTGAAGTATTTCCATTATACTAATAGCATTTCAATCAGTGCAAGCGTTCAAAACAGACCAAAGATAAGTCATGAATTTTGTCTATGTTTGCAAGAATTAATGAGACTTCAAATAAACTAAACTATCTACAAAATTCATGAATTAATTATGCAGAAACACTATTCACTGAAATATGACCATATTTGGGTGTTTATGTCTAACTTTGGCTGATTAGATTCAATATTTATAACCTTCCTGTCTGCAGTAGATAGACTGGAAGCCATCCACAATGCAGGTATTAGAACGACCTAAAATTAACAATAAAAGCCATAATGAGTCATTTAAATCAGAGCCTAGTGCAGCTGCATCTGGTAACTCATTCATGGAGGAGACCAAGAGTTAGATTTAGGTTTTTGATGGAAACATGGATATAAATGGTTCAGTTTGGTATACAGTCAGTGGAGGTATGTTTTAAGTGCCAAGGGTTTAGTGACCTCCTTGATTTCTCGTGTACTCACTTTAAGATGCGATTATGCACTCTTATGGAGGGAAAATAATTGTACGACGAGGTACTTATCCTGCTGGATATTAAAAAGGCCTGAAGATTCTATGATGATTCTTTTAACAATTATCAGAGGCACGATAGAGAAGTTAAAAACACAGAATGCATTTATATAGGTTTGCAATATTCTTGAACATGGTGAGAGAGGAGGATACTGTGTTGACAGTAATACATGGTTATGTCCAAAAGGAACTGACATTGTTGTTCATGAAGCCTCTAGATAGAGAAAACCCAAATCCCTGTGTGTTGTAGTTAGGAAGCAGAGAGCCAAAATTCTGGACGAACATGTTCCAGGATTAAGGCAAGTGAGGAATTCAACATCACTCTGGTTTGGAAGGGAATCCTAGGGGAAGACCAAGCGGAATCATAGAATGCACATATGGATGATAAATAATGAACGTTTCATCTTGGTTGGGATGTTTATAATTGTGCAGATAAGTTGTTTATGATGACAAAGTATGCAGGAAGAAGGGATAGTCATATACTGTATAGCTATCCATATTAGGTCAATGGAAGCTACATGTGATGGTGAAGCCACGGCCCATTACATGGGGACTGACCTTGTAGAAAATCATTTTAATTGAGGGAGTTGATAAAAAATGACTTTTTAAATGTTTAGGAGATAACCGCTTCTTCCAACAATGGCACACCTGGATGCAGATCTCTGAAGTTTTCCACTAATATTGATTTTAGCCATTAGGTTATACATTACACACTACATTGTGGACAAAATGGAGTGTGACGTAGTTCCATAGGGTGTTTGTGTAATAGTTCTGGGTGGCCTATACTTGCAAACTAGAGATGGCTATGCTGATATCGTGAGCAGAGAGAACTGGTGGCAGTTGTCCAAGGACGGGTGACTTTTTTAATTAATGATTCATGAAAGGGCAAAGATACCATTTCATTAGAACAATTCATGCAAAGAGTTTAAGTTGCATTAGAAAGAGATTGGTTTCATCGTCTAAAATTAAAGCCAGCCAGATGCAGATTGGAGGATCTAAGGATGCTGCTATCAAATATCAGGCATGTAGTGCCCAACAGAATCACTGTGAATAATATGTTTATGTAGAGAACGTGAAGGATCTGATTTAGAGGAGACAATAAACTCTCTTATTGTGGGTGACAGCCAGAAAGGGGACACTACAATTGGATCATGTTGAGTTGCTACAAGTTGTAATGCTGTTGCTCTTGGGGCCTAATAGATGGAGGTTGCAACTGGGCCTCGTCTGCACATATAAATCTGGTTAGAACCACATTGAATGAGGACAAGTGTGAGTCCATCTTCTGGCCGGTTGAATGGCTCTTTAGAGATCTCAGACACTTATAGCCAGAAGAAGAGTCAAGGCTACAAGTGACGGGCTTTTAACTTAATTAATTGTAACATATTTAATATAATTATTAATAATAACATATAAATTGCTTGTGTTTCTGGATTAGATTGTGTAAGTTTTTGCATCAACGTTTTGGATCACACTCTGTGATCCATTATCAGGATGAAAGAGAGCACAAAGAGTATGAAAGATACTCTTTGTACTCTCTTTCATCCTAATGATGGATCATGGAGTGATCTGAAACGTTGATGCAAAAACTTACTTACACAATCTAATCGAGAAACACAAGCAATTTATACTTCATGGATTGTGGAAATATCATGACATTAATAATAACATATTTAATTTATGTTGTTTTTGAAGATACTATGAAGCTATTTTGGCAATAAAGAAATCGTGGCAGCAGGATTTGATGTTTCTCTTTGACTACCCAACAATAGAAATAAGAAATAAACTAGATTTTCTGTTAATGTTTAAGCTGTCTCCTACACTTGTGCTTGTGGATGGCATCGTCCAGAGCGGTTGGTTTCAGGATATCAACAAAGAGATCAATTTTCTACCAGCAAGCTGGCTTGGCAAAATTCCTTGAATATCATGTCATAATGCCTTGTTGTTTCATATTCTTGCACGACAAGAAACAACCTTTGTTGGTATAAGCCTCAAACTTATAGTAGAATACATTAATGGATTGGTTCTGAGTTGTTACTTTCAACCCCATCGCTCTCTTTTCATTATCATTGAGCCATTTATCATAGCCAAAGCTTAGTCCTTGTAAATTCAAAGCGTTTAACTAACTTCCCTTTGGTTTTCCTCCATAAGGTTTAACCAAAACCAAAACACCAATACATCTTGTCTAGTCAAATTTTAAGGGGCAAGAAACAAATTTCCTAGGCATAAGCTTCAAACTGTGTTAAATATTACCTTGGAAAGTTCCTTTTGAAAGTATTTTATGCCTATATCTTTTGAAAGGGTATTGTGGGCCCCCTCCTCTTTTGTGTTAGTATCCTCAAATTCTGACATATTTTATGCCTATATCTTTCAAAAGGGTAATGTGGGCCCCCTCTTCTTTTGCATTAGTATCCTCAAATTCTGACATGGTCATTCTTTTTAATTCATGCAACTGTCTAATGAAACCGCAAGTGTTGAAAATCAGATCTTAACCGTCCATTTAGATCTTATTCCACCAATCCCCTTAGGTTTGTGTTTAGGCATGTAAGTGACTAAAGAATGAAAAGAAAGGGTGTGGCGGCTGAGGCATATCATCGAAGAAGAGAGAAGGAAGAGCAGCTTCTGTAAGAAATATAATGGTGGTTGTGAAGCATCCTTGACAGCAGAAGGCTTGGAGCCTTAAGGTGAGCAATGTGTTGAGGATAGAGCTGCAGCTTCTATTGACATAGCTGTAGGATGATTACAGTGAACTAAGATACAGTGCAGCAAACGCATTGGACTCATGAGGGGTGTTTTGAATCACAAGATCAGAGTTGAGTATCAGAGCTAAGTAGTTATGAGTCTTTTAGAGGCTAATTCCACTATTGCAATAATATTTTTGAAGATATTTTCTAATAGAATCTCTCTTCTGGGGTTTCCCCTTTGGGAGTTTTATCCCTGAGCATTTGCTCAAATTGCTGTCTTTTGTGTCATCTATTCTTTCTGCAGTTGTGTATTTATGTTAAAGATCAGTAGGAAATGTATCTGTGTTCATGTTAGTTCAAGTTTTTGAATTTCACTGTACATTCATTGCATGTTGCATCATCTCACAGTGTTTCTTTCTAAGCATGAAACAATAAAAAGCATGTGGTAACATTGATCAGTTTGGTGTGAAACTGAAGAGTGATGTTAAACACAACATTTCCCACACAAAATATTAACATGGTATCAGAGCCACCGGAGGCATAAGGGTCTGAAATTTCACATTAAACTCAGATTCAAAATTTTGACAGTAAAAATGTCACATAGAGCATAATTTGCAGTTCATTCTTGCTGATTGGTTTTCTTCAGAGAAGTATTGACGGTTATGACTTCATCTAGACTTAGGTATGAGGACAGATTGAGTGGGGCGGAAAACTGGAGTGCCTGGAAGGCTAGAATAGTCTTACTCTTGGAAGAGAGTGAATTGTGGGACATTGTGGAGAATCTTGTAACTTCACCTCAGGACCCAGTGTTACTTGCAGAGTTCAAGAAGAAGAATATTAAAGCCAAAAGGCTAATTTTAGATGCCCTGAAAGACCACATCGTACCTCATGTAAGTGTCAAGGCTAATGCATTTGATATGTGGGAGGCCTTGAGGGGTCTTTACCAGAGTGCAAGGCATAACATGAAAATGGTACTCAAGGAGAAGTTGAGAAGTACTAAAATGACAAAGTCTGATATGGTCACCTCATATCTCAGGTACGGGGTGAATTAGCTGTGGTAGATGAGAGTGTTGATCCAGCTGAGCTAGTGAGGACATTGTTGAATGGCTTTTCGAAGTCATGGGAGAGCTTTGTGAGAGGCACTCTAGCACGTGAAAACATGCCTAGATGGGAGAGACTTTGGGATGATTTCGTGTAGGAGGAGCTGAGACTTAGTTCTAGATCTTCTAGCAGGCAGCGTGGTGGGGATGAGAAGGAGAATGTGGCTCCTGCAGCCAAGGGCAAGAAGAAGACCAAGGGAAATGGTCCCAAGGGTGGGGCCAAGCAGCGGAAAGGGGATGAGCAGCCAAAGAAGGATTAAAGAAAAATAAAATGCTTTGCTTGCAGGAAGATGGGACACTATGCTAGTCAATGTCCCAGCAATAAGAAGGGTGTGGCAGCTTCAGCTGAGGTGGACAAGTTTGCCTCAAAGTTTGAGAATGAGTTCTCACTAGTTGTATGCCTAGCTACTAGTGCCATATCTTTGAGTGTGTGGTATATAGATAGTGGAACATCTTGCCATATGTCAGGTGTCAAAGAATATTTTTCAGATCTCATAGAGGTAGGAAATGACATTGAGATTGTACTTGGAGATGATACCAAAGTCAAGGCAGAAGGATGTGGTATTGTATCCTTTCAGAGAGAGACTTATTCTCCTATGGTACAATGGGATGTGTTGTATGTTCCAGGGCTGAGGAAGAATCTGATTTCAGTTTCTACCATTGAGAATAGGGGATTTGAGGTGAACTTCAGAGGAAGACAGGTACTTATTCATCCCAAGGGGTCCAATGTCACTCCAACTAAAGTGATTGGGACTCGACAGAGGAACTTGTATCAGCTTTCTTTCCAGCCTATACATGCCTTGACTAGTAGTAGTAGTAGTAGTAGTAACAGTCACTTATGTGAGTTATGGCATAGGAGGATGGCTCACCTACATCGTGAAGCTTTGAGACTACTCAGGGAGATAGTGACAGGATTGCCACAATTTGAACTGAGCACCAAGAGTTATGCAGGGGGAGTACTTTGGGGAAGTACACTAAGACAATCATTCCCACCATTGATAGTAGATCAGAAAGCATTCTAGACTTTTTACACTCTAACATATGTGGGCCCATGTCTACAGTTTCTTTGAGTGGTCATGAGTACTGTTGTCACTAGGGATTGCACCTGAATATGGCTAAGTGCGAACCTAGCAATCCCGTGAAACATGGGACTACTTTCAGGCTGTGGGTAACCTATTCGAAAGTAGACCTCCAGATTAGGGGCCGGCTTCCCCTTGAATCACCTTGAAACTGAACTAACTTTAGGAGGAAAAGGGAGAGACAGTGCATGAAACTAAAACTAAACTAGGTGATTCACCGAGCTTGAATAGATCCACAGATTGAAGCAATATTCACAATGACACTTGAAATAACCTGGTAACTCACAACTTGACCCTATCTGCCTTGATAACCCTTGAAATAAAGAGGTACTTGGATTAAAAGAAGGGAAAAGCTTCCACAACTTAAACCCAAATGTACATAGATTAGAACAACAATTGCAAAACACTTTCTTGAACATTCAACTTGAACAAACATGCAAAGTAAAGAATAAACAAAATCACAATAACTTTGACATGAATATTAATGGAAAACTCAGGAAATGAACAAGGAAAAGAAGGAATACTGCTTATATTCAGTGAAAAGGAGCCAAGTACATCAATCTGCTTCCCCAAAGCTACAAGCATTCACCTCCAAGAAAGAGAGAATGAAGAACCAACCTCAATCACATAAATGAGAGGTATAAAAAGAAAACCTAGGAATCTGCATTCAAGACCCTCAACCTCACCAAAACTGGAAGAAGTCTGCATATAGGGCTTGTGAAGATGCCTCTAAAACCCCGATGTCAAACTCTCAGATTTATAGGGGTAGGGGGAAAAATGAGAATCCTAAGAAAGGTGGTCAAAAGACTATCCTATCCCCTCCAAGTCATGCTCTAAAAATAACATTTTGACAATGGTTTATAAAAATACCATTGTCAGAATTTACAATGACAAGTAATGATTTATAAAAAATTGTTGTCACTAGGGATTGCACCCGAATATGGCTAAGTGTGAACCTAGCAATCCCATGAAACATGAGACTACTTTCAGGCTGTGGGTAACCTATTCGAAAGTAGACCTCCGGATTAGGGGCCGGCTTCCCCTTGAATCACCTTGAAACTGAATTGACTTTAGGAGGAAAAGGGAGAGAGAGTGCATGAAACTGAAACTAAACTAGGTGATTCACCAAACTTGAATAGATCCACAAATTGAAGCAATATTCACAATGACACTTGAAATAACCTAGTAACTCACAACTTGACCCTATCTGCCTTGATAATCCTTGAAATAAAGAGGTACTTGGATTAAAAGAAGGGAAAAGCTTCCACAACTTAAACCCAAATGTACATAGATTAGAACAACAATTGCAAAACACTTTCTTGAACATTCAACTTGAACAAACATGCAAAGTAAAGGATAAACAGAATCACAATAACTTTCACATGAATATTAATGGAAAACTCAAGAAATGAACAAAGAAAAGAAGGAATACTGCTTATATTCAGTGAAAAGGAGCCAAGTACATCAATCTGCTTCTCCAGAGCTACAAGAATTCACCTCCAAGAAAGAGAGAATGAAGAACCAACCTCAATCACATAAGTGAGAGGTATAAAAAGAAAACCTAGGAATTTGCATTCAAGACCCTCATCCTCACCAAAAATGGAAGAAATCTGCATATAGGACCTGTGAAGATGCCTCTCAAATCCGGATGTCAGACTCTTGGATTTATAGGGGTAGGGGGAAAAATGAGAATCCTAAGAAAGGTGGTCAAAAGACTACCCTGTCCCCTCCAAGTCATGCTATAAAAATAACATTCTGACAATGGTTTAAAAAAACACCATTGTCAGAATTTACAATGACAAGCAATGATTTTACATTGAAATAATTAATTACCCCCCAATCCATGCTTTTAAATATAAGTAGATTTTGATTGTATTTTAAGAATAGTTCTCAACCCAATTTAAGAAAAAGGGGAAAACATATTCGAAAAATATTTACATCTTTTAAAATGAAATCCGCTTCTCACAAAAGACCCTAGCAAAAACATCTTAATTAATGAAGTTTCTCAACCCCCAAAAGGGGAAAAACTTATTAATCAAACATTACCAATCTTGAAAAACCGATCCAAGAAGAAGGATGCTAAAAGAAAATCCTCCACTGCTACAATTTGGGAAAGTTCCCATTTGAACTGGCTTTTTGCATCTCGGATTTTAGAAACATTTGGTCTTTTGAGTTTCGTGGCATCATCAATATGAGGTAGGCATTTGGGTTTTACTCTTCTGCATCCGATGTTTATGTTGTGAATTTCTTGCATTTTGAAGGCACTGTATTTGCATGATTTATGTTGATGCTCAGGGCTTGTGAGTTAGGTCATCATATTTTTAAATTCACTATTTCAATTTTATGGTGCCCCTGAGCTGCTTGGTTGATTGTGCTAAATTCACTGTTGAATTTAGGCTCGTGAACTTTGAATCTTGGCATGCATGGTCTCGTTTTGATTGCTGACCGTTTATTGCTTGATCATAAACCCACCATATTCAATGCTCGCTGTCTCAATTTTATGGCACGCAATGCCATCATTTAAACCGATGCCCTTTTGTTTTTTGTGCTGTAGTTCACTGCCAAATTTATGAGAGCCCGAGAGTTGGAGCTTGGGCATTGCATCTCGGTGACATGCTAGTTAAAGGACTAGGGCCTGATGCCTATGTATCTGGGATCATCGTGTCCTCTTGCGCAATGTCTTACGCTCTGTTGTTGTGTTTGAGGGCTCGAGCTTCCTGGCATTTTGTGTCTATGGTTTAATGGCGCCTGGAAACCGCGAGCTGGACTCAATAGTGTCCTCGTTTGCTGGTTCTGTCATGCCATTTGCACTTTTTACTCACTGTTTTTATTCTTACCTTTGTATGGCCTGCGAACAATCTAGGGCATCTATCTTTGGCTTGTATTTGCTGTTGCATTCACGGTGACTGATTCCGTGAGTTTGATCTGCAGTTTATGTTTATTGATGTGCTTCATTGCCATGCTGTATTTAATGATATGTTCACTGTTTGGAGCCCACGATCCTGACATTTACTTGATATTTATGTCTTGGTAGCATATGATCTGCTTGATCTTACTGGTTTAATGCCTTGCTGTCTTAATTTTATGGCAATGCCTTAATGCCAACCCGTGAAATTGATTTGCGGTTTGCTGTTTCCATGGCACATGCTTTTATTTAAATCGATGCCTTTGTGATTTTGTTGTAGTTCACTGTGATGAAGGCCTGTGAGTTGCCAAGGCATCAATGCATTGTTTTTTCCCACCATGTATATGCTGTTTCATAATCGTTGATGCTTATTGTTTTATTTTCCATTTCTATATAGCCCGTGAACTCCAATCCCTCTTTCATTTGTTCGAACCCTTTATTGAAGCTGGTGTTTGAGGGCATCATTGTTTATTAAAATCAGCCTATGAAAGACGTGTAGGCTGCTGAAAGTCATTGTTGGCATATATTGGCACGTGAACCTTGGAACAGGGCATCATCTTATGTTATGTTTGCTCATTGGAGCCTGTGATCTAGAGGCATGCCGTTGATTGAATGTTGACTATTATTGAATCATTGCTTTGCATTTGTTATCTATTCATGAGGCACCGTGATCTATATCTGTTGCTGTCATTATCATGCCCTGCTCTGTTTTGGAAGCATTACCTCATTATTTTGCTGTTATATGAATTTTATGGTGATCCCATTTCCATGCCCATTTGCTGACTGCATAGTATTCACTGTGACTTTTTCATTGCACCATGCTTGAGATCCATCTAATGACATACTATTCGGTGCTCATTTTTTTGGCACATGCACTATCTATTCACTGTTCCACATGATGATATGCCATCCTTAAAAGGCATTGTGTCATCGATTCACCAACTGTAGCCCCTTTGAATCTGCCAGTGCTTGACCATGCTTCATTTGGTTTGCCTTTATGATCTCTGAATGTTCCACTAATATTGCTTCATCTAGTTGCTTCCCTTGTGGTGATCATGGGTGCTCTTGGCCTATGATGTGGTCTTTGCCATGGAAATTTTAGGTTTTCCCTGACAGAGCCCACATCACAGGGCAACATCATTCATCTGGATTCTAGCACTCTACTATTGTTATTGTACAGATGATCATTGCACTTCGAGGATGGTCTTCCCAAAAGACCATCCTCTCAGTGCTTTGATCATTTGAATGAGGCAAACAACAGTGAATCAACTTCTTCTATATCTGCACATGGAACAAACAAGTTAGTGAAAACATGGTATCTCTTTTATTCCTGCAACATCTTTTCGTGAGTGCACATGCCCTGTAGCATAGCCCTTCTCAGAGGTGTATGACGGAGTGCATATATGCGTGTTTGTAGATGAGGGTAGATATTATGATACCATACATTGCTTAGATTCATTGGATCTAACCCCACCCCTTTCTCTCTTCTTTGTAGGTTCTAGATCACAGGAGCACACTGGACAGAACTGGATCAACGCTCCGCTACCAGGCAATGTCTGGTACCCTAGTATTTATGTTTATTTCATGTATGTCTGTACTCATTTATGCATTTCTGAAAATGGCTATGCTCACGGCCTGTGTGAGCTCAGATGAATGATCTTCTCAGTTCTTTCTTTGGTACATCACATTTAAGATATTGGCACATATACATGTAATACTTTAGATGTAAGCATTTCTTTTCCTTTTCATAGATCTTACTATGAAATGAACACAAATTTAAGAAAGACCACCTAAGAATCCAAACTAGGGTACAGTAGTCTCATTTAGTAATTAGGTCTCCAAGAGATGAGTAAAAATATGATAACAAGTACCATGTGACCTTCATTGACGACTACTCCATTTGGACCCAGATGTTCTTGTTGAAGACCAAGGATGAGGTATTCAAAATGTTTCAAACGTTCAAAGCTCTTGTGGAGAACTAGACATGGAAGAAGATCACTTTTGCAAACAAGAGGGCATCATGAGGGACCTAACAGTACCTTATACCCCCCAGTAGAATGAGGTTGCAGAGAGAAAGAACAAGGCATTTGTTGGGGCAGCACGGGCTATGATACATGATCAAGCTTCAAGGGTTACCACTTTTCTTATGGGTTGAGGCATGTAACACAACAATTTACCTTCAGAACAAGAGTCCCCATAAGGCATTGGGTAGAAGGACTCCTGAGGAGGCCTTCACTGGGAGGAAGCCAAATATTGGGCGCATTCGCATCTTTGGGTGCGTGCATACTCACTAGTCCCTTTGGAGAAGAGGACGAAGCTGGAGCCCTCTACAAAGAAGGGCATTCTTGTAGGCTACAATGAGACATCAAAGGCCTATCAGATCCACATTCCAGCATAGAGGAAGATTGTTGTGAGGAGGGATGTCATATTGGAGGAGTAAGCCTTCAAGAGGTCATGTGAGTTGAGGCAGTGATGATCAAGTTCCACAGGTACATGATGGTACATCACAGTGTATACATTCACAAGTTTTGGGACACAAGGTTTAAGGGCTACAGGTTCACCTAGTACATGTACTCCAAGTATACATGGTACAGGTATAGATTTACAAGGTTCATCTATAGATGGCACTAGTCCTAGCATAGATTCTAGAGGTACATCTATGGCTAGACAAACACAAGAGACTAGGGGATGCGAGGATGTTGCTCTACAAGAGATCACTTTAGGGAAGAGGAAGTCGAGATGGCTTGACGACACCTTGGAAGAGGCCAAGGAGTTAGTAGGTGAGCCAAAAAGGAAGGTTAGAGAGAGTCGGGCACCTTAGAGGTTTTGTAGTTATATGGCCATGATGACAAGCATAAGAGATTCTGAGCCTTCCACTTTTGAGGAGGCAGTAAATTAGAGTGTTCGGAGGGATGCCATGGTGGAGTATGACTCCATCGTGAAGAATGATGTTTGGGAGGTTGTGCCTAGACCACAAGGGAAGTCAGTGGTTGTATAAGATCAAGTATACTGCAGATGGCAACATAGAGAAGTATAAGGCTTGATTTGTGGCTAGGGTATTCTCTTAGGTGGAGGGAATTGATTATGATGAGACTTTCATTCCAATGGAGAGATATACTTCCATATGGAGTGTCGTAGCCATTGCAGCAGAGATAGGTTGGACTTTGGAGCATTCATTAGATGGTTGTGAAGGCTTCTTTCCTGAATGGTCTTATAGAGGAGGTATACATCGAGCAACCACAAGAATTTGAGCAGTTTGATAGAGTCCCATGTGTGTCGTTTGAAGAAGGTACTGTATGGCCTGAAGCAAGCTCTACGATCTTGGTATGCTACGATTGATTCTTACTTGTTATAGATGGGCTTCAAGAAGAGTGAGGCAAATCCGAATCTCTACTACAAAGTGGTTGGGGATGATCCACTCATTCTGATACTTTATGTTGATGACTTGTTCATTATAGGAGGAGTTGGGCTCATAGCTAGTTGCAAGAAGGATCTTGCTTCAAAGTATGAGATGGACATAGGGTTGATGCATTATTTCTTGCGATTGGAGGTTTTGCAAGAGAATGGGCACATCTTTTTGAGGTAGGGGAAGTATGTTGTAGACATTCTAGCATTCTGAGGAGATTTCATATGGAGAATTGCAAGCCCATGTCTACACCCATGACCACCAACTTGAAGAAGTTGAGTGCTTCTAAGTCAGAGTTGGTGGATCCCATATTGTATGGTCAATTGATTGGCTCTTTGATGTATCTGGTCAACAATAGATCGGACATTTTTTTGCTGTGAACACCCTCAGTCAATACATGGTGGAGCCTAGGAGAGTGCACTAAATTGCAACAAAATACATTTTCAGGTACTTAGCAAGAAAAGTGAACTATGAACTGAATTATGTCAGGGGTGATGGAGTTAGATTGGTTGGTTATACAGACTCAAACTAGGCAGGATGTGCTGCAGACAGGAAAAGCACTTCACGGTGTTGTTTTGGGTTGGGCTCAGCAGTTGTGTCTTGGTTTAGCCAAAAACAAAAGTCAATGGCTTTGATAATTGTTGAGGCTGATTATATTGCAGCCAGTTAGGCCAGTAGTGAGGCTATTTGGCTTTGTAAGTTACTGGTTGGTTTATTTGGTCAAGAGCTGAAGCCTACGGTGATATACTGCGATAATCAGAGTTGCATTAAACTCACAAAGAATCCAGTGTTTCATGACAGGTCGAAGCATACTGAGATTAGGTACCACTTCATTCATGATTGGGTTTAGAGAGGAGTAGTTGAGCATGAGTACATATCCACTAAGGAGCAGGTTGCAGATATCCTCACAAAGTCCTTGCCAATAGGCAAGCATGTCTTTTTGAGGGACAAGTTGGGAGTGGTGAATAACACTTTCCTCAGTAAGAGGGAGTGTAAAATATTACCTTGGAAAGTGCCTTTTGAAAGTATTTTATGCCTATATCTTTCAAAAGGGTAATGTGGGCCCCCTCCTCTTTTACATTAGTATAGTCAAATTCTGATGTGGTCATTCTTTGTAATTGACATGACTGTCTAATGAAACTGCAAGTGTTGAAAATCAGATCTTAACCGTCCATTTATATCTAATCTCCATCATTTCCCTTAGGTTTGTGTTTAGGCATGTAAGAGAATAGAGAATGAAAAGAAAGGGTGTGGTGGCTGAGGCATATCATTGAAGAAGAGAGAAGGAACAGAAGCTTCTGTAAGAAATATAACAGTGGTTGTGAAGTGTCCTTGACAACAGAAGGCTCGGAGAGGATAGAGCTGCAGCTTCTTTTGACATAACTGTAGGATGATTACAGTGAACTAAGACTGGTGTTCAGATACAATGCAGCCAAGGCATTGGACTCATGAGGGGTGTTTTGAATCACAAGATCAGAGACAGGTATCAGAGCTAAGTAGTTCTGAGTCTTTTAGAGGCTAATTCCACTATTAATAACATTTCTGAAGATGTTTTCTAATAAAATCTCCCTTGTAGGTTTTCCCTTTGAGCGTTTTATCCCTAAGCATTTGCTCAAATTGCAGTATCTTTTGTGTTATCTATTCTTTCAGCAGTTGTTTTTCAGATTTATATTAAAGATCAGTAGGAAATGTATATGTGTTCATGTTTTTGAATTTCACTGTACATTCATTGCAAGTTGCATCATCTTACAGTGTTTCTTGCTGAGCATGAAACTGTGAAAAACATGTGATAACATAGATCAGTTTGGTGTGAAACTGAACAGTGCTGTTAAACACAACATTTCCCACACAAAATCTTAACAAACTGGTGGTGCTAGCAAAATCACAAATTGGTTCCAAGTAGCTATTTCAACCCCATCCCTCTATTTTCACCTTTATTGAAGCATTTTGTTAAGTTTTGGATCAAGAACGTATGGCTTTTAATTTTTCTTATCTCAACTTAGTATGTGTGATACATATAATCACAATAGATGTATATATATTACAGATATATTAACAGATATATGTAATAGTATTATATTATAACTCTGCATCTCTTAGAAGAAAGACTGTATTGTTTCAATTATATATATTTCTCCAATCAAGAATTATCTATATATATAAGTGAAGGCATGTTGATGAAGAGACGTGTCTCCACACGTGGAGACATGTCTGTTCATCAACATGTCTTTCCACAAATGTTAATCAGTGCCAATTCGTAACTACCGAATATTAATGTCCGATGACAATACTTCACAAAGCAACCGATATTGTTAAGTCTAGCATGAAGACCGATTGATAACATATATTAAACAATACACATCAACCGTTAAGCAAGGTAATGAAATTGTATGGCACAGAGACTGATCGGTAACCTTGTGTAAACCGATCCAATGTTATCTCTGCCAAGTTTACTGACATAAGTCAGTCGATAATGCTGATTAGGGATTGTGTAGTCACTATCGTGACTGTTATGTATTAACAGTCACGATAGTATTGTGACTGTTAATACATAATAGTCACAATACACTGTAACTTAAACTGCCTGATAATAATACAGTACACCCGATATTAATCGGGGTAAGATATTTTATCAACTATTTGATATATATAATAAGATCATTATATATATATCAATATGCATTAATATTATTTCATTTGATTTATTTGCATAACAATAATATCAATTCAATGATGTTTAATTCAATATTATAAATATGTATATTAATATAATAATAATATCCATCATTATATATATATTAATATATTGCATATATTATTATGATCATTTTATCTGATCGAAGCTATAAACATCAACACATTTATCATTAATCAAAGTTGGCTCCTTCAAAATGCAAGACGGTGAAGTAAATGTTTGGATAATCCTCCACAAGGTTTGATAGCAAAAGAAAAACAGCTTTGCCTATTCAAGCCTCTGGCTTAAGAACTACATATACTATGAAAATAGGAATCTTCTCTAGTAACCTTATGTTTTAGAATTTGATGCTACCATGCGTAGAGGCCAGCTAGCATATCATGAGCCAGAACTATGTTACTACCTGCGACTGCAAACGTAGCTGTAGCAAGTTGAGCATATGCACTTCAATAAACACACTAGTCAGGAAAAACTACCAGCGGATTTGTCTGATAAAACTTCAGTGGTATTATAATAAAAAATAAAGTACATTTTGTTTGGATTCAGAATATGTAACATTTAACTTATTTAATTATAGCTGGGATGTGAATGACATTAACCATCAGCAATGATCATTACAGGAGCTCAAGCAGAGAGCTCTGAAAACATACCAGCAAAAATGTGCCAGGCGTGCAGCTAAATTCTGCCACCATCCCCCCTTTTTTTTATTAAAGGCAAAATCAGGTTTTGAAGGGACCCGAAACCCTTTACAGCATCAATACAGAAAGATTTTCAATGAAGATCCAAAAACAAAATGTTGCCAAAGAACCTGCACACACCCAGAACCCAGAAAACCAAGACAACCATCCCTTTGTAACCTTCCAAGGTACCTCAATCTATGCAAATTTCATGGAAAATGTTGAAGTTGAAACACAGCACATGAACCGTTTGGTTGTACGCCACATCTCATTGGGTAGTGTTACAGAATTTTAGGTAAGACATCTCCAAGGAAATCCTGACAGGGGAGTAATTAGCTCATTATCATATTGCCATGCAGGTCACTAACTGCTAGGGAGAGAACATATGTCAATGCAAGGGAGTAACTTTTAATCAATTTGAAGATTATTGCATTAGAAGAGTAAACATGAACCCAGTTCATGGAGAAAAAGAAAATTATCAGCCATATTTTAATATATGAAAAGCATAATTAAATGACAGCAACTTTTCCTTGTTCACCATTTCTGCCATCGTCATTTAAGCCTGCATGTCCAGCTGGAACAAGCAGCAAAGGATGGGTAAGCTGGGTTTCATGAAGGGCTTTAGGATCTATTTTAAGGAATGGGAGGTCTTATGAAGTAAAAAAAATTGCTACAGAAATAATTCACTCCTTTTCTGGAAAATAGCAGTCTTTACTTTTTAGAGCTTCAAATTTGAATAGATTAAAAGGCTATTTTTTGCCACTTGTTAATCAATTTTTCAGTTTTTATCATAATTTTTTAATTTTTCATATTTATTTAATTACTCGTATAAACTAAATAACAAAATTTATGACCATAAATTTAGGAACTCAAACATTTAAACCTGAACTGCACTGCAAAATTCATGAAACCACCCAGTTTATAATAATCTTAAAAAAAATCTATGCTACTGGGTTACTGCAACATAACCAGCTTATTTCTATTAGGTTTTGCATAGGTTTAGTATATAATGTATATAGATTGGCATATGTATAGGCTGCCAGTTATGAATACTGTAGATCTTTTTGGGTTGTGGGTTAAAGTCGGAGGATTTTTGTTTTTTTGAATTCCTCTGTGGTTTTTGGGTAGCAGAATGGTCTGGTTTTTTGTAATGGTTATCTGCTACCAGGGTTATATGGTACTTACAAGCAAACATCTGTAATTTCTGCTTTTGGAATTAATATAGAAGGAGCTGGCCCTAACCAGCTATCGACTTATCTAAAAAATAAAAATCTTAACAAATCTTAATAGCACCCACTACAATTTTTAAGAAGCCCCCTCCAAAAGACCCTAACTTTTCACTAGTTATTATCATTATTATAATTTTTATTATTAACTGATAGGCTTTTTGTGGGAGCTTTTGCTCCCAGAGTCTATTTTCGATGGGAATGTTGTCATCCTGCTTGTGTGCCTGGTTTATAAATTATACCGGCAGATGATGTGTCGTTTGGAACAGCTGTTCTTTTCTGCATGTCAGCTGCCTCCCTCCAGTCTTCACTGGCGTGTTTCCCGCATGATTGAATGAACATTTGGGAATAGGAGTGCGCTTGGCTGCAAATTGGGGAATATGGACACTCTTGGAGATTGTAAGCATCCAGCCATGTGCAGGTAGTTTAATTTTCTTTTCTTTGTTATTTAGGAAATGTTTTTCCTCACGGCGGGTACAACCATTTTCAATATTGATTTTTTTAGAAAAAGGTTTCATGGGTTTTTTAATGGTAAAAATTACAAAATCACAGGTCAAAAACCGCACCTCTTTATGCATGCCTCTATTTGATAGGTTTTTTTTATAAAAAATTCACCAGTTTTGATGGAAGCGGATTTTTTACCCGTGGCTAGGGCATTCACAGCAGCCTACCTCTGGTTGACAGATTTTTTAACCATTGCTAGGGCATACACAGCAGTATTCTCTGATTTGATTAAAAAAATTCAAACACTAGCATGTGTTGCATAATAAACTATAACAGCAAAAGTTTTTTTAGTTAGGGCAAGCTAAACACCAATATGACATGTGAGAACCTCCTAGGGAAGTGTTGTGGCCAAGCTCGATGCCAAATTTGACATATGGGGCCTTCTTTGTGAAAGTCGCCAAAAAATTTGAAGTTTGGCCTTTACCTTATCTATAGTTTCAATTTGACACCATTCAGTTTCAACCTCATAACTAAAATTAGGAGTAAACTCAATCTTGTGAATCAATATTTCTTTATGCCCATGGAACCCTAAACAATACTTTTTAAAAAGTTTTGATTAGCTTTGCATTTAAAACTTACAAAAGAACACTTATGCAGGTGCATTTCCCACTAGGACTTCTGTGATGATATATGGGCTCTTCGCTTCTATAATATTCAGTGGTTACATTGTTTTAGATACAGATAATCTCATTAAGCAGTATAGTTATGATGAGTACATATGGGTGTTAATGTTTTTAGTAGCTGTGAGAGAAATCATTCTTACCTGTGTGATAAGCTAAGTTTTTCTCAGTATATATTTGCGATGATGGACTGTGTTCTTCTTTCCTTGGACGGTTCATTTGTATGGATGCTCATCTCATTCTTGTTTCTCTGTTATGCTTCTTCGGGAGCTGCTTCTGTACTTGGTGCCGATTGTGAATACCTTCTTTTGATCTTTGCTAGAAGAGACTTTGTATTTATCTGAAGGTGAACCGACTCCTTGCCGCTACCGTCTCCACACGACTTCATGATGTTATGGTGCCTGACGTCAACCTGTTTTATTTATTCATATATTTACATTTATATGTCATCGGTTATTCTTCTCCCTGCTGTTACAAGAGTTTCTTGATATTCCCTCCTCATATCGGGTTTGTGATGACACGGCATCGGGTCTTCTTGATGTTTGCGGTGGCTCAAGTTATGACTGACATGTCTTACCTGGCGCCTTGATGATTGTCGGTTCACAGTTTGATGTATGGAAGGGTTATGTTTTAACTACTATTATTGAAATGGAGAGTGTTGTTGGTGTTTGTAACGGCTGCCCCCTTGCATTCCTTTGTGAAGACCATTCGATTCGAATGGAGTATATATTGTGTGAGCTAGTGACTCTGTGTGCTCCCTGTGGAGACTCTTCCGTTCTGTGAAGTCTAATCGATAGATGCTGCAACAGAAAATATATATACAGCATCTCTCGACAGCAGATGTGTTGTTGCATCAGTATTGTCCAACTGGTCTTTTGTGAATTGCTTTCTGTTTTACATCAGCTATAGTAATATAGTGTATTCGATCTGTGCATGATCAACACATCTTGTAAGATTTCCAGTGTTAATTATTTTCTGTGAGACTTTAGGGACTGTTGTCTATTCTGATATCTATAGAGAAAGTGTTCAATCTGTAAAGAGAAATAACAGTTGGAGCAGCTGGTGTGAAGATAGTGAGTGTCTACTGAAGTTTGACTGACCGACCTTCTTTGTTGATACCTCTGTGATTATATGTGCATCATTTTTGTGGTGTATGATACTGTGTGTGAAGAAAGGCATTCAGGCTTCAATAATTTCTATGAGTGATTGTTAGGTGTTAACAATCTCTATGAAGGATTCTTTCCAAATTAAAGTTTGTGAGCTTTGTATTGAATCCCTTTGATTATTGAATAAAAAAGATCTTTTAGGTGGCTGGGTTTTCCCCTCAAGTAGGAAGGTTTTCCCAGGGTATCTCTGGTGTTCTTGCGTATTTGTTTTACTTGTTTCTGCTTGTTGTTTATTCCTATGTAATCTGGTTCAAAACTTAACATGGTATCAGAGCCAGGTTGGACAAGATCATGAACCAAAATGCATCCTCAATTGTGAAGGTTGTCGTTAGATCTTGAGCAGCAGTCTGATAGGTTTGGCCAGTCTCAGCATTTGGATTCTTTGTCAGATGGCCGGAAGGCAGGATTGAATTCTAGGAGTTTATGCAATGGTGGCGTTGAGCCTGTTCGCATAGGCAAATTGACCAGAATCCAAGTTAGCTCGGAACAGATTAGCTATAATGAAAGGGACAGGCTACCCATAGATGCAGAAGCTGATAGAGCAAGTTTTGGAGAGTCAGCACAAGCAAGGTTTGTTGCAAATGTGGAAAATAGTGGGTATGCAGATGCTAGCTTTAACAGAACTGAAGTTCGTAGGAGTGAGATGGTTGCTCTTGGCATCACAGTCCCAAGGCAACTGTCTCCTGTTATGGATCATATTGAAAGTAAGAATGGTAGCAGTCACCTTATAGAGAGAGTTGTGCGAAGTGAAAAATAGCCTTATTATAATACAAGATGTGCTCAGAGTATAGGTCACATGCGATCTGATTCTTCAGTGCAACTCAGATTAAATCTACTCTCATGTACAAAACTATTGGAGTTTGCATCTAAGACCGCAGCATCAAAGCACTTAGAGAAGTCTGCTAGTGGGTTGATAAGTAAGTCATATGAGCTTCACTCCTCTTCTAGCCTCAGACTTGAGCTCCCTGGCGAGAAAGATATGAAAATTGAAATCTGAAAGGGCATTGCTAAATTGATCATCAATAAAGAGATAAGTATTTTATTCTTATATCCTTGAATAATCTTTATGAATCTTTTATGTAGTTTTTCTTTAGTATAGTAATTCATGTATTCTTTTAGCATTAATCTCTATATTTCTCTTCTAGGTAGTTTGATTCTATGAACTATTGCTAATCTCTCTAACAACTCTAAAAGGCAGATCAAGAAGCAACGGGATGATGAGAGATTACATGCAAAGTCATGCAAGCTATATAAATGAACATGGGAACGCTGCTTGCTGCCATGAGACTGAATTGGTGGCACATAACTTCATTAAAGAGAAATAACCTATTCAGATTGTCGTTGCAATTAGTTTCTTCGAAGAGGAAAAAATGACTTTCAGAGGGAGACTATTCAGCTGCAGAAATCAGATTTAGAGAGAGCTTGAGTGCTAGATGTAGAATGCCAAGTCCTTTGCAAAGAATCAACAAGCTTGTGTAGCAGTGTGACTACAAAAGCTCATTGTTGGACAAACATTGGAGCCAATTTCCTACTATTGTGATAATCAAAGCAATGAGAATGCTGCCCCTATTGAGAGAGAGCCTCAGCTAAGAGGGAGTCTTAGCATTCAGATGATATTTTATGTGCTTTAATGCATTTTTTCTCTAAGAGGGAGAAATTTGAGGTGAAAGCCCTTGTAATGCATTTTCGTTTGAGATGGAGAAATTTGAGGTGAAAGCCCTTGTTAATGAGTTGTTCTCTAAGAGGGAGAAGTTCGAGGTGCAATCCCTTGTTAGTGAGTTGTTCTTTGAGAGGGAGAAGTTTGAGGTGCAATCCCTTGTTAATGAGTTCTTCACCCTGAGGGAGAAGTTCGAGGTGCAATCCCTTGTTAATGCATTCTTCTTTGTAAAAGAAGATTGAGGTGAAAGCCCTTGTTCCACCCTCATGGAGTAGCTATGGTGGATCCACCCTCTGGGAGTAGCCATGGTGAATGTCATGTGAGAGACTCCATGACTTAGTTCTTTGTTCTTTCACCCTCTAGGAGTAGCTATGGTGAATGTCATGCTGAGATGACAATATTATGCTGAGAAAATTTGTGATGAGATTTTGTTATTGACACTTTTTGATTGCAACTCCATTGTGCTTGTCAAGTTGAGAGGCACCATGACATATGAATGATCTCTCTCTTGCTAAGATGGAGTGTTAATGTTTTTAGTAGCTGCGAGAGAAATCATTCTTACCTGTGTGATCAGCTAAGTTTTTCTCAGCATATATTTGCGATGATGGACTGTGTTCTTCTTTCCTTGGACTGTTCATTTGTATGGATGCTCATCTCATTCTTGTTTCTCTGTTATGCTTCTTCCGGAGTTGCTTCTGTACTTGATGTCAATTGTGAATACCTTCTTTTGGTCTTTGCTAAAAGAGACTTTGAATTTATCTGAAGGTGAACCGACTCCTTGCCGCTACTGTCTCCGCACGACTTCATGATGTTATGGTGCCTGACATTGAGCTGTTTTATTCATTCATATATTTACATCTATATGTCATCGGTTATTCTTCTCCCTGCTGTTGCAAGAGTTGCTTGATATTCCCTCCTCATATCGGGTTTGTGATGACATGGCATCGGGTCTTCCTAATGTTCGCGGTGGCTCAAGTTATGATTGATGTGTCTTACCTACCACCTTGATGATTGTCGATTCACGGTTTGATATATGGACGGGTTATGTTTTAACTATTATTATTGAAATGGAGAGTGCCGTCGGTGTTTGTAACAGCTGCCCCCTTGCATTCCTTTGTGAAGACCATTCGATTTGAATGGAGTATATACCGTGTGAGCTAGTGACTCTCTGTGCTTCCTGTGGAGACTCTTCCGTTCTGGGAAGTCTAATCGATAGATGCTGCAACAGAAAATATAAATAGCATCTCTCGACAGCAAATGTGTTGTTGCATCAGTATTGTCCAACTGGTCTTTTGTGAATTTCTCTCTGTTTTACATCAGCTATAGTAATATAGTGTATTCGATTTGTGCTTGATCGACACATCTTGTAAGATTTTCAGTGTTAATTATTTTTTGTGAGACTTTAGGGACTGTTGTCTATTCTGATATCTATAGACAAAGTGTTCAATCTGTAAAGAGAAATAACCGCTGGAGCAGCTGGTGTGAAGATAGTGAGTGTCTACTGAAGTTTGACTGACAGACCTTCTTTGTTGATACCTCTGTGATTATGTGTATCATTTCTGTGATGTATGAAAGTGTGTGTGAAGAAAGGCAATCTAGCTTTAAAAACTTCTATGAGTGATTGTTAAGTGTTAACAATCTCTGTGAAGGATTCTTTCCAGATTAAAGCTTGTGAGCTTTGTATTGAGTCCCTTTCATTATTCAATAAAGAAGATCTTTTAGGTGGCTGGGTTTTTCCCTTGAGTAGGAGGGTTTTCCCAGGGTATCTCTGGTGTTCTTGTGTATTTGTTTTACTTGTTTCTGTTTGTTGTTTATTCCTATGCATTCTGGTTCAAAGCTTAACAATGGGGCTCTGTTGCACTTTACTTGGACATCATCAATCTCTTCCTTTCACTCTTAACCCTGTTTCGAGCAACAAGGGATTAATAAAGCCATCAAGGTTGTAACATGTTATATGCTTTCTATACCATTTGTCTTCTGGGTATAACATTGTCAGCATTTCAAAATTCAAAGTGTAACCTTTCAATGTTTTATACACTGCAGGAGAAATCATTTACCTGCATTGATTGTGTTCTTCTTATACTGCGATGATTGATTATATTATTTATCTGTTGTTCCTATTGTGTTCGAGCCTTATCATGGCTGAAGAGAATCATATATTATATGTTTTTGTGTCTTGCATATGCTGACTTGGCCTTGTGCAAGAGCCTATGGTTGAGCTGGCAGTTTATTCAGGTGTTTATTATTTTGAAGATGCTCGTTTCAGTTATTAAAGCCGTCGGTTCTCATATTAACGTCATCGGTCCTCATAATGGAGGCATCAATTCATATATTCAGTTGCCGTGTGTATTCCATAACTGCTTTTGATTTGTCTTCAGGGAGGCTCTTCATTGTGTAGCGGTTATCCTCTTCAATGGAATTCATTTTAGGTGCTCTTTGGTTCTTGACTTAATGACTACCGTTCAAGTTTGGGAGCTGTTGACGTGTTTGGCCAAGTTCGTATCTGCTGACTCTTACTATTTGCGGGAGTTCTTTTATTATATTGTAATGCCTCCTTGATGGTCAGCGACGCTAGAGTTTCTAGCGTTAGAGTTATTCTAAGGGAAAAGCCTTTTTTCAGTGTGCATGAGCTCTCTCGGAAAAGTGGGTATGATTGTGAAGGTGTCGTGAGAGTGTCTTATGACAGGGAAAAGGATTGTGTGTTTTTCTTAGCAGAGTTTTTCAGTGACAGAATTCAGATTACTGTGATAGTGGTGATTGTATGCAAGTGTAAGACCACTAATGTATGCATGATCTGTGTATGATCGGCTTCTTTATTATGCAGAGACTGTTTTGTATCTGTGAACATAGATTCTGTTGGGTATGACAGTGTGTGTGAAGAAAGGCATTCTGCCTTCAGTACTTTCTATGAGTGATTGTTAAGTGTTAACAATATCTGTTTAGGATTCATTCCAGATGAAAGCTTGAGGGCTTTGTATTGAGTCCCTTAAATTATTTAATAAAGAAGATCTTTTGGTATGGCTGGGTTTTTCCCTCAAGTAGGAAGGTTTTCCCAGGGTATCTCTGGTGTTCTTGCATATTTATTTTACTTGTTTCTGTTCGTTGTTTATTTTATGCAATTCTGGTTCAAAACATTAACATAACCTGTTCAAGCTTGTTTAAATGTCACCATACTTTCATACCAACAACATTTAGTTCAAGAAGAAACTCCCGACAAGAAATTTACTGTCAAAAATCTAAATTAATGGTCTTTGTACCTGAGAACTCCACATTTTTTTTGTTTGGTGAGTGCAAATTACCTATATGGTGGATCATTCTAAGGAAGTTTTTTTCTTTTTATGTGCTTTATATGCCCAACACAGTCTTCAAATTATTCGACTGTTGAAGTATTTTCTATTATTAAAACATTTCTTTCCCTTTACATACCCTAAATTGTGCAAGGTGACTGTAGTTGAGATTAACTGTAAATTCATTCTTTTTATTTCCACTACAGAATTTTGAAATTTTACATTGTGAACAATGTGTCATTTTTCAAAACATGTATCGCTTAAAGATGTATTTATAAAGTTTCTTCTTTTCATATATTTTAATGACACGGGGTTCATTATGAACAATCCCCACCATTGAAATATCCTAAAATTCATTTCAAACAGCTACCATTTTTAACAGAGCACCATCATTGACTTTTTTGCAGTGTCATGTCTTCCTCTTTGTCTCCTTCTCACTAAAACAAATCCATTGTTTTCTCAATTTAGGACATTACTTAGATATTTACTGTTGGCGAAGTGCTATTATTTTTTGCAAGCCAGGCAGTTTGAATGTTTCAGCAATGTTGGATTCACTGATAATGTTTCATTGATTTTATGAATGTACATATCAACTAATTATGTATGCAATCACAGCGACATCCTTGAGGACTTCCCATAATAAACTTTCGCTCACATCTAATTTCCTTACTATCCCCTTACATTTAGCTGCAACACATTTATTTAATGCACAAACAAACAAATTAAACTTCATTGTTTAAAAATTTTCATTTCAAATTTTTACTTTTTAATTTTAAAAATGAACCTATTGGCTCACTGTTGCATGCAAAAAAAGCATGTGCCTGCTAGTAAATAAAAGTCATGGAGTAAGATGTCAAATAGGTGTATACAGTGTACTATCTTGAAAGTATGAAAGAGTCAATGGTCATGATCAAATTCGAGTGACCGTATCAAAAAATCAAAGCAAATTATGTGGCAAAGTTACACTGGAATCGAATCGTCCGATAAATGAGTAAACCAAAAACTTAATATCAACATTGTAAATCTTGAATATTGTTTTGCCAATGGATCATCAATGCGAAAAATTGAATTATAACTAACAAGAAAATTCGATACCCTTCACAGATACCAGATGAAGTAGCTTGGGCATCTAGGGTTTTATCACTGAAACAGCTTTCAATAACATGTCCAGATAAATTTATACAACCGGAAACCAGATATAAAAACTACCTGTTATAATGCAGAGATTTCGGGCATGGAAACAAAGTGGTACAGATTTTTTCTACATTTGCAACAGCTATAAAGAATCCTTCCCGTCTATTTTCACTCCTTGCCTTCACTTTATATGTTTAATGGAAAGGTGATCGGAGATTGATGTGAAAATATGTGCAAACTTTCAAGCTGTTTATACATGAACCTCCCAACCCATTTTTAATACCTCAAAATTGGCATCTTGCAACTCTAGTCAATTTTGTTGCATCTGGTCTTATTCTATCAACTTTTTGAATCATCAAAGTTTTATTGTACTAGACAATTCTGATTTCTAATTGACCTTACTTGACTTAGTGTCAAATGCAAAAAATCCTAAATCTGCATCAATCACATGTTATATTTAACTCATAGATATCGACTATAATTGGCTAAATAAATCTTATGATTGATTAATTTAATTACAAAGTCCTAACACTTTAATTAAATTAAATTCACCCTTTTAGCTAAAACACATGAAATTTTTTTAAATAATATCTGATTTTTAAATCAATAATTGAATTTTAATTATTCAAACAATTGAGAAAGTTCATTTATGAGGTCATATTTCATTTATTTAATCAAATATTCTCTCCAAAATCCTCACTTCAGTTAAAAAAAGGAAACTCTGAGTTAACTGAAAATTTGAAAGTGCAACAAGCTAGTTAACTGCTCCACTCACTTCATAAGCAAACAATTGACTGTCTCTCTACATGAAACTTACCGTTCTGAACTAGACTTCCTTCTAATCTCCACTGTTCATCCCGTTCAATCTCGACCGTCGATTGATTCTGGGATTCTATAAAAGAAACCTCTTGTTTCTCATTTATGGGATGCAACTTTTGGAGTATCGAATCTCTGTCAAATTGTTATCTCAATTTTTTTTGCATTCAAGCTATTGTCACTTTGCATTTTAGAATAAACATAATTTCTCAGATTAATAATGCATTATATTATAGCTTAATTTATTTCAAGCATTCTTAGATTACTATTCATTTTCATTACTCTAGATTAATCTCGTACTTTCATTCTAGAATAACTGCATTTGCATTCTAGCTTAAAATCCTCCATTCTAGAGTCAGTCTATGGTTGTTGGGCTCTTAATTCTGAGAGTTGCTCAAAATCCCATCTAGATAGGAGGCAACAGGTCGGCTCATCTAGGCATGCAGGATGAATGATCTCATATTCATTCTTGTATGTGACTGGTGAATAAGGACTATGTTGAAGTGTATGGCTAAGTTTGAGATGCACATTTAGCATATACATTTATGGTGCCCACCGTGGGGCTCGAACCCACGACCACAAGATTATATTTAACTCCTAGATATACATCAGCTGTCATGCTGCTCGCCTCTCTGTAGGCGATCTTGTGCATCTCATGGTACATATGAGCCAGCATGCACTGACCCCACCCATACTGTATCAGTTTCCCTAGCATCCTCTATAGCATCCTCCCCCATCTGCACTCAAGACCGTGTTGTCCTTGGTTCGACATTAGGTAACATCCCAAGAGTGCTGCTAAAATCATGACCAATCTGTGCCTAGGCCCATACTCTTTAATCAACTCCTCCTAGGAGATCGCTCGACCCATAACGAGATCATCCTGAAAGATCTCTCTTAATGCTATCCCTGCTCGTGGCTGCACGTCGTATTCGATCTGTGGCCCGTGGAATGGTATCCTGAGGATCCTGTATATGTCCTCAGGGGTGACTATCATCTCGCCCTATGGAAGGTGGAAGGTGTTCGTCTCCAAATGGAAACACTCTGCCAATGCTCCTAGAAGACCGTGATTCACCCGAATATCAGGTACATCACAGAGATGAGATAGTCCTAGTGCATCAATGTGAGCTGACTCCGCGTCATCCAGCTATCTAACCAGCCCGCCAATAGCTGGATGATGAGACCGGAATATGATATTTGGGAAATCAACCTGCAATGCAAATGACAACCCACGATCAGTACTCATCTGAAATCATTACGTCAATGCAAAACATGAATTTGAAGCTATGCAGTTATCCTAAACATGGCTATAAGACTATTTTATCCACCAACTAGACGCGAATCAATTCACAAGTTCTCAAATTAACACCCTTTCTATGCACGAGGATTTTCCTTTCATGCAAAATCTCGCGCGAACATGTATGGGTCTTGCGTGAAGTTTCGCAGCCGCACGAGCTTTTGCCAGAAGTTGTGCGAAGAAACCCCCTTTCCGAGGGTTTCTCGCGCGACACATGGATGTCTCTTGCGTGAGCCTATGGAGAGGCTTACGCGAGAAAGGGCTTTGCAACACTTTCTCGCGCGAGTATCTTCACCCTCTTGTGTGAAGAACCTAGTTCCTCACGTGAGAACCCATGGTGTAAAATTCAAAATGTGCCCAAAAGAAGCTACACTACATCAAAATTATGAAAAATTTGAAATGCAAGGAGGATATCGACTACTTACAGGTGCGTCATACATCGGTGGCCGGCTGTGATGCCTCAAACGCTCGAATCAATGAGACTTCATGGGGACTCCCATTTTCGCTCAGAGCTCCTCTCACAAAAGTCAACGGTGTAAATGATTTGAAAAAGACCCTTTTGGCCTATATATAGGTTTTGACCTAGTTTTCAAAAGTGCTCCATTTTGTGCAAAAATTTCACCCTTGGCTTAATTGACCGCTTTGAATATATTTTCAGAATCGAAATCAAAATCTAACACTTCTATATAGCTCAAAATCACATTTTAAATATTTTGGGACCAACATGATCAAACGCTTCTGCAGTCGACTTTTTGACGTCATCTTCTTGTCAGAATCATATCACATCAACATTTTCTCAAAATCTTTAACATTTTCATCAAAAGTCAACTTTGGTCAACCTTGGTCAAACTTGGTCAACCAAACCTCGAAATCACTCCAAATTGCTTCCAAATCTCCTAGAATCTTCCGTAATCCACCCTGATTTCTTCTAGACCTCTGATTCAATCTATATCTACAACCTATTGCTGTCAATCACCTTTATGACGTATCATATTTCAATTTCGCTCCTGAGAGGGTAGGATGATTGCATCATTGAATTTCACTGAATCAATCTAATCCGAATCAAAAAGTCCTCATTGCTAGGGGCATCTCATCACTTGGGGCATGTTCAGTTTTTTGTACTTCACAGTCAAGACTGGATATTCCACAATCTCGAATCACTAGGGGCATTTCTGTTCCTTACATCTTGTCATCTCACTGTTATGTATTTGGGCAATCTAACCCAGATCCCTAGGGATCAAGCTTTGTTCTAAAGATGGTTCTCAAAATCTCACCACTAGGTATTCAGGCAATCTAACCTAGATCCGTGAAAGTCAAGCTTTGTTCTAAAGATGGCTCTCGAAAGCTCTTCTTAACCGGTATCTGGGCAATCTAATCTAGATCTTAGAGAATCAAGCTTCGTTCTAGAGATGATTCTAAAACCCGACTTAATCGGTATCTGGGCAATCTAACCTAGATTTCGAGGGACTGAGCTTCGTTCTGGAGATAGTCCTAAAAATTTGTATCAGTTATCATCCACTGGATGGGTATCGGGGCAATCTAACCCTGACTCTTGAAGATTGAACCTCATTCTGGGGACACTCTTATGAAAGATGATAACCTAATCGATGTCTTGACAATCTAACATAGATTTCGGGGGATTAAGCTTCATCCTAGAGATAGTCCTAAACCTTGATCAATCGTCACATCAAAATATTCTTTGAATCAATGCGCTACTCGCACATCAATTCAAAGAGGGGCAAAATGTAATACCCCAAAATTGGCATTTTGCGACCCTAGCCAATTTTGTTGCATCTAGTCTCATTCTATCAACTTTCTGAATCATCAAAGTCCTATTGTACTAGGCAATTCTGATTTCTAATTGACCCTACTTGACTTAGTGTCAAATATAGAAAACCCTAAATCTGCATCAATCACATGTTATATTTAACTCCTAGATATCGACTATAATTGGCTAAATAAACCTTATGATTGATTAATTTAATTACAAAGTCCTAGCACTTTAATTAAATTAAATTCAACCTTTTAGCTAAAACACATGAAAAATAATTAAATAATATTTGGTTTTTAATTTATAATTGAATTTAATTATTCAAACAATTGAGAAAGTTTATTTATGAGGTCATATTTCATTTATTTAATCAAATATTCTCTCCAAAATCCTCACTTCAGTTTAGAAAAGGAAACTCTGAGTTAATTGAAAATTTGAAAGTGAAACAAGTCAGTTAACTGCTCCACTCACTCCAAAAGCAAACAATTGACTGTCTCTCTATAGGAAACTTACCGTTATGAACTAGACTTCCTTCCAATCTCCACCGTTCATCCCGTTCAATCTTGACTGTCGATTGATTCCGGGATTCTATAAAAGAAACCTCTTGTTTCTCATTCATGGGATGCAACTTTTGGAGTATTGAATCTCTGTTGAATTGTTATCTCAATTTGTTTGCATTCAAGCTATTGTCACTTTGCATTTTAGAATAAACATCATTTCTTAGATTAATAATGCATTATATTATAGCTTAATTTATTTCAAGCATTCTTAGATTACTATTCATTTTCATTACTCTAGATTAATCTCGTACTTTCATTCTAGAATAACTGCATTTGCATTCTAGCTTAAAATCCTCCATTCTAGAGTCGGTCTATGGTTGTTGGGCTCTTAATTCTGAGAGAGCTACTCAAAACCCCATCTAGATAGGAGGCAACAGGTTGGCTCATCTAGGCATGCAGGATGAATGATCTCATATTCATTCGTGTATGTGATTGGTGAATAAGGACTATGTTGAAGTGTATGGCTAAGTTTGAGACCCACATTTAGCATATACAATTTGCACCTATGTACCTAATACAATTGAACATAAATAAATAACTACAATAAGAACAAGTGTCATGTAGTGGCTAATACTTGCCTTTAATTTTATAATTAATTATAATTATAATTTATCTTTAAAATTAATTTTTAAAATAAAATAAAATAAAAATTTATTTTTATATTATCATGTACAAAATTATAATTTTATAATAGTTATATTTATATAATAATATTAATAATAAGTATAATATTGTATATTAAATAATTTGTAATAGAATTAAGATTCTAGTGTCATTTAGTTTTTAAATTTTTATTATGTTTTTATTTTAACATTTGAATTCTTCCTTTAAAAATAGTTTTAAATTTTTATTATATACTTTAAATTAATTAAACATATTTAAAGGAATTTTATTTTATTTTATTTTAAATTAATAAACAAATTGTAGTTTATTTCAAAGTTTAATTTCAAGTCATAATTGTAAAAATTAAAATATTAGATATAAATTTTTCAAATTTTATAATCTACAATAAAAAATTGTGGAGAACAAAACATTTTTTAATGCATGAATTTTTAATGTATAACACTTTAAATAGATTAGCCAATCAAATTTTTAATAAATAATTTTTATATATGATAAAGTTAAAAATTTAACATTTTTACTATACAAAGTATAAAATATATAATACAATAACATATATAGTAGTTTTTGATTGGTCCAGAGACATTGTTTTAATCACTAGTTAAACTAGGAAATTCAAAACTCATTCCAATAGTACTTGCTTAGCCTATTGACAAGTACTAATAAAGGAAATTAAACCTATATATATATATATATATATATATATATATATATATATATATATATATATATATATATATATATATATATATATATATATATATATATATATAAAGTAATCATATTTATTTCTTTAAGCTTAGATATTGGAAAAATAAAATCTGAGAAAATCTAAACATCTTATCTTCATTAAGGCAACAACAAATAAATCTACTAGGATGTAATCATTTGTTTTAAAAATCTTCAAAATTATGAACAAATCTTATTCAAATTAAATACAAGTAGGTACATAATAAAGACTTGTCCACTCAAGATATGCCACAAGTATACATCCATGAGATGAAATATTCTTTTTGTTGGTAAATGATTTGTCACTTTAGATTGTTGATGTTATAATGACCTAGTAAGCCCATGAAAGCAACAAAACATTCACAATAGATAGATGGGAAAAATAATCAAACCAGATCCATCTCTAAATTTTAGAGGTACAACTCCCTCATATAGATATGTGATGAATGGATATTGGTATGATTTTGACTAGAAAGCAAAAAAAAAGGAAAACTAACATCTATCCATAGCCATGAAAAATAGATGTGAATTACGGAATATGATGCACAAATGAAATAAAGTTCATTCATGTGAAACCTTTTATAATGCAAACAAGGGAAGATTATCTCAAAGCATGCACATATTGTTATTCAAAGATAATAGAATACATAACCCATCTGATTATCTAAAAAGGAAACAATTCATAGAACAAGACAAAATGGAGGCCTAGAGCACAAAATTTGTGTAGTTGTATTCATATTAAAGCAACACAGATCAAAGTCTTCATCTTTATATATAAAAGCCAAAATTAGTTATTTATTTCGTGTTCCTTCCCCCCTTTCTTTTACAAAAAGCATGCTTTTATAGCACCTACGACTACTCATTATAGTGGTGGTTACAAAAAGAATGAAATTTATTATGTTTATGTTATCAAGAAAGGTGACGCTTGAAATTTCATCTGGGTCCACCTCCGCATTTTCTTTATCTTTCACCTCCTCCTCATCTTCCACGTTTCCCTGCAACAGGTTGAGGAGGTCCTCCATAAAGTCCATGGCCCTTTCTTCTTTTACTTGGGCTAGTATGAAACCAATTTTGCATGGTCTAGTTCTCCTTCCAGCTCAAAAATATCGCTCTCATAGCGAGCATGATTGGTCCTTAAATCCCAGGTGGCGATGAACATACTAGAGATAATGTTAAATTGTTCCATCTCTGCTTCAGTGAGACCAGGATGGAGCATAGGCTCGAGCTCATCATTGTTGTATCCTTTTGTAGGGAGAATTATCATCTTGGCATGGTTAGATTACAGTTGACGTAACTTGCAATATTATTGTCAAAGAATGAGGTGATCAAAGGGATGGACTTCTACTTTATTTATAACCACTTCCTTCAACTATTGATTCTAATGGTGCATGAGAAATTTAAAATCTTGTACCTCACCACCTTGTAACAAGACACACCTTTTGCCAATGCATCCCATTAATATTATGCTAGGATTTCCTTATTAAATGCAAGATTATCTCATGATGATTGTGCCTTGAAAATCCCACTTTCAGACAGTTGCTCACTTCACAAAACTCTGAAATCTTAGGTGGGAGTTTCCAGCTTCTAGAAAGGAGCGACCATGTTGCGGGGTCAGGTGAATGTGAAAGCGATGAAGCTATTGTCATTGCTTGTGAACTTCACAAAACTTATGATGATGTGATAGTGTGAGTCGTGAACTTAGTGAAAGTGGCGACCAAGCGACATAAAGAGCGGTTAAGTTGTAAAGTGGAAAGTTTCAAAATAGGGTATATGCAAGTCATTACTAACAAGAATACCACAAATATGAACAAATCTTATTCAAATTAAATACAAGTAGGTACATAATAAAGACTTCTCCACCCAAGATATGCCACAAGTATACATCCATGAGATGCAATATACTTTTTAAATAGACCAATCATTTTACTAAATTTAAAAGATCTATTTATATTTCTATAATTTTATTTCTTGTACATATGTTTTAAATTAGAGAAAATTATTTAGTTATTTTTCTATTCGTTTATACTATCAAAAAGTTAATACAAATTTAATTTTGTTATTTTTTCTTTTAAGCAAGTTATTCATTTCTTTCTAAAGTTAAGACATTAGAAAAAGAAAATTAGGGAAAAAATATGAAAGAATGGCAACTTCTTATCTCCATCAATGCAAGAATGGACAAACTGAATCACATGTAACCATTTGTTTTAAAAATCTTCAAAAATTTGAACATATCTTATTGAAATTAAATGCAAGTAGGTAAATAATAAAGAATTTTCCACCCAAATAATGATATGCCAATATTTTTTATAGATAGCCTTCATTTCACAACCATAAATCATAAGGATGCAGTTACACATCTCAGAGAGAAAAGAACTTCATTCATTATTTTGTATATGCATAGGCTAAAGCCATAGCATTGAATGACATTGTTATTGAGATTTTTTGATTAGTTCTTTGGTGAGAATGTCCAAGCCAAAACTCAAATTAGTGAGTGTCAACTCCTCTCCACCACTATAGATGTGAGCAAGACACTTAAGATCAAATTTTCTCTTTGACTGGTTAGAATAATATCCTAGTAACTCAAGGATTGGACATCCTTTAACAGTGATTCATTGCTGAAAATCATCATGTATCTACTTAGAAAATCATGCTAGACTTCATTAAATGTATCAATCTAGGAACGTGAACTTGAGATGATGGCTGAAAAGTTTATGCTTAAGTTCTTCTCAATAGTCATCACTACTAAAGTAAAAGCTATTGCTACAAGAGATTTATATTAGAAACTGAAACTACGGATTAACTCTTATCTTGAAGGAAAAACTTAACAGTAAATAGATAATGCTTCAGAAGTAAACCTATGCTACAGGAAACAGTCAATGGTTTTGCTACCAATGGCTGTAGGAGAAACAATACCTAACAACTTCAAAGAAACTTAACTGAATCCTACGTAAGCATGAATAGGGAATTCACCTCCCGTGTGGGCCCCCATGGAAGTATGAATGAATTATAACTCAGAGATTGAAATGAAGAACTATCATATATTCATTCAATAAAACATAGATACAATATAGGATATCAAAGTATTTTACTCTATTGCTGGATTACAGTATGAATTCCTCAAAATGTCTAACTAGCCTGGAATCATAAGTTCCAGCTTATTTAAAAGCAACTAAGAAAAATAGAACTCCTACAAACTAGGTCCTTCATTACATAGCATAACAACTTCAGTTATAGGAATGACATCATCATTTATGCAAGAAGATAAGCCATATTTAGTGCTTCGAGAATATAGGAACGCTTGGTACTAGATTGACTTGGATTGAATCAGCAACTGCAAAGTTATGGAAGGAGTGGAGCTATGATGAACTCTGAAACAATTATCTGCCTTAAAAGACCCACTCATCCTTGAGTCTGCGCTCCTTGCTGACTTATTCTTCCTGTAAAAGGTTAACATAAAAAAATCCACAACACAAATCCAAGGCAGAGATTATAATAAGTTTTCCTATTTTAACGTAGCCTTGTCATACGGCTGCAGGAGATCTACCCATTAAAGCTAGAGAAGAAAGACACTAGATTTTATCATAACATTCATTAATCTATATATATATTCAGTCTTGTCCTTAAGTTTCATAAGTATCAAATATACATATAGCTAAAGCTTAGAAACATAAAAGACTGTATAATGTTTATGAAAAACCATAAGATATTCAAGTCTGAACTTAGAAAATCATAAACAAAACATTCCATAAACTTGACTCATCATTCCCCCCCAGCTTAGCTATTTGCTGGTCCCGCAGTAAATAAATTCTTCAACCTGGCTGTCAATCTATAGTTAGCAGTTGTTCTCTGTCCAATACCTCCCTCTGCACAACTCCAATAGAATCCCTTTGTTTCCCTGTGTTTCTTCCATCTATCCTTTTCCCTCTGCATATCAAAACTGTCCAGATTTTTTGAGTTTGCAAGTAAAGGAGACATCAGTAATAGAGGCTGAAAGGTTAGTGGAATCCAAAAAATTTCTCTCTCTTCCCAAGGAAATGTACAAAGGAGCGCGCTGTGTTTCCATAGCAAAATTGAGAGGTGAATGTGGTTCTTTGTTTCTCATCTCCCTAGATAAATTGTTCCAGCGCCACTGAATGACATTTCTAGCCTCAGGCAATTCAGAATCTATCATTTGTTCATATGCATTAAATGCTTCATTTCTCATTGGATAAATGATCTTGCTACCTGAGTCAGAGGGGGCAATCCTTGACCAATTATAGTAGTAAGTTTGAGGATCTTTGGCTTCAGGCCTTAGAAACAAGGGAATGTCTAACTACAAATCCCTATACACCTTAGCTTGAGTGTCCCAACTAATTTCATTTTGTACCCAGGACAAGTGGGCTCTGAGTTGAATATCCCCAACATAAAGCAAGGGATTCCAAACTCGGTCATTAGGGACTGCTAGGTTGTGGATATAAAATTCACATAATAGATTTTGAATGGCTGCAGGAGAGTTATGGAATGCTTGAGAAAACTGGGTAGGCTCTTGTAATGAGGAAGACCTGTCCTGCATAATACAGGTCATTTGATAGTTTAATAGTTGTTCCTTAAGAAACAAGGCATAGATAGGTGATGGGGATCTACAACCCATCAGGTCAGGAATTAAAGATGTAATTTTGTCAAGTTTCACACTTAATTGTTCTATCTTTTCCTCTTGAACAAGTGTTTCCTAATAATGAAGGTCTACTACCCTATTTAGTTCTTTCCATTTCTATTTCCGCCACTCTCTCTCAGAATTTAATTGCTTAGACAATTGGAAAATAATAGATAACAAAGATGTTGAACTAGATTGATCTGTTATTGAACTAGGGCAAGAATTGTTTGCTATTGGAGGAACATATGACTTACCATTGTTAGCACTTGTCCTCTTCAAAGGATCTGTCTAGATGATCATAGCCCTCTCGGTGTTAGAGCATTGTTGAGCCACTGAAGCTAATGTATCTAACCCTTCATTCAAAATTTTCTCTACAACCTTATTGACAAGGTCTATATCAATATTTGGATTTTCTTCATAGGTATCCCTTTCTGCTGCAGGAGACTCTGCTATAGGAGAGAACGTTGTTTCATCTGCTTCCCTGATGTAACTATCAGATTCATCACTTTCTGAATCATCTCCCTAAAGATTCCCAGAGGTTGATCCTCTCCTTCGAAACACATAAGCTTGCTCTTCCGAGCTGGAGTCATCTCTGATTATAATGACTTTTGCATTTATTGGCTTATCAGGAACCTGCTCTGTTTTAACATCAGGACATTCCTCAAATGTTTCTTGTTCCATAATCTCAGTCCATTATTCTTCCCGTTGAGAAGTTTCAGGCTGTAATTTAGCCTCTTGCTGAATGTTTTCATCCTCTTCTTTCCTCTACCCAAAATCTTGTGTTACATTTGGCTCATTAACTGGAATCTCCTCAGTTTTTTTTTACCTTTTCCTAGCACTTCTCCTTAATGGATTTTCCTCCTTTTCTGGAGCTTTTCTTTTTCTGGACATGCTCGTGGCTGTAGGAGATGCCTTAGCCTGCCAACTATTACTAGGGTTAATTTTCTTTTTCTTATCCTTTGGGGAAACCGTTTCTATTGCAGGAGCAACTTCAACCTTTCCTATAGGAATCTCTGATTCCTCTTCATGAGTTGATCTTGAAGTAGAAGAATTAGTGGAATTAGGGGAATTAGGGGTCCTAACCCTAGATTTCTTCTTGGATGAAGAACACTATCCAATTTCAATAAAAATTTTCCTAACCCCTTTAGTAGTTTTAACCCTTTGTCCCACTCTACGCCCAATTGGTTATGGGGTAGGCTCCTTAAACCCCTGCAGAAAAAAATTCTCCCAGGAAATATCTGACTACTCCCTTAAGGCTTTTTCCACTATCAACTTGATTAGACAGTGGTGAGAGACAAAATTTCGTTTACCCTCTTGAACTAGAATGGCTTTCTTTGACAAAATACCAAACAAAAAACTAGGGACATTGATAGGCCTATTATCATGTCTTAAACAACTCAAGAATTTAAAGTGAACAACATGCAAGAATGAGTTCCTCCCTTCGTAGGTGAAATACCTAATGATATAAACCGCACATTGTTTAAACAACTCAGGAAGAGATAGTCAAAATGTACCTTGTTTCCTATCAACTTCAAGTGGCAGGTCTGTGTGAAGAGTGAATTGAGCTTTGGAAGTAGCTGGGTCAAGATTCTCTACAAATTCCTCACCCTCCAGTGCTAATCCCATGACCTCTACCAAAACTGACCAAGAAAATGGCACCTTCAGTCCTTTAACTGTAGCCACTGCATCTTTTAAGGAGTTAAGAAACTAAAGTGCAACCTTGTCATCCCAGCTAGTTAGTTTCTGGACATAATCTATCCAACCCCTTGCCTGGAAATATGGCCTACAATTCTAATCTTCGAGCAAAATACCATGCACAGTAGGCTCCCTTCAGATGAGGTCACCACCCATCATCTTGTTTCTGAGATACCCAAACAGTGTTGCAAGAGATAAAACAGACAATCAAAATTTTGAACAAGAAAGCTTGAAAAGGTAGGTTGCAGGATGATTCAAATTTGGAAATTTCTAGCAAAGCAGCTCGAGAAATGAGCTTATGAGTAACATAAATGCAAATTACCATATTATCATTTCATAATTACTCATAAGTACTCTCCGTAGAACTCGTACTCAACATAGCTTGCCACCTTAGTTTTATACGTGCGAAAGATAACACGGAACATAATGATTTTCAAAAGTGTCTAATCATGGCAGAAAAATACAAGTACGACAAGAGAAAGGAATAAATATAAAGATTGCATAAACATAATGACAAAAAAAATAATAAACTTCCCCCCCAGCTAAAGTATTGTAAGTGGGCCCTCACTTGCAGTAATGACAAGGCATACGATAAAGTAAGAGGAAAACAAATTAAAATTGTATACCTTGAATTGTGTGCTAACCTGAAGTACTAGTGAGGTGGCAGTTGTTACAATCCATGAATGAAAAAAAATATGAGGTGGATGGATGATAGACTAGAAATGAAGTAGAAATTTATTATCGAGAAGGGACTTTCATTAAGAAAGTATTTATTATGAAAGTGAAAAGATCTTTTTAGAGCGAGGAAGGCAAATGAGCAACAAGCTCATTATGAGTGGCTGCAGGAAGTGTGTCACCAACGACAGAAGAGAATTGCTGTAGGAACTCATCCTTTCTCTAGGGTTTGTGATACAACTTCAATCTATGACCATTGACCAACAGTTTGAAACATACTGGATCAACTGTGGAGAGTTGAACCGCGCCATTTGGAAAGACTGCAATTATCTCATATGGTCCAAGCCATCTGGTTTGGAATTTCCCTAGGTTATGCTGGTATCGAGAGTCATATAGGAGTGCCCAGTCTCCAACTGAAAACACTTTGTCCTTGACAAACTTGTCATGCCATTGCTTGCATTGATTTTGGATCAATTGGTGTTATGCAGGGCAGATTTTCTCCACTCATCAAGGCCATTCAAACTTAGAATCCTGTCTTGCTATGCTGCAGTGAGATCCATCCCAAGATCAAGAGTTGTCCTAAGTGTCTTATGTTTGAATTCAATAGGCATAACTGCAAAGAGACCATAGATAAGCTCGAATGGTGTGAAACTGGTTGTAGACTTCCATGTAGTTTGGTATGCCCAAAGTGCTTCAGGAAGTCAGATAGCCCAATCTTTCTTATGAATGGCTACTATTTTAGTGAGAATAGATTCCAACTCCCTATTGGTAACTTCCACCTTCCCATTAGCTTGGGGGTGATAGGGTGAAGACTTACCATGCCTGATGTTATATTCCTCCATTAGAGCAGCAATCAAATTGGAAGTAAACTAAGGACCTTGATTAGATTGAATCTCCCTTGGTACTCCAAATCTGGTGAAGATGAATTCATAAAGGAACTTTGCAACATTTTTATCCCTAGGGTGCTTCATAGGTTTAGCCTTAGCTCATTTTGTAACATAGTTAGTGCAAACAAGGATATAAGATTTACCTTGGGAAGAGGGCTCAATAGGACCAACAAAGTCAATCCCCCATTTGTCAAAGGGTGCGACAACTACCTATGGCTACAGGGGCATTTCATCTGTCTTTGTAGGCTGTCCCATGCGTTGGCATTTGTCACATTTTTTGGTGTACTGAGCAGCATCCTTGTGGAGACTAGGCCAATAATAACCTGTAGTCAAAATTTTTAATGTTGTTCTTTTGGTAGCAAAATGTCCACCGCAAGGTTCATCATGACATGCCTTGAGGATATCATAGGTTTCATCCTCTCGAATGCATCTTCTAGTTACTTGGTTAGGACCAGTATAAAACATGAATCCAAAAATCCATGAATAATTAGAGCTTTTTTCAGTTAATAGCCTTCTTTCTTTGGCAGAGAAATGAGTTGGTGTCTTACCAGTTGTGAGATAATTGGCAATATTGACATACCAAGGATTGTGTGTAGTCAGCAAGAAAAGATGTTCATCAGGAAAACTGTCATCAATGGTTGCAGGATCATCAGGTACATGCAACCTAGAAAGAAAATCAGCTACCACATTGGTTTTACCAGGTTTATCTATGATGGTAATGTCAAACTCCTGCATAAGTAGCAACCAGTGAGCCAATCTACCAGAGATTGCAGGCTTGTTCATGAGATACTTAATAGTAGAATGGTTGGTATGTACATAGATCTCATATCCAGTAATGTAGTGTTTGAATTTATTCAAGGCATAAATGACTGCAAGAAATTCTTTTTCAGTGATAGTGTGGTTAAACTCAGCGCCTTGCAAATTCTTACTGATAAAGTAAATTGCATGCTCAACAAAGTCCATCTTCTAGCCAAGCACAACTCCAATAGCATAGTTTGAGGCATCAGTATGGATGTGAAAAGGCAAGCCCCAATTAGGTCCTCTCAAAACTGGTGTTGTAGTGAGAACTTCTTTAAGCTGCAGGAAAGATTTTGCACACTCAGAATCCCAAGCAAATTCAACATCCTTCTTGAGCAAGTTATACAGTGGTGCTACAAGCTGACTGAAATCCTTTATAAACCTTCTATAATACCTGGCATGTCCAAGAAAACTTCACACATATTTTTGTTTTGCTGGAGTAGGTAATGTGCTAATTACTTCAATCTTGGCAGGGTCTACTTGAATACCTTTTGAAGATATAAAATGTCCTAAGACAACCCCTTCTTCCATCATCATGAAGCACTTTTCACTATTAAGAGAGAGGTTATAATCACGACATCTCTGAAGAACTTTCTCCAAATTTTCCTTGGCCTCATCAAAAGTATGCCCATAGGTGGTAAAGTTGTCCATGTAAATCTCCATGCAATCAGTAGAGATACCTGAGAATATACTGATCATAGCTTGCTGGAAGGTAGTAGGGGCATTACACAACCCAAAATGCAACACTGAATAGGAAAATGTACCCCATGGGCAGGTGAATGTTGTCTTCTCCTGGTCCTCAGGGGCTATTTGTATCTGATTATAACCACTGAATCCATCCAGAAAAGAGAAGTATTTCTTTCCAGCTAAGTTATCAAGGACTTGATCTATGAACGACAATGGAAAGTGGTCCTTCTTAGTGGCTGTGTTAAGCTCTCTATAGTCGACACAAAATCTCCACTTCCCTCATTTTTTAGGCACTATTACAAGAGCGAAGACCTACTGACTATCAGAAATGGGATAGATGAAGCCACAATTTAATAACTTCTGCAGGTCATTCTTTACTATATCCCTTAGAGTTGGGTTAACCCATCACTGAGGTTGGCGAATAGGTCTGAATCTAGGGTTGATATAAATTTTGTGAGTGCAGAGCTTAGGGTCTAAACCTATCATGTCAGTATAATCCCAAGCAAAGACTGATTGATGTTCTTTTAGAAGCTGCAGGACATCTGTCTGTTGAGAGAGAGTTAAAGCACTGTTTACATTTAACTCCCACCCTGACCTAACCTCTAGCTTAGTGACCTTTTCTGGATAGCTAAGCAATTGGGGAAGACTCCATTTCATGAGGCAGTAATGTATGAAGAAATTTTGAAGTTTTTGAATACTGTAGGGCATCAATAGGTGGTGACAAAGTGTCAAGAACACAGTCCTCTTGGGAACACACTTGGGATTGCACTCCATACTCATTCAGAATAATGGAGGAAATGATTTCATCTTCTTCCCTAGAAGATACAAAAGGTTCCCTAGATATCATCATTCACTGATGAATGGAATTAACCTTAGGTTCAGTTTCATCCAAATCTGGCTAGATTATCTGGTCATCTTGCAACAGAGGTTGAGCTGGGGAATATAGAGTTAGATTTTTAGTGTTGACTCCGTTGGATATAGTCATTTTTTCTGATCGACAAGCTATATAGGCATCTGCAGTAGCTAGTCAAGGCCTGCCTAGAATTATTGGATATCCTCCCATGTTAGCCTTTGGAGAAAGGACAACAAAGTCAACCAGATATTCCGAAGAATTCAAGGTGACTATTACATCCTCTACCATCCCATCAGGTGTAATGGTGGAACTATCAGCAAGCTGAAGGATGGTTGGGGTGTCCCTAAGACCGATGATATGCAATTGAGACATTACTTCCTTGGTCATGACATTTATTGATGCACCTAAGTCAACTAGAGCATTTTGGACTTGCATTCCTTAAATAGTGACCGTAACCATAGGGCTACCAGGATCAGAATACTTGGGAACTGTCAATTTCTCCAACATTAGATCAGATAACTGGCCTAGGACATGTATGGTTTTGAGATCCTTTTTCTTCCTCCCAAGATGCTTGATATAAGCTTCCTTGATGGCTTTAGTATATGTAGGTACTTCCTTTATGGCATCTAATAGGGGAATCTTTACTATCATTTGCTTTAGTTGGGCAAGCAAATCCAACACTGCTTGATTTTCCACAGGCTTCACTTGTTCCTCTAACCTATGAGGAAATGGGGGTTCTTGTGCTACAGGAGCAGCATGGTTGACTAGTACCTCAGTTGGTTTAGCCGAGGCATCCTCAACTTCAATAATGATAGGCTGCTGTCAAGGAGGAAGAGTCATGCTATATCTTAAATGGATATTATTTAGGGAAATTGCATAGCTCTGGTGCTACTTTGTTGGTTTAGCATTGTTGGGATTAGGAGTAGGCTGAGCAGGAAATTGAGTTTATTTAGGGGAAGTAGTATTGGTTGTAAGAGGAGGCATCAAATCCTGCTGTTGAGGTGGTGGCATCAAGGCTGGCTGGTTTGATTGGTTCATCCAATTGTGTGGTTGTTGCCACCCTTGCTGGGGCTGCTGCCAGGGTTGTTGAGGTAGTGACCAACCCTGTTGAGATTGTTTCCATCCTGGCTGATGCTGTTGCCAGCCTTGCTGAGGTTGTTACCAACCTTGCTGAGGTTGTTTCCAATTCTGTTGATGCTACTGCCAACCTTATTAAGATTGTTGCCAACCATTATACCCACTAAATCCACTATGTTGTTGATTTTGCCATGCATTATTATTATTAAAATTTTGAAGAGGATCTTGGGGAATACCTGGTCTCTGAGCCCATGGCCTTCATTGGGCAACATAGAGAACCTCTCCATTCTCATCAATGGATTTGAACTCGATAGGCATTGGTTGGGACTCCAAGTTTGCAACAGACTTACATCGACAATTCTTTTTCTTTTCCCTACAGTGTGGACAGTACTCAGCTAACATTGCATCAGCTTCATCTTTCTTTCTCCTTGCCTACATTGTGTCCAACTGAGTGGCAACATCATTAATGATGTCTTTCTTAAAATTTGATAATAGATTGGATAGCTCCATTTTGGACACCCCTGCACCGTTGGACTTGTGAGGCAAGACTCTCAAGCCTCTTCCTTTCTTGACAGTGGCTCTTGAATAGTTCAGACATATGTTTTTTATGTCATCCCATATCTTCTGAGTAATGTCTCCCCCTGCCATAAGGTTAAGGGCCTCTATGCTCCCATCATTCACACCTCTCAAAAATAAATGCTTTTGAGATTCTTCATTCAACTCATGTTGTGTGTTACACTGCAGGATGAACATAAACCTGGAGACATAGTCTTCCAGAGTTTCATCTTCCTTCTATGACATTTTAAATATGTCATCTCCCTTTAAGTCTCCTCCTCTGCAATAATCTTTATACTTCTCAAGAAACATGGTGCACATTGAATTCCAATCTGCTACAACATCAACATCGAAACTCATAAACCACCGTAGAGAAGCCTCCTTTAAAGTGGAAGGAAATAATTTGAGCTTATGGCCATCAATGGTGTAGTCATAGCTTTTGCAAAGGACATCAAATTCAAAGAGGAAAGTCTCTGGATCCTCCGTGATGAGTCCATAGAATTTAGGAAGCGCGGTTGCAGGAATGTTCTTCAGATTTTGGTTACCTTGCTGAGTAGGAATAGGAAAAGGGAAAGTAGGATGAGCCATTATGTTATCTAGATATTTTGGGCAAGAAAAGAGGGCATTTAAATGGTAAGACTCTTCAGATGATGGCGGTGAAGGCAAGTGATCATAAGCATCAGCAAACATGTTCTCAAATAGTTCTTCTTGTGGGTTTTCTAATTGGGGTTCCTCAAATGTTAGATTGAAAACCTCAAATAGTTCTCCCTAATTAAGGTTAGGTAGGAATCACCCAAGATGATCCCTACGCCTATGCATGCAAAATTATGCAGAATGAAAACTAACTTAATGACTTCTGGGTCGAACTAAATTGAGACCATCCTCGGCAACAATGCCAAAAATGACTGGTTAGAATAATATCCTAGTAACTCAAGGATTGGACATCCTTTAATAGTGATTCATTGCTAAAAATCATCATGTATCTACTTAGAACATCATGTTAGACTTCATTAAATGTATCAATCCAGGAATGTGAACTTGAGATGATGGCTGCAAAGTTTATGCTTTAGTTCTTCTCAATAGTCATCACTACTAAAGTGAAAGCTATTGCTATAGGAGATTTATAATAGAAATTGAAACTATGGATTAACTCTTATCTTGAAGGAAAAACTTAACAGTAAATAGATAATGCTTCAGAAGTAAACCTATGTTGCAGGAAACCGTCAATGGTTCTGCTACCAATGGCTGTAGGAGCAACAGTAGCTAACAACTTCAAAGAAACTTAACTGAATCCTACTTAAGCATGAATAGGGAATTCACCTCCCATGTGGGCCCCCACAGAAGTATGAATGAATTATAACTCAGAGATTAAAATGAAGAACTATCATATATTCATTCAACAAAACATAGATACAATATAGGATATCAAAGTATTTTACTCTATTGCTGGATTACAGTATGAATTCCTCAAAACATCTAACTAGCTTGGAATCATAAGTTCTAGCTTATTTAAAAGCAACTAAGAAAAACAAAACTCCTACAAACTAGGTCCTTCATTACATAGCATAACAAATTCAGTTACAGGAATGACATCATCATTTATGCAAGAAGATAAGCCATATTTAGTGCTTTGAGAATATAAGAACGCTTGGTAACTAGATTGACTTGGACTGAATTAGCAACCACAAAGTTATGGAAGGAGTGAAGCTATGATGAACTCTGAAATAGTTATTCACCTTAAAAGACCCACTCATCCTTGAGTCCGCACTCCTTGCTGACTTATTCTTCCTGCAAAAGGTTAACATAACAAAATCCACAACATGAATCCAAGGTAGAGATTATAATAAGTTTTCCTATTTTAACGTAGCCTTGTCATACGGCTGCAGGAGATCTACCCATTAAAGCTAGAGAAGAAAGATACCAGATTTTATCATAACATTCATTAATCTATATATATATATATATATTCAATCTTGTCCTTAAGTTTCATAAGTATCAAATATACATATAGCTAAAGCTTAGAAACATAAAAGACTGTATAATGTTTATGAAAAACCATAAGATATTCAAGTCTGAACTTAGAAAATCATAAACAAAACATTCCATAAACTTGACTCATCACTTTTGTGCAGTTTCTTTGTTGCTACTAAGATATAGTACATTCATTCTTTCATACCTATAGTAAAGTTTACTTTTGTTTTTAATTTTTTCATATTTGTTTCCTTCTCCAAAAAGAAAGTTTGATAAACAAAGAATACATTTTTCTTTTAATCTTTGTTTTCTTCTCCAAAGACAAAGAGAGCACTGCATATTTATTCTATAGAGTTTACTTTTTTATATGTGTTTTCTTTTTCAAAAAGCAACAATGGGGAGAGCATTGCACTTATTTTAGAAGTAAATAGGGATAACTTTAAGAACCCCCCCCCCCCCCCTTAGAAAAGAGTGTAAAATTTTGGCGAATCAAACATTATTTCAGGGGAAAAAATCATATATAAGGTGATTTTTTTTTCAAAGTAGGAAAAAAAATTAATTTGTGTTAGCGATTTATTTCGTACCGTAATAAAATTCCATAAAATTGTGGTGAATATACTTTTATGTAGGGCCAAAATATATATTTTATGAGAATAATGATTTGGTTTTGGAGGAAAAAATTTGTAACATGTGAGGCAAATGATTGGCTTTACAAGGGGAAAAAATTAATTTTACTGGCGAATAATTGGCTTTACAAGGGAAAAAAATTAATTGTACTAGCGAATTTCAAGAGTTGTGTGTGTCTCATCGTGTGGGGCCAATGCCAAATGGAAATCCATCAAAGTCTAAAGATATAATTAATGTAACGTCTAATCGCGTTAATATCACCTTTTTTGGTAGCCAAGTTGTCAATCATTATTGCACAATGGTATGGATAACTGCGACCACATAGGCACGTACTGTAAATGGATTAATCAAGACCGTATGATTGATCGTAGATCAACAAATGTAGTTTTATTTCAGACCTAATTTCTTGAAGGAAACATAAATCTCTAGAAAGTTTCTGGAATGAAGACACGTATCAAGCCTTAACATGGGTCTTGCACGATAACTTATAAGAAATAAATGTCTAGTTAGTGACCACTAATAGTGATTGTGACATTCTCTAACTGCTATCCACTCATCACGCATGGATTAATCGAAACTGTATGATTGATCGTATATCAATGACTAAAGTTTTATTTCAGGCCCAATTTCTTGAAGGAAACATAAATCTCCAAGAAGTCTCCAGAATGAAGACACGTACCAAGCCTTAACATGGGCCTTTCATAGTAACTTATAAGAAATAAATAGTTATAATTTAATTAAGATTAGTTTAATTGTAATTTTTTAATGAACTGTAATATATTAATAAATTATATGCCGAACTAATATATTAATAAATTTGCACCTAAGTAAATTTAATTAACTATAGTTAGCTCTTGGTTCAAAAACCATTTTTGAAGTAGTGGGTCCTAGGTATACAAACCATTAATGCCCATTCTATTTGAAAACTCCTCAACAGATTCCACTTTCGATCTTTTTTTATTCTCTATCCTTTTTTGAATTGTATTTTATTTTCCCCTTTTGTGCACCATCCCCATCTCTGGCATTCTTAGTCTCTTGTAGATTGTGAATCTTGTAAATCTTGTAAATCTACTTATGATGAAGTAGCTTCCTGATTTTGGCCAGAAACTTTTCCATCACCAAAGTACGATGATAAGGTTTTGCATTTTGTTGGCCTCTCTTAGCTTTCCCCACGTGTAGGAGCCTTACCCTTATTCTTGTTCAAAATCTCCAATGAAATAAAGGCTGCCAATTTTTTTAAAAATTTGTTGAAGAAGTGACAATATGAATAGATTATAATATATATATAAATATGATTCATTGGCCCTATGGTCTACAATATAAAATCTAGATCTCATCACAGGTAACCATTGACCACTAACAGGTCCCCACTAAATAAAAATGAACTCAAAATTGTAGATAGATAGAGGTGAAACCTTAGGTGAATTTAGAATAATATTATAACACATCACACTTCAAAAATTAATCACTTACCTTTGCCTCAATTGTTGTCGCCAATGCACTCAATAGTTTAAAACTTCGCTATCAATCATAATTGAGATACCAGAACCAATCGATTCACCGAACCAAATTATGTGTACAATAACACTGATCTATAAATGTATTTACACCAATCCTTTTTGGAAAATTTGGTGGGAAGCTTATATGGTATAAAAATATTTGGTGAAGCTCCCGTCATTATAACACGTCTTATGTAATTTCCAAGGCAATTATGGGTTGTCCAATAATTTTCTATGATCAATAGAGTTGGAAAAAATGACATTGGTTTGAGATACACGTCCACAAAATGTAAGGAAAATTTGAGGCCTCCTCTAAATATATCTTTATAAAACCATTGGCGAATATAGGTCATCAATTAAGACAAGCTTTGAAAATTATAGGCAAATTTTTTTAATTTACTGTGTCCAAAAATTAGATTCAATTGGTGATATTGTGAAAGAAAAGGAGAAAATTACATAAATCGATGGACGATGGGCCCGGGCATTTAACCCAATATTTATAAAGTTTGGTACGGTCAGCCTAATATGCACACTATATTCGTCAAATCTCGGGTCGCCGACTTGAGACATTTTCCAATTGGTGAATATTCACCACTAAAGTTATCCTTGGAAGTAAATTAGGCATTGCTCAACTTTTTCTATGGAGCAGGTCCCATCATTCTTTTTTTTGAGAGAAACTAGTTTAGGAAATATGAAAATTACTTAAATGCAGAGCATGGTCTCTTTTGAAATAAATAAAAAGCTCTAGTTAGTGTAATACCCCAAAAATGGGCTATAGGTTCCTTAACCTCCTATATCGACACATTGAACGAAATCGACATCAAAGTCCTAACCTAAGGCACATCTACACATCATCGAATCCTAATTGATTATCTCAAATTCTGCATCGGGGAATATTCCTAATTTATCTTAATTATCTTTGATTTAATGATTATTTGGCGATAAATCCTATTTATCCTAAAGTTTGATTAATTGAATATTCTAAATATTTAATTAATTAGATTTAATACTGCCACTTAATTATTTAATTGAATTTAATTCTATTTATTCCTAATTGTATTATTTAATTTTGACAATAAATCCAAAATCCTATGAATAATTGATTAAATTCTTATTTAATTAATTAAAGCAAGTTGTCAATTTTTAATAATATTGTTTTTGAATAAAAGTTTGAAAAATGATTGATTAACCCATAAATCAATTGTTTTATTTTTCAAAATCAATTAAGTTGGAAATAAATCACTTTATTATTAAATCAATTCATATTAAATCATGCACAATCAGAAAAGCAGATAACTATCAATTATCAATTAAAGCTAAACTCTATTTTGAGTTAAACTCTGCTTTTGCATGTTTTTGTGAATTAAAATATCTTTTATTTAAAAATAACTCAAAAATCAACCTGAGTTATTTGAGTGATTTATGGCTTTCTTCCATGCATCCTCCAAACCCCTGGATTTCTATAAAATCAAGGCTCAACTCTTCTCAAATCATCTCATATTTTTGCATCCTCACACTGTCGAATTGGAGACTGAAGAATCATCTTTGCGAATCCAAGCTATTGTGAGATCATTCTTGTTTTTTAGTATTGCATATCATTTAGAATTCATCTTAGATCAATTCAATTTCATATCAGTTCATTCTAGATTAGATTCATATCAAGTTTTCATTCTTATTTGCATCTAAAATCCAAAAATATAGATTAAATTGCATTGATTCATATCTAGATTTTGCATTCAAATCCTTCATTTAGGTGTCGTCAAGGTCATTGATCTCGATACAATCTGAGAACATCATACTCGCACCTATTAGGAGGCAGTAAATCACCTGGTTAGTTTAGCTTTCAATTCATTGCACGATTTCAATTTTTGCTAACCTCTAATATTTTATTGAAGTGTTGTGTCTACAGATCAGGTACAAAATTCACACACACAGTTAGTACATGGGTGGTAAAGCTTTTTGGAGGAAGGGTATTACTCAAGACACAAAAATTTAGGCATGGTTTCTTTTTTGATATTTCTAAGTCTTATGTCATCTAGGATGCTACTACAATTGTTACAAAACATCACCATGCATATCCATTGCAAGTACACTACTTCTTCCATCATGATAAGCCTCCAATTAGACTTAGCACTTTGACCAAAAGCTTCCACTCAATAATTGCATCGACATCTCTTCTAATTTTATAAGGAATTCAATTAATTTATTATATATATATAATAGATATGTATGTATAATAATATTATTTAAAAATTAGAAGTTTAAGTTATATATCTATTTGTGATTTAATTATTATTATAAAACTTAAGAGTTTCAAAGTAGGTGATGGAATTTTGTCAAAACAATAATATTAAATTCAATTAGTTTTATCTTGTTAAAGTGATAAATTCATATGCACAAGCACCACACAAAGTTTTTCTTTCTAATGGATGTGAGAATAAGAAAGCAAAAATGGTGTCTTATGTGACCCTTGTTATTCCTTTTAGGTCTTGATTTCACAATATATCCCTTTCTAGGTAGGTTATTAATTCTTTTTTATATTCAACAAGTATTATTCTCTTCCATCTATTCCTTATTATCTTTTTCATTTATGTTCTTGTAGATCCTAATAAGACCTTTCATTCTAATATATTTTATTCATTAGTGGCTCTCAATTCTTTCATTTCCATCATGGACATGTTTTACTCCATCAAATATAGGAACACCTCTATGAGCCTTAACAATGTTGTTGATTAATTCCATAATTAGCACTATTTTACCCACTCCAACTCTTTTGAAAAATCCAATTTTCCCCAAGGTGGTAAGGAGCTGAAAGATCCACTATTTTAATGCTTATTTCAAAGATTGAGATTCATTCTCCATAAATGGAAAAATAGTTTAGAAAATTCAAGATTATCCTTGTTCCTTCAAAATTCTTATGTATATGAATGTGAATTGTTCTTAATTCCTATTATTAAATATTTTATAAATATTCTTACTAATTATTTTTAAAATTGACAATTATCTTTTAAATGGATCTTTTTCCAATCAAACTCATTTTGATAAAAAAATACTAATAATTAAAAACAAAAACAAAAAACAACTAAATATATTAACATATTTACTCATTAAAAACCAACAAAAATGTTTGGTGTTTGAAGGGTTCTTCCATCCATTATGTAGATATAGAGAAAGATCTCTTATAGATCTAAAGGGTACACATCTTTGTTGGATCAATGGTTAGCGATGTCAAAGGATTTTTAGTGAAGTGTATCCCTTAAATGTGTGCCAAATATATGGCACTCTAATTGAGTTTCATTTGACACATTGGTTGATCCATGTCTAGTGAAATAAGGATTAAAGAGATATAAGATTTATTATGTTAGGTCGCATTGTTGCTCCTCCTAGGACTCACCCAATTCTAAGGAAATAAATTTATTTTTGTTGGCTTTTATTTTGGTTTCTAAGAGGGAGTACCCTTTCAATGAGGTGTACCTTGCTTTAGATGGGATTTGAATTAAAATAAAATTCCTTAGCATGACTAACTCTCCTTTGTTCAAGCATCCACTTTGGGCAATAAAAATAACTTTTTTGTGCTTGGTTGACTTACATTAAAAGGAGTTGGTTGTTGGTTGGAAGGGGCACTAGAGGAATTTTAGATGATATTCTAACTATCAATTCAATCGTCATATCTTTATGATTTATAATAGATTTACTGGTGTGTGAAGAGAAGAAAGCAAGAGTCATTGCAAAAATTATTTATCAAATTTTTTCAAGTAGATTTATGTGACTTATTTGATCTCATTTTGTGAGGTAATATTGGAGTAAACTCATGCTAGATTTGTGAGGAAACATCATTGAAAATCATAGTACAAATTCACATGAATACATTGTATTTTTTTTAGCATATTTAAATATTATGTTGCAAATCTAAGAAAAGACATGAGAATAAATATTCAAGGAAAATTTGTGTGAAGAAGTGTAAAGACCGGTTTTACATAAACATTTCCACATAAGAAAATAACATAGAAAATAAATATTGAAATAGATAATTCAAAGTTGATTTCATCAAAAAGACTAGTCAAATTAAATTTCCCATCCATTCATAATGATAAGTACAAAGTTTCAACCATCTCATCAAAATAGAGTATGAAATGTACATGATTTAATAAAAAAAGTAAAATGGGTGTCAACCATAGTGTCAAACACACAATGTCATTACATTTAAATGTAATTATAAAGATCATTTACGTCAAAAGATGTTGACCTACTCGTCGAGCATCAAGTACATAATAATCTTACACCAAAATAAGTTTTCAATTACATCAAGAACTGATAAAAGGTGTCAACCTACTCATCAATCATCATGTGCAACATACAAAAAATGAATATATCAATATAGTGTACATCAAAATACAAGACCATGAAAGCCTATCATAAATCATGATATAAATGTGCCCTCAGACAATTGTCCATCTACTAATCCCTATCTCCTAAGGCATCAAACATCTGTCCATCTGCAAATCTCGAGATGAGAGTGTGTCTTAGGCACTTTTTTGCCCAACCACAGAGTGATTAGCTCCTCCAAGGCTCATCCTAACATGAAGAGCACGTCAACCCTGCCCAAGAAGCCTAGCAAATTAAAACTAGTGGATTGAATGGATCTAGTACAATCCTGAAACTAACTACAAAGCACATATGCCTAATGTAGACCTAATCATGGATGTGGTAGGGAGATGAAATATAACCAACATATTTAAGAAAACATATGCATACAGCTTTGGAAAAAGCATTTAAATACCATATTTCTACTAGAAGGCATAATACAAAGAACTTTATTCTACCCTTCCCTGATTATCCACATTTTGCACCCTTCCATAGGTATCTTTCTCACAGAATGAGATAAAAGAAGAGAAGACACATTTTTTGATCACTATCACCTTTTGTAAGGATTTTATTCAAACACTAACTCTCTCTTTACATTGGTGTAAACATAATTTTTAAAAAACTAAGTATTTCACTTCCATGATTTCCTTAAAAAAATTTGAAACTTTACGCTTCACATTATATAAAAACACACATTCAGATAGGGAAACTATCATTTTCCCTACTGGGTTAAAAAAAATTAACTACAAAATAATTGCTTAGTTCGGCAAAAAAAATAGAAAGACATTCTTCCATTTAATTCTTAGATTGTAGGAAATACAACTTATATACAACTAATGTTCTTAGAAAAATTGTGGAATTTCCCTTGCCATTATGTTCCAATGCATAGTCATGTACATTTTGCTTCATAATTATTAGAAAATGTATATACAGAGGAACATCAATAAAACTTTCAGACATTCACAAATATGCACACAAATGGTAAGTGTTGGTATAACGAACAACATTCATAAGCATACACACACAATTAAGTTTTCCAATCTTCCAAAATATATTACTATTTAAGGGGGAAATGTGTGCTAATGAATTTAACAATATAAACTATGTGAGATGAATTCATTAACTAACCAAGTCCACACTAGCATTCAAAATACAAGAGAAAGAGGGGCTTCCAAACATAACTCTCAATATAACCCAACTTAGATTAGCAAAACCCAAGGAGATAAAGGGATGCTAATGCTAAACCCAAATTATATTAAGGAATTACACACGCAAGTCCTCTTTCATGCAATGTAAGATTTGATTAAATATGTGTAAATGTAAAAGTGCAATTGAACCAATTGATTTAATTAGGAAAGTAAGATAGATCTAGATACCAAATGTATGCAATTAGCCCAATTAAGATGTGAAAATAGGTCTAGACTAAGAAGTGAAATGAAGGATAGAGTACTCACCTTGAAATGTGTAGAGGAATGTGCCTTTTTGCTCCAAAAATTGTGGATCTAAACCTATGACAGAACGTCCAACTACGAATTCGTGATCACGATAGAAAACCCAGAAAATATTGTTTTGCCCAAACCTCCAGGAATAGGTCGACCATGTCACCATGTTCCAAAATAAGTCAACCAGTTCACCATGTTCCCAAGATACCGTAGAAAATTCAACCCAACTTCTTTAAAAATGTCTCGGCAAATAGTTTCCATATCTGTGGTTGTAATTCTGATATCTTGTTCCTGCACACAGAAAAACTTATTTTTGGGTTTGGGTGTATGATGGCTTGCCTTTGTCAAGCCCTAGATTGAGGAATCAACCTTGAAATTGAAATGTAAATATAATGATAAAGGCAATGCTATCATGTAGTAGGATTGAATATATCAAATGAAAGATACAATTACCTTTGTAGATGTCATTGAATTTGAGATGTGATCAAATATGCAAATGTAATAGCCTTGACTCAAAGAAACCAAAAGGAAATCAAAGAAGTCAAAACCTCATGTATAGTAATGTATATGGCATGCCATGATGAAGGATGGAAGAACTTGAATGATTTGTAATGATGGATCTCCTCCTTAGAAACAAAACTCCACTACCACCTTGAAGGAAGAAGCTTGATGCAAGAAGGAAATGGTTTAATTAGATGAATGCTTGAAGATGCTTTCTTGAAATATCATGAACACATGTATGATTGTTCTTGATTGCTTGTAGAATGATAATGTAGCTTGTGGGGATGAAAATTAAATTCTCAAGCCTCCTTATATACTAGTTTTTAGGATAAAAAATAAGGAAGGCCGACCCAGGAGAGAAATAAATCAATTGGCAAACCCAAGGCACATAGGACACTACAATCAAAATGCCTTAGGGAAGAGATCAACCTGGCTGAACTCTTCCAGGAATAGGTTGACCAAGTCAACCTATTCCTAAGGGGAATCCTAGATAGGGGTCTCGAAGGCCTTAGACAGTAGAAAGAACTGGGAGAAAATGAAGCTACCAAAAGATATGGCTAGAAAGGTGATAAAACAGCACCTAAAAAACCATGTTGGAAGATGAGAGATGATCTAAAAATGAGGGAAGGGATAGGAAGAAGAAAGAGAGACCAAAACCATGCTAAGGAGGTCTAAAAGGTCTCAAAATGAAAGTGCATCCATTTTAAGATGGTACATTTATCCCCCACTTTAGCGGGAGTATGAGGCAAGTCATACTCATGGTAAAGGAAGAAGGAGAAAAGAGACAATGTAAAAAAGAGATAGAACATCACCAAGTTTAAGTAAATAAGCCCCCAAACCTATGATCCTAACTCCATTCCCATGCATAAGAGCATGAAAATAAAGAAAAGGAAAAATAGAGTCAAACCAAAAACAAAATCAAAGACTCAAAACAGGTTAGTACAAAAACCCAAATCAACTAGTGAAAGAGACCTTAGCTAAAGAAATGTCTCAGCCACCAATATCATATTTGGAAGGCTATTATAAAGCATAAGGGATCACATAGGAAAGACAAGAGCACCACAAAGGATTATATCCTTCATGATTCTATCCTACTATGCAAAATCATGAAGAGAGAGAGAGAGAGAGCATGATTATCTTTCCTAGTAAGGTGTAAGGTAGGATCAAATGGTCTAGCAAGTTTGTGTGCCTTGTAGTCAATCCTATGCTCTCATAGATGGATTTTTCATGCATATGTATGTGTGTCCAGTCGTGGATCAATTCCTTGGTATCACCATGAAGTGAAAATATATCTTTTCTCTCTATGGATGGACAAGGGTCCATTATCCGTAGAGAAAATGTGAGTGTGTGTTTCCCTAGGATGGAGAAGTATCACTGATAGTCATTAAGGAGTGGCAATGCAAAAATTAAAATGCAAATGTGTTTCCCTAGGATAGAGAAGTGTCACTAATACCTGCTAGGGAGTGGCATTTAACAATGTAAAAGTAGAAGTGCATAAAAAGTAAACTATAGTACGAAGAGGGTGCATGTATACCCCCTTCCTTATGATGACTATGTAGCCATAGACATCATAAGGAAGAGAATCAAGGATAACTACTTCTAGAAACAAGGAGATATCCTTTTTAACAACAAGGTATGCCATAAACTTAGCGAAGAGCGTTGACTCTTATAAGCTAAGAAAATAGATAAATTATGAAAGGATATGTCTCTTATGAGAAGAGACCCTTGAAAGGAAGAGATCATGTTAGCAAGACATCTACCTTCAAGAGGAGTGTCATGAACAAAGATAACAACTTCAAGACAAAAGAGGAGAAGAAGAACAAGAATGCACCTATTCAACCCCCTGTGTATAAGTGGCATAGGGATCCTTGGATGAAGGATAACAAACTTTAAATCACATAGCAAGGGAAATTTTTTATAATGAACATAGTTTTTCAAATAAAGAAGAGGATGATCACATACATGCACCTCTTGTATGTCAAAGATAATCATGATCAAGACACAATTCCTCATAGGAAAATAATGTCACATGATAAACAAATGTCACTATACTAAGGAAAGTTGATCCTTAGACAAAGAGAGATAAAGAATGTACAAACAACCTTTCCCCCCAAAGCATGAGACAATAAAGAGATATCTATGGTGGATTATATAACAAAATCTTGTGAGATATAAAGATGAACTGTAAGCATCAACCATAATCTAGTCATGCACAAAACAAAAAACCCAATATCAAACAAGAAGTACCATAGAAAAATACAACACCATATAACAAAGTAAGGCAAGAAACATCATAGGATATGAAATTATAAACATAATATTCTAGAAAAGATATCACCTACAAATGAAACTATAGATTATTAAATGACGAGCATTAAAATCCAAGGCATGGAAGAACTTTGTTAGGCAGAAAAATCATGTTGTGCATGAAACAAAGCATTACATACCCATAGATAAGAAAATATCATAAAAAAATGAAAATCTATAGAGAAATGAATGGAAAAGATGAAAGGATACCATGTTATGCCTACAACAAAGAGATAACATAGCCTTAAAAGAGAAAATAAGATAATCCTCCTAAGACAAAGATAAAGTTACACATAGAAATGTAACACAACAAATCAATGCAAACATGTTGTAAAGAATACAAACATAAAAGGGAAAAAGGAGGGATATATATAAAGCACACTAAAACATGTCTCCCAGATACCAAATATGCACTTTGTATAAAGGATATTAAAGTATAGAAGACATGTGTGAAGGAGATAAAATAGATTGCAAGAAAAGATGAAATTTGCCCCCCATTTGAAGAGGAACAAAGTGAAAGCCCTATTGTGCCACTCTTGAACACATTATAAAGAGTAACAGAGAGTGGCCCCAATAGGGAATAGAAATGCTCAGTAATCTTATGAAGGAGAAATAAAATATCTTGTGTATACGGAATTTTACCATTTTCAACTTTTTCATGAACATACAAAATGAATTTCATACAATCACAAAGTAAATGTTTATTATTGTAGCAAAAGGGACATGAGAATCGAGAAATAACATTATTTTGATAAGGTTGATATCTTAATTTAGGCACAATCAAAAGGTAGAAGTAAACTCTTATTGGTACAGATTCTCAAGTGTCATTAGGACATAAAGTTGGAGTTGGAAAAAGAAGGTGAAGAGGAGGTCATGGGGGAGGGAAAGAAGGAGAATTATTTGAAGGGGAAACATAACCAAGGCCCCATTGAGGGTTTTAATGAGGAATGTGGACGGGAAGCTTAATACCATTATCATGGATACCAAGACCTAAACCCTTATAACCTTGTCTAGTAATAATATTATAGCACTTAGTATAAGTAGAGTGAATGATTGATGGATAGAATGGTTTATCTTGAGGGTGATGGGTAAATGTGGTGTAAGGAGGAATGGAATTAGGATTTGTATATATATGAGATTAAGGTGTAGGTGATGGAGGAGGTGAAGGAGATGACTCATCTAAGAATTGGTTAATATCTAAATCATGAACCATGCTTTGAATGTATTGAAATTTTGAAGGGGTGTGAGGGGATTGATCGTGGGAAGGATTAGGATTAGGAGCATCACTTAAAAAATATCTAATTCCATCCAAAATATGAATAAAAAATCCACATGAAAGCCTAATGATCATCTTTAAATATGTTTTTATCAAGAAACCTTGTATTAGTTAACCTCATAATAACATATGCAAGAAAAGAATGTGAAGACATAAACATCATGAAATGAAAGAAACTTGCATAAACATCATAGGCATGATAAAGAGATGCAACCATGAGAGTCACCATGAAGAGTATTATGCACCATAATAGTTTAGCAAATGATATTGTTACAAATACAAGATAGCCAAATCTAATTCCAAAATCAACAAGAAGAGGGAATGCGTTGGGTTCACTAAAGAAGATAAACAACCAATGCAAAGAAACACTAGATAACTTCAAAAGGAAAAGGGGCACAAGTCGGGTTCACCAAAATGTTTAGGTGAAGGTGAACACACAAGATAATGTACAAACAGAAAAAGGAAGTTGTAGGACGCTGGGTTCACCAAAATGTTTAATGAAGGTGAAAACACAAGATAATGCAAAGGGAAATCTAACACCAAGATCAAAAGGAAGTTGTAACACATCGGGTTCACTAAAATGTTTAAGGGGAAAATGTGTGCTAATTAATTTAACAATATAAACTATGTGAAATGAATTTATTAACTAACCACTTCCACATTAACATTCAAAATACAAGAGAAAGGGGAGCTTCCAAACATAACTCTCAATATAACCCAAGTTAGAATAGCAAAACCCAAGGAGATAAAGGGATGCCAATGCTAAACCCAAATTATATTAAGGAAGTATGAAACCAAGTCCTCTTTCATGGAATGTAGGATTTGATTAACGATTTGTAAATGTAAAAGTGCAATTAAACCAACTGATTTAATGAGGAAAGTAAGATAGATCTAGATACCAAATGTAAGCAACCAACCTAATTAAGATGTGAAAATAGGTCTAGAATAAGAAGTGAAATGAAGGATAGAGTACTCACCTTGAAATGCGTAGAGGAATGTACCTTTTTGCTCTAAAAATTGCAAATATGAACCTATGATAGAACTTCCAACTATAGACTCCCGATCACGACAGAAAACCCAAAAAATGTTGTTCTTCCTAGACCTCCAGGAACAGGTCGACCATGTCACCGTGTCCCAGAATAGTTCAACCAAGTCATTGTGTTCCCAGGATACCATAGAAAAGTCAACCCAACTTCTTCAAAAATGTCTTGGCAAGTAGTTTCCAAATATGTGGTTGTAATTCTGATATCATGTTCTTGCACATAGAAAATCTTGTTTTTGGGTTTAGGTGTATGAGGGCTTGCCTTGGTCAAGCCCTAGATTGAGGAATCAACCTTGAAATTGAAATTGAAATATAATGATAAAAAAATGATAACATGTAGTAGGATTGAATATATCAAATGAAAGACACAATTACCTTTGTAGATGTCATTGATTTGAGATGTGATCAGATATGAAAATGTAATAGCCTTGACTCAAAGAAACCAAAAGGAAATCAAAGAAGTCATAACCTCATGTACAAGAATGTATGTGACATGCCATGATGAAGGATGGAATAAATTGAATCTATGATCAGAGAAAACCTAACCTATTCAGAACAAGTGTAGACATTAAAACATTAGTCTAAGAGCATATTCCTAACATATAGAGAAAACTATTTGCTAAGTCATTCAGATAGAGCTGAAATAGGAGCACCCTGTCACCGTTTGATTTTCTCTTTCTTTAGGGATGTGGGTTTGCTCTTAAAATACTTGGAGCATATCCCTAATATTGATTAGGGAGGATAGGATGGATTAGGGACCATAAGAACCCCATAGTGGCATAATATCAGGTATAGTTCACCTGATTTGCCCCTAAGGCCTTAGGGATCCTAATGAGTATGAAAACTTGATTAAGCTACAAATGACTAATCTAGAGTTGAGTTTTAAGCCAAATGAAACATGATATGATGAAGATGATGTGAAAATGAAATGAAAGAAGCTAGGTTAATCCATTATGCTATGCTAATGTGAGTTAAAAAGAATGAAAATGAAGTAAACTAACAATATTATGATAAAAGCTTAAGATCTAGGTTTAATATAGCATTATAACTTTACTATGAAATGAAAGGTGAAATTTTCTTTTTCTCTAAGAAGTGAGGGAATTTATAGGATTTGAGGAAGGGCTTGGGTTAGGAAGTGGATTTAGGGTCAGAGGTAAGGTTTGGGGTAGAGTTGGAGGTAAGGTAAGATTGACCTTGGTCAAGGTTGCTCACACATGTGTGAGAAACACTAGGGAAGTGTGCAAGGGGACCAAGGTGTAAGAGAAGACATAGGTCTTCACTTATGGCTTGTAAGAGCCTTCAATAGTGGTGTAAGAAGTCATTAATGAGTCAGTAAGGCTCATTAATGAAGAGGTTTGACCAAAAGTCAAGGAGACTTGGATTAGGCAAATCAGATTAGGAAACACCTTCTAGATAGGTTTAGGAAAGGTTTATGGAAGTTTAGGAAAGATTAGGAAAGTCTAGGAAAGTCTAGAAGATTCTAGGGTTTTGAGGGATTTAAATAAATATTTCATTTATTTAAAGGATTTGGTCAATTTATTAAATAATTAATAAATATTGGAGGGAATGGTGTTTAAATTATATTTAAACATTTTTGGAAGGGATTCTTTAATTAAATGTTTTTAATTAAGATAGGAGGATTTAATGGCATAATAATAAATAAATAAATAATTAACAACTATTGATGTCATCAGGGGTTTTCAAAAAATAAAAATACTTTTATTTACCAATGGATTTTTAGGTGTCTACATTTGTCCCCTCTTTGATGTGATGCCGCAAGTGGCATGTCATCAAAGATAAGAAAATAAGATGCCCCATGCTAGAAGTGAGGATAAGGGGTTGTGTCCCCTCGAGAAAATAACGCAAAGAGGAAAATTTGTGGAATTTTCTCGAAAATAACACAAAAGGGAAATGATGAGGAAGGAGGGGGAAAGGATGAAAGAATAAGGGAGAATAAACAACCAAACCTCCAAGAGAAAAGATGGATGAATGCAAAATGAGATGAGATGCAGGATGCAGGATGAAACTATATGAAAAATGTAAGATGCAAGATTAATCTATATGAGGCAGAATGAGGGGGATTTGGGGAGCTTCGAGTGTAAATGTGGAGAGTATAACCTAGTTTGATATAGAAACATTAGAGACCTGCCAAGGATACTAGGATCACAAGGCCCTATCACTAGTGTTGCATAGGACTGATGCGAAAAAGACACGCAAGGTTTCCCCAGCATCACGCATGAACCCAAGAGGAAGCATGGTAGAAATGATGCTTGAGAAACCACAAATAAATGACATTTTACAAGTGCACCATATAACCTGAAAGATCACATGTGAACCGTGCAAGGGTTATGTCTGTCTAACTTACATGCAGAAGCAAAAGATCAAAAAGACCTAGCTCCAGATTGTCCTCATTCGTGCTGACTTTGAGTAGAGAACACAAGAAGCTGTAAAAGATAAACATGATCCAAAGGACAAAATCCAAGACCAAAATGATAACTCCAAAAGACATGCTTTGCCAAGGAGAGAGATTGAGTTGATTGATGGGGGGAAGATTTGGTCTGAATGTGAGGAAGGATACATTCGACATAGACCTGGATTGATTGGTGGAAGATGAGGTTGGACAAGAGGAAGGATACATCCTCAAGGACCCACTGATTGATGAGGAGAATGAGTGTTGTTGTTCGCTGGCAAATGATGAAGGATAATCAATGTGATCAAGAATAGTCGAAAAAAGATATTGTTGAAGTTCAAGGCTGGATGGGACAAGATAGCTGATCAAATGCTGTTGCAGGATTGATGAGCATATGTACAACAAGAGACGATGAGATGTAAAACTAACGGGGAGAGATTTACAATGGATATGTATAGAAGCTTAGGATTTGGGATGGGAGGATCTCTCTATACAGGATATATACAAGATATGTACAAGATAGGATTGTGCTATACAAGAAATATATAGGAAGCTCAAGATTGGGGATAGGATGGTGGTGCTGCACTGGATAGGCATGAGGATATATAGAACACTTTGGGATTGAAGGGCTAGTGGTGGGGATGGGGATTGGTTAAAGAGAACTGGCATGTAGGATGGGGGGGATGGGGGTTTGATAGATAATGACTCAGTCCACTATTTATGGTGCCTGTTTCTAGGTTTTCACCAACATACTTGTCCAAGGTGCTTGAATTTCCAAGTTTTCACTATTCGATGATTATTTTTCTTTGCTTTTTTCTTTTTAAATTTCTTTTTGTATTTTTTTGGATTTTCCAATTTTTATGGATTTTTTGAATATGTAGGACCTAGTTCAGGCATAGAACCTCTTTATATGTTTGATGTTGATAGGATCATCAAGGGCTCACCTTTTGGTGTTGATAACTAATAGGCTCTGGAGCCAAAGCATGTTGTGACAACATAGGGGCCTAACCAAGTAGGCTCAAACTTTCCCTTTTTCTCTCGATGTGCTTGGACCTTCTGATTTTCCTTTAGGACCATATCGCTCACTTGTAATTGTCTTGGATGGACCTTCTTGTTATAAATCTTTTTGAGTCAATTCTAGTATGCAACCAGGTGATCATATGCTTGTTGTATCTTTTCATCTAGTAGGTCTAGCTATGTGAGGCGTGTCATGCAAGAGTCTTCATCGGTGGTATAGTTCTTCATGGATACACACAATTATGGTAGCTCCACCTCGATGGGTAGAATGGATTCAGAACCATATACAAGGGAATATGGGGTGGTGCCTATGGGAGTACAATAAGAAGTACAATAGGCTCAGAGGGCAGGATTTATTTAGAGGTGCTAGTTACGACCATAATCATTGACAACCTTCTTGAGGATTTTGAGGATGGTTTTGTTGGTTGCCTCAGCTTGGCCATTTCCTTGGGGAAATTATGGACTGGAGAAATGATGGTGGATGTGGAGTCTAAAACATAGATCATCCACATGCTAGTTTTCAAAAGGCATGCCATGATCTATGAAGATGGTAGATGGTATGCCAAAGTGGAAAATGATGTGGTAAAGGATGAACTTGGATATTTGAATGCTAGTAGTCAGGATAAGAGAAATTGCTTCAACCCACTTTGTGAAGTACTCTATGGACATTATGATATATTTATGTCCATTTGAGGAGAGGGGAGTGATTAACCCAATGAGGTTGAAGCCCCAACATGAAAATGGCCAAGGTGGCATAATGGGCTGCAAGTATTGTGCTGGTGCAAGAATTAGATTTGCATGCTACTGATATGGTAGACATTTCCTGATAGATTCAAAAGTGTCATGTTCCATTGTAGGCAAATAATACCTGAATTGAAGCAAATGCTTTGCTAGAACCATGCCACTTGTGTGGACATCGCAAATTCTAGCGTGGACCTCTTGTAAAGCCAGGACGACCTCATTTGAATCTAAACACCTAGAGAGGATGTTATGATATCCTCGATGATAAAGGGTGTTGGTTACAAGAGTGTAGCAGGAAGATCTATGAATTAGGTTTTGGTGTTGGTTATTGGTGAGATGGGGAGATATGATACCATTTTTAAGATATACATGGATGTCATGGTACCATGGGGACTGGGGACCAACCAAGACACACACTATTTTTGCATCGGTGTTCTCATAAGTAGGTGTGTGTAGCTGCTCAACTAAGAATTCATATTGTGATGAGTCACGAGGGATTTCCAATAAGGATCCGATGGTTTCCATTGTGTTGACCGCTTTGTTCTGAAGCCTTGGTATTTGTGTGAACTATAGATTCAAGAAATGCTCTTTTAGTTTGTCCACCATTTCTTTGTAAGGTAGCAGCTTATCATCCTTTGTCTAAAATTCATCTAGGACTTGCTTTATAATCAACTGCAAATATCCAAACACTTGCTGTTCTATGATATGCCACTGGATGGCTGTTGTGAGGCCCGAGATGAGTGCCTCATATTCTGCAATGTTGTTAGTACATGGGAATCCTATTTTGAATGATTTGGGGATATAGTCACCTTGAGGCATGACAAATAGGATTCTTTCCCATGATCCATGTGATGTATAGGAGCCATCAAAGTAGAGTTTCCATACGGGTTGTTCTTCAATCGTGCATACGTTCTCATCAGGGAATTCCATGATTAGTGGATATGCATCCATCAGAGGTACTTCTGCTAGCTGATATGTAATTATTTTCCCTTTGATTTCTTTCTATTCTATGTACTGGATATCAAATTTGCTAAGTAGCATGACCCATTTTTCCATATGGCCTGTGAGAGTTGTCCTTGATAAAAAATACTTGAGAGGGTCCACCTTTGAGATGAGCTTGATTGTGTGGCTGAGCATGTAATGTATAAGCTTTTGAGTGGCAAAGACCACTGCAAGGCATGTTTTTTCCATCGGTGAATAATTGAGCTCATAGCCGACAAGATTTTGACTGATATAATAGATGGCTCTATCTTTGTTATTGTCATCATGTTATGCTAAGAGTGCCCCTGATGTAGTGGTGGTCATCAAGATGTAGAGTATGAGAGGGCATCTTGAAACTAGTGGTAAAAGGATGAGAGAGTTGGCTAGATATTCTTTGAGCTTCTCAAAGCTTCTCTGATAGATAGGATCCCATTTGAAGCTCATGTCCTTGGGAAGTAGATGTGTGAAGGGTTGGCACTTGTCTACTAGCTATGAGATAAATCAACGCATTGATTGGAGCTTTCCTTGTAGGATCCTGAGCTGCTTGAGTTTTCTAGGAGGAGGCATGTCCATAATGGCTTTAACCTTTTTGGGTTCAATCTCTATTCTTCATCATGATACTATAAAGCCTAGAAGCTTTCCAAATGTTACACCAAAGACACATTTCTTTGGATTCAACTTCAAGCCATAATGATGTAGATGATCAAACACGCTCTCAAGGATGTCTAGGTGTTCACCTCATGTTTTAGATTTTGCAAGAATATCATCCACATAATCCTCCAGGATTTTATGTATCATATGATGGAAGATGGCTGTCATTTCTCATTGATAAGTGGCTCCTGCATTCTTTAGCCCAAAGGGAATCATGTTGTAGAAGAAGGTACCGCATTGTGTGGTGAATCCTTTTTTGTGCTGATCTTCCTCTGCTATGCGGATCTGATTGTATCTCGAGAAGTCATCCATGAATGACAAAATCTCATGGCCCGATATAAGGTCTACTATCATGTCTATGTTAGGTAGTAGGAAATCATCCTCGGGACATGCTTTGTTTAAGTCCTTGAAATTTGTGTAGATTCTTATCTCTCCTAAAGGTTTGGTGATAGGCACCATGTTGGAAATCCAATCTAAATAGTCTATAGCTCTAATGATCTTGGCATCTAAGAGATTTTCCAATTCTATTTTTACCAATAGGGCTACCTTAGGATGCATTTTGCATAGCTTCTACTTTACTAGCTTGAAATTAGGATCTACTGCAAGATTGTTTATAACAAGATTTGGATCAAGCCCATGCATATGTGCATATGACCATGCAAAGTTTGTGGTGGCTTCTTGGAGAAGTGCAATGAGAGCCATTTCTTCACCCTCTGTTAGAGATGCTACAATGTAGGTGATTCTTGGGCATTCTTCTGTACCCAAGTTGACTAGCTTAGTTTCCTTAATGATGATAGGTGACTGCTCGGGTTTGTAATCCTAGATGGGAGGAAGAGGCAAGTCTCCATCTTCTAGTGCCTTAGAGAGGTTTTCACCAGAAGATACACCCTTTATTTTCTCCTTTTAGAGTCAAAATGCACCCCAAAGGGTTTTTCACATAAGGACTCATTCTTTTTTTTTTTTTTTTCAATTTGTGGCTAGAGATTGCCTCTTCCCCGAAATATCCTTTAGGGTCGCGCTTGAAGAGATGAACTAATTCCTGATGTTGATCTTCTTGTTGGGCTGATGTTCCCATGAATCTTAGGAGTGTGTGTGTACTTTGGAACTCATCGATATGTGTGATGCTTAGTTGATCCTAGTCTATGAGTTTGGAGTGGATGAGGGGAAGTTCTATGACATTAATGGTGAGTTGATGGAGGACATAAGTGTTTAGAAGGGTATCATCATCGAAGATGTCATCATAAGATTTATTTTCTTCCTCTTCAGGGATGTCATCGATCTCTACTAGGTCATCTTGGCTATTCAAGAAGGGAACGTTGGTCAAGCTAGTGCCCCCCAGTCGTGGTATTGGGTTCTTGTGTGTGTTTACAAGGGGTATTAAAGCCAAGACCTTGATGCTTTGGATTTTTTAAAGCTGTGATTGGATCTTTTCTTCTGCCTTCTTGTGGTCCTAGAACACCACCTTGATATTTCCATTGTTTAATGGGATACTTGTGTGATGCTAGATATTTCTCTTTGAAGTAGCCAAGGAGTTCAGTGTCAGGTGGTGAGGGATCTTTGTACAACCACTGATTGATGTCAAGGTCCATCTCAAGACTATCTATATTTCCATGGGATACAAAAGTTAAAGGTCCCATTTGCTTGGTTTCATGTTTGGCTTTAGTGGTCTTGCTTTGGTGGCTTAGGTGCCCTTGTGTATGTGGATCAAGTGCGAGGGCCCCTACTATGAATGCATCATTCAGGGTGTATTCACCATAACCATGATTGTTGATATTGATGGAAGAGAGAGTGGAGGTGAGGATAGTCTCTGGATCGCTATGGGACTGGAAAGAGCTAGTGACAGAAGTTCCAATGTTAGTTCTAGGATAATGGGTGGAATGAGGGAATGATGCTTCCATCACATGACAATATGCAAAGGGTTGGAGATCGGCATGGATGGTAACCTCAATGCCTTGATGTGGAAATTTGACGCACTGATGGTAAGTAGATGGTACAACCTTGATGGAATGGATCCATGGTCAGCTGAGGAGGATGTTTAATGGCAAGTCAAGATCAACAACATGACAAATGGTCTCTTGAGTTACTAGGCCTAGCTTGATAGGAAAAAGAATGGTACTTTTAGAGGTATGTTGAAAGTTATCATATGCCTTGATGGTGATGACCTCATGTGATATGTCAGCCTCTATGAACCCTATCTACTATATGAATTTCAAAGTACACAAGTTTAGGGCTGAGCCATTAACTATCATGACCCTTTTAATGGAAAAGTCTCTAACCATGATGATGATGTGGAGAGGGACATTATGGTCAAGTACAATAACTGGTATGTCAGATGGCTTGAAGGAAAGAGCACAAGGTGCTGACAAATGTCCCACAAGGTTTTCAAACTAGATGGTGTTTATGTCTGTGGGGACATGTCCTTCTTGGAGAATGTTTAGGCTCAGAATTATTGCCCTAAATCAAGCATTAAGGCTAAACAACAATTCTATCCTGACAATGGAAACCTCTCCTAGCTGTGGGTAGACTATGAATGAAGAGGAATCTCTGGATTCTAGGCTGGTTCCTATAAAATATGGAATATCACTTAACCTGATCTATAATTTACTGGGAAAAGGGAAAAGAATACTATAACTAAAAGATTAGGGTGATACACCAATAAATATTTTAGACTTTGCAGAAATAATGAAACATCAATCCTAACTCAAAAATGAAGATCTCAATACTCTGAATCTCTGTTTAGCATATAGGTTGACAAAACATGCTCTTAGGGTTTTACCACAAATAGCTTGGATAATCAACAAACATACATTTCTCATACAAGGTTTAGGAGCAATTGATTATCTTGAGAAGGAACATAAATCTACTCACTTCCTTTAGATAATAAATAATTTAACACTTGTTAGAAAAGATGAAACAGGATCCAATATCAAAACAATTTCACAAATATAAGCCAAAATCTCTGATTCATTCCCTCCAAAATTTGATAAAAATGATTACAAAACGGCCTTCCAAGCACTTAGGAACAATGTGTTCACTATATGACCTCTTTCCAAAATCTACAACCCCTAATTGATCATCCAAAATTAATTTTATATCCTGCCTATGCCTCAAATCCAAAAACCTAAGTCCTTCCAAAATGCCCGATTTTAGCCCAAAAATGTGCCCAAAAAACATGCCAATAACTAAGCCTTTAAAAAATTCCTCCTAATGCACCCCCCCCTAAATTTTTGGCTTATAACAAGGAATTAAATCCTTTTACAAAGAATAATTGCCAAAATTATGGAAAATAAAATAACATTAGATAAAAATCTAATATTAAACAACCTAACTACATCTCCTAACTTAGATAAAAGACTCTAAGTGTAAATTATATGCAATGTGGGAAAGTTGACATGACTTTTCATCCACTTGCAATGCGATGCAAAAATCAAGGAGATAAGTATGCAAGGTGGCACTATGAGCAGTTTTCGAGGCTCTACAAGAATTAGACATGCATTGAAGGCATTGAATTGCTTGGTGGACTCCAAACAGTTATACTCATTTTGATCTCAACACTTGTGTTTACTTCATTCTTCACAAAGAAGTTTTAGGGAAATGAAACCCTAACTTGCAGAAAAGACTTCAAAAACTATTGATGAAGCTTAGTTTGTTTGTAAAAGAACTCCACTGTTGAACTTGAGCCCTCTCTCATACTGAAGATCACTGCTATTTTCATTGATGTGCATCTCAAACAGGGAACTCGACATTGAATATAAACTTCAAGTTCAGCGAACTGTAAGTTTACTTTAGAAATCTCTATTTATCTTATGAAGCACATTTTTTGGCATGAATAACATGAAATTGTAACTTTAACATAGCATAAGTTATGACCTCTTTTCCTGTTATATATATATATATCTTTGCTGTTGCTTTCTGAGAGGTGATTGTTGTTTAATACTATGAAGTCATGAATAAGTCATAGTCGTGACTGATATGTATCTTGCTTTATCTTGCAAAACTTGGACATGCCTTCCTGAGAGCTTTTAATTTGTTCGCATTTGTATTTTTTGAACTGTGACTTATCCATGGCTTCATGGCTTTGAGTCATTGTTTATACTATTGATCTATATTTTGTTTCCATGGGCTCCACACATTTCACACTTGGGCTCTACTGTTAGTTCATTCCTTTGCAAACCATATATGGGTTTGAACCTTATGAACCTGAAACTATTCAAAACATTTTCATTTGCAACTGTAAATACATCTTTACGATGTACAACCACTTGGGACTATTGTAAAACTGTGAGCTTCATGTTTGTAAACTAGTAACAGTCACGGGTTTCAACTATAGATTCTCTTCTTTTCATGAGTTCAAACTATGAGCTCCATATTATGATTATATAAACAGTCAGGGCTTGACTATACTTAAAACTATGAGCTCCATATTCATCTTGTGCTACTGTCATAGTGTCTATACTTTGATTCACGGTACCCATTGTTCTATTCTGCTTCTTTTAATGAGTTCAAACCGTGAGCTCCATATTATGATTGACTATAGTCATGACTTGACTAGTGAAAAGTTTTATAATTGAAAATAAAGCCGCTACTGCAGTTAATCATAGTTCCATTCCAAAGCTTAGATTTGATTGAGATTCTGCTTACATATATGATTGAGCTCATAATAGTGATTCTTTTGTAAGAACTCAAGCTTCCTAATCTGGGACTCATGAGTTGAACAACTTGTTCTCATTTTTAACTCACGACTGTGATTATATGCTTAACATTTATTTTGGAACTTGTAAAAACTTGTCAAGTAATTAAGAATGACTCGACTTTGACCGAGAGCTCACTGATATTGTATATAATGAAAACTAGCAGCTTTGAATACTTGTACTTGAAAGTTGACAAACATTGATTGAGCCTTTTAATCGATGAACATTTCATACCTTTCACTGCTGTAACATGAAGCTTATTTGATCTTGCTGAAGCCGTGATCTTGCAATATTAAGTTCACACATTCTGCACTTGTGTGGACATTTGAATTCACTATGCATAGTAGTGTTAATTTGGTCTCTTTTCAGCACATGACTGTGACAACATAAAAATGAAACCCAAATTTTGACTAGGAATTTGGAAATATCAAATAACTGCTCTTTTCTGATTAGCTTTTAAAAAATCACTCTGCATAAAATAGATAGTTACTAGAACTTGTTTTAACAAATTTTCCACAACTTGCACACAAACTATGATTACAACATATAGCATCCATATTGTTTCATTCTGCTAACATGAAAAGAACTTGTGAAATCAACAGCTATAAACTTGATGAACTAGTGAACTCACTCCTTTGCAAACCATATATTATGAGCTCAGTAATGATGGACAGTTGCTCCAAGAAACCATGAAAACACCTGTAATGACTTACTAAAGTTGCAAGGTTATGAGTGAAAAATGTTAAAGGTATAATCAGTTATAAATAAAACTATCACATCTTTCACTCATAACCTTCGCAAACCTTAGAAGGTGATTATGACTGAGAGATGCTCAACATATAACTATTATTATTTCCATAGCAGATGAGTAAATTTATCCTTTATGATATTCCACTGTTAGCTGTACATACTCTGTTCCAAATAATACATATTTTCTACTTTCTATTCAGCTTGCATCCTGTAGCTTTGCCCACTGTATACAATTCTTATTGATGCTAAATCTGCACTTAATATGATAAGTACAACAAGATGAAAATGTTTGTTCACTGTTAATGAAGTTCAAGCACGAGCTCGGGACACTGAAAAACACTAGAATGTTAAGTAATGAGGTTCGAACATGGATTCGTGACACTCAATAAAAACAAACTGTAAACATTTTATCATTTTATGGCTCAATCTTGAAGCACTCTTTTGTATTCAACAATAAATATGTTTATGGCTTAAAAATGTACTTTTGAAATAGTAAGGACATATTTGTACCAGTATTTATGTAGCACCATTTGTATCTTGAACTGGAAAGTTGGCAATCATTGGCACTTCCTGTAGCACTCTTATCATGGAAAACTAGCTTGATCTGCATCTTTGACAATGACTGAATATGAAAACCAGTCAGCTGTTATCTACAAGATAATCTGTTAAGCTCTCAAATAACATCATTATGAAATACATTATCTAAAAAAGGTTTCTCAGTTTGAAACATACTAATTCCCTTTAATTCAGACACTTGGTTAATAAAAAGGACAACATACACCACAATGATCATTAGTAGTAAAAGGTTTCATGTCAGAAACAAGTCCCTTTAACACTACCTTGCAGTGAGTGTCAGTGTACATTTCCTTATTTCATTTAATTTTTTCCAGATTGATGTAGTATTGAAAACTTTATTGCTATAGTATGTTATTCGTTTCTCATGTATTGCTTAGATCCAATAGGATCTAACCATATTTTCCTTTCTTATGCAGATATGAAACCCTAAAGACCTAGATGCAGATGAAGACTTGGACTTTGAAGACCTAAATGTAGAAACCTAGCAGACAACCAGCTGACACAAACCAATACAAAAGGTAATGCATGGGACCCCTATTCCATACTTCAATCTTTGTTTCAATTCTACAATGTACTCTTCTTATTGATGAAACATGAAACAAGAAAAGACATTTGTATATCACATTCAGTTTGAAAGCACAATGTAATGATTACTTATGAATTTTGGAATTTTTTGGAATGATAATCAATACTTAGAGTGCAATAATGATATCTAGAATGAATGCAATAAGGACATGTAAACTAACAAAACCTGCAAGGCAGTGTTAATTAGACAAACAAATGCAACCTTTTCCTACTTATGCTTATTGTATTGTATGGTGCATTTTTGTGTAACAATTTTGGTGACTTCTACTCGATGTCTTCTTGCTAGACATGACCTGTAGGCTTATCATAGGGCAACAAAATTTAGGAAAACTGAACCATGAATGCAACCTTTATTGAAAAGAAAAAGCACCTAAACTAGACTCAATGCAACCTAAGGACCTAGTGCTTGGACAACACTTATTGAATTTGATAGAAAAAATGAAACTAACCTAACCCTCAAAGCAAAGCTTGAGGTGCATTCCATTAACTGGAATCTGCAATTCTTCCCCTTCAATTGTGGACAACTGAAAAGCATTGTTGTCCTTACAAGCTGCTATAACAAAAGGGCCTAACCAAAAATTATCGAATTTATCATGCTACCCTGGCCTGCTCTTTAGCACATCCCACTTGAGTACTAAATCTCCTTCCTTAAATTCTCTGAACTTATCTTTCTTGTCAAAATATCTTTTAGTTTGTGCTTGCTTAAGTTCCATTGTGTCCAATGCTTTTCTCCTTTCCTCTTCAAGGTGCAACAAATCAACATACCTCAGTTTAAGAGGATCTTCTTCTCCAAATAATAACATCTGATCAGCTAGCTGCAAGGCTAGAAATTCAGTGGAAACTGGCAATCTAGCCTCTTTACCATAAACTAGGACATAAGGTGAATTCCCAATTACCTGTTTAGGTGTAATCCTATCCAACCATAAGGCTGCCTTTAATTTAGAATGCCAGTCTCTCTTATTTTCCTGCAGAGTCTTTTTGATAATTCTAATTAGATTTTTATTTGTAGATTCTGCAAGACCATTGCGCTGAGGATAATAGTTAGAAGTTTTTAAATAAATCCTATTCTTCACAACCCATTCTGTAATAGCTAAACCAATGAAAGCCATAGCATTGTCAGAAATAATTGATTGAGAAAATCCAAACCTGGTTGTAATATCTTCATAGAACTTTAACACAACAGGTCCAGTAGCCTCCTTTAATGCAATTGCTTTAGTCCATCTCATAAAATAATCAGTAGTAATCAAAATCCATTTATGACCTGCACTAGAATTAGGATTGATAGGACCAATAAAGTCCATACCCCACTTAGCAAATGGCTGATCAACCACAATTGGTTTTAATGGCAATGCTGCCAGCCTTTGTTTACTTGCAAATATTGTAGATTTCTGACATTTTCTGGCCCAAACATGAGCATCCTTAAATAAATCAGGCCAATAATAGCCCGCCCTTAGTATTTTCTAGGCTTTAGTTTTAGGACTGAAATCTCCTCCACAAGATCCATCATGAAACTCAAATAAAATTCTGCCTTGATCTAGTGAATCAACACATTTAAGAAACATTCCAGAATAATCTTTTCTATATAGAACACCATCAATAAGAACATAGGGAATAGATTGTAACCTACAGTACCTCCTTTTTGCCTTATCAAGATTATTTGGGCATTGCCCAGTTTGCAAGAATCTAGTCATATCTGACAATCAAGTCATAGGATCATTGAATAATACAATATCACCTTCTAAATTTTTAGATTCTTTAGAAACTTCAACCTGTTCTTCCTCTTCTGCTATTTGAGCACAAAGGCCCTTGCCTCTAATCAACTTAGTCACATGAATCTGTACATCATATTCCATAACCTTTGTTATCCAACCAGCCCTCTTTTCATTAACATCCTTGTTTAGTAAAAACTCTTTGATGCTAGGATGAGAAACCATTAAGTACACTTTATTTCTAGCAATTAAATGCTTAAATTTCTTCAAAGCTTTAATAACAGCGAGTACATTCTTTTCAATAAAAGTGTACCTTTTCTCATAGTCATCCATACCTTTGCTGAAGAAAGCAACTGGCTGCTCTTGTTTTTCATCATTCTTTTGAACTAGCATTGCTGAAATGGTATCAGAACCACCATAGGCATACAGAATAAAATCTTTAGTAAAATCAGGATTACCAAGTGTAGGGGCTGAAGACAAAGCCTATTTTATCAGTTCAAAATTATTTTTTCCTTCATCGGTCTAGCTGAAAGGAATATCTTTTTTAAGCATTATGGTCAATGGTTTTAGCAAGTTTGCAATATCAGGGATAAACCTCCTTACAAAATTAATTCTCCCAATAAAACTCTGCAATCCTTTCTTGTGTTTAGGCAATGAAAGCTCAAGAATTGCATGAATTCTTTCAGGATCTATTGTGGTTCCCTCCTTAGACACCTGGTATCCTAAGAGTTTTCCCTCATGAACTGAAAACATGGATTTCTTAGGATTTAAAGAAATTCCAAATTCTCTACATCTTTATAATATCTGTCTCAAATGATCAATGTGCTGATTTGCAACCTTGCTGTAAATTGTCACATCATCTAGGTATACTAGAACAAACTTATACATTAAATTCTTGAAAGCCATGTCCATTGCTTGCTGAAAAGCAGCTCCAACATTTGATAGCCCAAGTGGCATTCTTCTGTAAGCCATGGTACCCCATTTAGTTGTAAAAGCTATTTTAAACTGATCAGATTCTTTGACTAAAATCTAGTTATAACCAAAATATCCATCTAAGATATACTAATCAATGTGTTGGTTTGCAACCTTGTTGTAAATAGTCACATCATCAAGATATACTAAAACAAATTTATACATTAAGTTCTTGAAAGCCATGTCCATTGCTTTTTGAAAAGTGGCTCCAGTATTTGATAACCCAAATGACATTCTTCTATAAGCCATTGTACCCCATTTAGTTGTAAAAGCTATTTTAAACTGATAAGATTCTTTGACTAAAATCTGGTTATAACAAGAATATCCATCTAAGAGTGAGAATCTCTCAGAACTAGAAACATATTGTAAAATCTGTTCCATGGAAGGAAGAGGGTGTCTATCTTTTAGAGATGTCCTATTAAGTTCTTTAAAGTCTACACAAAGTCTTATCTCTCCATTCTTCTTCCTTACTGGAACTAAGTTAGAAACTCAAGATATGTGCTTAATAGGAAATATGATATCACCATCTAAAAGTTTTCTCAGCTCTTTTAACATTAATGGCTCTAACTTAGGGTTTATATGTCTTTGCTTTTGTCTAATTGGTCTATCATTAGGCTCCAATTCTATAGTATACTTGGGGATCAAAACCCTTCAGATCAGAGTAATCCCATGCAAAAACATCATTATATTCCCTAAAAAGATCAATAAATAGTTCTTTTTCTTTAGGAGAATTTATTTTACCAACCTTCAACCGCTTGTCTCTGAAAATTTCCACTTCTTCATAATGATCTTCTTTAATCAGCAAGCTGGTTTTACCCTTCCTAAATTGATCATCAGAATTAAAAGTTGATTCCAAGCTGACTAATCCCTTTGGAAGCTTATTGGTTTTCAACTGAATAATCTGGTCTTCCATTTGCTGAATGTTTTTGTTATCTCTTGAATCTGAAAAACCATCTATTTCTGTCAAAAAACTTAAGATATGTTCATCAGTATTGAAAACTTTCCAATAAGTGTCATTATCTAGAATGGATGGCCTAACAATTATCTTAATGTGTGACTGATCTAAAATCAGTCCTTTATTTTTCGTTATTGCAATATGGGCACCAATACCAGCCAGCCTATCAACATGTAGATTTTCCATTCTAGGAATTGAAATCAGGTTGAAAGCATCAAATTCATCTAGAATATCAGAAACTCTAGATTTATACATCTTAAGAAGATCATTTTTAATAGTATTGATGCCTCTCACCTACTTAACAATAAGCTCACTGTCGCTAAATTCTCTCAGACACTTGATACCTCTCAATCTTGCCCACTCTAATCCCTGGATCAAACTCTCATATTCAGCCACATTATTAGAACAAGGAAAGGACAACTTAAAAGCAGCATAAAATTTATCACCATCTGGTGATACCAGCATAACCCCTGCACCAACTCCATCCTTATTCCTTGACCCATCAAAATACAAATCCCAAAGTTGGTTAGACACATCAGATTCAGATTCTGGATCTTTAATCAAATTAGGCACTACTGAATCAGATTCTAGAATCATGTAGTTTCCAAAACCAGTATCAAACATGTCATCATTCTGTTCATTCCTAGTAGCCCATTCATCTAGAACAATATCCAGATATGCTTCAGTTTGAGTATTAAACGCTAGATAATTAATGATTTCATCTTGATCCATGATCACACAACTTGCATTAATAGGACTTGGATTATAAGGCTCTATGTGATTTTTGGCCAATGATTCTGATTTTATGGTTACCTTAGTACCATATCTAGTTCTGAAGTACAAATGTGACCAATCTGACGAAAAATAGCCATCTATTTTGGCTGTGAAATCTCTAGACAGACACATAGCGAAATATGTTGGTAAATCAATAACATATATGTCCTGTGGAATTGAAAAATTTGGGCAGGAATGCAAGGTCAAACTTGCATTTTTAATAACTCCTAAAGTCTTAACAGAAGTTCTATCAAGTTGGACAACACCCTTTTCAAGAGGCTCATACTTTAGGTTCAGCAAATCTGCCACTTTCTTAGGCATGACAATACTGGTTGCACCACTATCAACCATACAATTATGAACTAATTTATTTCCAATGATCAAGGAGACATAAAAAGGAGGAGGCTTTTCATTTGCTGATTTCTTACCTTCCTTTTCTGATGTATTTTATACATTTGACAGTTTCTTATTAGTAGTTACTGCTATTTTCTCAATATTTGCAGCCTTCTTGACTTCTGGTATTATTGGCTCCTAAACTTTAGTAGGCTTTTTATCTTCTTTTAATGGCTTTTCCTGAACCTTAGGAGGCTCAAAATTAGTCATGACCACACTTGGTGACTCTTGTACTATTTGCTGAGAATTAGTTGCTAGTTTGGATAATTCTTCTTTCAAAATCTCAATCTATCCTGGAATAGACAGAGTTTCCCATGTAGACAAAGTAACATTTGTTTTTTTCATTGTATCAACAATATTGAATGGAATAGTAAATTGTACCTTATGTGATGATCTAGGAGAACTCTGATCAACATTCCTTATAGTTTGATCTTTATTAGTGGAAGCTGTCAGATTCTTTAATAAAGAAACTGGTGGAGAAGAAACCTTCCCAACAGATTGATCAACTTCAAGGACTCTCTTTTTTGCTGCAATTGATGAATCTTCATTAAGTCCACAAAATTCTTCCTCTTGCCAGTTTAAGAATCTAGTATCTGTAGCACTTTGGTCTGGTTGATTTTGGACCTCTTCAACAGACACATTCTAGTGTGAATTCATTGAATTTTTTACCATAAGGGCTTGATTAAGAATTCCATTAGAACATGTAGACTGATTATGTGGCTCATTGCATGGAAAACACTAGTCAGTAGCAATGTTATTCTGAGTAGGCACAATATCCCTAACAGTATTAAGAGGTGCTGGATTATACTGTCTATTTGGTCTCATATTCCAATTCTGCCTGTTTGCATTAGTATTTCCTTGAAATTGCTGCCTATTAGCCTAAAAATTAGGTTGGCTAGGATATTGTGAAGAAGAACCAGCAAACTGATTTTGAATAGTAGGGTTTTCCTGAGCTTGATTCCTCTTAAGGACCACTAAATCATTACCAAAAGATTGCAGCAAACTTTCAATTTTTTGCTGATTGTCCTTAATAATTTGTAATTCATTCAGAGGAGCTATAGGAGCTATTTCTGAAGGTTTATAAGATGGGACAATAGATAATGGTGGAACTACCAATGGCATATTAAACTGTATTTTAGGAAAGAAAGGCATAGGAGGCCTAGGAGCTATTTTTCTTGCTTGCATAAGACTATTCTATGCCCTAATAGTAGTATCAAAAGCTTGAGGTAGATTATTAGCTCCCATAGATTGAATCATTACAGAGATATCACTATTTAGACTCTTCAAATAATATAAAAATGTGTATTCAGCTGAAGGTCTTATGGTAATAGGGATTCGATTCCATGTCTTCTGAAAACAAAGATTAAAATCACTCATCTCCTCTTGTGGGGCTCTCTTGATTGTAGTTAATTGTTCCACAAGAGACAAGTTATCAAATTTGTCCTAAAAAAATTTAGACAACCTTTCACCCAGGGCATCCCAAGTAGAAATAGAATCTATCGAAAGGGTTCTGAACCAATCAAGGGCTTTACCATTGACTGATGCAGCTAACAGCTTCAAAGCTATGTCTTCTTCTGTAACATGATGAACATTGCAAAGAGTTGCAACATCTCTGATGTGTTCAATGGCTGTTACTGGTCCTCTGGTAAATGATGGCAAGCCTTCAAGAGCAGCTAATGGAACATTATTATGATTTGCAATCCTCATAGGACTACCTTGATTGAATGTAACAAATGGAAAATTCCTAGCCATTGCTTGATGTAGGGGAGCTTGCTGCTTAATAGATGGTGTAACAAAAGTTTGAGCAGGCTGAACTACCTTCCTTTGATAAGTCTTTAGATTCTGGGGAGTTACTACAGTACCACTTACAGAAGCTCCAAAAATAGAATTATCTATAGATAAATTTTCAATACTTGGAAATTCTAATCTGGTATGATTAGGAACGTCTAGATCCTCAAGAAGACAGAGCTCCTCAATGATAACCTCAAGTTCTTTTGAATTTGCAGCTTGTTTTTCAAAAATAGGATTATCAAATGATGAGAAATCTGAATTCAAAGAAGTACCTCTTGGATCATGCAATGTTCTTCCACCTCTAGATGATCTTCCTCCTCTTCTACTTGGTTATAATTCTTGATACACAAAAACCTCCTTATTTGATCTCATTGGAGTTCTGCTCATTAAAATCCACACTTAGAGTTGCAACTGAAATTTGAAACAATCATAAATCTAACAGCTCAAAACTGAGAAGTAGTTCATTGTCCCACTGGGCATGCCAAAAACTATCCAGGCTTAGAATTGTTACCCTAAATTAGGCATTAAGGCTAAACAACAATTCTATCTTGACAATGGAAACCTCTCCTAGCTGTGGGTAGACTATGAATGAAGAGGAATCTCCGGATTCTAGGCCGGTTCCTATAAAATATGGAATATCACTTAACCTAATCTACAATTTGCTGGGACAATGGAAAAGAATACTATAACTAAAAGATTAGAGTGATACACCAATAAATATTTTAGACTTTGTAGAAACAATGAAACATCAATCCTAACTCAAAAATGAAGATCTCAATACTCTGAATCTCTGTTCAACATATAGGTTGACAAAACATGCTCTCAGGGTTTTACCACAAATAGCTTGGATAATCAACAACCATACATTTCTCATACAAGGTTTAGGAGCAATTGATTATCTTGAGAAGGAACATAAATCTACTCACTTCCTTTAGATAATAAATGATTTAACACTTGTTAGAAAAGATGAAATGAGATCCAATATCAAAACAATTTCACAAATATGAGCCAAAATCTTTGATTCATTCCCTCCAAAATCTGATAAAAATGATTACAAAATGGCCTTCCAAGCACTTAGGAACAATGTGTTCACTATATGCCCTCTTTCCAAAATCTGCAACCCCTAATTGATAATCAAAAATCAATTTTATATCCTACCTATGCCTCAAATCCAAAAACCTAAGTCCTTCCAAAATGCTCGATTTTAGCCCAAAAATGTGCCCAAAAAACATGCCAATAACTAAGCCTTTAAAAACTTCCTCCTAATGCCCCCCGCTAAATTTTTGGCTTATAACAAGGAATTAAATCCTTTTACAAAGAATAATTGCCAAAATTATGGAAAATAAAATAACATTAGATAAAAATCTAATATTAAACAACCTAACTACATCTGCTAACTTAGATAAAAGACTCTAAGTGTAAATTATATGCAATGTGGGAAAGTCGACATGACTTTTCATCCACTTGCAATGCGATGCAAAAATCAAGGAGATAAGTATGCAAGGTGGCACTATGAGCAATTTTCGAGGCTCTACAGGAATCAAACATGCATTGAAGGCATTGAATTGCTTGGCGAACTCCAAACAGTTATACTCATTTTGATCTCAACACTTGTGTTTACTTCATTCTTCACAAAGAAGTTTTAGGGAAATGAAACCCTAACTTGCAGAAAAGACTTAAAAAACTGTTGATGAAGCTTAGTTTGTCTGTAAAAGAATTCCACTATTGAACTCAAGTCCTCTGTCATACTGAAGATCACTACTATTTTCATTGATGTGCATCTCAAACAGGGAACACAACATTGAATATAAACTTTAAGTTCAGCGAACTGTAAGTTTACTTTAGAACTCTTTGTTTATCTTATGAAGCACATTTTCTGGCATGAATAACATGAAATTGTAACTTTAACACAACATAAGTTACGACCTCTTTGCCTGTTATATATATATATCTTTTCTATTGCTTTTTGAGAGGTGATTGTTGTTTAATACTATGAAGTCACAGTCGTGACTAATATGTATCTTGCTTTATCTTGCAAAAGTCAGACATGCCTTCCTGAGAGCTTTTGATTTGTTTGCATTTGTATTTTTCGAACTGTGACTTATCTGTGGCTTCATGGCTTTGAGTCATTGTTTATACTATTGATCTGTATTTTGTTTCCATGGGCTCCACACATTTCACACCTGGGCTCGATTGTCAGTTCATTCCTTTGCAAACCATATATGGGTTCAAACCTTATGAACCTGAAACTGTTCAAAACATTTTCATTTGCAACTGTGAATACATCTTTACAATGTATAACCACTTGTGACTGTTGTAAAACTGTGAGCTTCATATTTGTAAACTAGTAACAGTCACGGGTTTCAACTATAGATTCTCTTCTTTTCATGAGTTCAAACTGTGAGCTCCATATTATGATTATATAAACAATCAGGGCTTGAATATACTAAAAACCGTGAGCTCCATATTCATCTTGTGCTATTGTCACAACTTCTATACTTTGATTCACGGTACCCATTGTTTTATTCTACTTCTTTTAATGAGTTCAAACTGTGAGCTCCATATTATGATTGACTACAGTCATGGCTTGACTGGTGAAAACTTTTATACTTGAAAATAAAGCCGCTACTATAGTTAATCATAGTTCCATTCCAAAGCTTAGATTTGACTGAGATTCTGCTTACATATATGATTGAGCTCGTAATAGTGATTCTTTTGTAAGAACTCGAGCTTCCTAATCTGGGACTCATGAGTTGAATAACTTGTTCTAATTTTTAACTCACGGCTATGATTATATGCTTAACATTTGATTTGGAACTTGTAAAAACTTGTCAAGTAACTGAGAATGACTCGACTTTGACTGATAGCTCACTGATATTGTATATAATGAAAACTAGAAACTTTGAATATTTGTACTTGAAAGTTGACAAACATTGCTCGAGCCTTTTAACCGATGAATATTTCATACCTTTTGCTATTGTAACATGAAGCTTATTTGATCTTGCTGAAGCTCTGATCTTGCAATATTAAGTTCACACATTCCGCACTTGTGTGGACATTTGAATTCACTGTGCATAGTAGTGTTAAATTTGGTCTCTTTTTAGCACATGACTGTGACAACATAAAAATGAAACCCAAATTTTGACTGGGAATTTGGAAATATCAGATAACTGCTCTTTTCTGATTAGCTTTTAAAAAATCACTATGCATAAAACAGATAGTTACTAGAACTTGTTTTAACAGATTTTCCATAGCTTGCACACAAACTGTGATTAGAGAATATAGCATCCAAATTGTGTCATTGTGCTGACATGAAAAGAACTTGTGAAATCAACAGCTATAAACTTGATGAACTGGTGAACTCATTCCTTTGCAAACCATATATTATGAGCTCAGAAATGATGGACTGTTGCTCCAGGAAACCATGAAAACACCTCTAATGACTTACTGAAGTTGCAAGGTTATGAGTGAAAAATGTTAAAGATATAATCAATTATAAATAAAACTATTACATCTTTCACTCATAACCTTCACAAACCTTAGAAGGTGATTATGACTGAGAGATGCTCAACATATAACTATTATTATTTCCATAGTAGATGAGTAACTTTCTCCTTTATGATATTCCACTATTAGCTGTACATACTCTGTTCCAGTTTATACATATTTTCTACTTTCTATTCAACTTGCATCTTGTAGCTTTGCCCACTGTATACAATTCTTATTGATGCTGAATCTGCACTTAATATGATAAGTACAACAAGATGAAAATGTTTGTTCACTATTAATGAAGTTCAAGCTCGGGCTCGTGACACTAAAAAACACTAGAATGTTAACTAATGAGGTTTGAACATGGGTTTGTGACACTCAATAAAAACAAACTGTAAACATTTTATCATTTTATGGCTCAATCTTGAAGCACTCTTTTGTATTCAACAATAAATATGTTTATGGCTTAAAAATGTACTTTTGAAATAGTAAGGACATATTTGTACCAGTATTTATGTAGCACCATTTATAGCTTGAACTAGAAAGTTGTCAATCATTGGCACTTCCTGTAGCACTCTTATCATGGAAAACTAGCTTGATCTGCATCTTTGACAATGACTGAATATGAAAACCAGTCAATTATTATCTGCAAGATAATCTGTTAAGCTCTCAAATAACATCATTATGAAATACATTATCTAAAAAAGGTTTCTCAGTTTGAAATATAATAAGTCCCTTTAATTTAGACACCTAGTTAATAAAAAGGACAACAGACACCACAATGATAATTAGTAGTAAAAGGTTTCATGTCAGAAACAAGTCCCTTTAACACTACCTTGCAGTGAGTGTTAGTGTACATTTCCTTATTTCATTTAATTTTCTAGATTGATATAGTATTGAAAACTTGATTGCTACAGTATGTTATTTGTTTCTCATGTATTGCTTAGATCCAATAGGATCTAACCATATTTTCCTTTCTTATGCAGATATGAAACCCTAAAGACCTAGATGCAGATGAAGACTCAGACTTTGAAGACCTAAATGCAGAAACCTAGCAGACAACCACTTGACACAAACCAATACAAAAGGCAATGCATGGGACCCCTATTCCATACTTCAATCTTTGTTTCAATTCTACAATGTACTCTTCTTATTGGTGAAACATGAAACAAGAAAGGACATTTGTATATCACATTCAGTTTGAAAGCACAATGTAATGATTACTTATGAATTTTGGAATTTTTTGGAATGATAATCAATACTTAGAGTGCAATAATGACATCTAGAATGAATGCAATAAGGACATGTAAACTAACAAAACCTGCAAGGCAGTGTTAATTAGACAACCAAATGCAACCTTTTCCTACTTATGCTTATTGTATTGTATGCTGCATTTTTGAGTAACAAAGAACTTGATTGAGGATTTCTTGATGGATGGGTGAAGTGCAGAGAAGGTCATGGATGGAGATTTGAGCAGGTGTATTCCCAAGATGTTCTATAAGGTTGTATTGGGCATTGTGTGCTAGCCTTGGGTTTGCACTGATGATGGATATCCGACTTTTGTGGGTAGTAACGACACACTGACTATCTGCTCCTTCGACATGGATGACATTGAATGTGGGCTCGACTTGGGTTATACATCCAATGAATTTGTCATAGTTTATATGAGTAGTAGTGTAGTGTTTGTGGTGAACACGGTCTCCTTGCTTCCCTTTGCCTTGGTTCTAGGGTGGAGGATTGGCATTGGCCTAGTTATTCCCAGCATTATGTGTAGGGAACAGGTTCTGATAGATTTGCAAATTGGCATTAGGTGAGGATTGGGCTGGTGTGTCGACTTGGATCTCCTTTCTATCGATGAGATCTTGGATGTAATGCTTTAGTTTCATACACCTTAGAGTAGTGTGTCCTTTAACATGATGATAATCATAGTACTCATAATATTTGTCCTAGTTAGGCTTCGGAGTGGTGTCATCAAACTGCTGAGTTTGTGGGTACGTGATTAGATTAGCCTTGGCCATGCGATGAAAGATTATGTCTAGAGGTTCACCAAGGGGAGTGAAGGTTCATCGCTGATGGGTCTAGACTAGAGGCCTATTTTGATTTGGAGTAGTTGTTATGGCATTGGCCTAATTTTCTTGGTTTTCTTGATGTGCTTGTTGTTGATGGTATTGCTGATTGTTTTGAGGCTGATATTGTTGCATAGGTTGTTGGTGTTGATATGTAGGAGTAGGTGAAGGACCAACCACAATGATTTGAACATGCTTGGTGTCTATGGCTCCATTAGTAACAAGATTTTTGTTTCAATTCTAATAACAGGGTTTTTCATTGCTAGGATTGTTGTGGGAATCATCCTTGTGATGTTGGATTGTGCCTTCATCTAGGAGACCTCTCTCGATATCTATCCCCCTGCCTTTGATATCTTGATACATTTGGATGTAGTTCATCCTCATAAAGTGGGATAGTTTGGGATTTAGGTTATTGATAAAGATCTTCATGAGATGCTTCTTAGGGGGTTGATATGATAACCTGGTAGTGAGGTTCTACCATCATTACAAGTAGTCTGCTAGGCTTTCTCCTTCTTTCTATTTTGAGTTGCAAGGGTCTAGCAGGGACAACTAGTTCTCAACATTGTGGGCATATTGGGCCACAAACTTCTTAGAGAGCTTGGCAAATGTTGTGGCTGTCCCATAGGGTATCTTATAGAACCACTCAATAGAGGTTCCACCCAAGCTCTTGGAGAATAGGCACATAAGGTAGTTGTCACTGTATGCCACTTCTTGGCATGCCATATAAAACTCCTTTATATGGCTGATGAGATCTCCCTTTCCATGATATTTGTCAAATTTTTGTGTCTCAAAGTGTTTGGGAAATGGGATAGCTATGATTGATTTATCAAAGGGATAGGGACAAACCTCATCAAATTTGAAGGCTTTGTTGTCTGTTCCAGCCTTGAATTCTTTAAGGGCGTTCTTCATCTCTTCTCACTCGGTGTTGATCAGCGTTGGAGTGGGTACTCCCATGGGAAAGGGATCTGATAGTGCTGGTGAATAAGGATGATTTTGTGGTGGAGGATATTGTGGAGTTGGATATGGAGATTGCCCAACAAGATAGGTGGATTATAATGGATTTTGGGGTGATGGTTGTTGGGGATGATACATTTGTTGAGGTGTGGGAGCATATTGCTATGAAGGATATGAAGTGGCTTGCTACTATTGAGGGATGGTGGGTTTTTTTTACTGTTGCACTAGGTATGATGAAGCTTGTTGCTATTGGGGGATGATGGGATGTTGTTGCTGCTACGCTGGGAAGTATTGCTATGATGGAGGAGGTTGATGGAATGATGTAGCTTGCTGATAAGATGGTCCTTTCGATACTTGGTTTTTCACTTTGATGATGTAGGTTGGGTGCATTCTTGCATTTCTTAGGGGCGAAGATGATGTAGGGAAGTTGGTGATAGGAGGCAGTTGAGCTAGATAGCTAGCGAGATGAGATGAACTCCAGTGTTGATGTAGTGGAACTACTTGAGATGTGGTAGGTGGAACAGATAGGTAGATAGTATATGAAGGAAAGGATGAAGCTGGTGAAGGTTGTGATTGTTGTTGTTGTACTACTTGGGGGAATGTGACTTACTGGGTTGCAGGCATGGACATGTGATATTGGGTTGGGATGCCTAAAGCCTAAATTACTTCTTGAGTAAGGCCCCAACAAGAACTAGTTCATGGTGAGAGTTGTGATGTAGAGAATGTTGGGAATGCAAATGTGGGGATTTGGGATGTAGATGGTGGATTTTGAGATCCCATGGAGGGCATGCCTGTTGTGAAGGTAGATTGTAGGGCCTGTGGATTGGATATGAAAGGTGGAAGTGGAGCATATGCTTGGGGAAATCTTAGTTGTGAAGTGGAAGAAGATGCTTGTGTTCCCCACAGAAAAGGTGGTGTTGATTGGAAGTTTGCTGAGTAGGAAAGGGGAACAATTGCGTTGTCCCTGGAAATGATGATGTTGATGCAGAATCTTATTGGGAAAAAGAAGGAAATAATTGTGTTGCCTCCAGAAATGATGATGTTGCTTGGCCCATGGAAGGCGAAGGAATCACTTGCATGGCAGCCTATGTGGGAGGTGGAGGTTGGTTTTGTGGGAAGCCTTGAGCATGAGTGGTGGCTTGGGATGATGTAGAAAGTGATGGTGTTCCCATGATAGGAAATGGAGTGGATTGTGTTACTACTTGTGTTGTAGGACTCGTGAAGCTACTTTGCAAGAAATAGGGAATGGATGAGGTTTCTTGAGACATTTGTAAGCTAGGATTGGGGATTTGTTGGATGATGGGGGTGTAGGCTTCTACTGGGATTTGGATGGTGTTTATGGAGATGAGAGGTTAGAGATGTGGTGGAATGGAAGTACCCTCTTGTGCAAAGTTTGCCATTATAGCCTGCCAGTTTTGATCAATAATTACACTCACCATTTGTGCATGCCCCAGATGGATCATGAATGTTTCCATAGAAAAAAAGTAGGGGGTCTATTGAGATCATCCCATACATTATCAACTTGCAGGACTTAGGGATTGTAAGTTACCATCACGCTGGTAGGATTGTTAGGATCACACAAATGAGTGGCCTGAATGGGATCCATATTCCTTCTCCTCTTGGATTATGTCTTGACATGCATGGAATGTAGATCTAAGGATGAAAATGTAGATGATGGTATGGATGAAAGATGTTTCCTAAAAACTCTAAGGATGATGGATGAAAATCTAAAGAAAATCTAAGGATGGTGGATTTCTAGGATGTGGTGCAAGGATTTGGATCAATGTTTAAAGGGTGAAGGATGGTGAAGGATTGGTGGGAATGCTGAAGGATGGTGGGATGCTCTGATTTGGATTGATTATGATGATGGAAGATTGGTGGAGGATGGTGGAACATTTTACTAAGTTTTGGTCAAATGAGCTACTGATTCCTGATGTGGGATCAATATAGATTGTCAACCTAAGATAGACTAATGATCTTCAGAAGACTGGATTCCTGTCAATGCATGCCAATCTCTTTCTCAAGATGATGAGGCTAACAAGGACAAGTAAGAATTCCCTGGACAATGCTTACTCACAGGGTGGAGATTTATGATTTGGGATAAGGATTTGAAGCAACTCAAAGGATATGATACTAAGTGATAGGATTTTGGATCACTGGATTTGGTTCAAGGATGGTGTGTTCTGACTTGGATGATGGATGTTTTATTTTGGATTAAGGATTGATGGATGATGGAAATAATTCAGATTGTGGATTTCTGATGGAAGGATGACTAAATGATGCTATTTATAAGAGGATGACCTAGATGCACCTAGAAAGGATAACCTATGATGTAACTAGGAAGATGATAAATAATGCAAGGATGCAGCTAAGAATGATTTAGGATGTAACTAAGGGTGGGTGATGATGTAATGATGCAACTAGGAGTGATCTAGGATGAAAGGATGCCAAGATAGATTGTGGGATTATGAAGAAATGAAGAATAAGCAATGGGCCAAACTAGTCCTCACTCTCTATATTGATATAGCAGCGATTAACTTGGAATCAGTAAAAAAAATATTTTACTCTGGCATTGTAGCCCATGTTATCTAGCTTCTCTTGATACTTCTCTTTTTCTTGGATTGTTTTTAGGATGGGTTGATGGTCTTTTAGGTCTCTTTCTACAAACTTCTTCTCTTGATAAAATTGGGAGTTGGGAAACTTAGCTTTCTTGTGTTTGGTCAAATCAGACATAGCTCGAGAAGATTTGGTAATTGGATTTGGAGCAAAGCTTTGAGTGTCTGATTTTGAAGGATCTCATCATAAGGATATCTAAATGATTTCAGCTAGATTTTGGATCAGTTTTGATGTTTCCAATGGCAAAGGATAAACTCCACAAAGACACTTTTAAAATAATCCTGACAAAGGACAAAGCAACTTTATGGGATACAAGCAAATGATTTGGACTACTGAATCTAGCAATGCTTCTAAAAGATGTGTGTATTTTGATAGATGTTTGTATTGAGTCTGTAACTTTGAAAACACTTCAAGAAGAAACTACCTAAGGGAAGGTTAGTATCAAAATATTTACCCATAGCTTGATACCCCTAAAACGGATACATATGGTGAGTGTCTTAAGGTGATTCGGGAAGCCATAGGGATCGATCCTTGCACAAAGATTTTGACACCTTCGGGAATAGATCAGGTAGCTTTTGATTTAACAAGTTTTTAGTTTGATCTGTGGAGTCCTCCCAATCATTTTGTATGCACGTGACTCACTTAAGAGCCTAGTTGACCATGTCGAAATAGTAGGGATATTCACCTACCTCAGGCTACCATCAACATGCATCACCCAAGCTTGAGGGGATGAAGTGAGAGTTTTCTCAACACCTTATTTCTATACGGGCCAGAGAAGTACCGGTTTGAAGTCATTCTCCAAAGAGGAAGTTCTTTTCTCTCTGGACATGCTTTTCTAGAAGTAGAACAAATGAGCTTGTCCAAGTTCAAGTGTTTTACGTCACTTAGATTAAGGATATGTTGAAATGGGAAACTCCTAGATGTACATCTTGAAAATTATTTCCCAATTGATTAGTAATTGAATTGAAATATTGCAATTAAAAATGATTAAGTTTTTGATTTTTTCCTTTCTCTTTGAAAACAAAAAACTTTGAGAGATTTATAAATTTCTTTTACTTGGGCATTCAAGGTTGAGTTTTTGTGCTTTAGGAGCTTGATTTTGAACTCTTAGGAAGGGAATAGAGATGATTTTCTTTCACCTTTAGGACATTAAAGAATGTGTTTGATTTGGACTCAAAGAAAAATGAATTTTTTTTGGGACTTTTATTCATTTCCTTAGTTTCACTCAAGATTTTGTGTGCTAGAATTCAATTTTAGACCAAAAGAGAAGTTCCTAGATTGATGAAAAATTTAAGAAAAATTAAAGATTTTGCAACAAGGCAAATTTTTATACCAATTTCAAAGCTTTAGAATTGAATTAGGAAAGTTTAGGAACTTTTAGGACTGTTTAGGAAATAAATAGGAAAGAGATGCAGATTTTGTTCCTAGATTGCATAAAACTTGAAATTGCTTTGAGACTTTGCAAATGAAGTTCACTTTAGTTAAGCACAATAATTCAAGATTGTTTTGAGAATTATTAGAATGATCAAGGATTGATTTAGGAACCACTTGACAATGTAAATTTGTGGTTCTTTTTAAGCTCCCAAAGTTTGAAGTGTTCCTAACTTGCACAAATGACCCTTAAAACCCTAGATTTGCATGAATGAGGTTCTTTTTAGCCAAATGAAAGTCATTATAAGTGTTTTTGATTGCTTTAGGACCAAATATGAATGTTTAGGATTTATTAGGAACAAAATAGGAAAGATTTGTAGATTAGTCCCTTAAGGGCACTAAAAAATGACTAAAAGTTCATTTTAAGCCTGAAAATGAAGTGTTTTTGGTTCCTAATCACTCAATAAAGTTAGTGATCCTTAAGGCCTTAGTGATTTGGTAAGATCTTAGACTCTATGAAGTACCTGCAAGAGTATGGTGTCAGAAATTACAAGCTTGAAGCCTAGGGTCACTAGGATCCCCAAATAGGCCCAAAAAACCAATAAAAACTGAGTCTAGGGCCTCAAACAAGCTCCTTGTCTCCCATATGACTTTTGGGGCCATAAATTTCTTCAAATTATAGTGTCGTATGACACTTCACAAGCCCATACAATAATTTCATGCTTCCCATATGATTTTTGAGCCAAAAAGTGTAAAAATAGCCTAAAAATAAATAAAAATTGGCCTATATGACAATTGCATCATGATGGTCAATTGTCTTACGACATATGGGGTCCAATCTGAGAGGCGTTAAAAATTGATTTTTTGACCCAAAAAACCCTTAAAAAGTTAGTTTTGAAGGCTTGTGAGGTCCCACCAGGCACACCAAAATGTGATCAGAGAAAACCTAACTTGTTTAGAACAAGCATAGATATTAAAAAATTATTCTAAGATCATATTCTTAACATATAGAGAAAACAATTTGCTAAGTCATTCAAACAGAGATGAAACAGGAGCACCCTCTCACCATTTGATTTTCTCTTGCTTTAGGGATGTGGGTGTCCTCTCAAAACACTTGGAGCATATCCCTAATGCTGATTAGGGAGGATATGATGGATTAGGGACCATAAGAACCCCATAGTGGCATAATATCAGGTATAGTTCCCCTTATTTTCCCCTAAGGCCTTAGGGATCCTAATGTGTATGAAAACCTAATTAAGCTACAAATGACTAATCTAGAGTTGAGTTTTAAGCCAAATGAAACATGATATGATGAAGATGATGTGAACATGTAATGAAAGAAGCTAGGTTAATCCATTATGCTATGATAATGTGAGTTAAAAATCATGAAAATGAAGTAAACTAACAATATTATAATAAAATCTTAAGATCTAGGTTTAATCTAGCATTATAACTTTAGTATGAAATGAAAGGTGAATTATTCTTTTCTCTTAGAAGTGAGGGAATTTATAGGATTTGAGGAAGGGCTTGGGTTAGGAAGTGGATTTAGGGTTAGAGGTAAGGTTTGGGGTAGAGTCTGAGGTAAGGTAAGATTGACCTTGGGTAAGGTTCCTCACACATGTGTGAGAAACACTAGGGAAGTATGCAAGGGGAGCAAGGTGTAAGATAAGACATAGGTCTCCACTTATGGCTTGTAAGAGCCTTCAATGGTGGTGTAAGAAGTCATTAATGAGTCTATAAGGCTCATTAATGAAGAGGTTTGACCAAAAGTCAAGGAGACTTGGATTAGGCTAAGAAGGTTAGGAAACACCTTCTAGAGAGGTTTATGAAAGGTTTATGGAAGTTTAGGAAAGATTAGGAAAGTCTAGGAAAGTCTAGAAGATTCTAGGGTTTTGAGGGATTTAAATAAATATTTCATTTATTTAAAGGATTTGGTAAATTTATTAAATAATTAATAAATATTGGAGGGAATGGTTTTTAAATTAGATTTAAACATTTCTGGAAGGGATTCCTTAATTAAATGTTTTTAATTAAGATAGGAGGATTTAATGGCATAATAATAAATAAATAAATTAATTAACAAATGATGATGTCATCAGGGGTTTTCAAAAAATAAAAATACTTTTATTTACCAATAGATTTTTAGGCATCTATAGAATGATTCAGAATGATGGATCTCCTCCTTAGAAACAAAACTCCACTACCACCTTGAAGGAAGAAGCTTGATGCAAGAAGGAAATGCTTGAATTTGATGAATGCTTGAAATCTCATGAACACGCAAATGTTTTCTCTTGATTGCTTGTAGAATGATAATGTAGCTTGATGGGTATGAAAATGAAATGCCCAAGCCTCCTTATATACTATTTTTTGGGATCGAAAACAAAGTAGGTTGACCCAGGAGAAAAATAAATCAATTGGTAAACCCGAGGCACATAGGACCCCGTAATCAAAATCTCTCAAGGAAGAGGTCGACATGTTCCAAGAATAGGTCAACCTATTCTAGAAAAGGTTGACCAAGTTGACCTATTCTAGAGGGGAATCCTAGAAATGGGTCCTAGAGGCCTCGAAGAAGGTGCAAAAAGAACCAGGAGAAAATGAAGTTGTCGGAAGATGTGGTCATAAATGTGATAAAATAGTACCTAAAGTACCATGCCAAAAGATGATAGAGTGATCTAGAAATGAGGAAATGGATAGGAAGAAGAAAGAGAGACCAAAACCACACTAAGGACAGCTAAAAGGTCTCAAAATGAAAGTGTATCCATTTTAAGATGGTAAAATTACAATATAGGTACAAATGTACAAATTCCCAGAAACATGTTGATCATTTCTAAAATGAGACTAAATACACCCATCATCCAATTGTATGTTCCATGGACAAAATACACTAAGAACCTGAAATTCATTAGTGATGGTAAGGTAGTCTAAATGAATATTCCAAATGGATGGAATATTTACCCTAGATTCAAATCAGTCCAGTATTAAATACAAGAAGGCCAAATTTCAATTAAGAATTCGAAAGAATAGGTAAACTATACTAAAACCAAACATGTCATTGAATAAAATGGCTCTATGCAAAATGGTGGGGAGAGTACACAGTTTGAAACATGATGGGAGCTGAATAAAATTTCAATGCATGAGTTTGCAGCTTGCAATTGGCTATTTCTAAATAAAAGACCCTTAAGTTTTGACCTGAGATTTTGTCTCCATACTTGTTTTAAGTTGACATTACATACATTTAAGAAGAAATTATATAATCTGAATTCCATAGTGTCTCTATAACATTACTACTAGTATGGAAGGAAGTTCCAATTGAAAGGAAGGTACAGTTGCCAACATAGTATTAGATAGAAAGTTAAGCTAATAATCGATGCTTGGAGTGCAACATTAAAACCACATATATTCCTCAAGTGGTGTGAAATTCCATTTCTTAGTTGACCAATTAAAATCTTATGTCTAGACTAATTCCATGACTTGAGAATATAAATTTAACTTCCAAATTATGGTTGGAAGAATATTATTATTAAGAAAGGCATGGCTATGTGATGGAAGATAAAATAGAAGGTTATGAGCCTGTTGAAAGAAAAGGTTTTTTCTATAGAAATCCTATAGCAGCAAGGAATCTTTCTTAGAAGTCCAAATATAGTGGAATAGTTACAAAAAAATTTCTATCTTAGAAATTTTTGTTTTTTTTCTCACCAAAAATACTGACTAAATGTCTAAGTCTAACGAACATAATGACTAGAAAGAATAATGGCACAAGACTAAGTCAACACAATCTAGATGTTGCACATATAGGTCCTAAAAAGTAGGAGTCTAACATGTTGTGTCATGACATCCCTCCCCATTAGGAAGAGACATCAACCAAATGTCATATGAAAACACATAAAAAATGATCATACCACACACATGAATATATACATAGTTGTGTAACATATACAATGTCTATGAAAATAACTAAGGAAAAGATCTATGCATGTCCTTTGCATCCTCGTAGGTGACACTGTCAACAGAGAATTGGTCCCACTGGACCTTATGTTGGTGCCCAAAAATGATGGATCACTTTTGGCCAACTGAAAAGTACACACTAATACCTCTGCAATTCTGGCTTAATCAAGCCAAGGCTAGTAGGCCTAAATTTACTTTAAACTATCAAATTCTCTATGTTGCACAACTGCATACATAAATAAACAAAGTTCCTCCCAAGGTGGTGAATGATCCTTGGAGGAAAGAAAAAAATCCTCTAATAATCTCTATTCTATAAATCTTGACTAAAGTGGATTAAACTAAGGACTCAAAAGTATATTTTTGAAATAATGATTATATAATCTACAAACCACAAATTATGAACCAAATGACAATTTCCAAATTATAGTTAGATCAGTGCCTTCTAAATACTTGGGCTATAAAGTCATAAAACTTTCAATCCTACATACAATCAAAGATGGTTTTAAGGTAACTCACTCCTGTAAAGTGAGACCATCACCCTACAAGCTTCTATTGAAACAAAATTTAAAACAACTTATACAATAGGTCCTATGGTTTTTAACCCAACTCAAGAGCCCGAAAGGAAATAGTAACAGGTTCTCAGACCATGCTACCATTATTCAAATTGTACAAATTAGTCATAAATGAATGCATCAAATATAAAAAAAAAATAGGATACCTTGGTTCATAGAGTAATCTGAAAGACTAATTGAAAACATATAACTTATAACCACAAATAAAAAAGAAGAGCACTTATCTTTATTAATGTTGAAAAAAATAGTACATTAGAGTTCACATTGTAGTTTTGATCAAATTATATCCTATGAAAATATCTCTTGTATTATATTTTCTCTCTTTACATTTTACATTATGTATATATACATGTTTGAGTGGCTTTCACACCTTTTTAGGGTGAAAAGACACAACCTTATTACAAATTGTTTTGAAAAAATGATAAACTATCTAAAAAATAACTACCTAACTTTCGGATTTGGGCTTGGTTGAAAAACCAAAAAACCTTGTGGAAAGCTAATTTTTTTAAGGGAGATAGGAAATTTGATTTCCTGAACTGGGTCTTTTTTAGATTTTTAAAATTAGACCATCTTCTACCTCTGTCGACATCATCTGAGCAGCAGGTCGAAATTCCAGCATTTTCTGAAGGCTTTGATCATAGAATTTTGATTGCTCTTGTCACAAAGCTTCCTTCCATAATATATCAACTTTTTAATTGAAAATTAATGTAATATTTTATCCCATTTCATGTACTCCATCATTAATTCTTGGGCATGGAGTTTAAGAGGCCATTTTTTAGGGTTTTATCACTATATAGGACTCCAAATTTTGCCCAAAATTTAGAGCTCCAACACCTTATACTGCAAAACATCTCTATTGTGTACTCTAATGGTATCCTTGTCAACAAGTTGAGTAGGCTCCACTAGAACTACCCTCAGATCCTAAACCTACAATGCACACCAATCTAATATGTGAGATGCATATGGATGATAAGGCTTAAGATAAGAATCATGAAACACATTATGAATTCAGGCCAAAGTGGGTGGTAGAGAAAGTTGGTATGCAACTAGGTTGATAACCTCTATATCTTGGCATAATTTTTAAGGGCTTTCCAAATTAAATTGAGATTTGTGAGGTCTCACAAATAAGAACACCTTGTCCCTTGATTGAAACAACCTAAAAGTGTTTTTCTTATCTTCACAATTCTTTTTTCGATCAGTTGCTTCCTTTAGTCGACTGTAGATCAAAGTCATATGTTCCTCAATCTCTCTCAACATATGAGACCAATAAAATCATGTACCATCTAGTAGGAGTGTAGAACTTATTCTCATAAAGTGCCTCAAATGGTGTCATACCCAAGGAAGCATTGTAAGAATTTTTATATGCAAACTCTACCAAAATAAAATACTCTTCCCACTTGTACTACAAAATCCATGTAGTACATGTGGAGCAAGTCCTCTATCACCTGATTTAATCTCTTTGTTTTCCCATCCATCTAATGATTATAGGTTGTACTAAAAATTAGTCATGTACCCAAGGAAGAATTCAAGGTTGTCCAAGACATTGATGTTATCTATGTATCCCTATCAGATATGATAGTCTCTGACACTTGGTGTAATCCAAATTTTTTTTGCACAAACTTCTTGGCTAAAGCCAAGGATTCATCTCTCAAACTTCTTGGAATAAAGTGAGCCACTTTGGTTAGTTTATCAACTACAACCAAAATGACATCATGCATGTGTTTACTCATGGGTAAACTATAGAAGTTGAGAAATCCAACTTCACAGTTTGCCAAGAACACCTGCATGCAAATGACCTGTTGCTAGAAGGAAGTAGAAGACACAAAAAGCAAAAGATTGGAAAATCTCAGTGGAGTGAGAGAAATTGTATTCCAATATTAAGTAAGTACATAATTACAAGAGTTCAACCTAGAAGGTGAACGAAACCCTAAAAAGGTAAAAAGCTAGGTCGCGCATAATAATTAATATAAAATATTAATTATATGCACCTAAGAGACAACTTAAGTAAACTAGAGTAATAGACAACTTAATTAATTAAATCAAAGTGATCTAATTAATAAGTGTGAACATATAATTACTCTAACACCCCCCCTTAAGAGAAGCTTAGGAGGTAAGCTAACCTAGCATAGCTATGAAAGTAGGAAAAAAGATGGGTCCCGACAACGAGGCCTGATTAGGTACCCAATACAAGGAAATCTTTGTAAACTGGAGACAAAGGAGAAAACCCCAATGGGAAAAACCCCTCTCCAAAAAGAGATAGAAAAAATCCGAAAAAGGAATGGCTCAAGAGACTCTCTCAAAACCATAAGTACAACTAGCCCCCCATGAGAGAGGGAAGAGACACCAAATCCCATAGAATGATGGAACCCCTATGGAAATGATCAAACCAATGGAACTCCAATGTGAAAGAAACAAAGGCATGGAACAAGGAAACCCTTGAATGAGAGGTGAAATTGGAAGGCCTAACTGATGCTCAAAGGAGAAAACATGAGGATCATGAAAGGGAATCCCCAATGTATGTGGTGTAAAAGGTGTGCTGACACTATCATGAAAGAGGAGATGAATGTCCTCTATAGAATCCTCAACAAGTGCACCTGGTGGCTCGATGAATGGAGCTGGAGGGTCAAACAGTGCTGAAGAAGAATCCTGTTGAAGAGAAAAGACCACATGATGCTCTCGTGAAAGAGAAGAGTTGTGCTCTGACAATGGAGATGGTGGACCAAAGTGTGAGAAGGTGTAGAGATGGGTGGAATGATCAACTATCCCTTTAGCAACAATGCCTCCTGTCGCACTATCCTGAGTGAAGATTGAATCTGCAGTGAACTCAACTATCTTCCCTGATCCACTGTGTGTAATCTGATAAATCAAGAGAAGGTTTATAGATAGAGATGGAACATACAATACATCATTAAATGTTCCATCCTAAATGCCTACTGAACCTTTCTCACAGACTGTTAGGATAGTGTTATTCCCCATGAGAATATGAGGAATGGGAGAAGCCTCTAGAGTAGAGAAAACCCCTTAAGAAGATGCCATATGGTGAGAAGCACTTGAATCCAGTATCCAAGGGACCTGTGAAGGGGATGAAATGGATGCCTGTAATGCATGACCCTATTCAAAATCCTATCCAGATGTCGAAGATGTGGAAAAAGACTAAAAAGAAGACCCCTGTGAGGTAGACGAGGACGGAGAGGAAATAGTGCTCTTCTGAAGAAGAGCTTGCAAATCTGCAATCTATTTCTCATAGCCATCAAATCTCTTCTGAAAACAATGTGACTCATCATGAGGTCCCTTCTGACAATAGGAACATGTAGGACTCTCTATCTTCTATTTCTCCTTCTTAGAAGAAGATGGTGGGCCAATAGAGTGCTGAGAAGAGGAATCTAATATCTACTTCAACTTTTGCTTCTGTGTACCCTAAGGTGTCTTGGAAAGTAATGCCTATGACTGTGAACCTTTAAGTGAATCCATCTGAGTGAGCTTGGACTGCTCATGAGTCAACCTATCACAGAAAGTCTCAAAAGAGGGCATAACATGTCATACACCCAGTGCATCCATAGTGGAGTAGAAGGTAGAAGTGAAAATATGATAAGGACTGTGAAGCTTTGAGAGTATCAAAAAGATACACTCATCATCAGACTTTGTCTTTCCATAGACCTATAAAATAGATCGAAGAGACTTGAACTTCATCAAGAAGTCCTCAATACCAGTGAATGATTTAGGTACCAAGGAGGTGAACTCTGCATCTATCTGTAGAACCCTGAACTAATTCATTGTGCCAAACAAGGTGGAAAACTTGTTCCACATAGCCCTAGGTGTGGTCAAACCATCCAGGTGGAACAACAACCCATCTGAAATATTCAGTGCAATGAGGCCCATTGCCTCATCCATCCTATTTATCTACATAAGAGCCTCATAAGGCCTCTGCAGAATTGGTGGAGCCTCATCAAGGCATGACCATAACCCCTTTTCCATAAGCAATCTGGTCATATGTCCTTTCCAAGTGTGGTAGTTGTGAGGTGTAAGGCAGGTGATAGAAGAGTCTGTCATTAAGAGAAGAAGTAGACAGAAGTAGAATGGTCTTTTCTGAAGTAAATTATAGAAAGGAAAAAATACCCCCCATAAAGTATGATTCTATCCCCCGTACAGCAAAGAAGTAACTATTGAAAGCACAAAAAACTAGAAGAAAACCTGGACGCTAGATGCAGAGATCGAGGAAATAGAAGCCTCTACTTCAACACCAAAAATAGGAACTCTAATAGTTGAATCAACAAATAAAACCATCACCATTGTCTTGGGCTCAAAAAGAGCTTTTCGGTGATATTTCATTTTCTAAAAATTGATATCGTATGCAAAAGTTATGGCCAAAAAACCAACTGCATCTTCGAAAAAGGAGCTTTTTAGGAAAAACCAAAGAGGGGAAAAAATTTGATTGCCATTTGCACGTCACGGGACTGTCTCACCGGAAAATTTTGAAAAAACTATCGGGAAAAATTTAGGTCATTGGTAAAAATTTTCTCGGCAACTAACATCATTGGTGATGTCACCTGTGGCTTCCGGGTGGTGGTAGACGGGCAGAGGCGGTGCGCTAGGCGGCGTTGCCGACGGCCGGGTGGCAGTAGGGCGGTGGCGATGGCGCGGTGGCTGGAGTTGGGCATGGGCCAGGCCGTGGTGGCACGTTGGATGCACGGTGGTGACACGCTGGTGGTGTGGCTGACAGCACCTTAGAAAGCCCTAAATGGGGTGTTTTTCAAGATTTTTTTGAATTTTTGCGTGTCGTACAGCCTAGGAGGGAGAAATTTTTTTCCATAGGTCACTGTGGCCAAAAAACACAAATTTTATGTGAAAAGTTGATCTCCTGGGCCCTCTGAGCGCAATGGCAGCATCCATTTTTGCTCAAAATGCTCCATAAAAAAAATTCATCTCCAGATTGATGACAAAAACTTTGAAAGAATTGTAGCACCTGTAAAAAGTGCTAAAATTATTATTTTTTTCTTTTTTACAGGAAAAAAAGAAACAAAAAATAACATCCTGCAGAGAATACCAGATTTGAAAAAACTTGAAACCCTTAACCTAAAAAAACTACTTCATAAACATCAGAATAGGCAGCAGCAGGGGAGCTCTGATACCATGTAGAAGTTGAGAAATCCAACTTCACAATTCGCCAAGAACACCTGCATGCAAATGACCTGTTGCTGGAAGGAAGCAGAAGACACAAAAAGCAAAAGATTGGAAAATCTTAGCGGAGTGAGAGAAATTGTATTCCAATATTAAGTAAGTACATAATTACAAGAGTTCAACCTATAAGGTGAATGAAACCCTAAAAAAGGTAAAAAGCTAGGTTGCACATAATAATTAATATAAAAAATTAATTATATGCACCTAAGAGACAGCTTAAGTAAACTAGAGTAATAGACAACTTAATTAATTAAATCAAAGTGATCTAATTAATAAGTGTGAACATATAATTACTCTAACATAAACCATAGATGAAATCCATAATGCATTCCAGAATGTCATGTTGATATAATAGTCCAGCTAGGTGGACATGCTCAGCTTTGACTCTTTGGCATTCTAAACACTGGGTTATGTAAGCTATCACATCATGCTTAAGCCCTGGCCAAAATTACAGTGGTCTCAAATTGACAATCATCTTGTTTACCCCTAGATGACTTGAAAATGGAGTGCAATACATCTCCTCAAGTACCAACTTCCTTAAACCTACTCGGTCAAGAATATAGACCTTGTCGTGATATTTCAAAATGCCATCATCATCAAAAGTGTATCTATCAAAATGATAATTAGATGGATCAGTGTGTAAATCTGATTTGAACATCTCATAATGGTCATCTCTTGGAAGATTATGTATCACTCTCTCTCTGAGGTGTGTCCTAGAGGTCGAGATAGCATAAATGTGTCTCCTCCTACTAAGAGCATCTACCACTCTTTTCTCTTTCCCCTTGATGCACTCAATGCCAAAATCATGCTCGCTCATAAAATATAACCATCATCTCTGTCTAGCATTTGGATTAGATTGTGTGAAAATATATCTAAGTCCCATATGACCAGCCTTCAACTCGAATAGATTACCCAATAGATAATGCCTCCACATCTATAAAGCATGTATAATCACAACCAACTCTAAATCATGTGGTGAATATTTTATTTCATGTTGCTTTAACTTATGTGACTCATAAGACATTACTCTTCCATCCTGCATCAATACACCTCCAAGACCTTCACTTGAAGCATCTATAATCAGTATGAACTATCTATTGGGATTAGGTATGATCAAGATAGGTGTTGATGTGAGTTTTTGTTTCAATGACTAAAAATCCTTCTCACATGTTTATCTATTCATATCTCTTCCATTTTCTCTAAAGTGATGTAATAGAGCTGCAATGTTGGAGAGTCCCTCCACAAATTTCCTATAATAACTAGCAAGTCCCACAAATATTTTGAGTTCCCCCACATTCTTAGGAGTTGTTCATTCAAGAATAGCTTTTATCTTAGTAGGGTCTACTACAATTCCATCTACAGAGATGATGTGAACCATGTATTGAATATATTTCTGATAGAAAGAACAATTTGATAGCCTACCATAAATTTTCTTGTCTCTCAGACCTTATAAGACTATCTATAAATGTTCTTCATGCTCTTCCATATTCTTGGAATAGATAAAAATTTCATCAATAAATATTTCCACAAATTTATCCAAACAATCCCTAAAAACATTGCTCATTAGATTCTTAAAAGTTGCATGAGCATTCATTAACCTAAATAGTAGGGAAACAAATGTAATGCCCCACCTGGGAACCCTTGGAACACAAGGATAAAATATGCACTATTTTTTTTTGTTTTGAATATAAGGTATATAACATAAGCACCATGTTCTAAGTGAACCACATAAGCACCTCAAGCATGAAACACAACTCAAGGAACATTACGAACATCACATGTTCACACACAAGCAGAAGTCTTACAATAATTCCAAAGGTTCCGAAGCCACTAAACACATACTCAAAATGAAGAACACACATTCTCAAGATTTCCCTTCAAGGATTTTCACATCATTCATGAACCACAAAAGTTTATTCTGACAAGCATCCACAACTAACAAGAAGGGAGACAACTAACAATATCAATCCCATAACATTGATGTTCCTTTTAAGCCCAAATAGAGATTCCTATTGTGATTAGACATACAAGTTTATTTACCTTTCTATATATTATTAAAAGCAATAATTAATCATACAACCATAAAATAAAATCAATAAGGTCCACAAGGCATAGTAGGACCCGTAGGAATCCAAACCGGAAACACTTACAAAGTACCCATCTCCCAAAATTGTTTGTAAATCAACACTAAGAGGAGATGCTGGTGATCAAACAAATAAATTGATTTGGAAGGTGTAGACATTGATTGGTAGAGATATCAATCTATGACTAGTGAACTCCGAAAATAAGAGTCTCAATCTAGTGAGGGTGGACACATCAATCTAGATGAAGATGGTGATCTGCATAGGCTTGGATATGTGCAGATGTCGATCCAAAGTAAAAGACCTTCTAAGATAAAAACTATTAGTCTAGAGAGGGAAAAGATGTTAGTCCTAAAGTGGAGACATCAGTCTGCAAAGACATCATTGATTAGATGCAGGCTTTGATTGGTGAATCTCAACCCAAAACGCATAAAAATTGTAATAAGTCCTATGCTGATTGCAATTTACAGCTAACAAGAAACTAGCTCCACATTGTGGGGTACAAAAATAAAACACATCAAGGATATGATCACTCGATTACATCCATACAACATAAAATGAAAGCATGAAGGAAACTAGGCTAACCAATAACATCATGTGCATAATCAATGCATAAATATATACCAATGTGAATAGAGGTAAAATGGAATCACCTCTATTTAATGTAATGTATGGGGGAAATATGAGATTCACTCCTAAATCCAAATTCCCAAAGGAGAGATCCAATTTGATCAACCAAAAGGTTAATACACAATCAAATCAATCTATGGAGATTATGAAAGAGAGAGAAAAACCCTCCCTATGGAGAATTATGCTTGAAATCTGAAATAATTGAAATATAAGTACTAACCTCAAAATAGGGAAAATCTAGAAAATGCCAATTTCTGATGTATGTGTGTACTTTCGGGCAATTCTGCAACCTATTTTGGACTGGAAATGCCGAGATGAAGAAAACCCAGAAATCTTGTGTCTTTTCGACGACAGGTAGTCTTTAACCCTCATAAAAGGTCAAAGGCTACATTCTTTATTTGAAGGTTGATTCTGACTTTGTTCGTAGATCCTAGAAGTTTGCCAAAAAGGGTATCCAAATCTACTCTCAGATCCAAAATTCTGCACCTGTACCTGCAAGAAAAATGGTTTTGTTATTTGTTTGGGGGGTTTGCCTTGGTCAAACCCTGGTTTAGAATCAACCTTAATTTTGAAATTGAAATGGAGAATGCTAGCAAGTAGTAGAAGTAGATCTAACAATGGAGCTATGACATTCAATAGATATGCAATTGTATTTGAAATGTAATCAAGTATGTTGATATGAAAGATTGAACATAACATCAATAAATGTAAATCAAACTTCCATAATTGTATGCTTGGAATCCACCTTGAGGGAAGAATGAATGGATCTTAAAGATGCACAAAGGATCTTGAAGGAAGATCACACCATCATGATGGCTAGAACTAGGGTTTGAATGATGAATCTTGAATGCTTGAACCAAATCCCTTCAATAGATTGAATGCTTGAATCCTTGATCATCAATGGAGAACTTGGATGGAGAAGAGGACTTGAATGCTTGAATGGATGCTTGCTTGATCACCTTGAGAGCTTGAGAGAGGAGATTGCAAACTTGATGCCTTGATCATGAGATTGCTTGGAAACTTGATGGAGAAAATGAGAGAGGAAGGCCTCCTTTTATAGTGATCTAGGGAACAATCCTCTAGAGGGGCCACCTTGGAGAATTAAATCCCAATTAGGTCCTAAAATTTAGAAAATATACCTAGATTAAATGCAATTTGAGGATTTACCATTTTGAAACCCAAAATGGCCGACCCAGAGGTGGGAAAACAAATATCCCCGAAACTCGACACCCAGAAATCAAGGAAATTTGAAATCTGGACAGGGGATCAAGGACAAGCTGGAATCTGACCAATTCAGAGCTGAGGTTGATCCTGACTAGGTCAGGGTCAAGGTAGACTTTGACCCCATAAGGTCAACTTTGACCTTGTGGTCAAAAACCTCAGGATCCTGACCCAAAATGCTAGGAAATGTAGATTGGAGTGAAAATTAGGGATAGATAGAAGTAGAATGAGGAGAAAAAGTATGATCTAAGAAAAGAGCTAATTCCATGTGCTTGGCATGACCTAGACCACTCACTCGGAGGGCTAAACGCTCTTAACATGGAAGTGATTATATTTTAAGATGATACATTAAGCCCTCACTTTAGCAAGAGTATGGATTTGATGCAAACTCTTGGTAAAGGAGAAGGAAGAAGAGATCCTAGTGGATTCACAAAGAGATAAAATAACACTTAGCTAAGGGCACAAGCCCCCAGACTAAGGATTTGAACTCAACATACATGCACGAGGGTGCCAAAAGAACAAGGGTTAGTACAAACAAGTTACAACCCAAATCAATTAGCATAAGAAACCTTGCTAAGAAACATTTCTTATACTAACATCATATTTGGAAAGCTATCATAAAAGCATAAATGTTTACATAAGAAAGAAAAGAACAACCCTATAAATGACATAGCTTCATGATCTAGCCCTACTAGCATGAAAGCGAAAATAGATAAAGGGAAAAAGAGTGATCACCTTGCCTAGTAAGATGCCCACCTTACCATGAATCACCTTGGATGGAGAGCCCAACAGGTTCACCCATAAACTATGCTTGCAATTGCAATGCATCTTCTAATGGCTTCTGGAATACCCATAGATCTACCTTCTTGTATCACTATGAATATGAAATGCATGTCTCCTCAAGATTTAGCAACTTATGTGCGTTACCTTCGAAAGATTTAGCATATTGAAAATGTGTGTCTCTTCAGGATTTAGCAACTTATGTGTGTTACCATCCAAAATTTATCATATTTAAAATTGGAAATGTGTTTCCCTTCAAGATTTAGCAACTTATGTGAGTTACCTTCAGAGGATTTAGCATATTGAAAATTGAAAAATGCGTGTCTCTTCAGGATTTAGAAACTTATGTGTGTTACCTTCAGAGGATTTAGCATGTTGCAAAACAAACGGTTAGAAAAAAAATTCATAATATAGAACAAGGGAGACCGTATATATGCCCCCCTCCTTAATATGGAAAAAACATACTATTTTGAGATGTTAAGGAAAGAAAAGAACAGGATAAAGCCTTCTTCAACATCAAGACAATATCCATAGACAACACCCAGTCCAAGCCAAGAAGGTCTTAGCTCCTATGAGGCCATGGAAGGGATGAATGCAAAGAGATATCATGCAAGAAGTGAAAAAGTAAACCTTGTGAGGGATAGCACACTATTCAGTTTCCAAGGTGAGAGATATATCAACCATGGAAACCCAATGTCAAACAATGAAAGAGATTGTGATCAAGGACAAATATCCTCAATGCAAACCAAAATTTTCATGTATGAATGGATATCACATAATAGATAGATACTGCTTAACCAAGGAAAGAGGTGAATCCTAGAAAGATAGAAAAGAAGGAGATGACATCCTTGCCCCCCAAGTGTAGGAAAAAAGATTAAAGGGGACCTATTATATCAATTGCAACACTATGAAAGACAACGAGCCCCAAAGTATTAGGCTACCATTGTTTACATAATGTGGAGCTCCATAATAGGAACATAAATGTTATTTAGAGAAAATAGGATTGAAATAAAACTCATTGCCACATGATATATAAATAACATTACTATCAATGAGCTGCCTAATCTTATAATGTAAAGCTTGACATTCATTAGTAGAGCGATCATGAAATCTATGATATAAACAAAAAGGAAGAGTCTTCAAGTGTGGACTACGTTTCTTTTTGCGTTTAGGTCTAGTAATCATCTTAGCATGAAGGAGTTTAGGCAAAAGAACTTCTTGGTCAAAGTCCTTCATAGTTTCATCATGTTTTAAAGTGTTATTTGAGATGTTGTTAACATTTATTTGTTGTTGAGGACTAAATCCCAATCCATAAGAATGCTCATGCCCCCCAGTGTGTAAGGGCATTTGAATTCCCTGTTTATGCTTACTAGGACCATAACAAGGAAATGATAACCGGGACCATAACAAGGAATCCTTTTTTATCAAGGAAATGATAACCATGACCATAACAAGAAGCCATATCAGAAGGAGTCAATGGAACCTCAGTAGTCACAATATCATCCTTAGTAGATTTGATAGATTCATTGTGGGTAGAAGCAGTGACAAAGTTATTACAAAGGGGTTTAGAAGTAAAAACTTGTCGAAATTCTCTTTGTTGCTTCATAAAATCAAGATCATTAACCTTATACTCTCTAATAAAGTTAGGAGTAAAATCCAAGGATCCCCAATCATTGTCAGGAAGAGCATTAGAGGAAGAAGGATTACTATTAGAAGTAGGAGTAGTGTGAGTTTGAATATTTAGACAAGGATTAGGTGCATCATCTGCATGAAGTGAATACATCTTGTTATTATGTATAAACTTGACTTTATGGTGAAGGGTGGAAGGAATGGCATGCATCTCATGCAACCAAGGTCTACCCAAAAGAAGGTTATAATTGAGAGGTCCAGGCATAACATGAATAGGTGTATTCAGGATGACCAGTCCTACTTTGATAGGTAAGGTAATGATGCCTAAAGTGTTCTTAGAAATGTTATCAAAGCCACGTATAGGAACATTGTCAGGTTGAATAGTTGAAAGATCAGCTTGAATCACTTTGAGCATGTCCATGCTACAAACATTAAGCCTAGATCCATTATCAATCAAGTTCTGACGAATGATACTTTTATTGATACAAAAAAACAAGCATAAGAGCATCATATTGATTCCAAACTTCTTTAGAGGGTAAATCCTTTTGAGTAAATACAATATTAGGAGGACCCGAGGTAGCATGCATGCATTGTAAGAAGTTATTAATGTTCTCTTGATTAGGAGGTGGAGTGGGAAGAATTTCTAGAGCTTTTTGCAAGGCTTCATAGTAGGTAGGTGAAGTTTGAAGAAGCTCCCATAAAGAAATCTTGGCAAGAGTATTTTGCAATTGGGTTATCAAATCATACTCCTTACTAGGAAGATGAGGTGGAGGAGAAAGAATAGGTTGAGAAGGTGGCAAAGAAGTAGAAACCACCGGATTAGGTTGAGGGTTATTCCTTGTACGATATGTGTGAGCTATAGAATCTTGATCATTGAAAGACTCCATAGGTTTACCTTTGATAGTAATGTGAGGAAAACCTTTGACAGTCAACAAGGGTTTAGGATAAACCATTTTAGTTGTCTCAACACTACAAATAGATTCAGAAGAAGGAAGAAAAGAGGACATCCTAGGAGGAGATGAGGTAAGATCTTGATTCTCCATAGGATAATCACTAAAAGGGAGAGAATTAAGGGAATTCATATCATTCTCCACTAATGCCTCATCACTAGAAGGAATCTCAAATGGAGGTAAAGCATCTATGATATCATCTTCTTTCACTAAAATGTCTGCATAAGGGGAGTGTGTTTTAGAAAAAGAGTTATCATCATGTATGAATAAATCACCCTCTTGTATCAAATCTTCTTTGCGAGGAGGGGATAAATCAATGTCGTTATCCAAGGGATCATCCACAATGGTTTCATGAGGAAGAGAGTAATCAACATCCAAATCCAAAGGTTCATCCCAAATAGGAGGATTATCATCCCTACCAATAAAGCACATTTTAGGATCCCTAGAGGGGAAATAAGGTAAATTATATTCTAAAGTAGGCTCACAGAAAAGACATGTATTAGGAGAAGAATTAAAATCAATCCTCAACTCATCTCCATAAAGATAAATATGATGGAGAGATAGATTAAAGTCATCTTCTTTCTCTAATACATCCTTACAAGGTAATTCAAGAGAGGAAAAAGCAACATCACACACACTAGATAAAATCTTTCTAGGTGTAACATCATGAAATGTTAAGGTAAGAGGAGAATGTTGTGTAATCCCAAAAGTTATAGAAGAATTTTTGGAAAACACTTGAAATAACTTGTGCAAAATGATAACAAATAAAGAAATGCATAGAAAATAGATCTAGATATATCCCAATGCATTCAAATGAAACTTATAAGCATGGAAAAGGAAATCAAACACAATAGGGCATATAATTCCACAAAAGAAAGGGGTAAGTGTGTCGGGTTCACCAAAATGAATAGAGGTAAAATGGAATCACCTCTATTTAATGTAATGTAAGGGGGAAATATGAGATTCACTCCTAAATCCAAATTCCCAAAGGAGAGATCCAATTTGATCAACCAAAAGGTTAATACACAATCGAATCAATCTATGGAGAATATGAAAGAGAGAGAAAAACCTTATATTTCCCTATGGAGAATTATGCTTGAAATCTGAAATAATTGAAATACAAGTACTAACCTCAAAATAGGGAAAATCTGGAAAATGCCAATTTCTCATGTCTGTGTGTACTTTCAGGCAATTCTGCAACTTGTTTCGGACTGGAAATGCCAAGATGAAGAAAACCCAAAAATCTTGTCTTTCTGATGATAGGTAGTCTTTGACCCTCATAAAAGGTTAAAGGCTACATTCTTTATTTGAAGGTCGATTTTGACTTTGTTCACAGATCCCAGAAGTTCACCGAAAAGGGTATCCAAATCTACTCTCAGATCCAAAATTCCGCACTTGTACCTACAAGAAAAATGGTTTTGCTATTTGTTTGGGGGGTTTTCCTTGGTCAAACCTTGGTTTGGAATCAACCTTAATATTGAAATTGAAATGGAGAATGCTAGCAAGTAGTAGAAGCAGATCTAACAATGGAGCTATGACATTCAATAGATATGCAATTGTATTTGAAATGTAATCAAGTATGTTGATATGAAAGCTTGAACATAACATCAATAAATGTAAATCAAACCTCCATGATTGTATGCTTGGAATCCACCTTGAGGGAAGAATGAATAGATCTTGAAGATGCACAAAGGATCTTGAAGGAAGATCACACCATCATGATGGCTAGATCTAGGGTTTGAATGATGAATCTTGAATGCTTGAACCAAATCCCTTCAATAGATTGAATGCTTGAATCCTTGATCTTCAATGGAGAACTTGGATGGAGAAGAGGACTTGAATGCTTGAATGGATGCTTTCTTGATCACCTTGAGAGCTTGAGAGAGGATATTGCAAACTTGATGCCTTGATCATGAGATTTCTTGGAAACTTGATGGAGAAAATGAGAGAGGAATGCCTCCTTTTATAGTGATCTAGGGCACAATCCTCTAGAGGGGCCACCTTGGAGAATTAAATCCCAATTAGGTCCTAAAATTTAGAAAATATACCTAGATTAAATGAAATTTGAGGATTTACCATTTTGAAACCCGAAATGGCCCACCCGAAGGCAGAAAAACAAATATCCCTGAAACTCGACACCTAAAAATCAAGGAAATTTGAAATCTGGACAGGGGGTCAAGGAAAAGCTTGAATCTAACCAGGTTAGGGTCAATGTCAATCCTGACCAGGTCAAGGTCAAGGTCAACTTTGACCCCATAAGGTCAACTTTGACCTTGTGGTCAAAAACCTCAGGATCCTGACCCAGAATGCTAAGAAATGCAGATTGGAGTGAAAATCAGGGATAGATAGAAGCAGAATGAGGAGAACAAGTATGATCCAAGAAAAGAGTTGATTCTAGGTTCTTGGCATGACCCAAATCACTCACTCAGAGGGCTAAATGCTCTTAACATGGAAGTGCTTCCATTTTAAAATGATACACAATGTTATTGAATGGAGTGAGATCTCAAGCCCCAAGTCTCTATAGCTAGAGGAATTCTATCCTTGTACACCGGTCCCCAATAGTGGTATGGTAATGCAATGCCACCCTACCATGTGGAACCCATAGGCCCACCCCACTATTCTTGTAGAGATAGTAACCCATCCGCAAACACAAGATATACACACAAGAAAGGAAAGACAATAGTCCAAGTATAAACACTAAGATGCAGAATACAAGGAACATGAAGAGCCCTCAACATGTGATCCAAAGCAATACACAAAGGTGAAAATTAAAAAACACATGGAGAACACTCAACATGTGGGTCAATATCCAAGTACAACCATAAATCTACATCATCATAATATAATTAGGGTACTACTCAGTACTAACATGGCTATAGTGCATGAACTCAAGGTGGAGTATCATTACTTGGCTTTTATTAGCCCAAGTAGTATCGAGTCTCAGGTAAACCTCTATAGACAGACATACATTAGTACATATCTCAAGTCAACACCCTTAGACAAAAAAATATAGACTCATCTCTAGGAAACACCCTTAGGTGGTGAGGCAGTCATATTAATTCTCTTTTGTTTTTATAATGGCTTTCACCCAAAGTTAATTTATTAGGTTTTCTCTTTATTAAGAACTCCTTCATGTGGCCTATACCAACCACCTAAGGGTTGGGATCCACACAAGGAGCTCCTCAACTTCACTACCCAAACACCAAAAATATTCATATCATCACAACAATGAGGCACCAAGAATAAAGCAAACACACATAATGCAATAAGGAAAAATCCATAAACCCAAAATACACATGGGACTCAATTGGTCTCAAGTTGAGAGTATAGATCACTTGAACCTTGGCATAGGAGCATAGCTCAACTACATGCATAGATGTGGTCTCAAACACCTTACATCCACATACCAAATGTGAGCTCAAACTCAATTATGGAGTGTGCCCACATAAGACAAATAAGAAACAATAACCAAGATAACACCAAAGGCTCAAAGTCAAGCTTCCATCAAAATATGAGAAGCTCTCAATCAGTCACAAGCTGAGAGTATGGGTCTCTCAAGATCCTTTCAAGTATGCATAGCTTAACTATTCTCAAGGATGTGGTCTCTAACACATGCATCAACAAACCCAAGGCAAAACCAAAAGAAAGCATAAAAGGCTGAAAACCCAAGGCAAGAAGGTTATGCACAAGCATGCTCTATTGGCCTCATCACTAAGAGCATGGATCCCAAAATGGTCCAACAGATATACAAAAGATGTCAACATCCCTAAATATCCCAATATTAAACTCACATACCAAAATAAAGTGAGGAGCTTAAAACCATAAAAATATCAATTTTTAGCAAAATTTGGCAAGATACAAAAATCAACATTTGAGCGATGAAAGGGCACTTTCAGATCAAAATATAAAAATAATCAGACTGCTCTATAACTATTCTAATTCTACGAACCTACTCCTTTTAGTAGGGACTACTAATTCAAATATTAAAATTAGGCCAAACATGGCAATTGACAGATTCTGGATGGCATGCAAAATGAGGCACTAACAAAAAGCCCAAAAAATCAAACATCAAAGAAATTGATGAAATTAAAACCCATTGGTCTAAATCCACCCAAAAAAACATTTCTCAAATAAAGTTCCAAATCTAGGCACTTCACAAAAATTCAGCAACATAACATTACCAAAATCTCAAAAACTACATGGGAAAACATATAAATACTGACACCCACCCTACTGAGTGGAGGAATCAAACACAAATGTGGGGGAATGCTAATTCTCAGTCCACGGTCCTATTGAAATTTATTTCATTTGAAACAACAAAGTAAATTGAGAGGTCCAAAAAGCCCTACCTCTCATGAATGGTAAAAACCAAGAAAGGGGAGAAAATAATGAAGACACCATTGAATCGGATGAAACCTTCGGTGAAGTAGATAAAATTTGATATGATGCCAATGAGCCACTCCATGCTAAAATTGGATAACCAGAGAAAACACAATGATCAATTCTCTAAAATGCTCACAAGAGGGTTTTAGCAAACTTCCCAATTTCTCAAATCACAATATGAGAAGTGAGTGTAAAAACTCACCTTTTGACATTATAAGCACTTTTCTAAAAGTGACTTATAAAATGGATTATTAAAATAATTAAATAATTAGTTGTCCCTTTTACCAAATAAATAAATTGATCCCATATGGTTGGAATCCAACTATGACAAATTAGCCGGTAAATAAAATTAAATATTAAAATCCTCCAAAATCATTAAAAATTAAAAAAATTAATTTAAAATCTTTTGCGACAACTGTAGAGCTCTACATGCACAGACAGGCTCATGGGTCTAATAAAAAATGCAACATGAATTTGGATTTACCAACATGAACCAGAGGGAATAATAATATAACATGGGTATGTCATCCACATAGGGACGACATTAGCTCAATATGCAAGGCCAAAGCTACTATCTCCTGGTTCCACTGTCGGGGATATAGGCACACACTCAATTCCTATAGCTTAGGATGAATGTGTTTGGTACTTGTTCACTAAATATGCAAACATCAAGTGTAGATTCTCAATATATATAAATATTTGAAGCACATAAACACAAGATAATTACAGTGAAGGAGAGCAGTACATCATGTAGATCTCACGAACGAGTGACTACAAATCCATCTCACTTTGTACCAGCACCAAGGGAAAAATGCATAGAAGTGGTGCGGTAGAGGAGTACAAATCAATTAATTACATTAATATTTCATTTAATTTAAAAACATTTAAATAAATCATTTTATGATAATATAACATCAATCAGTGAAAGTAAATGACTAAGATATCTAATAGCATAAGGCACCATATAATCAATGAGTCCAGTGACATCTTCTTGATACATAATATCTAAAAGCATCATCATGTAGATATAATTAAAACACTAACAATAATATAATATAGCAGATGAACCATCAATGTTTTAGTAACCACAATCAGGTACAGTAATCAAATGCATCACATAGTGCAACCATTGATCACATCACATGGGTACTCATGGAAATAACAATGTGATACAATCAAATTCTAGATAACCACTAGCACATACCTCAGTGAAACTGTCAAATCACATCACAAACCAAACAAGGAAGAAACCAATCATAACCACAACAACAACAATCTCAAAATGAACACGAGAATCAATCGTACTGGGTGCATCTCACAATGCCAACATAAAATTATAACATTAGAATAGTCATTGCATCACAAGATCAGGTCAACTAATTGTAATACCCCAAAAATGGGCTATATGTTCATTAACCTCCTACATCTACAAATCAAACGAAATCAACATCGAAGTCCTAATCTAAGGCACATCTAAACATCATCGAATCCTAATTGATTATCCTAAATTCTGCATCGGGGAATATTCCTAGCAATATTCCTAATTATCTTAATTATCTTTAATTTAATGATTATTTGGTGATAAATCACATTTATCCTAAGTTTGATTAATTAAATATTTTCATATTTAATTAATTAGATTTAATATCTTGCCACTTAATTGTGTAATTAAATTTAATTCTATCTATTATTAATTGTATTATTTAATTTTGACAATAAATCCAATATCCTATGAATAATTGATTAAATTCTTATTTAATTGATTAAAGTGAGTTGTCATTATTTAATAATATAGTTTTTAATAAAAGTTTGATAAACTAGTTAATTAACCCATAAATTAATTATTTTATTTCAAAAATCAGTTAAGTTGAGAATAAATCACTTTATTTATTTATTAAATCATAATTATCCATGTGCACATTCAAGGACCAGTTAAACTCAAATTGGAAAATCAATGCAAGTTAGCTTTTTGAAACTCAACATCTTTTTGAGTTTTAAAGTTGATCTAAACTTCTAATTCGAGTTGAACTGTGCTTTTGCATGACTTTTGTGACTTAATTATCTTTATTTAAAAATAACTCAAAAATCAACCTGAGTTATTTGAGTGATTTATGACTTTCTTCCATGCACCTCCAAAGCCCTAGATTTCTATAAAACCAAGGCTCAGCTCTTCATAATTCATCCACAAATTTGCACAATCACGCTGGAGAATTGGAATTGGGAAAATCAAAGCTCTTGCGAATTGACACCTTTGTGAGATCAATCTTGTTTTTATATTCATTTAGATTCATTTTCATATCATTTTCTAGATTAGCATTGCATATCAATTTTCATATTAGCATAGATTCATATCAGTTTTCATCATATTATTGCATAGAAAATACCAAAAAAATAGATTAATTGCATTCATATTTCATATTAGTTTGGCATTCAAATCCTTCATTTAGGTGTCGTCTAGGTCACTGATCTCGATAACAATTTAAAAACATTAATCTGGCACCTACTAAAAGGCAGTAAATCACTTGGTTAGAGTAGATTTCAATTTTGCACGATTTTGATTATAGCTAACCTCTAATGTTTTACTGAAGTGTTGTGTCTATAGATCAGGTACAAAATTCACACACACATTTTTGGTGCCCACCGTGGGGCCCTAAAACAGGTTTCCAATTCAATTCTATCAATTTTTGTGTTTTTCTCCTCGATTTCTATGCAAAAATATGATTTTTATTTTTTATCCGTACAATCTTCGTATGAGTTTCTGACAAAAGTCATATGATTTTGAACCCACTATTGTACGATAGTTGACCGAGTGTCATTTCATTAGGCACCCACTATCGTATGGTAAGAGACCCACTGTCGTACAAGTTTTGGCATTAGGTTTCAACTGTCATCTGGTAAGAGACCCACTGTCGTACGAGTTTCGGCATTAGGTTTCAATTGTTGTATGGTAAGAGACCCACTGTTGTACGAGTTTCGATAACAGATTTCAATTATCATTATATTTTTGCAGGCAGTTTGTCAGATTTGATTTTTGGATTTTGACTGACAACTAACCCTAACAATTGAAATTTACTATTTCTGATTGATTTCTACTGGTTTTGATTGGAAAAAGTGCAAGAATTGCTCAAAATCAGGTAAACATCTACTAAGCGCGTTGCGAGGATCTCAGGTATTCCACTTGCGCTGATAATATTTTGATTTGGGGCTTAAAATAAATCTCTCGTGTGTCTAGCTTGGGTGATTCTTTTCATGCTTTTGTTCTATGCACTTGCATAATTGATACTAGGTTGTGATCCCTTAAGGATTCATTAAGTAGTCTTAGATACTTGTGATTGATCTTGATTGCTATCTTGGGTTATTGGACTCGCTTATCCACCGGCCCCTCATTCTACCCCATGGTTGCAATCTCAGCACCATAAAGGGGAGGGGTCAACAGGACAAAAGCGTTAAGTGTTCCACTTGGCAACCCCTTTGTGCTTTTAGGAACTCACTTGTTTTCTAAGTTGGGGACTCATTTTTAGCTTGTGTGAGGTGTTAAGTGTTCCACCTTGTGGACTCATCTCATATTCGCTTTAAGCGTTAAGTGTTCCTCTTTCTGCTTTTTGGATACTTTTGGTAGATTTACTTTTGGAAACATACATCTGTGCTCACATAGGAATTAGGCCCTATGAACACTATTCATGATTCTTAAGAGATTGGATTCCCAGTGAAATCCTTCTTGATGATAGAATCCTTGTAGGTAGGGAGGATACTTAGTGCATTTCACATTCAACTTGGTTAGTGCGTCTTCTCTTATTGATTGATACATTCTCTCCCAGGAGAGGTTGATAGATCACATGGGGTTGACATCACGAGCTTTGGTGAATCAAAATTGGTTAGTACATCTTCCCTTATTGATTGATACATTCTCTCTCTGGAGAGGTTGATAGATCATGTGGGGTTGATATCATAGACCTTGGTGAAGCAAAACTTTGTCTTAGCATGTCAGATTTATCTGTCTGCTTTGTTTGGGTTAAAAGTGAAGAGGCATCAAAACCTTGGATCTGGAGCTAAGTCCCCTTGTGGTATCTACTGTGAGTCACCTTTAGAGAGGGTTAACCATAGAGGACAATCCCTTCACAGGGAAAACTGCATTGACAGAACCTCAAGCGATAATAGCCATTTTCACCGTGGTAGTGACAACCGCTATATAAATGTCCTTGTGGAAGAAATCTCCATGGGTATGGTTCATTGTTGGGTTGTCAGATCTCCCTAGCAGCTCTTGAAGATTAAGTTCTCAGACTATGTCAAAACCCTGGTGCACTGGGATTGGAGTTCACCCCTTTGGATCATAAAAGTTGCAGAGTCAAACCATTACTAAAAACCCTAGCAAGGCCAAATTTTCATTTTATAGGGTATATGTGTGTTATTGCAAAACATTTTTGGAACATACACAATTAGCGCTTTTGAGGATTAGAACGAATAAGTCACTTGGTTGTTCATGTGCAAGGTGGCTTTTGCCCTTGTTCATTGTTTTTAGACATGCTTGAAATCACTTGTTTGCTATTTTACATGCTTGTTTATCTATCTGGTTATTGAAAATGAACAAATCTATTACAATCCTCAAATCTGGACAATACAATTTGCAAACAATTCAAATCTGAAAACTCAAAATTTGCAAAATCTGAAGTAAAATCCTTTTCTGGAGTCAAAAGTCATCTCAGGAGGTCAGAAAGTCATACGAGTTTCCATCAAGTGTCATTTCATTACAACCCATCTGTCATATGATTGAGTACCCAGTGTTGTACGAGTTTCCATGCCAACAAATTCTCAAAGTCAAAATCTTGCAATTGTCGTATGAGATTTTCAACTGTCATTTCATTGCTACCCAACTGTCGTATGAGATTTTCAACTGTCGTTTCATTGATACCCAACTGTCGTATGATGACCCACCTAGTGTCATACAAGTTTTGATGCCAGAAAATTCTAAGAGTCAAAATCTTGCTTGCAATTGTCGTACGAGTTTTGCAACTGTTGTTTCACAGCATACCCACTATCGTACGAGTCTGCAGAGTGTCATTTGGGAAATTTTTGAAAGTTGTCAAAAAATTGTCAAAATTGCTAGATATTTAGCTTTTTTAGCCTAATTTTAGAACCTGTCGAACGAATCACTATGTCAGGAACAGAGCAGTAGCTATTAAGAATCCAATCATTTTCCTAAAGTGGCCTTTTGAATTCGATTCAACCTTCTATTTAATTGATTTGAGTCTTTATCATCTCGTGTCAAAACCTTGTCATAACTATCAACCTTCAATCAATCATCAAAATGACTAAGTGTTATGATATCTTGTCCGCTATCTTTTGGGAACCTACCCATACATCCAGGGCATAGTATCCTTCATCCATGTCTAATCAAATCTTCAAAATCAATCAAACCTTGACAAGGTTGCATCATCTGATCATCTTGATTCAATTCATTCTTCAGTTATCTGGATCTTATTCTTTTGTTTCACTTGAGGTGAATGGTGGAGACTAGAGCTTCCTCTCACAAGAAATCTATCACCACTCTCCAAGCTCCAACTCTTAAGCAACTCATCAATTCTAGTCTTTACAAGGATAACGGTCTTGGCAACTATCGATTGAAATCTGGTTACATACCTCCTCCATCAACTCACGGAGGTACTCAACATACCCCTCATCAATCTAATCCAAGGAGTCCACAAACTCCTACCATGTCTCAAGCAGGGACAAATTTTGGCTCTCAAAGAGCTCAATCTCAACATGGTGTAGATCAGGAACCCACACCTGAATAAATTGCTCAATATCAAAATGATGATAACTTCAAACGAATGATGAAGCATTTCTTGAAAGAAGATAGAGAAGCATACTTTTTACAACTAGCTCATCAAGGAGCTAAACTTGCTCCCAACTTTAATGTTGAAGATATCATTACACATGAGGAAGAAACTCCACTCACAGCTATGACAAAATAGATACATGCTTTACAAGTCAAATTTAATAGCCTTGAGAAAGAAAAGGAACCCAAAGAGTTCTCCATGGAAGCTCTATGCCCTTTTCCTTTTGACAAAAACTTGTATATGCCACCATTTCCAAAAAGAGTGGAGATGCCAAAGTATGATAAGTATGATGGACAATCTGATCCTCAAGATCATGTCAGAGAGTTTTGTATGCAATCCATGGAATTCATGCATGAACCAACCTATCTGATGCGTCTCTTCCCTCGATCTCTAGGGGGAGCAGCCATCCATTGGTTCTCTAGACTGCCTTCTACTATCAAAACTTTTGAGGATTTGATCAAATTGTTTTATCAACAATACTCCTATAATATTTAGCACTCGGTCACCATGATCGATATCTGTAATCTCAAGCAATATCCAGGGGAACCATTCCTAACATTTCTCAAGAGATGGAGGAAGAAATTCTCTCTATATGCCAGACCTATTCCAGAAATAGAAAAATTGGAAATCTTCATCAACAACCTTGTTCCAGAAATCAATTATCCTCTACAAATGCAAGATCATACATCTTTTGACAAGATGGTGGATAATGCTATCAAAATAAAAAAAGTGCTTGTAAAAAAATGAGAAATCACACTTCAAAAAGACAAGTACGAATCAGGATCCAGTTCTAAAGACAAGAACAAAAATTGGAACAAGAACAAAGGCATTGTCACAGATGGTGTTGTTGACACTGTCCATGCCCCATCAAAGGCACCAGCCTACAATCTCACTCTTGGTACTCAAGCCATTAAAGCCTCAGAGCAAAAGTCTTCTCAACCATCTCAAAGGAAGCCAGAATTCAAAAAATGGGATAAACATAAAAAATTTACTCCTCTAGGAGAGTCTTTAGAATCAGCTATGAAAACTCTACTGGCTGATAACATCATCTCTTTACCACCAATCTGACTGAATGCTCAGGACCCCAAACCGATATGGTGGAAGGAAAATGAATTCTATGATTTCCATTGGAGTAAAGGTCACAAAACTAGTAGTTGCTATCACTGGAAGCATACCATTCAAGATCTAATCGATAGTGGAGATATCACAATTGACAATCCCACAAGCAATAATGATCATACAACATTCACAGAACCATTTCCAAAACATGGTCAAGAAGTTTCAAATTCTCAGCCTAATATGGGGGCAAAAGTCAACTATGCCTACCCTGGAAATAATGCTGTCATCAATATGGTTGAACCATGTCTCTCTAAAAATTGCAATGTCATCACAATTGTACAAAGAGATAGAAATCATTCCTCAGCTAATGCAGTTACTCGATCACAAGCTCAAATGCATCTGAAAGGACAAATCCCAGATTCATCAAATGTCCCTAAGGTGCCCTTCAATCTTTCATCTACTTCTAAACAGAAGGCTGCTTCCAAATCTTCCAATCCAAAGGATACAAGGCCTACATCTTATAGCATTGTTCAACAACTCCAGCACACTAATGTGAAAATCTCCATGTTTGAGTTGCTTCAAATATCTCCAGCTCATAAAGCCATTCTTGATAAAGCTTTTCTCGGTTCCAATGTTCCTGATGACCTTGATTTAGATAGGTTCCAGACTATGGTTGGACATCTTACATCTCCGCAATATATCTCCTTTTCAAAGGAAGATGACAACTCCTTGAGTCACCCACATAATCAACCTTTGCATATAGAAGTCTTGATCCAGAACCATAGAGTCAAATGTGTGTTGATAGATGGGGGTGCTGGCCTAAACATTTGTTCTTACAGCCTGATCACACAATTGGGATTTTCAGAGTTGGCTATTGATCCTAGAAAGAAAATAACTATCAAGGCCTATGATGAACAAGAAAGATCTTCTAAAGGCACCATTGTCTTACCTGTCAGAGTGGGTCCAGTTATCAAAGATTCCATCTGTCAAGTGCTTGATCTACCTTTGGCCTACAATGTCCTTCTAGGGAGACCATGGATACATGAAATGCAAGCTATTCCTTCTACATACCCTCAATGTTTAAAATTTCCTTATGAAGGAGTAGAGGTTACTATCCCTGGAGATCTGAATACAACTTGCAACACCTTGAAGGAAAGTGCAGATAAGCTTGTACCTAATAACAAAGAATCTTCCATTGAACCAACTAAGGAAGCATCCACATCTAAAATGGAAGATCTTGCAAAAGAGGTTAATATCAAAGAAAATAGTATGGGAGAATATACTATTGAGCCAGTCTTATCTTTGACATCTCTCCCTATCTCGCCTAAATCTTATGGGCAATCTTTGAAACAATCCAAACCAGACTCTAAAGAACCTCTTGAAGCATATAAAAAGAATTTTGTAGCAGAACAAGTATCCAAGCAAGAATTTGAAGAGGATGAGGCTGTGCTATAATGGCTATACAAAGATGAACCTAAATCTCAAGTTGTTCAAACTGCTGACTCTGCAGTCTCCAAACTCCCTTCCAAGTCATATGGTCTAGGAGATAAATTAATAGCTAAGATGGGATATTCAGGTAAAGGACCTCTAGGAATCAGAGGAAAAGGTCTTGAGGCACCTCTCCCACATATTGGTAGAGAAAATAAAAACAAATTTAGCTTAGGTTTTAAGAAGAAACCCTATCACCTCAAAGGTAATTGCTCTCATGTCATAGAGCAGATCGCACCAGGGGAACCTCTTCTTAAGAAAGAAGAAACAGAACCATCAGATAGTGATTCAGATAGTTCACAACTCATCCCCTATGAAAAATTTCCTAAAGAGATCAAAGACCTTCTTGATGATAAAGATGATCCTATCAAAAGTATTAATGTAGTAGAAACACAAGAACCAGCTAATCTCAAAAACAATCAAGAAGAGGGAAGTGGTAGTGATTTTGAGATAGATTCTCATGAGTATGAATACAAATCAAAATCTGAGGGTAACCCTTCTTGGGGTATTCACCCTGATTTTACTCATGTTCTAAGATTTCCTAGAGATCCTAAATCAAAAGATTAATCTAATGACTATGAATGGGGAGCCATTCCAGAACCAGATGAGCTTATCATAGAGAAACATGTTGATGTTATTCACCAATATGCACCTCAAACCAATGTAAGTCTAGAGCGAAATGATGAACCTATCAAGTCTGATCCACCTATGGCTGAATTGCACTCCCACAATGACATTGAGCCTATTCATGAAATGGATGTCTTAAGTTGTAGTATCACCTTTGAACTCAAGTGTCAGGTTAGGACCAATGATGATAGATCCATATCCGTAAACACTATCTCCCAATCTTTCCCTACTTTGACTATCAAATATCCAGAACTTACTGATCAAGCCTCCATGAATCTGAGCCATGGTATTTATACCTTCCCGAATGACTATGCCCTTGCTTGCTACCTCAATGTAGTTGAACCTATGAGTATTTCCATCAGTGAACCAAGCATCAGCATGACTGAGTCAGACATCAAATATCTTAGTCAGAAAAACAAGAATAAAAAGAAAAAGAAAAAGAGTTCTGAGGGTGAAAACCACTTTGTGGCAGTCTCAGAACCTACAAAAGTAAAAATAAAAGACATATCCAAAGGTGAAAACCTCTCTAAGGTGCCTAAGGATGAGATATTTGATGTCCTTCCGAGTCATTTATAGGATAGATCTCCAGTTCTAATTGAGCCCACTCAATCCATCAATTTGGGTACAATAGAGGAACCACAATTGGTACATATAGCACAATCATTATCAGAAGAAGAGAAGAAAAAATTTACAACATTCCTAATAGAGAAGAAGATCAAATTTGCATGGAAACATTCAAATATGCCAGGATTGGATCCCAATCTTATAATGCATCATTTATCTATTGCTCCAAATGTCAAACCTATCAAGCAAAAATTGAGAAAGATGCATCCTCACGTTGCACTCTTGGTAAAAGCTGAATTAGAGAAGCTCCTAAATGCCGGATTCATCCAAGTTATTGACTATGTAGAGTGGATCTCTAATATTGTACCTATTTCTAAACTAGATGGGTCAATCAGAGTGTGCATAGACTTTAGAGATGTGAATAGAGCATGCCCTAAGGATGACTTTCCACTACCTAACATTGATATGATAGTGGACATGACTACGGGTTTCAAGATGTATTCCTTAATGGATGGTTTCTCTGGATATAACCAAATAAAAATTGCTCCAGAGGACCAAGAGAAAATTGCTTTCACATGTGCATGGGGCACCTTCTGCTAGAATGTCATGCCATTTGGGCTTAAAAATGCTAGAGCTACATATCAGAGAGTGATGACATCTATTTTCCATGACATGATGCATCGAACCATGGAAGATTATGTTGATGAAGCATTAGCAAAATCTATGATTAGAATTGAACATCTAAAGGACTTGAGCATGATCCTAGACAAAATGGAAAAGATTAGTCTCTGACTAAATCCTAAGAAGTGTGCTTTTGGTGTCACTTTTGGAAAGCTCTTAGGATACACAGTTTCAAAGAAGGGCATTGAAGTTGATCCAGCTAAAGTCAAGGCTATAATAGAGATGCAACCTACCATGAATATCAGTCAAATGAGGACGTTGCAGGGAAGAGTTCAATCTATCAGAAGATTCATATCATAGCCAGCGGACATATCCCAGCCTTTTACAAAAACATTACATAAAGGTGTGACCTTTGCATGGAATGAAGAATGTGAGAACAACTTTAACCATATCAAGAAGTATCTATCAAATCTACCTATCTTGATGCCTCCTATTCATGGGAAGCCATTAATCTTATATGTCTCCGCAATAGCCAGATCACTGGGGGCATTGCTAGTGCAACATGATGAAGAGAAAAAGGAAAGAGCCATTTATTATATAAGTAGAACATTGGTGGCATATGAAAAGAACTATTCTATGATTGAGAAAGCTTGTCTCTTTGTGATCTTTGCATCACAGAAACTAAGACACTATATGTTAGCTCATACCACGCATCTAGTAGCAAAAATTGATCCACTAAAATACCTACTCAGCAAGGCTGCCCTCACAGGTAGACTGGCTAAATGGGTCATGCTTCTAAGCGAATTTGACATTGAATATGTTGAAAGAAAAGCTATAAAAGGTCAAGTTATTGCTGATCAACTAGCGGATGCACCCATGTTTGATGACACACCAATGCAAATGGAATTTCCAGACTCCTCTATTATGCACCTATCTTCTAGAGAATGGAAATTGTTATTTGATGGCTCCTATACACAGAATGGATCTGGAGCAGGCATATTGTTCATAACTCCTCAAGGATACTCCATCCCAAAAGCATTCAGACTAAAGTTTCCCTGCACAAACAATATTGCAGAATACGAAGCTCTTTTGAGTGGTATGAAACTAGCAATTGAATGGAGAGTAACAGAGCTACACATTCATGGAGACTCTCAACTTGTTATTCATCAAGTAAATGATGTGTACCAAACTAAAGATGAAAAGCTCATTCCTTACAAGAGAATGGTAGATGATCTTAAGAAATATTTCATATCTATCACATTTGAGTAAATTCCTAGAATGGAGAACAAGGCTACCGATGCAATGGCAACACTATCTACTTTATTACAGCACCCTGAACATGATCTACGCTACGAGTTCCTGGTGGAAGCACTATCTTATCCTGCATATGACTCCCCTAAAACCCACATGATCTACACTATTGTAGGTCATGATTCCTCCCGATATAAAAACCTATTTTCCTATCTCCAGGACCAAATCATCCCTGATACCTTCAATCACCATGAAAAGAGATACCTTATCCATAATGCCTCCCGATATGTCATCATTGGTCACGATCTATACAAATGAGGTCTAGATGGTATGCTACTTAGATGTTTAGAATGGGAAGAGTCTCAATGTGCATTAGAGGAAGTCCATGATGGTATTTGTGGGTCACACTCGAACGGTTTAACACTAGCTCGAAAACTTATTAGGGCTGGGTACTATTGGCCTAAAATGGAGAAAGAGGCTATCAAATTTGCTAAGAATTGTCAAAAATGTCAAGTGCATGGCAACCTAATTCATGCTCCAGGGAGGGATCTAATCCCCTTTACAACACAATGGCCTTTCCATCAATGGGCATTTGATCTTATCGGGATGATTCATCCTCATTCTTCTAATGGACATACCCATATAATCACAGCCACAGATTATTTTGCAAAATGGGTAGAGGCGGTCCCTTTGACACAAGCAATAGGGAAACAAATATCTATGTTCATATTGAACTATATCATATGCAGATATGGGATCCCTCATTCCATAATCACAGATAATGGTGGGCAATTCAGGAATAAAGACCTAGATGATCTATGTGCCAAATTCAAGATCACACAATATTGGTCTTCTATCTACTATCGATAAGGGAATGGCCAAGCAAAGGCTTCTAACAAAAATCTATTAAAGATCTTGCACAGAACAGTAAGAAAAACTGGCAAAGACTGGCATCTCATGATTAATCCAGCTCTATGGGCCTACAGAACAAGTATCAGAACACCTACTGGGGCTACACCTTTCACTTTAGTTTATGGGTCTGAAGCGGTACTGCCTATTGAGGTTGAAATCCCATCACTAAGAATCAAAATGCATGGTCTAGTAACTGATGATGACTACAGAGTGTCTAGGTTGTAAGAACTGGAACTACTAGATGAGCACAGACAAGTAGCGTATGATCATCTCAGAGTATATCAGAAGAGAATGTCTAGAGGCTACAACAAGAAAGTCAAACACAGAGAATTTCAGGTTGGCGATCTAGTCTTGAGAGAAAATCCTAAAAATCAATCCCATCGAGAACGCAAGGGGAAGTTTGAACCCAATTGGCTGGGTCCCTTTGTAATCACTACTACTTTTGGCTCTAGTGCCTATCAACTCTCAATGACTAAAGGAGAACAGCTCCGAGAACCAATCAACGTTCTCCATCTGCAGAAATTCTATCCCTAAGGCATTCAGTCTATGGTAAAATGTCCTGAAAAAATTATAAAAATAAAAAAAAGTCCTGAAAAAATGAACATCTTGGTGAAAACCTAGCAATAGGAACCTTGATGATTCACAAAAAAATCAAAAAATATCAAAAGTACAATCAAAATTGAAAAAATAAAAAATACAAAAAAAAAAGAAAAAGAGAAAAAAGTGCCTTGGTGAAAACCTGGAAACAAGTGCCTTGGTAGCAAAAATAGAATCTCTGCCAAGATGGTGAAAACCTAGCAAATGGGCGCCACTTGTTTCAAAATGCTCCATTTATCAGCACAATCTTGGTCTTTTCCAGCTTTCAATTTTTCTTTAGTTTGTAGATATCTCCCGGTTTGTTTTTGCATTTCCAGTTTTCAATAAGTCAGTTTGTCCACCAATCAGCCCAAGCGTCTGTATCCTATCAATGCTTAAAACTTGGGGGCAATTAATGTCATATCCTATGGTCTCTAGTGTATCATAGATGTATCATATCCACTCAAAGTCCTTTGAAGCTTCGTGTGAGTGAGTGAGTCAGTCTTGTCTCCAGAAAGGGTTTTGCATCTACAATGCAATCAAACATCAAACATCAAACTGAAAACAATCTATGCTTTTTTTTACATGCTTTTATCTCCTTGTATGCTTATTGATTCGCATTGAGATTTTTGCATATTATGTCCCTTCGAGCTCTTCGATGATGTCCTTTATAGGATTTAGAGAGTGATGACTAGGGGCATAATATTTTCTTTGTCTTCTGTTTGTATGTGAAAATCTAATGTCTTTGGAAATTCTGGATTGAAATGGTGTCTGACTGTAAGAGCCTCTATCTCAAATTGGATGGCCATGCATACCTCGACCATTAATACCTAAAAAATTCAAGGAAGTTTGATCTAACTATTGTCTTTTTGAGTGAGTTCTTTCTCCTACTATGAAACACGATCTTACCTAAGGATGTGAACGATAAAGGGTCACTACGGGTAATTCACATTGGATTTAGAATAATCTCTTAGCTATTTGATGTGTTTGCATGCAAGGTGTATTCAGGTCATCACAACATTTATGTTTTGATGCTTGTACAAATTGCTATATCAAAATGGACATGATATTCAGGTCATCCTGGCATTTGTGCCTTGGTGCTTATATCTAATCTGACATTCTGAAAATAAAATCAATATTCATATATTCATGGTTGTTGACCAGTGGGTGTTGTATTGATTCTTGCACATACAAATCAATATTCATATGTCTATGGTTTTTTTTTAGCTAGTGGGCATTGTATTGATTTATCCGGTTACCTAAAAGTTCAATGATGATAACAAATTGACATATGATTAGTGACTAGGTCCTAGGTCTTAGGTTGCATTTCATTTTGCATGTCTCTTTGCATTTTGCATGTTGCATGATCTCACAACTATTTGGAAACACTTCAAAGCTTAAACAATTCTTCATATCAATTCTTCACATCTAACAAGAGTTGAGTCTCACTCAAAGGTCTCTTCATCAAACCGCAAGTAGTAACCCTCCGGAGTTAAACATCACTTTGACATAAGACTGAGTACTTGTCTTCATCAACCTGCACAAACATATCATGTGTATCGCTGCATTTACATATTATATCATTATCATTTGTTGCATTACATTACATTCATTGCATAAGCATAAATCATACATACATCTTTTCATAATCAATTACATTTGCATAACATCCATACATATGAAAGAAATCATTGCATTGCATCGATCCATACATTCTACACTAATCATAGCATAAGCATAGCATGATATCATCATAAATCCACATCATGACAAGTACACATGAAGTCACAATCAAATATCGATCTCATATATATCAAAAATCTCAAAATGTGTCAGGGGTACACTACTAGCACAATGTACAAAAGAATGAGCTCTGGAAAGCTATCAGAATCAGAATGGTATCTTAGTGATAAAGAAGAACAGAATATATCAAAACATGGCCACAGGAATCAACTCTCAGCATGCTCCTTGGTATCTGGTGGAGGAGGCAGTAGTGCATCTGGTGTGACCTCTACCCTCGGTACCCTAGCTCCCTCTGAGGCTGCCATGTACTCAGAGTATGTAGGTACTCTCTGCTTAGCAAGAACAATAGCATAGTATGCAGACACATAATAGGAGGCCGTGAGGTCTGATGGGTCACCTCTATTTGTAATCTCTGAACCTCTGAGTGAAGCTCTGCATGAAGCTCAGTGCGCTGCCTGTCTACCTCCTAAAATCCCTCCTCCCATCTGGCACTCTGTACCTTCATGTCCCTGACCTGAGCTCTGAGCTATCTAATCATCTTTGCTGAAGTGAGAGGAATAGTAGGCTTTGCTACAACTATTGGCATCTCTGTATCTTGTGCTGGCTGCTATCCAGTGGTCTCTAATCTCTATGCCTTAGGACGTCTAACCTCCACGCCCAAATCAAAGGTGGTGTCTACTTGTGTGGGATCTGCATCACCACCTACAAACTCCTCACTTGCCAACACCTCATCTGTCGCACCGATACTACCCAAAGTACCCCTCTCACCCCTGGATCATCTATGTGACCCTGTGGATGTACCTATGGGAGAAGTAGAAGGATGAGGAGGCCTCATATGCCCAGATGATCTCTGCAATGGAGCTATCGCTCTCTGTCTAGGCAGTGTAGGATGCACTACTTGTGGTCTCGGGCCCTATACCATAGGAGTGCCTGTAACATCCATCACCTCCTCCATGGAGGGTATCAACTCCATAGGATCTGAGAATCTATGAATGGGATGATCTGCAAGCCACACAATGTATCCATCTGTCACTCCTGCATCGACAACCTATGGCCGATAGTCCCAATCTCTGCCTATAATGGCACTGTACTCCTCTGCACATAAAGAATAGGAGAGCCTTGGTGTCCATCCAAGCTCGATCTCATGCACAATGAAAGCATATGTAGTGTACTCTCATGGGGTATCCTATTTGCATCCATACTGATGCCACACTCTGCTAATAAAAAATCTCTCCAAAATAGTGGGAGAGCGGCCAATAAGTATTCAACTCTGAAAAAGAAAACTATACTGCTCCCTCGGAGTGGGCCAGACCTCTATCTACAAATATGGCCTCCAATGAACAAAAGTCATGTCATCTAGACAGCGCTGAAAGTACTCGGTATGACCCATCTAGACCTATGTGACATAACCAACATACGCATATATCACTGGCTCCTGTGGCTGCCGCTGTGTCTGAAAAATTGGTCTCAATACTAGGATATGCTCCTAGGCCCATATCTGTAATACAAGAGCTCCTGAAGCAAAGCTCTTACAATCCTGATAAATGATCTCATGCATCTTTGAAAACATATGTGCCAAGAGGCACTGACCCCAGGCAAGCTCAGTGGGCGTAGCCATCAGAAGTGCTACCATTGGAGCCCATCCCATCAAAAAGCCATTCTGCTGACGACCTGGCATGATGAGCTCGTTGATCATACCAGCAATAATGCACTCTAGATGGTGCATCTGACCATATCATTGTACAAGGGTCTCCCAAGAAATGGATCCTGTCAACTATGTATCATCTCGAAACAGACACCTAAAGGCATGAAGACCACCCTGACCAGAACTCACATACTCAGGACGCTGACTGCTATGAAATGGAATGCACAATATCCTATAGATGTCCTCTAGAGTCACGATCATCTCTCCAGTAGGTAAATGAAATGTTTGTGTCTTCGAATGGAATCTCTCAATCAAGGTAGTCAAAAGGCCATGATTTACCCTAATGTCAGGTAAATGAGTCAAATACTCGAATCCACAGGCAACAAGATGAACCCTCATCAGGTCTGAAAGTGTGACACATAATCTCTAGGTAGCCGGGTATGAATGTCGGACATGTACATCTGGATATGTCACCTATATCATACAAAAATAGGGCATTCTATCAGAAATTGGGTTCAATAACAGGCTAATAGTACAAAAATTGGACAGTCAGGTACTTCAGAAGGTAGGTCAACCAGTCAGATATCAGCATCAGGCATCAGAAAAGTCAAAATTTGGCCCTAAAAGATAGTTTTCAACACTCTATTTTTCATGACAGTCCAGACTGGCATCAAATGTTGTACAACACTCCACAGTATACCAAATGACACTCCATGGTCATACGACACTGCACCCGGGATCATACGAGTTTCGAGGGACCCAGTGAAATGTTGTACGACACAAGGGTCCCTCTCATACGACACTTGGGTATACTTGAAATGAAAATGTAAATTCAAATGAAGTGTCGTATGAGTTTGGGTTGAGACTCATATGAGTTTTCAAACATGCAAAAATTAAAAAAGCAAAACGCGTACGAAAAAATTAAAAAATGCTATCAAACATGAAAAATTTGCCTTTTCAGAGGGGCACAGAGGTCCACCTACTGGATGTCCATACTGTCGGGGTCTTTGGTATCTCTAGCTGCACTCAAATTGATGTGAACTCACAGGAACCTTCAGATCTCACCGTTCTACCATTTTTCTTGCTCAGAGGGCTCCGCACAATTTCCAAAGTCAAATGGTTGAAATGAATTGAAAATGACCCTTCAGGCCTTTATATAGCATTTGACCTAATTTTCAAAAGTGCTCCGTTTTTCATGAAAATTGCACCCCTGGCTAATTTCGACGTTCTGAATCCATTTTCAAGATCAAAATTCAAATCTAAGATCATTTAATATGTCAAAATCATGATTTAAAATTTTTGAGCCTAGGACGGTCTACTGCTTGCACATTCAACCTTCGATCATCACAGAAATCCAGTATTCAACTTAACTGATTATCTTACATCAAACTATCAAAATTTCAACTTGGTCAACCATGGTCAACTCATGGTCAAACCTAGTCAAACTTGGTCGTCTGGACCTCTAAATGATGCAAAATGCATTCACAGACGTGTTTAACCACTTCTCAAATCAATTAACATGCTTCTAAACTATCAACGCTAACTTTTCTTGTCAGATTTCAATTTTAATCCCGAAAGGGGCATGGTATTGCACATCATTCAAAGTCTGTAAATCAATTTCTATCAATATCTTTCATCAGTGATCAAGACAAACAATCACGTCTAGTTACTGATTCATCAAAAAAGACCTCATCTCTCGGGGAAAATCTATCATCACTTGGGGCATATCAGATTCATCAATCCATATCAATTTGGTATTCTCCTAATCTTGTAAATTGTATCAGTTTTTGCAACCATTAGATCATAGTGTTCTTTCCTTGGTTCTTCGGCAACTGAAGGGTTCAGATGTGATACCTGCTAGTCCTGCTAAGACAATCGAGTCTAGAACCGGTCACTCACTTCTTAGCAATCCTAAGGTTTGGAATCAGGCATTTTGACACTTTTTCACAATCATAGGTTCATCGCTGCTACAATGAACATTATCTTTGGTCATTCAGGACCTATTATCTCCATATCAAATCAATATCAATCAACTTCTATCTCATATCAATTATCAATTTTGAATCAGTTTCATATCTCTATCAAACACAGACTATCTTTGAACCACTGCGCTTCGCATAGTAATTCAAAGAGGGGGAAAATGTAATACCCCAAAAATGGGCTATATGTTCATTAACCTCCTACATCTACAAATCGAACGAAATCAACATCGAAGTCCTAATCTAAGGCACATCTAAACATCATTGAATCCTAATTGATTATCCTAAATTCTGCATCGGGGAATATTCCTAGCAATATTCCTAATTATCTTAATTATCCTTAATTTAATGATTATTTGGTGATAAATCACATTTATCCTAAGTTTGATTAATTAAATATTTTCATATTTAATTAATTAGATTTAATATCTTGCCACTTAATTGTGTAATTAAATTTAATTCTATCTATTATTAATTGTATTATTTAATTTTGACAATAAATCCAATATCCTATGAATAATTGATTAAATTCTTATTTAATTGATTAAAGCAAGTTGTCATTATTTAATAATATAGTTTTTAATAAAAGTTTGATAAACTAGTTAATTAACCCATAAATTAATTATTTTATTTCAAAAATCAGTTAAGTTGAGAATAAATCACTTTATTTATTTATTAAATCATAATTATCCATGTGCACATTCAAGGACCAGTTAAACTCAAATTGGAAAATCAATGCAAGTTGTTAGCTTTTTGAAACTCAACATCTTTTTGAGTTTTAAAGTTGATCTAAACTTCTAATTCGAGTTGAACTGTGCTTTTGCATGATTTTTGTGACTTAATTATCTTTATTTAAAAATAACTCAAAAATTAACCTGAGTTATTTGAGTAATTTATGGCTTTCTTCGATGCACCTCCAAAGCCTTGGATTTCTATAAAACCAAGGCTCAGCTCTTCATAATTCATTCACAAATTTGCACAATCACGCTGGAGAATTGGAATTGGGAAAATCAAAGCTCTTGCGAATCAACACCTTTGTGAGATCAATCTTGTTTTTATATTCATTTAGATTCATTTTCATATCATTTTCTAAATTAGCATTGCATATCAATTTTCATATTAGCATAGATTCATATCAGTTTTCATCATATTATTGCATAGAAAATACCAAAAAAATATATTAATTGCATTCATATTTCATATCAGTTTGGCATTCAAATCCTTTATTTAGGTGTCGTCTAGGTCACTGATCTCGATAACAATCTGAGAACATTAATCTCACACCTACTAGAAGGTAGTAAATCACTTGGTTAGAGTAGATTTCAATTTTGCACGATTTTGATTATAGCTAACCTCTAATGTTTTACTGAAGTGTTGTGTCTACAGATCAGGTACAAAATTCACACACACACTAATCACATAGGAGAAACAAGAAACATTTGAAGCAAAAGAAAGGCATCATAAATCAAGTAGAGAACCAGTCACAACACAATGGTTCTCATAACATGATATAAAGAATAACAACTTGTTGATGCAATGCCATAAATTATATCACCTTGAAGGTACAAATCTCACATGAGTCGAACATGATCACACAAACAAGAAATAAGTTCAAGGCCACATCTATCATGATGTTATGTAGAAAGAAAATGAGAGATGCACTACAAAAAATTCATAATGCCCATACTATGTCCTGAATGCAGTTTTAGATATATCCTCTTCCTTTATTTGAAGCTAATGATATCCAGATCTCAAATCTATCTTTGAAAACATAGTTGCTCCCTTTCTCTGATCAAATAGCTCATCTAGCCAAGGGAGAGGGTATCTATTTTTTATGGTTACCTTATTAAGAACCCTATAATCAATGCACAACTGTAAGGTATCATCTTTCTTTTTTATGAAGATCACCAGGGCTCCCTATGGTGATACACTTGGGGTGTATGAACCCTTTATCCAAAATTTCATAAAGTTGCACCTTAAGATCATACATCTCTTTGGTATTAATTCTATATGTAGCCTTATATTGTGGCTCGGTTCTAGGCATCATATCATTGGAAAAATCAAATTCCCTCTTCAAGGGAAATTCAAGTAATTCCTCTAGAAAAATATCTTAACACTCCTGTAATATAAGATAATCATCCAAATAGAGATGAGTATTGTCAAGAACCTTAACATGTGCTACATACAACATACACCTCTTCCTTTTAGCCTTTTTTAGATACATAGCAGAAATATGTCTCAGCTCAATAGGTTGTTTCACATCTCTCACCACTACAAGTTCCCTTGTATCATCAAGACATTAAATCAATTTTTCTCTATAGTGAATAATTTATTTATGCTTAGTTAGTCAGCTGATTCCCAAAATAACATCATATGAACCCAATGGAGCTACATATAGGTTTGCTTGCATTGTAAATTTTGGGATTTACAACTCACTACAAGCTAAACATTGCTCTGCCTAACGCTCTTCCCTATTTCCATATTCTACTATCCATGGTTCAAACATATATCCTACTCTAATAGGTAAACTAGATAAAACTCTAGGATCTACAAAGAATTCAATGGCTTTGTTGGTTCCCAAATCAACATATTGAGAAATCCTCAGACTATGCCAAACTCATTCTAAAGACTTCTCACTAAACAAGATTAACCAATTTATGGTTGACTTCCCCTGCACTTCAAGCTCTACAAGACCTAGGCGAGTAGAAATATTCTCCAACTATATCTCAAAGTTGACACTTTTTTATAGAAAATTAATTTTGGTCTTTCTTCTACTTCTAATCTCTATCCCATAGTGGGATATACTTGAGACAGAATGACTAGTTTTTTGAGCACTTGATTACTCTTATCTACTTTCTCTCCTAGTGATTATTTTTTCCTTTTGTTTATCTAATTCTACTTATTCTACCTCTATGATGTTCTATTTACTCCTACTAAATGTAAACTTGATGTTATTAAAGATTTATGTTTTTAATAGATTAGACCAATCCCTTATCCTTATTGGGCACAAAGTCACCTCTCCTCAAACCCTCATGTACAAATTTGTGAGACAATATTTTATCCTTTAGATAAACTATCAACTATTAAATCCTATCAATGTAAGATGATTAAGTAGACAACACACCAATCAGTCTAATTAATTTTAATTTTTCTATCAGAAAGCTAATCAGACAAAAAAAATAAGGATAACACTTCACAAGTGCCTCTTGATTTTTTAATCAATGTGAAGAACAAACAACCCCTTTGCACAAGATTTAAAAATGGCAATTAATTCTTCAAATTAATAATCAAAAAGGACCAATTTGATAAGAAAATAATTCCATACCACAATTGTAGAAAATAAAACCGAGTCTTTGTATTGCTTTGAAAATATGTATTGCATCTTGTATGTATTGTAAAATCTGAATTTTTTTCTCTTTACATTTTACACTACACATATATATGTGATTGAATGATTTTCACACTCCTTTAGAGTGAAAACACACCACCCTATTAAAATATATGAATATTTTGATTGTTTCCTTGACTACCAACATATGTAGGATGAGAGTATTGATTTAGTTGCAACAATTCTGGAGCCAAAACTTCTCTTTGCTTCAAAATTTGTATCCTTTCTACTTTAGGCATCATTTAATTTATGTAATTAATTTCTAATTCATCAAGTGTTGATTCCCTTGGAGGATTAGCCAAAATGGATACATTATTAACATAAAAAACTATGCTTTTTGGGAGGATTGAGGTTCAACTTGAGAACAGATCCAAGATTTATGCATATTTATTTCATTTCCAAAATCATAATCTTGTTGAGATGAGGTATACTATAATGCCAAAATTTACTCATCATCTATTTGTGCTTTGGCTTGTCTAACTCCCTCATCTATATAGTCTTCTAACAATTTTAACTTTTAGGAATCAACCTCAAAGGGTATATTGATTTATTTTGTTCATTATTCTTAGGAAAATGGTGAGGATTCCTGGGAGGAAATCTCTAATTATTCTAAAAAGATTAGATCTAACCTTCAATAATATTCTCCAAATGATTGTTGTAAATTATTCCCTTGTTTATCTTGAGATGCTTGATGTAATTTAATTATTATAGGCTTATCTATAGAAATCCCCCAAACATTTGTTGATGAATTTAATAGAGAGATAATTTTATTTTTCTCAGACTACTTTTGAGTCATTTTATATTTGTTCATAAGAATATTTGGATTCCCTTACTCTAAGGATCTTCTACCAAACATAGAGGGGTAGCCTTGATACTTAAGTGTCTAGAACTTAATCTTTTAGAAGTGTAATTCAATTTTCATTCATATATCAATTTTACCCAAATTATTATAGATATTTTTGACAAGAGTTGCCACCTTGTTTTCTTGAAAAGAAAGGAAAATTGAAAATGCTTCTATTTCATAGAGTTCTAGTATCAGATTCCCAATTTTTACAAGCAACTCCCAAATAGAGTTTCCAATTAGTTGGTTCCCAAATCAATATATTATTATTTATCACACTCTAAGAATATTCCAAGTCCTACAATCAAGTTTGAAAATTCATTTGGAAAATTAATGGAATGAACTAAGATGGTTCAAATTACCTTTTCTTTAGACTCTGTTTTGTCTTAGTATGTGTACCAATTATCATCGTTAACTATTAACTCTTTAGGATTAACTAATAATATCATAAGAAGATCCATACCTTATACAAATTTAGAGGTTTTTGTATAATCACATTTTTTCAATTAAATCATCCTCATTGAATCTATTTCACACTTGCATGAGGATTTGAAATAGATAATTTAGAAAATACAATTAACTCCTACTCCTACTTCTAATATTTGAAATTGAAAAGTATAAATAAAATTTGTATAAGAAATTTGGGTACAAAATAATTGGTGTCTCTCTTCCACTAGGAAAAAATCAAAATAAAGATTAATATATGTCCTCCTCCTAGTTATAACTCATTTTTTTTGGCATGCTTATGTGCAAGACTTGCATAAACGTGCAAATTACCCAGTCATCTATTGATAAGAGACACTTCTCTTGATGGCTTGTATGTTGTCATTGATGGAAACCATACATGATTTGGATGGTCACTCATCACTTTTTTGGGTTATTGAAGGATTGAAGGTAAATATGGCTAAGTATGGAAGAAAATTGGAGGTAAATATGGCTAAGAAAATTGCAGCAGCTAGAAGACTTAATATCAAAGTGAAATTTGCCTTAGGGAAGAACAATCAATAAATTGCAATACATTTGACTAAAGAGTTGAATTCTATAGATCTTGAGAACTCAATCAGTGAACACAATGCAACATACTTTGACCATTATAACAACAACAATAAAAAGGAAGATAGTTTGTCCATTTTACAGTTTCAACAAAAGATATCTTATGACATTTGGTATGATTTTTTCTGAGGATCCATTTCAATGTCTTATCAATCAATGGAGAATTCTTAGAGAGGTATAGGTAAGTTAAAACCAGTCCACATGTTTATTTATCACAACCATAATACTCAGCAAAAAAATGGAATGAAACATTGGTGTTGTTCCAGTTTTCATTCTTTAAAACCAGAAGGTATTATCTCAGCTGCAACTAGTCTAATAAGAAAGAAAATGTAGAAGGATCTCATGCCATGGAGACCATTTAAAATAATAGTGAAGCTAAACAAAGTTGAGGTTCTTTCTTTTTTCCAACAGTCACAATCTTTTCATATTTTGGAAAACAAAAAATAATATAAATAGCTGATGATAGGAGAAGCTTCTTCAAAACTCAAAGAACCACTTTCAACATGGTAACAAACAACAAATAAAATAATCACAAGAAAAAATAGAGGTCATGACATATCAAAAGACTCTATTATTAGCAGTCATGGCATCCATAGTGACCAAATTCCTCATCCTCAAATCCGAGTAAGGTAGCAACTCGAGCAAGGCAGCAAAAGTGAATGGAAGAAAAAATAGAGATAACAATAGAAAATGACAGCCAAAGGCGAGAGCTTCATCATGTTCAAAGAAAATAAACTACATTCCAAACCTTCACAGTGGTAGCAGTGAATGGAAGAGAACAAAGCAACAGAAAAAATCCAAGACTTGAAACCCTCATGGTGGCTAGGAGCTAGGAGAAGGGGCAACAACAAAATAAGTGAACATATGAAATATGTTTTAGGATTATTTATCCTATATCTCTCGTGACTTTTCACTAGACTTTGCCTTAGTTTTACATTCCTTCCATCTTCCTTAGTATTGTTTTCGAATGCCCTAGGTTATGCAACATTGCACATAGGTAGAATGCTATTAACATTAGAGTTAAAAGTTATAAATTAATGAATATTGTTAATGTATTCATTAATTTATAATTTTTAAGTTTAATGTTAATAGGTATTCTTTTTAAGTTAAGTATAATAAAACAATAATAGTATTATATTCATAATAAAAATAATTACTATTTAAAATAATGAAATATAATTTATATTGTTTTAGAATGATATTTATTGAATTATTATTTCATTATTTTTAATTATACTTATTATTTTTATTATGAATATAATCTTGTTTTTTTTAAATTTGTTTTATGAGTTAATTTAATTTATTTTTTTAATATTTAAAATGTAAATTAAAGTACTTAATTTAAAATAGACAAGTGTATATTATTTATTTTTAAAAAAGTATATTAATTTACGTGTTATAATAATAAATTAATTAATTAATGAGTTTATAATTTATTTATTAATTATTATTTAATAATATTCTAATATATTTAATTCTCAAACAAATAGGATTTATATTTATTTTTAATTAAAAATATTATAATGTTATTAAGTAATAGTGAATAAATAAATTAGTAGATCATTTTTTATAAAGGTAAATATAGGTTTTGAATGGACCCCAAAACCATTTACAACTTAAGATAAAAGATATTCAAGAAAGCCCATACATTCATCAAATGTTTGCTATACAACAAAAAGCAGGACCCCAACCAACCCAAAAAGCAACCCAAAACAAGTTAAAATAGAAAACCAAAAAACATTCACCAGCACAACAACCAGCTAACTTCTAGCAACAGACCAGGAGGAACTACACTTTAATTTTCATGTCCTTCTCCACCTCTTTCTACATTTCCTCCATTTTCTGAATGGAGTCTTTAAAACCTTTCAACTCCTTAGGCATTTCTGACAGCTTCCTTTTGAGGTTGCTTCTTGTTCTAGTACTCGGCCCTGAGCTCCCAGTGTCATCTTCCATGGTGATAGTAGTATTCTCCAACATGCTACTCTCCAGGTAATTATACAGAGCCTTAAGGTTCATCATTGAGACTTTAAGTCCCTCATTGTTGTGCTTCATAATTTCACTTATGATGTGCCCATTATAACTTATTTTGTCATTCAGGTCTTTCAACTTCTCATCCACAATATCTTTGATTCTGGAAGTCAGGTCCTCATTCTAATTATTATTACCTACCTTCATTAGAAAATCCTTTTCCAACTTTTCCAGTTTAACTTTTAGGGGCTCCATGGTATCTTGCATAACCTTCAAGTGTTGCCTCATCTCTTGTATTTCCTAGCTGGTCCACTTCTCAATGTTGATGTGCTAGCCCTCCTTGCTTGTGACCTCCTCCAGAATGCATTCCTCAATTTCAAATCCAACATTGACCTCCTTTTCTTTTTCTCTTCTCTACCTTTTCTGATTTCTTTCCCTAGCCCTAAGATTTGGCTACCCATACGAGTCTTCCTTTTCATTTCTCTCATCTGCCTTTTCCTCAGATATTTCTTCTTCTTTATCTTCTTCCTTATCCTCTGCCATTTCTTCTTCTTTTTCCATTTCCTTATCTTCTTCCTCTCTTCCCACATTATCAACATCCTCATTATTCTCTTTTTCATTTTCCTCTGAGATTGAGCCCTTATTATCCAAGGCCTCAACCTCATTCATAGGATCCTCATCATTATTCTCCTCCAAGATAATTTCCTCTTCCTTCCCCTGAAAAGAAGGGTTTTGGTCATCACTTTCCTCTCCACTATCATGGGTACTCTTCTTCTTTTTCCTTCCCCTCTTGTGGGTGTCTGCCTTTTTCTCTTCCATTTTGATTTTCTTTTTCTTCCCAATAACCCTTTTAGGTATGGGTCCTGGGATCTTTTCCCTAGCATAGTCTGAAATGAGCATGATCATCCCTTCATGCAACACTGGGTTGCTAGATTTTTTCCTATTCTCTGTTATGTTGTTGTTCAGAGAGCTTAGCAAAAAATAAGGAAACAAAACTTTCTTGTTATGCCTAAAATGATTAACCAAAATAAAATGAAGGTTGTAAATCTTTGAATAGCGTCCATCTAGAGTAAAATAATCTATCATAACCTTCAAAATTTTAGCCCAGATACTCTTAATTCTCACAATGTCAACATAATCCCCTAGCTCTTTACTCATCAAAGCTTCTTCATGTGCATTTTTGGGGAAAAGCTTGAAAGCTTGTGACCCCATACATTTTTTATCCCTATAGAATTTCATGCCTTCTAGAGGCATCCCTGTAATCTCAAAAACTAGACTCAGAGTAAGCAAGAAAGATTTACCCCACAAATTAACCTTGCCATTAGCCCATTCTGCTGTAAATTTTTTTGTTACCTCTTTATTGAAACCATGCAACCTTTCCATGTATGGAGTAACACCACCATGCTTCAACTTTCTCCAGACTTTTTTCCATTGTCTCCATTTCTTGCAATCCAGCGAATCCTCCCTTCTCAAACCACCTTCCATTTTTTCAGAGATTTGTTGAATTCTCAGGGTTCCAGTAAATAATAAAACAATTTTCTTATGGCTTCTACGAGTTGAGTTTCTTTAAATTACCCACAATCCATGTGCAATAAACTCTATAATAATTTTCTCACACCTTGCCTGACAATTATCTTTCCTCGATAAATTAAGTGTCTTTTTTATTATTACTCTTTGTATTAATGATGCCCTCCTTGTGATTAAGTCTATTGTATTTGATTATACTTAAAATCTTATTTTTAAGATCTGCTTCCCCTTTCCAAACTTAGGTGACATCATTATGGGCCCCCACATTAGCTATTCCATTTGTAGGCTTGTTTCCTTTACGGTAGGTGTGGGAAATATAAGTTTCCTGAAAAGTTTGAAGAGTGGAATTAATTTTTTCTATGATGTGGAATATAGTCCATGAGGACACACTCTTGCCTTTTATGCAATTTATTACATTTAGGGAATCTCCTTCTAGCCATATCTTCGAGCATCCCATCTCTTTTGCTAGCAACACAACTTGGAGGGCCGCATTAGCTTCAACAACATGATTAGTTTGGATTCCCAGTGAAGCAACAAAAAATCCTAGACAATCGCTAGCCCAATCTCTGATTAATCCTCCCACACCTGCCCTTGATGGATTCCCTTTAGCCGATTCATCAAATTTACATTTAAACCATCCCTTCAGAGGAGCAGTCCATATGATGTTGTCTCTAAAATTAGGGTCTTTAGTTATTTTACCTTGTAAGTCCCAGTTGAAAATATCTTTAATATCCTGAGAGTTGTTCCATAGCTAAGAATCTCTCAGAATAGTACATCTGAAATTTTCCATTAAACTTCTACAAAATAGGTTTGCAACCTTCTCATGAGGAGTATGTTTATCTTTGAACACTCTATTATTTCTCTCCTTCTAGATTCTCCAGGTGAAGTGAGGAAGAAGCAAATTCTATAGGGTTTTTATTTCTTTGCTAGGGAAAGGACAAGACCATTGGTTTACTAAATCCTAAATGTTATGAGGTTTTACCCATTCCAAATGAATCTTTTTGAATGTTGAATCTCACACATCTCTAGTATAGAAGTAGTGCATCATCATGTGATTACAAGATTCAGCCTTAGCACAACATTGAAAACATCTATTGGGCATGTTGAAGCCCCTTTTACAAAGGTTATCCACTGTAAGGATTTTGTTTTGAACTAACAACTAGAAAAACATGTTATTTTTAGGAATAAGATTTTGATTCCATACCTGAGAACAAAAAGGATGATCTTCCTGAGTAAAGAGAAGAGCAGAGGCCGAAGAAATAGAGAATTTACCATTAGCTTTAGAAGCCTGGATCAAAGCATCCTGCACATTCTCTCTTATGAACCAATTATTGAGTTGCTTTTTCATAGTTTTAAGTTTTTCATCATTAAGTCCTAAGTCAACTCAATCATCATTGATCCAGTAATTAGACACCAGCTCCCCAATTGTCTCTTTACAGACCTGGATTGCATTTAACCACTCCTGGTTCTCATTGAGGGGCCTTTCCTTTAGCCATTTGTCATTCCAAAAATTTATCTTCATGCCATCTCCCATCTTGCATCTTACTCCTTTTCTGACCAGATTCTTTCCTTTACTAATAATATTCTAGATAAAGGATCCTTGGATATCCACTTGAGCCTTTAAGGTTTCATCTAAGGAGTTGAGATGATATTTAATTTTTAAGATTGAGTTCCATTCCTTTTCCTCTTCAAAGATCCTCCAACATTGTTTAGCTAGCATAGCCTTATTAGTGTTTATAATGCTTCTTATTCCTAGGCCCCCAAATTTCTTAAGTTTACAAACCTTTTCCCAAGCCACAAGGCTGAGCCTTTTCTTCTCTTCAACCCCAGACCAAAGAAACCTTTTTTGAATTTTCTCTATCAAAATAGAATACTTTTGTGGGATTTTGAACAGACTAAGAGCATAAACTGGAAGATTTTGAAGAGTAGCCTTTAGGAGCTGGACTTTTCCTACTTGACTCAATGTTGCCCCTTTCCATCCTACCAGTTTGTGGTGAAATCTATCTAAGATGTCATTCCAAAAAGAGACATTAGGTTTTAGGCATAAGGGAAGTCCCAAGTAAGAGGTAGGGAACATCCCTATCTTACATCCTAAGATAGAGGATATTTTTCTTTGTCTTTCTTCAGGAGCATTGCTAAAATATAATGAGCTTTTCTCCCAATTTATGAATTGACCTAAAGCATTAGTATATATATTCAAAGCCTTTTTCATATTCCTTACTTCTCTAACAGAGGCCTCCCCCATCATAATGGTGTCATCAAAAAATTGTTCATGTGATCACTTCTATCTTGAAGAAGGTTGAAGGCCTATGATCTACCCTTTTATCACCAAACTATTAATATATCTCCCAAGACTTTTAGCCATTATAGCAAAAAGAATGGGAGTATAGGATCTCCTTGCCTCAAACCTCTAGAAGGATGAAAAAATTTAGAGGAACCTCCATTAAAAATGATAGAGGAAGAGACCATAGTAACCAATTGCATAATCAATCTGACCACCCCCTTATCAAATCCAAAAGCCAGAAGAATTTTGGAGAGGAAAGCCCAATCAACTCTATCATAAGCTTTTGACAAGTCCAGCTTCATCAAGAAGCCTTGTTTTTTGGACACTTCTAATGAATGAATATTCTCATGCACAATGATTATAGAATCCAGGATCTATCTCCCTAGAACAAAGCCATTCTATTGGGGAGATATAAGAGAAGGTAAAAATTTTAGGATTCTAGAAGTAAGAACCTTTGACATAATTTTATACAAAAAATTACAAAGGCTTATTGGCCTGAATCCATCAGTTGTGTTTTCTCTAGGTTTCTTCAAGATGAGAGCTATGAAGGTAGAATTGAGTTCCTTAAGGATAGTTTTAGTACCGAAAAACTCTTTAACAACATAGCAAACATCTTTTCCTATTATACTCCAAAAAGTTTGAAAGAAGAACATCTGAAAACCATCCGGCCCTGGGGATTTTTCTCCTTCATAAGAGAAGACCACCTTTTTTATTTCCTCATCCTTAGGAATATCTTTTAAGAAGTCATTAGCCTTAATGTCCATTTTTCTAGGAATCAAGTCCAACAATTTTTTTCTAATCCTCCAGATTAAGATTAGAATCCCTCGATAACAGGGTAGAAAAGCATCCCATCATTTATTCCCTTATCTCCTCTTTTTTAGTGATGGTCCCTCATATGGAAGATAAGGAATGAATTCTATTTATTGCCTTATGTTTAAGGGTTGTGAGATGAAAAAATATGGTGTTTTTGTCTCCCAACTTCAGCCATAGAGATCTTGATCTCTACCTCTAGAAAGTCTCTTCTTTGGCAATTATGTTGTGGTAGTCCACAAGAACTTGATGCTCCTATCCTTTTAGATCTTTAGTTAGTCCATTTCTTTGAATTTCATCCTGAGTATCTTTCAAATCCATTTGAATTTTACTTTTGGATTGAAAGATATCCCCATAAACATCCTTGTTCCATTGTCTCACTTTAGATTTAACATTTTCCATTTTCTTAGCCACTTTGAACATAGCTATACCATCCACTTTAATTTTCCACCAATCCCTAAATTTTTCCTCCAGATCAGGGGGAGCAAGACACATCTTTTTAAATATGAATGGAGTATTTCTTTTGCCATTAATAGAGCTAGTAGAAAAAGATATAGGGAAATGGTCTGATCCTATTCAGGAGAGAGAAGAGAGAGAGCATGAGAACTTTGTGCACCTACTCTTCTATTGGACTAGGTATAATTTATGCCTTCCAGTTCAACATCCATCAATCCTTCATTACTAATAAATTCCATAAGATCAACCCCACTCTCCACTTGAGTGATATTCCCTCCTATTTTGTCTTTTTCCTTTAGAGGAGTGTTGAAATACCCCATAATCATCCATTCTTCCTAAGCACTAGCCTCCCTGAATTCATGTAACTGCTTCCAAATTTTAAGTCTTCCAAACTTCGTGTTTTGGGTATAATTAAAATATTTATGAGAATCCAAGAGAAATTTTCCTTGAGGCTGCAGACTTTTACAACTAATTTTTTTCTTCTTCTTTCATAAGCTGGCATTTAAAGCTAAATTGATTCCAAAAGATAGCCATCCCTCCCGATGTCCCTTCAGAGTTGCATCCTATACTACCCCCATTTTTAATCATATTAGTTTTCTCAACCTTTCTTTTAACATCTTAGTTTCTTGAATCATTAAGATATTAGGCTTAGAGTCTATCACTAAATTCCTAACTACACCTTGCTTGTGAGGACCATTAAGTCCTCAAATATTCCATGAGATAATCTTCATTTGAGGGTTGGGGAACAAACCTGGTGGATGGTGAACTATTTACTATTCGCTATGTTCTATTTTGCTTCTAGATCCCTCTGAGCTCTATTTGATTTCCTTCCTCTATCTTTCTTTGGTGTTCCGGTATCAGCTTTCTATTTTCCTCTTGTCTAGACTCCTCCTTGCTTCTGAGTTCCATTCTTCTTGATTGTTCTAAGAATGGAGCTCCCCATCAAAGAACTTTCATTTTTCTTCCCAGAATTTGTGTTCTAATCATTCAAAGTAACATTTCCTTGAGGAGATCCAAATCCTTTCTCGCCTATGTTTTTCTTTAAATCCCCCACCTCAATCCAGGAATTTTCCATCTCATCTAGGTCTATTACTTCCTTGTTTTCTTGGTTTCTCCAGAGCCCAACTGGTGTTAAAGGTGATTCCTTATTATTTCCATTGATTGATTCACTATTGTTCTGATCATCTTTTCTATTATTTTCTTTGCAATCGTCAGTCCCCTAAAGAGGTGAAATAGATTCTTGTCCTTTTAGGGAATCTTCCACCCTTGAGTCCATTATTGTTTCTTCTCCTTTGAAAGATCCCATGCTATCTTCCACCCTTGAGATCATTAGTGTTTCTTTTCCAATGAGAGATCCCACACTTCCTTCTATTTTTTTTTCAAACTTTTTAGCTCATTAGCACTTTCTTCTGATAATTTTTTTTCTTCCTTTTGATCTTTATTCATTTGAGTTTCACCTTTTTGCTCTTCTTGAAGAAATACAAGGTTCTCTTCAGAGTTTCAAGGTGTCTTTTGATCACTATCCTCTTGGGATGTCTTTTGGGGAAGAGTTTCTTCCTGTATTTTTTCTTCCACTCCTTTCTTTGGGCTCTTTTTTGCTCCTACTCCTTTTTATCCTTTTGGGGTTTTTGAGGACATTGTTTCACCCAGTCACTAGATTTCTTGTATATGAAACATGAAAAGGGCATAGATTCATATTCAACTTCTTGTATCCATTTTCCCAGCTCTGAGTTCAGCATGATAACTTGTGGGAGATCAACAGTCTACTAGATATTTACACAAATCCTAGTGTACACTTGTCTGGTTTAGGTTGCTGTCATGGGGTCTATTGTAAGGAGCTCACAAAAAGAACCCACAATAGCCACCAATATATCTTCATGCCAATACTCCATAGGAAAACTAGGAAGACGTACCCACACTAGAGAAACAGTGAAAACAATATCATTATATTTTAGATTTTTTGTCCATTTCTGTAGAGATAAGGACAATTTACCCATCATCCAAGGACCCCCACACAATGCTTTTGATAAATCTTCCTCATTGGAGAAATCAAAAGAGAAAAAACCTTTTGGCATGGCCACAATTTTGACATGTCCTTTGAGCTTCCATATCTTATCTGCATAAGATCTTACTAAGTCTATGTTCAGTCGAGGACCCATAAACTTTCCAACTAGAGTTGAAGCCATGATTGAAACAATATGATCCATTATTGGGTCAGGAATGAAAATACCAATATCTCCCTTAAGCAGATTAGAAATGATGTTCACCTTTGGGAAGCAAGATTTCCTAGAAAGTTTAATGCCAAAAAGACCTAATCATTTCCTCTTACCTAGGTGCAAAGGAGTGCCACATGATATGTCTCCTAGAGGTTTAGTTGACCCTTCATCGGTTTTGGAATTCTTAACCTTTTCCACCTTTGGTCGCATGATAGGACTATTGTCCTTACTAGATGGTGCCAGAGTAGACCCACCAGCATTTTCCTCATCACCAGACAATGATCTCACAACAAATCCTACATCCCCTATCATAGATCTCACAACTGATCCCTCATTTCCCAGATTCACGCCCGTGCTCAAATTCAAAAAATCACCTCCCTCTTTCTCCACCTCCACCTCTCGGCCATTCTATGTTGATGTTGTAAATTAGTAGATCATTGTTCTTGCTTGAGGAGAGTTTTCTTTTTGCACATTCATTGTGAATAATAATAATAGTTTGTCAATATTATAAGGCAATTATTATTAATTATTCATGTGCAGTTAGGAGGTTTGGTCTAGGAGTTGGCCTTAGGTTTTTTTATGCTTCTCTAGGAGTTACCATTTCAGTTGGTTTCTCATTCTATGCTCACTCAAGGGAGATTTTTCCTATTCATGATTAGTTATGAGGTAGTTCAAGCCTATTTTTAGCACTTTTGAGGTGTTTTGGAGATAACAATCAGTTCATCATCAGTTGGGGAGACTTTTCCAGTAGTTTGCTCACATTTTCTTGTAGTTACATCCCTATTTTGATGGGATTTGTTCTCATATCTGACCCCCATAGTTTCTGCATGTTTTTAGAGGATCTTGAGCAATTTTGGGGCAGTTTTGAGTTTTTTTCAGTGGGACATGGCTTGGTGGAGCTAGAGGAGCACTTAGGCTTCAGTTTTTGGTTGTTTAGCTCCTTACTTTATGGGTTTTTCTCATGCATCCGACCTTTGGAGATCTGTAGCCTATATTATTATTTTTTTACCTCATTTGGAGGACCTTCTTTTTGGCTCACATATTTTGCACACATTGCGTACTTATGAGAAAATTGTAAGGGTATTTTTGTAGCAGAGATTTTTCAGCATTGAATATATCGATACAACAGTTCTTTCTCATTGGTTTGGGTGCAATATTATGGATCTTCTTGCTTCTATGTTGTGTTATTCTTCATTCAAGATATATTCCTTGTTGCATATTCAAATCTTTATACTTGTTATTATAGGTCTTTGTTTGTGTCCTAACTCTTTTTTAGAAAATTGGTGAAGCCTAGTTTCCCTTTGAAAGAGAAATATTCTAGGTCCTTGTATAGAATTATTTTTGTAATTGCATGTTTGTATGAGTATTGAGAGCCATCAGTATCTTATGTGATTCATTCAAAGTTACATACAAATTATTTTGTGCATCAACTCATTCAGTTTTAGGTATTCATATTTTTCTCATCCCTTTACCCCCACACACAATTTTAGCTTTAGGTGAGCACTACTTAGGAATCAGCCTATCTTCTGGAGATTCATCTCTCATTTTAGGACAACCCACCACCTGAGAGAGTTTCCATGTTTCAACATGATAGATAGATTTCATTATCAAAGATAAAGGTGCAATCCTGATTGACAACAATTTTTGGCACGCCCGGTTGGACCCGAACTGCTTCTTAGTTCCCTGAATTACATATTTTTATTATTGTTTTGGTGTGAACAACAGTGTTCCAAATTTTTTGAAGGTATTTTCCAACACTTGGCGACTCTATTTTTGAAGGTTTATTGTAGATTTAGTTGCAAATTTAAGTGTTTATTTTAATGAGAAGAACTCCAACAAGATCAAACAAAGAGGGTTTTGTATACCAAGAATTGCAGCCAGGTAGAAGGAGAAGTAGATCAGCCAGAAGAGAAAGGACACCACGAGATTCAAGAGGTAGATGTTCTTTATTTGGTTTTGATTTTTCATCATTTGATAATCCTATTTTTGAAGATTGGGCTGCAAATTCAGACAAACCTAAGGTAATTGTAGAGGATATCAGTTTTCTTGAAGATTTAAGTGTTCCTGATAATTTTGAATCAGAATTACTAATTTTTGAAGAGTTATCAAGGGATCTTTTTTCTTCTAGAGCATCTACAAGTTATATTACAGCTCCTCAAAGTTTGAAAACATATCAAAGGAAGGTAATTCATCATACTTAGCCTTCTGTAACACCTGTGATTCAATAAGTACCACTAGTTCATCAAATGGCCCAAAATTTTCCATTTGTAGCTTTTAATGATGGCAGCCCAACACGGATTTCTACTCATCATTATATTCCACTAGCAACATTGAAGAGTTTTCCATGTTTTACTGGTTACAATCATGTTTCAACAATTGAGCATATCAAGGATGTAACCACTCTTTGTGAATTACATCAAGTGACACATGATGGTGTGGCATTAAAACTGCTGGCAACCTCTCTTAAAGGTAAAGCTTTAATTTGGTTCAGAGGTTTAGTAGTTAATTCTATTGCTACATGGGATGATTTGGGAATTATCTTGATTAGTAAATTTGAAGATAAGTCTAATAATATTTCATTGGTTGGGCAGTTGACTACAATTAAAAGGCATCCTAATGAGCATATTTCTGATTTTAATTTTTGTTTTTAGTGAGCTTGGGACATAATTCAAGTATCTATTAAACCTTCTAATGATTATGCATTTTTATTCTATTTGAAGGCTTTTAACAGTGATATTTTAGTGATGATTCAGTCCATGGGTGGAAATACTTTGCCAAACACATTTGACATTGTTGTTAGAGATGAGAAAAACTTGATACAAGTTGGCAAGTTACCTCCTAGACCTCCACTGCCTTATTTTGTAGAAGTACAACCAATTGTACCTATTGTGATACCACCAATAGCATTTGTTACACCATTTCCAACATTACCAACATTTAATATGCAGGTTGCAGTAGAAGAACATATTGTTACAGCTCCTTTTAGAGAGCTAAAAGATAATAATTTAGAGTTGAAGGACAAAAGTGACAGTTTGATGAGAACTTTGCAAAGTTATGGCAATGAAATAATGAACTTGTAGAGGCAACAAGGCCAATACAATAGGCCTCCTCAAGCTTCTTATCAACAAAATAGGCAATCTAATCAAGCTTCTGGTTCAAACCAGCCAAGCCAAGCTCAAGAACAGCAAAGGAATTACAATCAGAGGGTTGGTCAACCTTATAACTATTATGCTCCTAGTACTTCTAAGTAGCTGGTCATTATTCCTCAGAATAATTATGCACAAAAGGAAGAGTGGTGTAACACTTGCAATGCCAACCACTTTTGGCTTGATTGTCCTCATGCGCTTGAAGCTAGAAGGAATGATGTTTTAAAGGGTCAATCAATAAATGTTCAAGGAGAAACTCAGGATGACCAAATGAAACCACAAGGTAATTGCAATGTTCCTTTGATGAATTTTAATGCTAATGAGATTGTTTTAATAATTGACAAAAAACAAACTGATAAAGTACAACAGCCTACTGTTATGCCACAACAAAAAGTTATAAAAGGAAAACAACAGAAAATTCAAGCTCAAGAAGTGACTGTGCAGCCATCACAACCAGTAAAAGAGCTTATTGTTCCAAAACAACAGTAGAAGGTTAGTGCCCAAAATTTCAATATTGTTGATCATTCAAAGAAAACACATATTCATGTATCCATTTGGGATGTTTTAGCACTTCCAGGCCAAAAGGATATGCTGCAAAAAGCATTGCAATCACTTGCATTATCTGATGATGCTTTGAAACAACAAACTCCTAAGGTTCTAATAGCTACAAATGCAACTTCAAACCAACAACTGTCAAAGTTGGTTAAACCACCACCTTTTTATGTCACTGTCATAATATGACAACACCTAGTACATAATTGCATGATTGATTTAGGTGCATCTAGCTTGGTTATGCCAGATAGATTGTAGATTAGCCAGGCCTTAAATATGAGCCAATTGAAAAAGGGGTAGTCTAGTTAGATAGGAAAATTGTTGACATTGTTGGAATCAGAAGGAACCTAGATTTGACTATGCATGCTTGTCCTAGTTTTTCAGTACCGATGGATGTTTATATTATAGATTTGCCTCCTAATTTCTCTATTTATCTATTATGATATTTCACTGCCAAAATAGGAGGGTATTTATCTGCAGATTGGTCTCAAATGATTTTTCGCACTAGGTATAGTACTAAGGTAACTATTCCTTCAGAACCTATTGCAAAATTTTGTATTGAGCCACATGTTAATGGTATTAAAAATGCAACAATAGCTGTAATATTTGATCAAGAGGAAATTGATGCAATTCATGAGTCTCAAACAAAGATAGATCAGATTCTTGATATATTATTAGATGCATGGGCTACTGAAAATGTTAAAAAAATTGATGAACAGATTGAAGAGCCAAGTTTGGGAAATTATGTCATTCATGAGATTATTGATTTCATGCCAAGTGTCATAAAAGGTACAGATTTGAATTTAGAACAACAATCTAATGTTGTTTGGAAACTATTTTTTGATGGTTCACACAACAAGATAGGTGCAGGAGGTGGTTGTATGCTGATTTCACCAGAAAATGAGATGTATTATTCATCTTTTAGATTTACTTTTAGCTATACCAATAATGTTGTTGAATATGAAGCGCTTGTGCATGGATTAAAATGGGCTATCAAAAAAGGTATTAGTTGTTTATAAGTCTTTGGTGATTCAGAACTTATTGTTAATCAAGTGAGAAATATCCATACAACTAAGAATGATTTATTGAAAAGTTATAAGCATGTTGTATGTGATTTAATTGAAGGGTTTGAAGCTTTTGACTTGCAATTTGTACCTAGAAATCAAAATAAACATGCTGATAGACTTGCAGTAGTTGGTGCACAATATGACATTCCAACTGAAATTGGTAAAACTTAAGGGCTGAATTATGTTAAAGTGATTGTTAGGCCTATTGTTCCTAATAATGCTGAAAGTTGGCAAGTTTTTGAATCTGACCAACATATTGTTAATTTTTTAAGAGAAGAGGCTGAATTCGCACAACCAAACCAGCATAAATTACAAGACCAATATGAGAACCAGATTATTCAGTTAAGGACAAATAAGCTTCCCAAGGGTCTTGTGACCTTAGAATCAATGTTTAGTACTAATGATCAATTAAAAAAGGATAAATCTAGCTTGCAGATTAAAGAAGAACACTATTAGGAAATTGTTGTTGTAGAAGATAAGGTACTGAAAATTGGAAAGGTATGTACACTTGAAGAGCATCACACATTTATTAGCTTATGTAATGAATTTCATGATATCATAGCTTGAAATTATTCAAATTTAAAAGGCTTTGATCCTAGTATTTCTCAGTATGCCACTGAGTTAGAACCAGGAGAAAAACTAGTTAGGAAATAATAGAGGCTAGTAAATCCTAAGTTAGAGCCTCTTATGATTAAAGAACTGAATAAACTGATTGAGAGAAATATTATATTTCCAATTAAGAATACTTCTTGGGTATCCAATTTGGTTCCAGTAAAAAAGAAAAATGAAGAAATCAGATTATGTATTGATTTCCATGATTTAAATAGAGCTTAATTGAAGGATAAACATCCTTTGCCTTCAATGAAGCAGATCTTGTAGGTTGTTTTTGGATCTAAATGGTTTTCACTACTTGATGGTTTCTCTGGTTATAACCAAATTTTGGTAAAGGAAGAGGACATGTTTAAGACAACATTTACTACTAAATGGGGAATTATGGCTTATAAAAAGATGCTATTTGGTTTTTCTAATGCAGGTGCAACATTTCAAAAATCTATGGATAAGGATTTCATGAATTTAATGTATTAGTTTGTACTTGTTTATCTTGATGATATTACTATTTTCTCAAAGAATGTCTCGGATCATTTTTAGCATTTAAGAGTCATCTTTGAAAGATTTCAAGAGTATGGTATTTATTTGAATCCAAAGAAAAGTGTATGTGTTGTTCATGACGGTAAATTGATGGGATTTATTGTTTCTAAAGAGGCTATCACCATTGAACCCGAAAGAGTTCAAAGTTTCTTAGGAAGGATTAATTTTGTGAGGATATTTATTCTACATATTGTTGAATTACTTATGCCATTAACAACTATGCTCAAGAAAAACATGGTTTTCAGCTGGACAAAGGAAGCTAAGTGTAGTTTTGAATTGATAAAAGAAGCATTAGTTTCTGCCCCTACATCGTTAAATCCTGATTTCTCAAAAAAAATTATTTTATATGCTTATGGAAACATTACTACTATGTTAGTTTAGAAAATGATGAAGGTTTTGAGAATCCTTTAGCATTTTTCAGTCAAGGTCTTAAGGATTATGAGCTACATTATTCATTTGTTGAAAACCATGTACTTGTTGTAATAATAATTTTGAAGAAGTTTAGACACATGCTTCCAAATAATAAGATCAAATTAATGGTTGCACATCCTTCTGTTAAGGATTTATTATTGGATAAGGACTTTAATACTAAAAGAGTTGGTTGGATTACCAAGGCAATGAAGTATGACATCAAAATCAAGGTCACCAAGCTGATAAGAGGTAAGGGTTTGTGGGAACAGCTTGCTGGAAATGGAGACCACTCCAAAAGTTGATTCTGATGTTGTTTTAGCTTTACAAGATGATGAACAACTTGTTGTTCTTGATTCTTGGAATGATTGGGTAGATGATATGGTCATGTTCTTGCAAAAAGGACATTGTCCTCAAGGTTTGGAAAGGTCAAAATGAAGGTATTACAAATTGTAGTCCATTCCTTACTATTTATTAATGATATATTGTTTAAGAGGGATTTGTAGGGTGTTTTGTTGAGATGCATTAAACTATATCAGATTGATCATATTTTACATTAGTTTCATGAAGAGCCAGTTGGAGGTCATTTCTCACCAAGAGCTACAACTCTTAAGGTGATGAAAGCATGCTATTATTGGCCAAGTGTGTTTAAGGATGCACACTTATAGGTAAGAAAGTGTAAATAATGTGCAATTTTTACTGGAAAAGACAAATTAGCAGCGCTGCCTTTACAGTCTATTCAAGTGGACCAGCCATTTATAAAATGTGGTCTTGAATTTATTAGTGTTATTAACCCACCTTCAAGTGTAGGTCATAAGTGGGTATTGATAGCCACTGATTATTTCACAAAGTGGACTGAAGCAGTTGCTCTTAGAGATGCAAATGAAACAATTATTTTGAATTTTTATAAGGATTTAATTTGCAAATTTGGTGTACCAGATTGAATCATTTCAGATAATGCACTTGCATTTACATGAAGTAAAATAGCTTAATGGGATGTTAAAAAAGGTGTATATCTGAATACTTTATCAAATTATTACCCATAGGGTAATGGTGTTGGGATTGGAAAGACAAAGTACTAAGAGGGGAGGGGTGAATCACTACCCTCAAAAACTTTTAACACTTAACACTTTGCAATAGTAGATATCTTTTAACTGAATGATTCCTTGTTTGAAACATACATTCATATAATTGAAAATGTAAAGTGAATGTAAATAAAAAAATAAATCATACATGAAAATAAATACTCATGACATAGATATTTTGGTTATGCAGAAACCCTTGTTAGAAGGTAAAAACTGCAGTGGGGATGACACCCACAAATTCTTTACTACTGTAGTAAATAAAGTATGTTGGTTAAGGCTATAATTGTTGATTACTTCTGATGATCTTACCCTATTAGAAGTAACAAAAAGATTGACTAGATCTACCTAGTTAAAGGATTTAAACATCATAAAGTATGTGTGTACTCGATTAAGAGATTTAAATAAGAATTGTTAAGTTCACTTTGTTAAGAGATTTTGATCTGCTACAATGTTTAAATTGATAATAATAAAGTATTTGTAAAATGATAACTAATACTTACTTGATTTAGATCTGTGAAGTATCAAATAGATATCACCTCAATGTGATGTATATGCTCTTCTGTTCTTTTTCATAGCCTTGTATGTTGTTATGATAAAACTGATTCTACCTTTCATAAACCTTCTATCATAAAACTTTGTGTCTGATCTCCTAATGTCCTTAGTGTGACTACTAATTCATGATACATGATCATAATGACATCTTAATAATTATATATCAAACTAACTTGACCTAATTAGGGTTTACATCATCTTAGAAAACCTAAGATCAATGGTATAAAAAAATTACCTAGATCTACCATTACATAGGAATCATCACAAAATTTAATGATTGTATCCATATTAAATATGTCTTGATCTTTATAAACCATTTATATGATTGGTGTAAACTGTTTGCATAGATATATGTGTCATTCATGATTACTATGCCATTTCTTGGATAACTCAGTAATCATTGTATTCTTTGTTCAGTAAATTACTGATTCTCATTGTATATGAATGCTCCATGATCACTAGCTTGGCACTCGGTAATTTCCTGATGCTCGCTAAGTGTGCTTGGTCAAACCTGTATTAAGTGATCTTGAAGTTCTACCTTGTCTTTGCTCAGTGTAAATGCTTTGTCTACTTGACTGGCTGACTCGTTTGTCTCCTTATTCCAACCTTTACTGACTGAATAACTTGTTGATACTAATGACAATCCATTAATGCTCAAATAGAGATAACAATCTCCCCCTTTGGCATTAGTATCAAAACCTTATGTATATGTACAAATTAACTCAAAAATATACTAACTCCATATATGTACAAACTACATATATACATTGAATCTTTTCTTTACAAACTCCCCCTTTGTGCATGCTCTCAGTGGTGTGAAGTACATAGTGGCATATACATGATTTCCCCCCTTTTTCAAATTAATGCCAAAAATAGAAAGATGTACTTACAAATTATAAAAAATGTGCTTGTGGGTTTTCTGTAGTGATGCCAAAAGGTTTTCCCATTCCTCTTTCAAGTTGTCAAGAGCAATGTGCTCAAGACCGACTTGTGCATGCATATCAAAAATATTTTCTAACACTAAAATTTTGGGAATAGAAACTAATGCTTTTGACTTCTCTACATGTCTCTCCATTATTTTTACGTGTGGAAGTAGCTCAACTTGTAGCTCGGTGACCTGGTCACTTATGTTATCTTCCTGCTTCCTCAATTCTAATCTCAACCGCCTAAGTTCTTGAACTTTGAATATATGCTTGTGAAAAGCATTTGACTTGGTTAGAGAATAATTAGCACTGACCTTGATTTCTTCATCCAATTTCTTAATCTTTTCACTAACTTCGGTAGTGAATTGGTCAACAATGCATAATTTAAACAAACTTTGAATAATTTTTTGAATTATAGATTCTAACTTGATTATTACCTCATATAACTTAACCTTGTTTATTTCCTCTTCTTGGCCAATTCTTTCTGCAAGCTTCAATTGTATCTTTGCCTCTTCCATTTCCTCTACTCTCTTTTCTACATCTATGTCTGGGGCATTTATGTGACTAGTTAGAGAAGCAAGTTGATCAAGTACGGGAATATCCTCATTGACATTGATCTCAAGAACTACTTGTTGTAGGATGTCTCTAACTTCCTCTAGAATTTTTTTACTCTTTCTCTCCTTCTTTAGATTTTCTTGTGCAGCCTTCCTAGTGCACAATTACCCATATTTTATAAGTTCCCTGGGGTCTAAAGTTCTAGGGTCACATTCTTGTATCTCAATTACTTCATCCAGTGTAATTGGTCCTTTACCATGTTTCTTTTTCTTCTTCTTCTCTGCTGGTGATGATTTGATAAAGGGAACTAGAGCTTTAGTCTCTATATTTGTCTTCTCAGGCTCGGTAGACACATTTTTTTTTTAAGTTTCCCTATGACCAGTGTCTCAGTTGTTTGTCCTTGGGTGTCAGTGGTGTTTGTTGTAGATTCTGCCAGTTTACTTTCTTCCGATGCTTGTGATGTTGTTTTTGTTTGCTCAGGCTGATGGGAAGTATCTTTCTCTATTGTTCCCTACTTTGTTGTCCCATGTTCACCTATTGTATCTTTTTTTTTCTCGAGGGTTGAGCCTTTAGGATTCTTCTATGATATGATCTCAATAGCTTGTACCAAAATTGGTAAGTCACCTGATATCTCACTAGTTGCTCCCTCGGTGGGTGCAGTTTCCTTAGTATTATCGACAATAATATTCACATCTTCATCATCCTTGATGTCATCAAAATCTCCATTTTTTATGTCTTCAATAAGTACATCATATGTCCCTATTATTACCAATTTCTTAGAAGGATCCTTGTACTCTTGTCTATAGCCCATCAGATAAAAATCAATAACAATGGTAGTATCTGGTACCTCGGTGTCAGATAGATCAATCAGTTCCTTAGTAACCAAATCTACATCATCCAAGTGTATGCCATTTCCTTTCTTCTTGTTTTTCTTCTCGAGGATGACTACTAGTGCCAGCTTTTTAGCTTATGCTCGGGCAGTAAGAATTGTAGTCCATAAGAGTTGACTGTTTTCATCAACATCCTTGATTTTTCCTGCCAGAATGTTCAATGCTCTACTTTTCACTCTAAATCTCTTTGAATATTGTGTCATCAATTCTTCAATCTCAGGAACTGATAGTGTAGGAATATCCAATATCATTGAATGTTCCTGCATCTTTTTCTCAGTGTGCAAGGCATAAGTTCATCTTGCAAACACTTTATTATACAAACTTTTAGGTACATATTTTGCAAATTCAACTGGTACCTTTTTAAACTTGATCATCATTTGTATGATAGCCTCTTTGATCTTTTGTTGATCCTCGGAAGACATATGTACATACTGACTCATTTTGGGGTTGCTAAGACCTCCAGTTTCCTTTATTGCCTCAGCTAATTCACCAACATATTGATTTTTATTTACAACTACTTTAAATTTATCTTGGTCTTCCTCTTCATCTTCTTCATCAATGTCATCCTTTTCTTATCAACTTCCTCCTCTTCTTATGTAGCTCGAAGGTGGCTTGTGCAACTCTCTTTTTCTTTTGATATGTCTTTGTAGGAGTGGGCCTATAAATTTTCACAACTCCTTTCTTTAGAGGCAAAGAAGCAGCTAATGTAGACCCTATCCTTGCGCTTATTTGTACTTATGATTGCTTCCTCTTTCCTGTGGCCTTGATCGGTGTAGATTGTATGTCTTTATCTAACTCGGTCAACTCTTCATTAGGCTCACTATTGCCTATCAGTAACTGTTCCTTGGTTTCCACTTTAAAAAAAATATCCTCAGATGCTTTGTCTTCTTCTGCATCATCTCCAAATTGTTTTAGTAATGTATCCATCATTTTCTTAGACTTCTTAGTCACCTTGAATCCGACTAGATCCATTTTATTTCTTTGTTTTGCCTCTTCATAGGTTCCAAACCTAGTTTCCCGAGGATCTTTGAGCTTGGATGATAAAGCCTTTATCGACCTAGAATCATGGTCAATGTCAATTTCATAGCCCATCAGTGCTAGCCAAACTGTTCTCAGTTCAATTGCCTTGATTAGAGTGGTATCAGTGTCCACTAAGAAATAGATTTCATCCTTATATTCCTCAACCAGTTGTCCTGGTATTCTGCTTCTTTGGTTCATTCAGTCCTTGAATTTCTCTAAATATACATCCATAATGCTAATAAAATCTTGTCCCAAACTTTGAATAAAATCATTTATCTATAAAGTGACTGGTCTGCCAGTATTACAATCAACATTACCGACGTACTGAGGGGAAAAAGTTTTGCACATAGAAAAATATGAAAAGTAGTAGTGAACCAAAATTAGATGTTTTAGAATTTTCTGACCTGATGGTTCTCATGTTTTATTCTAACTATTTCAATAAGAGCTCGATGAGGTCCAATTGAAAACCTTTCTTTACTATCTTATAAGAAATGTCCACAGATCCACATGGCACGCTGTTAGGTTTGCTAGATTGAAATATTTTGTAACCAATAGCATACGCACTGAACCTAGTCTTGGGATCAACAATGGTGTTGATTCTCATGCCTCTATCATCCCATTTGGCTTCTGTAGCTTTTTCAATCTCAGTTCTCAATGCACTCCTCATTGCATTAGTCTTATCAGTTATGGGGTAATCAGTGACTACTATATTATATCCTTGGTGATTTTCACAGGTTCATCCAACCATAACTTTCCCTCATGCACATGCTTCAATACAATCTTGATCCATTCATTCTTGAAAACCCTCATAAAATACAGGGCGTTAACCAAACCTTTCACCTCCAAATGTGTGTGCTCATCTTTGAGCTTTCCATCTACACTTAGCTCTGAAAGGTGTATTGGAGCTCAAAATCACCTATTTCACCAATCTTATAGTGTATATATGTACAAATGTCTTTGACCAGTAAAACGCTAGGTGGTATGCTCGAAAATGCTCTAGTTTTATCAGTTTGTGATGCAACCTCGGGATGCGGTTTATAATTTGGCTCATTACAAGTTGCAAAATTGATTAAGTTAACATTCTTCTTAGTTCCAATCTTATATTTCTTAGCTTTTGATGAGGACGCCATTGTTCTTCAAATTAGGGCTTCGAGAGATAACAATGAAATAGCTCAGTGAGGATGAAACTTACTTGTGACTATGACTAATCTGCTCAAAAATCTTCAAATCTGTGCTCAAATCACTCTTGAATCTTTCTACTTGGTTCTCGCTCAAAATCACTCTGTTCTTCATGTTCGCAATGTGAAAAAAAATATTAAGTCCATCGTGTATTTATAGAAAAATTTCAAATTCTTGCTCAAACTTTAGCATTAAATGCTTGACCTAACACAGCTCGGTAAGAGTAGTTACGCTCGGTGTATACTTCAAAAATCATAAGCTCAGTTAACACTAAGATATCACTCAGTTAGTACCATAACTCAGTTAACCTTTCCAATAGTTACTGAGTAGAAAATACATGCTCGGTCTTTCTTATACCGGCTATATACATTTAAAACTCAAAACATATAAAACCATAGTACATCTTGTTTCATGCAGATTTGGTATGCAAACACTAGATATAAGGAACTATTTGTTAGATATAACCAATTTGAAATTCAGTTCCATACATACCTTTATGACCTAGGTAGAGGTGGTGATGTCACCCAATCCAATGGACGAGGTGTTACCGACCGCATTGCTTGATTCAACATTATCACTTGATGCTTTTCTCCACATTGTGTTTCTCATCCTCATGATTTCTTCAATTGTATTGTCATTTTCATATGTTTGTGTTTTTGGTGCTCAGTCTCTGCAATCCTTACTTAAGTGACTGACTTTGTGACAATGCAAACATGCCATACCAGTTCTTGTCTAGTTGCGAGATCTACCTCTCCAATTATTTCTCATGCAATTTGTTGTAATATGTCCATACCTTCCACATGTTGTGCAATTAACCCATGTGTTATAATCCAAAGTAAATGCATTAACTTGCCTTCTCAATTGATAGGTTTTGTTCTATTATTTTGGTGCCCAGACTTGCTTCATCTTTGTCCTACATTCTTTTGATATGTGTCCATCCATGTTGCAAGTGTGACAATATTTCTCCATGTAGGGTTTCTTAGGAGTCCTATTTAGCTTAGGTCTACACTCATGTGCCTGATGTCCAAATGTGTTACAGTTATAACAATAACCATTAAACTTAGGAGTGGATTTAGGAATACCTTTTTCTTTGCTCCTGCAAACATTTGTTGTGTGGCCCAATTTTCCAAAATGATAACATGATAGCTTCTTTGGCCTTTGGTTAGTGTAGGCATTGTTCTTTTCAACTTGTCTTGATGACTCTCCTTTCTCGGTGTAGCCTAAACCAGTAGTGTTTCCAAGTCCTCTTTGACTAATCATAAATTCATCTATTTTCTTAGAACTATCTTCAGTCTTCTTGATCATCTCATTATGTTGTTGCATTTTGACTTCATTTTTCAATATTTCATTTTCTTCTCTTAGTTCACTGATGTCTTCTAGTTTCCTTGTAAGCTCATTGTTTACTTGGTTGACTTCCTAACTTATGACAACCATCTGATTGGAGATTTCAAAGTGATACTCAGTGATTCTCAGTATCTCAGATTCCTTCTCTTGAAGCTTCTTAGTCATTTGTCTCTTGTCTTCAATAGCCAAGTTTCTTTCTTGTTCTTCTTTCCTAGCATTGTTCATGACATCAATCATCCTAGCCATTTGTGTTTCTTGACTGATCTATAGAGCTTTGACTTGTTCAGTAAGATGTAGATTCTTTTTAGATAAATCAAATATTTCTCCTTCAGATGCATTAGATATACTGCCAGATCTAGATCCGAATGTCTCAAATGGGTTATATATCTCTTCTTCATGATAATTAGTTTCACTGTACCGAATCACCATATCCTTCCTTTGAATCAGTAACTTCTTTAGTTCACCTTTGGCTTGCTTGAATTATTCAATGAATATTTTCATTTGTATCCTTTGATTCTCAATAGTCTTGTCCAACCTATATCTTTCCATCCTTAGATCTTTACCTCTTCAGTGGTTAAACTCTCTTAACAAGAGATCTATCTCTGATACAGATTGTTGGGATTGGAAAGATAAAATACTAAGAGGGGAGGGGTGAATCAGTACTCTCAAATTTTTTTAAGACTTAACACTTTGCAATAGTAGATATCTTTTAACCGACTAATTCCTTGTTTGAAACATACATTCATATAACTAAAAATGTAAAGTGCATGCAAACAAAACAATAAATCATACATAGTAAATACTCATGACAGAGATATTTTGGTTATGCAGAAACCCTTGTTAGAAGGTAAAAATTGCAGTGGGGATGGCACCCAAAAATTCTTCACTACTATGGTAAATAAAGTATGTCGATTAAGGCTACAATTGTTGATCACTTATGATGATCTTACCCTATTAGGAGTAACAAAAAGATTTACTAGATCTACCTGGTTAAAGGATTTAAACAACACAAAGTATGTGTGTACTTGATTAAGAGATTTAAACAAGAATTGTTAAGTTCACTCTATTAAGATATTTTGATATGCTACAATGGTTAAATTGATAACAGTAAAGTATCTGTAAAATGACAACTAATACTTTTCTTATTCAGATCTGTGAAGTATCAAAGAGAGATCACCTCAATGTGATGTATATGCTCTTTTGTTCTACTCAGTAGCCTTGTATGTTGTTATGATAAAACTAATTATGCCTCTCATAAACCTTCTATCATAAAACCCTATGTTTGATCTCCTGATGTCCTTAGTGCGGCTACTACTTCATGATACATGATCATAATGACATCTTAAAAATTATATATCAAACTGACTTGACCTAATTATAGTTTACATCATCTTAGAAAACCTAAGATCAATGGTATGCAAAACTAACCTAGATCTACCATTACATAGGAATTGTCACAAAATTTAATGATTACATCCATATTAAATATGTCTTGATCTTGGTAAACCATTTGCATAGGTATATGTGTCATTCTTGATAACTATGTCATTTCCTAAATAACTCGCTAATCATTGTGTTTTTTGTTCAGTAAACTACTAATGCTCGGTATATATGAATGCTTTGTGATCACTAGATCAGTACTCAATAATTTCCTGACACTTGGTAAGTGTGCTCGGTCAAAGCTATATTCGGTGATCTTGAAGTTTTGCCTTGTCTTTGCTTGGTGTAAAGGCTTTGTCTACTTGAGTGACTGACTTGTTTGTCTCCTTATTCCAACCTTTACCGATTGAATAACTTGTTGATACTAATGACAATCCATTAATGCTCAAATAGAGATAAAAAAAATGGGGAGGCTGAATCCACTTACAAGAACCTGATTTAGATCATAAAGAAGACTTTAGAAGGTAATCAATGTTCTTGGCATGAAAATTTGATATCAGCACTTTGGGCTGATAGAATAACTCCTAAAAGGTCAACTGGTATGCCTCCTTACACATTGGTTTATGGTAAGGAATCTAGATTACTTGTCTCAGTTGAATTTCCAACACTTGATTTTATGTATTAGTTAGATATTTTTGAAGAACCTATGATAGCAAGGTTGGCTCAACTGAATGAGTTAGAAGAGAAGAGGAGAGATGCATTGTAGAAAATTGAGCTTCATCAAGCTCAGATGAAGAGATCATTTGATAAGAAGGCATCTCCCAAGAATTTTTAGCCAGGAGACTGTTATCTCTATTTGGGCATTAAGTTTTCTTATTAGTATCAACTAAGATCAATCTGTAAAAGATGAAATAAGAAGCTATAGAAGCTAGTCAGTTGAACTTACAAAGCCTTCATACCAATAAATCACAAGGTAGAGCCAAAAGTTAAATGGATAAAGGTTTAACCAAGTATGTTTACCAAGCATTAGAGTATACCGAGCACCGAGTCAGTGAACACTGAGCATTAGGTTATTCACCGAAAAATAATGCAATATTTACCAAGTTGTTTAGGAAACAACATAGTAATCAGTAATGGCACATATCTCTATGCAAAAGGTTTACATAGATCTATAAATGTTTTACCAAGATCGAGGCACATTTATTTTGGATGTAATCATTAATTTTTTTTATGGTTCCTATGTAATAGTTAGATCTAGGTTATTTTTGTACACCATAGATCTTAGGTTTTCTAAGATGTTGTAAACCTAATTCGGTTAAAGAAATTTTCTATATAATTTTAATTGATGTCATTTTGACATAAGGACATGACAAGGAGTTCATGAAGGAGTAGCCTGACTACAGGACATCATAATTCAGACAAGGATTTACATGAATGAATAGTTATCAGAAACAATATTTAGTTTTATCAGAAACATACAATGCTATCGAGTAGGACAAAGAGTAATATAATACACATCAAGGTGAAATGTATTTAGCATTTCACAAATCTAATTTAGACAAGTTGAAGTTGTCAATTGCATATATTTCCTGTTATCTTTTAACCATTATAACAAGATTGAAAATCTCTTAACAGAGTAGACTTAACCATTTGTTGTAAATCTTCTAACCAAGTGCACACTTATTTAGTGTTGCTAAAATCCTTTCACAAGGTAGATCTAATCGATCTTAAGTTACTCCTAATAGGGTAAGATCACCAGAAGTGATCACACTTGTAGCCTTAACTGGCATACTTTATTTACTGTGGTAGTGAAATTTTTTTGGGTGTCATCCCCACCATAGTTTTTACCTTCTAACAAGAGTTTCTACATAACCAAAATACTTGTGTCATGTGTTATATTTCATGAATGATTTTTTTTTTTCATGCACTTTACATTTACAAGTTATTTGAATGTACATTGCAAATAATGGAATCAATTGATTAGATAGACACTACTATTGTAGATTGTTGATTCAGTAAAAGTTCTTGGGGTACTGATTCACCCCTCCCCTCTCAGTACTTTATCTTTCCTATCCCAACAATTGGTATTAGAGCTAGATCTCTTATTTGGAAGTTTAATATCTGAAGAGGAAAGATCTCAGGATGGAAAGATACAAGTTGGACAAGACTATTGAGAATCAAAAGAGTCAGATGAAAATCTTCATTAAATAATACAAGCAAGAAAAGGATGAATTGAAGAAGTTTCTGTTGTCAATCAAGAATGTGCCTCTAGCTTGATTGGAAATCTAGCCTTCTTGTTGAAACATGGAAATGAACTCTTTGTGGGAAAGAGAATGAATCTCCGGATTCTAGGCCAGTTCCTATATGATTTGGAATATCACCTTATACTAATTTTATTTTTTTTGGAAAAAGGGAGAAAAATGACTGAAAAATAAATACTAATTAAGGGGGTGATACACCAAAATGGATTCAGCTTTATCAGAATTGTAAACCTGTACCTACAAGACACACATTACTAAATTCTACAATTATTGTCACTTCTCAACACTTAGGATGGTTTAAAATTCACAAATAGGGTTTGGTACCACTAATGATAGAAATTTAACTAGAAAACATGTAACTTCTGAAAAAGGTTAATTCTTTACAATTTAGAATAGGAATTTGGAGCAATTCACTAATCTATGCTTGAAAGATACAAACACTTAAATGCAGAAAACTTGGAAGGATTGATAGTAAAACTTAGACAAATATATGAATAATGAGGCCAACTTTATTATCTTCAAAGTCTGCAAAAATGGTTACAAAACACAAGGAAAAAAGATGCAAAGGAACTATATGCTCACTAATACCTCCTTTTCCCCAAACTCTGAACCCTTAAAAATGAATAAGAAGTCTAGCTATATAGCCTCCAAGGCCAATTTCAAAAATGAAGTTCTCCTCTCAAAAGAGCTCCTAAACAAATGGATATCCCTAAATTTAAGGCATGAATGATGCCAAAAACCTAGCCCCTAAATTTAGATATCCTATTGCTAATAATTGAGGAATTACATAACACATCTCAATTATATCAAAGAATATATTAAATACCCAAGAATATAACTAAAGAAAAACCCTAACTTGAAACTCCAATCATCAAAACCCTAACTTGAAGTGCATGTCTAAACCAGCCCAATTTGACAACCTATCAATATGGCGAACATGACCTATTTAAAATATCTATGTTTACTACAAAGGCATGTGATGAGGTGTCATGGCATGTTGACAGAGGTCCTCGTACACTGTAGTTTGACAAAGACATTAACTTGTTTAGCCTTGTGGACACCAAATTTTATCAAAATAAACCAAGGTGTTTTATTTCTCTTCATAAAACCCTATGTTTGATCTCCTGATGTCCTTAGTGTGGCTACTACTTCATGATACATGATCATAATGACATCTTAAAGATTATATATCAAACTGACTTGAACTAATTATAGTTTACATCATCTTAGAAAACCTAAGATCAATGGTATGCAAAAATAACCTAGATCTACCATTACATAGGAATCATCACAAAATTTAATGATTACATCCATATTAAATATGTCTCGATCTTGGTAAACCATTTGCATAGGTATATGTGTCATTCCTGATAACTATGTCATTTCCTAGATAACTCGCTAATCATTGTGTTTGTTGTTCAGTAAACTACTAATGCTCAGTATATATGAATGCTCTGTGATCACTAGATCAGTACTCAATAATTTCTTGACACTCGGTAAGTGTGCTCGGTCAAACCTATATTCAATGATCTTGAAGTTCTGCCTTGTCTTTGCTTGGTGTAAAGGCTTTGTCTACTTGAGCGACTAACTTGTTTGTCTCCTTATTCCAACCTTTACCGACTGAATAACTTGTTGATACTAATGACAATCCATTAATGCTCAAATAGAGATAAAAAAATGGGGAGGCTGAATCCACTTACAAGAACCTGATTCGGATCATAAAGAAGAATTTAGAAGGTAATCAACATTCTTGGCATGAAAAGTTGAAATTAGCACTTTGGGCTGATAGAATAACTCCTAAAAGGTCAACTGGTATGTCTCCTTACACGTTGGTTTATGGTAAGGAATCTAGATTACTTGTCTCAGTTGAATTTCCAACACTTGATTTTATGTATTAGTTAGATATTTTTGAAGAAGAACCTATGACAGCAAGGTTGGCTCAACTGAATGAGTTAGAAGAGAAGAGGAGAGATGCATTGTAGAAAATTGAGCTTCATCAAGCTCAGATGAAGAGATCATTTGATAAGAAGGCATCTCCTAACAATTTTCACCCAGGAGACTGTTATCTCTATTTGGGCATTAAGTTTTCTTATTAGTATCAACTAAGATCAATCCATAAAAGATGAAATAAGAAGCTATAGAAGCTATTTGGTTGAATTTACAAAGCCTTCATACCAAGAAATCACAAGGTAGAGCCAAAAACTAAATGGATAAAGGTTTAACCGAGTATGTTTACCAAGCATTAGATTATACCGAGCACCGAGTCAGTGAACACCAAGCATTCTACACACTGAGCATTAGGTTATTCATCAAAAAATAATGCAATATTTACCAAGTTGTTTGGGAAACAACATAGTAATCAGTAATGGCACATATCTCTATGCAAACAGTTTACACAGATCTATAAACATTTTACCAAGATCGAGGCACATTTATTTTGGATGTAATCATTAATTTTTTTTATGGTTCCTATGTGATAGTTAGCTCTAGGTTATTTTTGTACACCATAGATCTTAGATTTTCTAAGATGTTGTAAACCTAATTAGGTTAAAGCAATTTTCTATATAATTTTAATTGATTTCATTTTGACATAAGGACATGACATGGAGTTCATGAAGGAGTAGCCCGCCTACAGGACATCATAATTTTGACAAGGATTTACATGAATGAATAGTTATCAGAAACAATATTCAGTTTTATCAAAAACATACAAGGCTATTGAGTAGGACAAAGAGTAATATAATACATGTCAAGGTGAAATGTATTTAGCATTTCATAGATTTGATTCAGACAAGTTGAAGTTGTCAATTGCATATATCTTCTGTTATCTTTTAACCATTATAGTAGGATTGAAAATCTTTTAATAGAGTAGACTTAACCATTTGTTGTAAATCTCTTAATCAAGTGCACACTTATTTAGTGTTGCTAAAATCCTTTCACAAGGTAGATCTAATCGATCTTAAGTTACTCCTAATAGGGTAAGATCACCAGAAGTGATCACACTTGTAGCCTTAACTAGCATACTTTATTTATTGTGGTAGTGAAGAATTTTTGGGTGTCATCCCCACCATAGTTTTTACCTTCTAACAAGAGTTTCTACGTAACCAAAATACTTGTGTCATGTGTTATATTTCACAAATGATTTATTGTTTTTTTTCATGCACTTTACATTTACAAGTTATTTGAATGTACATTGCAAATAATGGAATCAATTGGTTAGATAGACACTACTATTGCAGATTGTTGATTCAGTAAAAGTTTTTGGGGTACTGATTCACCCCCCCTCTCAGTACTTTATCTTTCCTATCCCAACAATTGGCATTAGAGCTAGATCTCTTATTTGGAAGTTTAATCTCTGAAGAGGAAAGATCTTAGGATGGAAAGATACAAGTTGGACAAGACTATTGAGAATCAAAAGATTCAGATGAAAATCTTCATTAAACAATACAAGAAAGAAAAGGATGAATTGAAGAAGTTACTGTTGTCAATCAGGAATGTGCCTCTAGCTTGATTGGAAATCTAGCCTTCTTGTTGAAACATGGAAATGAATTCTTTGTGGGAAAGAGAACGAATCTTCAGAATCTAGGCCGGTTCCTATATGATTTGGAATATCACCTTATACTAATTTTTTTTTTTTGGGAAAAGGGAGAAAAATGACTAAAAAATAAATACTAATTAAGGGGGTGATACACCAAAATGGATTCAAATTTATCAGAATTGTAAACCTGTACCTACAAGACACACATTACTAAATTCTGCAATTATTGTCACTTCTCAACACCTAGGATGGTTTAAAATTCACAAATAGGGTTTGGTACCACTAACGATAGAAATTTAACCAGCAAACATGTAACTTCTGAAAAAGGTTAATTCTTTACAATTTAGAATAGGAATTTGGAGCAATTCACTAATCTATGCTTGAAAGATACAAACACTTAAATGCAGAAAACTTGGAAAGATTGATAGTAAAACTCAGAAAAATATATGAATAATGAGGCCAACTTTATTATCTTCAAAGTCTGCAAAAATGGTTACAAAACACAAGGAAAAAAGATGCAAAGGAACTATATGCTCACTAATACCTCTTTTTCCCCAAACTCTAAACCCTTAAAAATGAATAAGAAGTCCAGCTATATAGCCTCCAAGGCCAATTTCAAAAATGAAGTTCTCCTCTCAAAAGAGCCCCTAAACAAATGGATATCCCTAAATTTAAGGCATGAATGATGCCAAAAACCTAGCCCCTAAATTTAGATATCCTATTGCTAATAATTGAGGAATTACATAAAACATCTCAATTATATCAAAGAATATATTAAATACCCAAGAATATAACTAAAGAAAAACCCTAACTTGAAACTCCAATCATCAAAACCCTAACTTGAAGTGCATGTCTAAACCAACCCAATTCGACAACCTATCAATATGTCAAACATGACCTATTTAAAATATCTATGTTTACTACAAAGGCATGCGATGAGGTGTCATGGCATGTTGAAAGAGGTCCTTGTACACTGCAGTTTGATAGAGACATTAACTTGTTTAGCCTTGTGGACTCCAAATTTTATCAAAATGAACAAAGACGTTTTATTTTTCTTCATTTGTATTTTTCGCAGCCTTATGGAAAAAGGAAGTTTAGGGTTTATGTCACCATGCTTGTCTGCATTTCATCTCTAGTATTTGATCTTGAAGCTTTTACTATTAAACTCAGGCTGAAGACTTGGAACTCATAGTTCTCTGCATGTTGATTTTGTTGTTGAAGCTCTTGACTATAATACTTATTTTCAAAGCTCGGATTCGACTATTGATGGAATTTTGAGCTTTTATTGATATCTCTTTACATTCTCCTTGGCAACGTCTCCTGTCTATTTGTGACTGGAAGCTGTGTTTGAAATTTTAACTATTGAGGATCGGTATGTGACTGGTAGTTGAGTATGGGCTTTAATCTGCTAGCACTTAGCTTTTCTTGAACACGGGCTGTAAAAAATCAACTTAGAACTCCATATTTTTGAGATAAGTATTACTTTTCCCTTCTTTTCTTTCTGTTGACTTTCGATTCATTTTATTGGCTGTTGAAAACTATGATTTCTCCATGCTAGTTAAACTCTGGCTCTTGGTTTAAATTCTAGCATTGTTTACCATTTGTTGGGACTCTTGCATAAATGCAAACTTATGGGCTATATGATTTGGTCTTGGGCCCGTGACCTAGCTTCAAAACTCAGGCTAGACTTCTTTCTCTTGTGATAAACTAAGGCTTATCTTGTTGTTACTAGATGAAATGCTGAGATTAACCTTTATTTGTTTATGTTACGCAAAACTTGGGGTTTTCTCTTTTTGTCTTGCACCGTTCTCTCTTACGCTTGTAATACTTATTGTTAACTTACCATTTTCCTTGCTGGATTTTTATATCAACAATATCCATCTTACATTCCCTTTGGTTGTGCCCAGCCATTGACAACCCTTTCACTGATGATAACAAACTGTATATATTGCAACTCAGTTTCTTTGATTGAAGAACTCAGGCTCAGCTTTTGACTCAGGTTTTTACTTAGCTTGCTGTCTAATAATCTTCCTTTCACTATATGTTTTCATTTCTATTAAAACCATACTCTATCTCTATGTTCAACATGCTCTAATATCTACTGTCTGGTTTAATAGAAGCTGGTATTTCAATCTGCAAACTGACAAGTAGCACATTTATATATAGTGATCACCTCTTTGTGAAGGAATTACTCATGAGGTTCAAGCTTAGGCTCATGACTCTCATGAGCAATATTGTGAATGGCCCACAAATATGAATCTCTATTATTAAAACATCACTGTTATATATATGCATCTTCATTTTTTATTATAACACTGACAGTTGATCATAAATACCAGTATTAACAATAGCATTACATAGTATTTTCTCTTGAATATGGCCAAAATAATATTGTTGTTAATCTTTTATTTCTGCATATAACACTGTTAATTCCATATGCATGTTTCTTTGCAACAACATATATGATCCTCTTTGACCTGTGCACTATTTTTTTATAATAGTACATCCTTATGCACTGAAGTTGAACCACTGTAAGCTTGGTGTGTTTATGCACTTCTTGATGTGCAAAACTATACTATTTTTTTTTTTAGCCAAATATATTAGTATACAAAATAGTATTAAGATAAAGTATCTGTCTGATGCAACCAGCAAATAGAAATTATGTATATACTTTCTCAACTTGATATAATGTAATTAACACTTTTGTAAATGCATACCAGGTTAAAACAACATATGAATTCTCTATTTTTGATGTATTCTTGCATACTATCTCATTATTTGATTTGCAACTCTGCTCCTTCTATACAACACTTTGTTCTTTGCACTTGATCATCCATTTAGCATTCTTACTTTACTCTGCATATTAACTATCACCCATGGGGTTTGAGCATGGGCTCATGAATCTCATGAGAAATATTCATGACATGAATCTCATTCCAAACAGGTACTTCTCCTGCATACACTGTAATGATTGTGTGTCCTACTTACTCTTCGATCTGCACATGAAGCAAACAATATTAGTATAAAAAATGATCACCTTTTCTATTTTCTTCCTTCTTCTTTATATTCTTGTGAACTACTTGCACTATGTTTCTTTCTCCATTCTACCTTTGTTCCTCTTTCTCCCTCATTGATATTTTCATAGAAGTACAACTTTGAAAGTGTGAATGTAGCATGCTATTTTTGGTATCTATGTATTGCTTAGATCCAATTTGGATCTAACTATTCTCTCTCTCCATGATGCAGGGCAAAACCAGAAGAAGACTTAGGATGCATGATAAATAGGGACAAAGATAAAGACATGAAGATTCAAATGATACAACTAATCAACCTCAACATGCAGAAGACCTCTTAAAGGCAATGCATGGACCCCTAAACCTTTTGATGCTCCTGTCTTACTTTCAGTATTGTACATCTTCTCTATGTTTACAATTGAAAGATGTAACCTATGAATGAAATAATTTTTTATTACATTCACTTTGAATGTTTAATGTAATGATCAATCATGAAATTGAAAGTTTAAATCTGATCAATACTTAGAGAACAACATTAGTGTTAATATGAATGCAAAAGCAATGTATTTTATCTTTAATATCTGAATAGTAGTGTTGAATAGATGTACCTTAATGCAAGTTCTCTAATGTTTATAATTGTAATTCTGCATGTGTACTTTTATCTTCTTAACTTTAAACAATTCTGCAACTTAAAACAACAACCATCAAATCCATATTTCAATGTAAAACAATTGTCAATTTACCAATTTAGTGTGCAACTAAAATGATAACATTTTCTGGTGACTTCTTAGGGGTGTTTGCCTACTGAACAAAATAGACCAGCTTCCTTTTGTAGTCCATTGGGCACAGAGTCTTGAATTTTGATAAAATTGAACCTTTTCAAACCTTACAAAAAATTAGAAAATTTCTAAAAATTTAAACATACCACTCAACTGCAAAACTAAAATAGAAACAAAATACCTCATGCTAGCTGTTTAGGAAATTTGTGTTTGTCTATCTTCAACATCATCATATTGGTTCTACACCAATTCTGTGAGTGACTTTACCTCATTCTGAGGTGTACATCTGTATGATGATGCTGATGGGATACAGTTATTGGTTTGCAAACAGCTAGCATGAGGTAGAAAACAAATTTGAGTCCATTTTTTAAATTATATCAAGTACTTTCTCTTAAAAAATTTGCCTTCTTTCTGAAGTCTGCAAGCTATTTGGAAATGTCATGGATGACCTATTTTGGAGTGTGGCCCTTGTGCCTAATTTGAAACCTTGGGATATCCAATGTTTCACTTTAGGATTAATGTAAACATTTCTGAACAATTTTTCCATGAAGTTGTCTAACTTGGAGCCTAAAGAAAATTACCAACTAAAAACTGAAACATTAATTGGAAGCACTTAGAGGAAAACAAAAAATAGAAAATAAACCTATTGTTGTAGCTCATGATAGTAAGATATGTGGTCTCCTATGATGCAGAGCATTGAGTTACAACTCGCCTCTATTATGATGGGTGCTCATTTATGACATATGATGGACTACAACAACATGCTTATTTTCTATTTGAAAACAACTAACTGCAACTAACTGAAAGTAAAATATCTATGTGCAAAGAACTTATTCAGACTAACTCACCTGAAAAGCAATGTTTGAGATGGATCCCATTAACTAGGATTAGCAATTCTTCTCCTTCCATAGTTGAGAGTTGAAAAGCATTTCAAGCCTTGCATCTTGTAATCACATATGGACCATTCCAAATGCCATCAAACTTTGAATGCTTACCAAGTCTACTCTTCATCTCATCCCATTTAAACACTAAATCACCTTTTGTAAAGACTCTTATGACAGCTTTTCTATCAAATGTCTTCTTCATTTGATCATGATGTTCCTTCAACTTTTGAAAAGATCCTTTTCTAATCTCTTCTAACTCTATCAATTTAGCCAACCTTACCTCCATAGGTTGCTAGTCTAGCAAGTCTAATTCTTTGATTAGGCTCAAACTTGGCAACTCCACTAAAATTGGCAATCTTGCCTCTCTTTCGTAAACCAACATATAAGGTGAATTACCTATTGAGCACTTTGGGGTGATCCTATCAACCCATAAGGCATGTTTTAACTTGTTGCCCCAAGCTCGCTGATTATCTTCAATAGTCCTCTTGATGATGTGAATTAGATTTTTGTTTGTTGATTCATCTTGTCCTTTACCTTGTGGGTAATAATTAGATGAGATACTAAGATATACATTATTCCTAACTATCCAATCAGAAATTATTGTGCCTAAAAAGGCCAAGGCATTATAAAAAATAATGGATTCAGGTGCTCCAAACCTTGCAATCAGAACTTCATAGAAATTAAGAACTACAGTTTCATTTGCATCTTTCAATGCAACAACTTTAGTCCACTTTGTAAAATAATCTGTTGTTGTCAATATATATTTATGACCTGAACTTGATGATGGGTTTATGGGACCAATAAAATCTAGACCCCACTTGACAAAAAGTTGTTCAACTTGAATTGGATTAAGAGGTAAAGCTGCTAACCTTTGCTTGCTTGAGAAAACAACACATTTCAAACATATTCTTACCCAAATGAAGGCATCTTTGTATAGGTTTGATGAAAAATAGTGAGCCTTCATTATATTCAATATTGTTGTTCTTGTAGAAAAATGGTCACCTGCTGGTCCATCATGGAATTCCTGTAGCACTTTGTCAATTTGATCTCCACTGATGCATCTCAACAATACACCATTATAATCCCTCCTATACATCACATTATTCAATAAATAATAAGGTATAGATTGTAATCTAAAGTATCTTCTTTTTTATCTATCCAAACCTTCAGGACCACATCTTGTTTGCAAGAAAGTAAACATTTCTTTCACCCAATCATTCTGCAAATCTAGAACAACAACTTGCTCATGGTCTTCTAAAGCCACAATCACCTCAGAATCATCTTTTGAAGTATTATCTCCATTTCTAGCCAGTTCTTTTGATGTTGAAATCCTTATTCAGCAAAAAATCCTTGATAGCAGGATGTGCAACCATCAAATTTATCTTATTGTTAGAAAGCATATGTTTGAATTTCTTCAAACTTCTAATTACAAAAAGAACATTTTTTTTAATAAATGAATAATGCAGCTCATAATCTTTTAGTCCTTGACTAAAAAAAGCTATTGGCTACTCACATCCTATATCATTCTTTTGAACTAACATGGAAGAAATGCTATCAACATTCACATATGCATACAAAATGAAATCCTTTGAAAAATTAGGATTTAACAAGGTAGGGGAAGTAGCTAATGCTTCCTTAATCAGTTCATAACTGAGTTTACCTTCTTTAGTCCATTTGAAAGCAATATTATTCTTGAGCATGGCTGTTAATGGCATTAGTAATTCTACAATATCTAGAATAAATCTTCTAACAAAGTTAATTCTTCCTAAGAAGCTTTGAAGGCCCTTTGTGAAGAGAAAGAGGTAAGGCAAGGATAACACTTACTCTTTCAGGTTCAATACTAATACCCTCTTTTGAAACAATAAACCCCAGCAACTTACCTTCATGGACAACAAATATGCTCTTCTTGGGATTTAGAGAGATACCATATTCCCTGCATCTCTCAAAGATAACCCTTAAATGATTAAAGTGATCTATTGCATTCTTTGAAAAAATAGTTATATCATCCAAGTAAACTAGTAAAAACCTATACATTAGATTAATGAAAGCTTTGTCCATGGCTTTTTGAAAGGTTGCACCTGCATTAGATAGACCAAATGGCATCTTCTGATAAGCCATAGTTCCCCATTTGGTTGTAAATGCAGTCTTAAATATATCTTCTTCCTTCATCAAAATATGGTTGTAACCAGAGAAACCATCCAGCAATGAGAACCATTTTGAACCTGAAACAACCTGCAAGATTTGTTCCATTGAAGGCAAAGGATGCCTATCTTTCAATGAAGCTCTATTCGAGTCATGGAAATCAACACATAATCTGATTTCTCCATTATTTTTCCTAATAGGAACCAAATTGAATACCCATGAAGTATGTTTGACTGGGAAAATGATATTACTTTCAATCAATTTATTCAACTCTTTAATCATGAGAGGTTCTAGTTTAGGATTTACAGGCCTTTGTTTTTGCCTAACTGGTTTAGCTCCTGGTTCTAACTCTATTGTATGTTGAGAAATATTAGGATCAAATCCTTTTAGATCTGAATAATTCCATGCAATAAGATCATGAAATTCATTGCATAAGTTGACAAAGGTTTGACGTTCTTCAGGTGTACATACCTTTCCAAGTTTCAACACTTTATCCTTTGAAACAATAATCTCTTTGTAATGCTCCTCTTTGATTTGTAAGCTAGATTTGTCCTTTTTGAACTCATAATTTGTACCAAACATGGACTCTAAGGTCACAAGACCTTTGGGAATTTTACTTTTCCTTAGCTGAATAATCTGGTCTTCATATTGATCCTGCAATTTTTTCTGGTTTGGTTGTGCAAACTCAGCTTCTTCTCTCAAAAAATTAACAATGTGTTGATCAGATTCAAAAACCTACCAACTATCTACATTGTTAGGTACAATAGGTCTAACAATTACTTTAACATATTTCATTCCATTACTCTTGCTGATCTCAGTTGGGATGTCATATTGGGCTCCAATAGAAGCAAGCCTATCAATGTGTTTGTTCTGATTTCTAGGAATAGATTGTAAATTAAATGTTGCAAAACCTTCAATCAAATCCCATACAACATGATTATAATTTTTTAATAATTCATTCTTGGTTGTATGAACATTCCTAACTTGATTCACAATCAATTTTGAATCACCATAAACTTGCAGACAACTAATACCTCTTTTAATGGCCCACTTCAATCTATTTATGAAGGCTTCATACTCAGCAACATTATTTGTGCAACTAAAAGTAAATCTGAAAGAAGCATAATACCTTTCATTTGCTGGTGAAACAAACATACATCCTCCTCCAGTACCTATTTTTCCATGTGAGCCATCAAAAAACAATTTCTAGATAGTACCAGATTGCTGCTCTAAATCTGTACCTTTCATGACAATTGGCATGAAATTTGTGATTTCATTAATAACATAGTTACCCAAACTTGGTTCCTCAATCTGTGCATCAGAAATATTTACATTTTTAGTAGCCCATGAGTCTAACAATATGTCAGGAATTTGATTAATCTATGTCTGTGACTCATGAATAGCATCAATTTCCTCTTGATAAAAAATTATAGCTGTTGTTTTGTTTTTAGTACCACTAACATATGGCTCAATACAAAAGTTTGCAATAGGTTCTAAAGGAATAGTTACCTTAGTACCATACCTAGTGCGGAAAAGCATATGAGACCAATCTATAGATAAATACCCTCCTATTTTGGTAGTGAAATCTCATGATAGGCAAATAGAGAAATTAGGAGGTAAGTCTATGATAAAAACATCCATAGGTACTAAAAAACTAGGACAAGCATGCATGGTCAAATCTAGATTTCTTATAACTCCAACAATATCTACTGTTGTCCCATCAAGCTGAACTACCCCCTTTTCAATTGGTTCTTATTCAAGGCCTAGCTGGTCTACAATTTTCTTGGGCATAACTGAGCTAGAAGCACCTGAATCAATCATGCAATTATGCACTAAATTTTGTCCTATTATAACAGTGATATAAAAAGGTGGTGGCTTTATCAACTTGGGTGCTTGCTGGGTTGAAGTTTCATTTCCAGCCATTAACACCTTAGGAGTTTGTTGTTTTAAAACATTATTCGATAGTGTAAGAATTTGCAATGCTTCCTACAACATATCCTTTTGGCTTGGAAGTGCTAAAACTTCCCAAATAGATACAAGAACATATGTTTTCTTTAAGTGATCAACAATATTAAAATTCTGAGTACTAACCTTTTGCTGCTGTTTTGGAACAGTCAGCTCTTTTGCTGGTTGTAATGGCTGTGAAGGTGCATCTTGGGCTTGAATTTGTTGTTGTTTTCCCTTTAATATTTTCTATTGTAAAATAATAGCAAGCTATTGCACTTTATCAGCCTGTTGCTGATCATTTGCAACCTTATTTTTGGATCTTGTACTAGCTACTATAGGCTTCCATACTTGAATTTGATCAAAATTAGTTGCTAAAATAGTCTCATCAGCATTAAAATTTATCAAAGTAACATCAGGATTACCTTGTGGCTATGTATGATCATTCTGAGCATCTCCTTGTACATTAGTCAATTTACCCTTCAAAACATCTTGCCTCCTAGCTTCAAGCGCATAAGGATAATCAAGCCAAAAGTGGCTTGCATTATAAGTATTACACCATTCCTCCTCTTGTGCATAATTATTCTATGGAACACGCACTATCTCCTTAGAAGTACTAGGAGTTACATAGTTGTAAGGTTGACTAGTCCTTTGATTTTAATTCCTTTGTTGTCCTTGAGCTTGGCGTGGCTGATTTGAATCAAAGGCTTGATTATATTGTCTATTCTGTTGATAAGAGAATTGAGGAGGCATATTGTACTGACCTTGTTGCCTCTTCAAGTTCGTGATCTCATTGCCATAAGTTTGCAATGTTCTCATCATACTGTCACTTTTATCCTTTAACTCAAAATTCTTCTCTTTTAGCTCTCTAAAAGGAGTTGTGACAACATGTTCTTCTGCTGCAACTTGCATATTAAATGCTAGTAATGCTGACATAGGTGGAACAACTGCTATTGTTGGAACAACAACTGGTACAACTGGCTATACGTCTGCAAAATAAGGCATTGGAGGCCTAGCAGGTAACTTACCAGCTTGTATCAAGTTGTTCTTAGCTCTAACAACAATGTCAAATGCATTTGGCAAAGTGTGCCCACCCATAGACTGAATCATCACTGAAATATCACTGTTAAAAGCCTTCAAATAAAATAAAAATGCATAATCATTAGAAGGTTTAACAAATGCTAGAATTCTATCCCAAGTTCATTGAAAATGAAAGTTAAAATTGGAAATATGCTCATTATGTTTCCTTTTAATTGTGGTTAGTTGCTCAACCAATGAGAGATTATTAGACTTATCTTCAAATTTGCTAATCAAAACAGTCCCCAAATCATCCCACATAACAATAGAATCAACTGGTAAACTTCTAAACCAAATCAAAGATTTACCTTTAAAAGAAGTTGCTAGCAGTTTTCATGCCACATCATCATGTGTGACTTGATGTAATCCACAAAGAGTGGCTACATCCTTAATATGCTCAATTGCTGAAACATGATTTTCACCAGTAAAATAAGGCAAACCTTTTAGCGTTGCTAGTGGAATATCATGATGAGTAGAAATCCATAAAGGGCTGCCAGCATTAAAAGCTACAAATGGAAAATTTTGGGCCATTTGATGAACTAGTGGTGCTTGTTGCTGTAGACACCCAAAACTGGGTAGGTATTTTAGAATCATTCAAATTTACAAAATCTTAGCCAAATGCTCTAATTTTTATCAAAATGGATCAAATCAATTTTAAATGGACATTTATTAATCAAAATTGGACAAAATTATTTAAATCAAAGGAAAAATCAAATCATGACATCAAATAATTAAATACAAGCTTAAAGGGGCCAATCATGTTATATAATTGATTTTAATGAATTAATTGTATAGTTTTAAATCAAAAATCAAATTGAACCTATACCCTTACATGACTAATTTAATTAATTGATGGAATTTAATTAATCCTAATATCTTTCAACATAATTTGAGAAACCAATAAGAATTGAGAACACAATGCACATGGATCACTCCAAATTGTTGAATCTCAATCACTCATTTTCAAATTTTGAATCTCAATCACTCAAATTTGTCTACTTGTCCAAACATTTGAGACAATCATTTAAATTGTCTCCCCATTTAAAAAAATTTCAAAGCTTTTGACTCAACCAAGGCTAAATCATAATCAAGTAAATCTACCCCCTACCCTTGGGATTTTACTACAAATAGAAGTCATTTTGAGAGCATAAAATCTTAGAAATTCAAGTGCATAGCATCATAACTATAGGCAATTTGAGAGCAATTGAGCAATATCTTGAGCATTTTGAGAGCAAATAGTAAGAGTTGAGAGCAATATCATGAGCATTTGAGTTAATCTTTGTATCATTTTGGAGAATTGAGAGCTAGATTTAGGCATTTATCATAGTTTCTCATTCTAGGATTGTCACTAGTAGAGAATAAGGCTGAGAGCTCTACTTGCCAAGCTTAGATAGAGAACCATGAGATGTTATGGATGTTAAATGTAATTCTTAGATTAAATTTCCATTATATTTTCATAGAATTATTGTTAATTGTCCTAATTTCATGAAGGTGTAAACACTCACACACAAATGGCGCCCACCGTGGGGCTTTGAGCCTCATTTCTATCATTTTCATTCTATTAGCTATTGATTGACACCTACGAGATTCTTTCTATTCAATTTTTTCTTCTTTTGACACCTATGAAATAAAGTATTACGCTTGAGAGCATAAAGCGTCGCCTAAAATTTGAGAAACGATGCCTATTAGCTATTCTTTGCTACTTGTGATACTTTATCTTATGCAATTTACCTTTATTTGTCATGCTTAGCAGCTTAAGTATTACACTTAGTGATTTTTAAAATTTTCTTGAGTCACTGGAAAGTGATGCCTACGAACTTTAAAATAACGCCTGCTAGCTTTTAACTGATGCCTATTAGTTGTTCTTTGCCACTTATGATATTTTATCTTACGCAATTTGCAATTATTTGTAACGCTTAGCAGCTAAAGGTTTACGCTTAGTAATTTTGAAAAGTCTCTTGAGTCACTGGATAGTGACGCCTATGAGCTTTAAAATAACACCTACTAGCTTTTAACTGATGCTTATTAGCTGATAAATGACACCTAGAGTTTTCTATTTAATTTTGCTGTCAAATTATTAAATTTTGTTTTCTAACTCTCTATCTGTGTTTTTCCCATAGATGAACAGACACAAGAAAGTACAAAAATAAAAAAGTAGAGTTATTCAAGAGTTCAAAGAGGTAAGAATTCAAAACAAACATCAAAAGGAAATCCATACTGCTGCAATTTTAGATAGTTTGGAATTAGAAGAAAAGTTTTACAAGAATTACATTAAGGTGTTGGATGCTTATAAAAAGAAATTTCCTACTTTGAACTAAATTGCTTGAATTAAGTTGTTAAAATCTTCTTTGCAAAATCTTGTTAAGAACACTTAATTGCATTTCAATTTGTTCCTTTTGGTTTCATTCACTTTGTATTGCAGTGTTGACTAATTTGTTGGAGGAGCCGGAATGGGAACGATTGCCACTAGGTGAGTAAGCAAATAAATGTCAAAAACTTCAAAAGAGCGCCTAGCCTTTGCTAGCTACAAAAGAGGTATTTTCATATCAAGCTTGCTTTGCTTAAATCATGGCTTTTCTTTAGATCTAGCTTAATAGGAAAAACCTTACTATTGTCCAAATTGAACAAACATTAGGCATATGCTCTCCACTTTGCGAAGTGGATCAAAAAGCCAAACGTGTGAGTTCAACTTGGTAGAAAGAAAGGGATGAGGAATTAACCAAACATTTCATTTATAAGAATCTCCTTATCGAGAGGTTGAAAAAGAACAAATTTTGCTTGAAGTGTTTGGAACAAGGAACAACAATAGGGATATGCTCTTCACTTTCTAAGTGAACCAAATTCCCAAACTTGTTGAACCAAGTTTGATTTCTTGTTTTTCTATATATGCTAGATAAATTAGATCATTAGAGGGCCTGCCTCCCGAGAATTTCCTTACGAGGATGGTGAGAGGGAACGACCCAAAGTGGGAGACAATCACTTTAGCCGTGATACTATCCAACCCACTATAAACAAATACACTCTTCCTTAATAGGAGAGTGACTAGGTTGTGTGCAAGTATCCTTCACTTCCTCTAGTAGTCCTTTGGATTGTGCCAAATCGTGCTTTCATGCATGTGGGAAGCCCGAAAGTGGGTAAAAGAGCTTGACATGATCTAGAACAGAGGTGTTCATTAAAAATCTTATTAAATAGTAATCTGCCTTTTAGAGCCAAACATGTTTAAAAGCCAAATCTGACTCTAGGTAGATTGCTTGGAATATATTCTTGTTTATACTTGTGAAAAATGATTGAGAACATACAATTTTAGTGTGGTTTTAGGGATATGGTACAAATTTGATATGTGTGTTGTGTTTGTACTTTATTTTCAATCAAGAATATTCTACAGATCTGATCAAATCACTTTTAAAAATCAAAATTTACAACCTGATCTACAAAGTGCCACCTACACATAGAGAAAAACCACTTATACATAGTAAAGTTACGCCTGTGACTAGTAAAATAATGCTTGTAAATGATGAAGTCACGCCTGTGACATTTTAAGAAATGCCTGGAAAAAGTTAAGAAACACATATCAATAGAACAAAGCCACATACTCTCTGCAGAGCACTGTCTAGGAAAATTCCAGTAAATGTGTACTAACTTTTAAGTCACGCCTGGACACTGGCAAGTGATGCCCAAAAAAAAAGAAGGGAAAACAATGGATATTTCTTGAGGTTTTCAAAAAATTTGGATTTCATATCTGAATACCCTTTTGGACGTTCTATCTATTCCAATATCCAACATGGTCAAAAATCCTAGTTTTAAACATTTTTGAAAATTTGGTAAGGATTTGGCCACAAGCAAGTGAGATAAAGCCTATTTCTAAGAGATTTATGCTCATGCCGACTTTCACTCGATCTTACTATGTAAAGAAAACCCTATAATCAGATGGAACGTATCTAAGGCAAGAACTTCCTTTTCCGAGTGACACATTTACCTCAAGAATACCACAAGAACCCATCCAAGGGGTAGAAACCAACATGACTTTTCCTTTTGGAAAATTGAATTCAGGTCAAACCAACAACAATGGAGGAGGCATTGACTCAAATAATCTAGGGTCAAATAACAATAATGGAGGAGTAGGAATATACCCTAACAATCAATGAATTAACAACACTAACAATGGGGGCAATGGTGAACCAACTGCTGAAGATGCAACTGATGAAAAGGTTAATGAAGCCATACAAAGCCCATACTTCATGAAGCTCATGGAAAAAGTGTTAGCAAGAGATAAGGAGAAGTATTTTCTAGACCTAGCCTGAGCAAGTCTTAAACTCCCTCATGACTATGATGTCAATCAGCTTAATGAAAAGGAAGTTGAAGATAGTCCAATTGATATCATGAACAAGCAATTTAAATTATTCCAAACCCAATTGGTCACAATGAAGCAAAGTGGGGTTCCAAAACTCTTTTCAATAGAGGCATTGTGTCCTTTTCCATTTGACAAGAGTTTAATCATGATACCATTCCCTAGTAATGTGGTCTTTCCTAAGTATGACAAATACGAAGTAGCATCTAATCCCCAAGATCATTTAAGGGAATTTTGTGCATTGATCTTGGAGTTCATGCATGACACTAATTACTTAATGAGGTTTTTTCCTAGAAGTTTTGGAGGCATAGCTATGGAATGGTTTTCAAAATTATCTTCGGGCATCCAAACTTTTGAAGAGTTAGCTGCTAAATTTGTAACACATTATTCATATAATATCAAACATGAAGTTACAATGATTACCTTATGCAACACCAGGAAAAGAGAGGGAGAAGGATTCCTACTTTTCTTACAAATATGGAGAGTAGTATTTGCTAGATACCCTCGAAGTGTACCAGAAAAGGAAAAGATGGACATCTTTATAAATAGCTTGAGTAATAAATTGAATTATCGGTTGAAGTTGCAATGTCCTAGGTCTTTTCAAGATCTTATTGAAAGTGAAGCGACTACTGAGGAGGTATTGGTTAAGAGTGGAGAACTAAAGCTTTACAAGGATAACAAGAATCACAAAAACAACAATACCTCCAACAACAATAACAATCAGAATAAGAATCCTCCTAACAACTATAACTGATTTGGGTTGAGGAACAACAATAAAGATGTGGTCAATGATGGGTTTGTTGATGCTAATAATTTGAAACCCACCCCTTTTACTCTCACAAGAACACCTACTCAAGTGAATAATGCAAATCAAGTTCCCAAAGTGCCTTTTAATGACAATACCAATAATAAAAACTTTAGGAACAATCAAGGGGCCAACAAGCCTAATCCATTCCTTGCACCATCTCCCAAGAGGACATTCACACCTTTGGGTGAACCCCTTGAGAATGCATTGATAACTCTTATTGCTAATAAGATTATTGATTTACCTAGAGCTCAATCATATGAACCACAAAAAAAGCCCTATTGGTGGAAGGATTCTAGTCATTGTGAATACCATAGAAATAGAGGACATACAACAAATGATTGCTTGCAGTTGAAAAACATGGTACAAGATTTGATTGACAATGGTGTGATCTAGATAGAAGGGCCTCAAAATAATGAGGATCACACGACCTTTAAGCAACCTTTCTATAACCATGAGAAGGGTGAATCTTCAAATTCGAATAAACAAGGCAACAATAATGTCAATTTTGCTCATCATTATGATAACATTATCAACACATTATCCAAACATGAGCATGTTGTCAATGTTGTTGTAATCAAGGAACAACCTAAAAAGGAAGCATCTTATGCTATAACTAGGGGGAAAACTTCAAGGATTATCTTACAAGGGGTTGATCCTAAACCTATTGGTCCTACAAAATCATGTATTTTGGCTAATCAACCATCTACAACAACAAAGCCATATAATTTGGTGGACCAATTACAAAAGACTCCGACACAAATTTCTATTTTGGAGTTGTTAAAATTATCTCCAAATCACAAGGAGATCTTGCAAAAAGCCCTATTGGAGACTAATGTTCCTATTAATTTGGAGGAATAAAAATTTCAAAACATGGTGGGACACCTCATTGCACCACATTGTCTCTCTTTTTTTAGAGCAAGATGATATGTCCATCACTCATCCTAAAAATTTTCTATTGCATATAGAAGTCCTCATTCAAAGACATAGGGTTAAGAGAGTTCTCATAGATGGAGGAGCTCGTCTTTATATTTTCACTTTAAACCTTGTCAAGTCCTTAGGTTTATCCGAGTCTTTTATTGATCCTAAGAAGAAAATTACCATTAAAGCTTATGATGAGGAGGAGAGATCTTCAAAAGGCATGATTGTCTTACCTATTCAAGTTGGGCCTATCAAAAAGGATACTATATGTCAAATCCTCAACATGAAGTTAACTTATAACATCTTATTGGGGAGGCCATGGATACATGAGATGCAAGCGGTTCCTTCTACATGCCATCAATGTATCAAATTTCCGCACATGGGAGAAGAAATCACAATTGGAGGGGATTCAAATCCTTTTCAATATTGTAACCCATTGAATCCTCTTCATGAATTATTTCCTCATAATAGAGAAGGGATTGTTCCAAATACTACCATTGAAGAACCTAAAGGTGATGATCCTAAGTTAACATCAAATGTTACCTCTACCTCAAACCCTATTCAAACTAACTCAACTACATCGGCTAAGGGAAAGAAAAAAGTGAGTTATGGGGGTCCAAGTTCAAATGAGAATTCAAGAAAAACATACACACTAGAGGTGGAATGTTCTAAACCTGCCAAAGAGGAGAGAGACAAAGCCAAAGAAGATGACTATAACCAAATGAGTGAGATGATGCACAAGTTCAAAAAAGAATGTAGAATCAATTCTAAAGGAGTAGGGGAATATTCTATTTCCCTATTTGATTTACCTACTTCCCCAAAAACACATGGAAAACCTTCCAAGGCACATCCTCCTCATAAATAAAACTCTTATTTTGTAAGAGAGAGTGACAAGTTAGCACTTGAGAAAGAAGATGATGAGGTTCTATAATGGCTTTACAAAGATGAAAGTGATACTTCAAACAACCCCGTGGAAAGAATTCAGCACATCAATATCCAAACTGACCAATATGGAAAGGGGTTTGAAATTATGCAAAAAATGGGGTATAAGGGAAGAGGACCCTTAGGTATGATAAATAGAGGTTTTCTTGAACCTATTGAACCTTTTGGAGATCAAAGTAAGAAAAATCAGGAATAGGTTATCAACACAAAGGAGAAAGTTCTAGCCCTATGCATGATTTTTATGAACACATGAACGTGGTAGAGTCCGATATTGATAGTGATGATTCTAGAGAATATGAGTGGGATTCTTTATTCGAAGACTCTTTCCATGACAAAGAGATTGTCATAATGAATTCTTATACTAATGTTCCTAAAGAACAAACTCAAGATAGTGAAGATCCGGAGATAATTCCTACATACATGCAACCTGATCCACATGAATCTAACATAGGGAAAGCACACAATTATTTTTGGGTAGGTGAACCTTGGGTACCTTCATGGTTGGAGAGTAATTCGAATGTTAGGTTTAACCCGGATGTCTTCTTTCCCATAGAAGTCTTAGAGGACTCAAGTGAAGAAAACTTTGATCCTTCTTCTATGGATCATCTTGAGCAAGCTCATGTTATTGACCTTAATGATACAATGTATGAACCATATAACAAAGTCATGTCCATAAACCTAGCCAATGACAACTTTCCCATTGAATCTTTATCCTTAATGCATCCTGATCTTATTGATTGGAACTTAATTGAACCAAATGATTTACTATACTTTCCCAATGACCAAGAAATGACACAATACCTAAATGTGGTTGAGCCCTCTTCCACTGATGAATTTAATCCAAACATGATGAGAAAGGTAGGGGTCCAACCTCTTAATCCAAAATTAAAAATTAAAAAAAGTAAAAAATTGAAGAGTTCTAGTGGTGAAAACCACCATGTGGCAGTACTAGAACCAAGAAAAGTAAAAATAAAGGATGTTTCCGATAGTGAAAACCAAAATGTGGCACCTAAGGAAGAGAGGTTGGATACCTTACCAGCACATGAGGAAGAAATATCACCAATTCTTATAGAGCCAAAGGAGAAAGTCAATATTGGAACCGAATTGGAGCTCAAATTCATACATTTAGCAGCTTCACTTGCACTTTTAGAGAGAAAGGAGTTCATCAAATTTTTCCAAGTAAAGCAAGTGAATTTTCCATGGTCCTATGCTGACATGTCGAGATTAGATCAAAACTTCATCATGCACCACTTGAATGTCAAACCGGGGGTTAAACCTATCAAGCATAAATTGAGGAAAATGCATCCACACATAGCTCTTCTAGTTAAAGCAGAATTAGAGAAATTGTTGAAGGTGGGGTTCATAATAGAAATTGCTTATGCAGAATGGATATCAAATATTGTACCAGTTACCAAGCATGAAAAATCCATTCATGTATGCACAGAATTTCAAGATCTTAATCTTGCATGTCCCAAAGATGACTTTCCACTTCCAAGTATAGATGCAATAGTGGACTTAACAACTGGTCACTCCATGTTTTCATTGATGGATGGTTTTAGTGGATACAACCAAATTAATAGTGCACTTGAAGATCAAGAAAAGATAGCATTTACATGCCCTTGGGGAACTTTTTGTTGGAATGTAATGCCTTTCGGCCTTAAAAATGTCGGAGCTACTTACCAAAGGGTAATGACTACCATTTTTCATGATATGATGCACACCTTCTTAGAAGACTATGTCGATGATATATTGGCTAAGTCACATCAAAGAGAGGATCATTTACAAATTCTAGAAAAGATATTTACATGCTTGGAACAATTCAAAGTAAGGCTCAATCCAAAAAAGTGTGCCTTTGGTGTTTAATCTAGGAAATTATTAGGATACATAGTTTTAGAAAAAGGCATTGAAGTGGATCCCGAAAAGGTTCAAGCAATCATGGACATGTAAATTCCTCGAAACATTAGCCAAATGAGTTCTCTTCAAGGAAAACTTCAATCAATAAGGAGATTCATTTCTCAACTAGCTGAAAAGTGTCACGCATTCACTAGATTTCTCCACAAAGACACCATTTTTACATGGGATGAAGAATGTGACAAGGCCTTTACTTTGTTGAAGACTTAATCAATCCACCAATTCTAATGTATCCTATCAAAGGAAAACCATTTCTATTGTACATATCAGCAACTAAGAGGTCTTTAGGAGTTATTTTGGTGCAAGAAGATGATCAAGGAAAAGAGAGAGATATTTATTATTTGAGCCGAACATTGATTAAATATGAATTAAACTACACCTTCATGGAAAGAGCATGCCTAGCTATTGTCTTTGCTTCTCAAAAATTGAGACACTACATGTTGATGCACAAAGTCAAGCTAATTGCAAAGATTGACACTTTGAAATATTTGCTTAGCAAAACTACCTTAATGGGAAGAATAGAAAATTGGGTCATGGTCTTAAGTGAGTTCGATATTGAATATGTGGATAGAAAGGCCATTAAAGGACAAGTGATAGTAGATCACTTAGCTGAAAATTCATTGGTTTCTACACATCCTATTCAAGTGGAGTTTCCTGATGCAGCAATTGTCAATATAGAAGCTAAGACATGGAAATTGTACTTTGATGGATCATACACACAAGGAGGTTCCAAAGCTGACATATTGTTGATTACCCCTCAAGGGTATACTATTCCTAAATCATACAAGCTCTTATTCCCATGTACCAAAAACATAGCTGAGTATGAAGCTTTAGTCATTGGTATCAAGACAACTTTAGAATGGAATATTACCAAGCTACAAGTGTATGGTGATTCTCAATTAGTGATCAATCAAGTCAATGATGAGGACAACACAAAAGATGAAAATTTAATGCCTTACAAGACAATGATTGATGCTTGGAAAAAATAATTTGTATTGATAACTTTTGAGAAAATTCCAAGAGAGAAGAATAGAGTTGCCGATGCAATGGCTACCTTGGCTTCATTACTCCAAAAGCCTGATCAAAATGAAAGGTACGAATTCTTGGTGGAGGAGTTGGTGAAACCAACATTTGACCTTCCTGATACCCAAATTATTGCTTTACTTAATGGACATGACTCACCTTGGTACGGTCCTATTTACACATACCTTAAAGACCAAGTATTACCCTTAGACCAATCTCGAGCCCAAAAATGACACTTCATTAGACAATCGGCTCATTATATTATCCTTTCAGACACATTGTATCATAAGGGTCTTGATGGAACTTTACGTAGATGTCTAGAGGAAGAAGAGTCTAAAGGTAGATTTACGTGAGGTCCACGTGGGCATTTACGGGTCACATTCAAGTGGGTTAAACTTAGCTAAGAAGATCCTTCGCATGGGGTATTTTTGAAAAACCTTAGAGAAGGATGCTTGTCACTTTGTTAAGATATGCACAAAATGTAAATATCATGGTGATATGATACATGTACCAGCTCAAGAATTACATCCTTTTGTTACACCTTGGCCATTTTATCAATTGGGGTTTGACTTGATTGGTGTGATTTATCCACCTTCATCTAATGGGCACAAATACATTATCATGACTATGGAATACTTCACTAAATGGGTAGAGGCCATTCCTTTGATCACTGCTATAGGAAAACAAATCTCTATGTTCATCCTTAATCACATCATTTTTAGATATGGTATTCCTCATGCCATAATTACTGACAATGGAAAACAATTTAAGAACAAAGATGTTGATGAGATTTGTGATACTTGTCATATTACCCATCACTCTTCTTCCATTTACTATCCACAAGGAAATGGACAAGCCGAGGTTACTAATAAGAATATCCTTAAAATCTTGAAGAGATCGGTGAACAAATCAAGAAGAGATTGGCACATACAAATCACCCCAACTTTTCGGGCTTATAGAACTAGTATCTGGACACCTACAAGAACTACACCATATTCATTGGTTTATGGAGCCGAAGTTGTTCTACCTTTGGAGGTTGAAATCCCATCCCTAAGAGTATCATTGCAAGGATTAGTAACACATGAGGATTATAGGGTTGCCTGACTTCAACAATTGGAACTGTTAGAGGAACATCAAGCACAAGCCTATGAACATTTGAAAGTGTACCAAAATAGGATTTCGAGAAACTATAACAAACACATTAAACCAAGAGTCTTTCAAATGGGTGATTGAGTACTAAGGGAGAACCCTAAAAATCAAGAAAAAAGGGAAAAGAAGGGTAAATGGGAAGAAAATTGGCTTGGTCCTTTTATCATTGTTTCTTCTTTTGGAACGGGGACTTACAAATTAGCCAACTATGATGGGGAAGAATTACAAGAGCCCATTAATAGCATCCATTTAAAGAGGTTTCATACCTAATTAGATGAGAGAGTATCAAAAGAAAGAGTATTAGACGAGTGTGTATTCGATGACTCAAGCATCACTTTTGTACATGAGAAAATAAAAAAGATCAAAAACATTGAGAAAAGTTCAAAAATCCAAAAAAAAATTCAGAAAAAGAAAAAGAAAAAGATAAAAAAATGAAAAAGATAAAAAAGTGCCTTGGTGAAAACCTAGCAATAGACGCCTTGGTAGGAAAAAAAATGAAAAAGAGAAAAAGAGCAATAAACCAAAAAGATGAGAACTTGGCAATCAAGCACCTTCTGTTCCCCTAAGTCTTTCCTAGTTGCATGTGTACATATTGCATTTCCATCATCTCACTTGTACATCTTCATTGCATCCGTCATTTGTGCATAGTCATAATAAAACCTTTCAGCTGCATTGTTGCATTTTAGATTTCCTATTGCCCTATGTTTGTCACACAATCACATCTATCACTTGGGGGCAGGAAAGGATTGGATTTTTAGTACAAGCAGATTCAATAGTGCTACTTTTAGTCACACATCAGAGGGAATTATGAGAGCTTCAAAAGAAAAAGATTTTTTTGAACCTTTGATGGATATCATTGTTCACAACCAAGTATTTTGATCCTACAACTTGATCCTTGAACCTTCATTGACTTTATTATTTATGATTAAAAATTGGCATCACTTAAATGATCAGAATGTGTGGAAATTATTTTTGAAAATCTTGATACATTGAAAAACACTTGAAGTCTTTTTTTTATGATATTTATTGGCTTTTTATCATATCTGTTTAGCTAATCAATGATGTCCCGACTAGATTGGCAATGTTGGAGACATGATATTTTTCTTGCCCTTAAGTGACTATCTTGAGGGAGATCCAACAACTTATGTGAATTCCTCTAACGACATGGTCATCAAAGAATCATCAAGGACTTTCATATAGGGTGGAGGGTTGACCTTTCTTTGTTTACACAAATAGATACCTTGGCTATTTAGATCTTCTATATCTTAATACCAAAATCCAATTACAACATTGAATCCATTGAAACCGGTATTCATACTCCCATAGTTGGTTATTCAACTAGTGAGGGTTGTACTAGTTTTCTAAAGGTTACCAAACATGATATAAAGTGGTATTCATATCATCATGATGTGGTCAGTGATGGTTGTACTTTCTTTCCGGTCCTACAATGCTCAATGATGAGAATATTTCTCTATGGCATTTTTTTGCTAAAAGCTAGTGACAATTAGTTGCACTACATTGCATTTTCATGTTAGATTAAGTGCATTAGTTTGTAGTATTTTTCCAAGAGAAAGGGGGTTCATTCATTTATTATCTTGATCAATCATTAAAGGGGGTTCAATTAAACACCTTATCCTTGGTTCAAATCAATAATGTGAGATTATCTTTTGCATTCATTCATTGCATTACTCATTATTCATTATCCTTATATCTGAAAAGAGAGAAAAAGAAAAAGATTCATTAATCATTGATCATTTGCATACATTTAGTTAAGGATTGCATTTTAAGAGTTGCATACATCAAAAAATCAAAAACATAGTTGCATTCATTATATATCCATATTTCCATAATAAATCATTTGCATCCATACATTGAAAATTAGAAAAACATATCAAAGTTACATTATCATTTTCATTCATTTATCTATATCATATATAAGATACATTGCATCCATAGCACAATCAAAAGTAAATGCATCATAAACATCATATAGAGTTGCATATAAATATAATCTCACATAAACACATCACAAGAATCAAGGATAATCCATAATCATATAAATGTCCATAACATCAAAGATCCATCAAATCTGTATATCAAAGATACAATATCATCGATAAAATGACACATCAAACTCCTGATCAATAAATAAAACATGATACAAAATCATCAAGGAAAGATCCATAATCAATCATCTCAAGATCCTGTAGGGGCACCCCCTCTATCACCTGTACCTAATCCATCTGGTCCCCTGTCACCTGATCTATCCTGAGTAGGAGGAGGAGCCTAACTAATACTAGCAATACCTAGCATCTAAGCCATCATAGTCATAAACTACTATATCATAGTAGCTACCTGATCCAGTTGGCCAACCACTACTATCAGACCTATTTGTAATGAACACACATCCTATGCCAGAGCATCTCTACTAGGAGAAGCCTGTGGAGTCTGAACCATATCCTAAGGGCTAGGTATCTGAGGAGGCACCTATTGTGCCAAAATTTATCCATGTTGTGCCACTGAAACCTATTGTTAATATACCAAGGGAGCCTATCCTCTAGGAACCTGTGTAGCAGCATCAATGTGAACCTATCATCTGACTCTCTACTATCCCCATACTATTGTAGCTCTAGGATGTATAAATCTAGGTCCTTGATCTGTCTGAGCTTGTCTGAAAACCCTATCCATGAAGTGATCACCCCATATCCATGGTCCTCCTCATCCTCTACTTATGATCCTAGGAGGTCTCTGTCCTCTAGGAGCTAGACGTCATCTAGGTCTATCATCACCATCCCCATCATCATCTCCACCCTCATCATTTGATTGCTCATCCCTATCTAGGATCAGCTCTTCAGGATCTGTGAATCTCAAAAATCTATTTTGGGACCACCACTCTCTATACTCAATGGACATCCCAACATCTGCTACATAGTTAACATATCCCATCTGATATACATCAATCTAGCAATCTGATCACATGCAAACTAGAAATCAATCTGCACACCCCACATTGATCTCTCCACCTGGACTTGAGCATATAAAGCCATACCTTGGGGCATATCCTGATATCGGCCATACTGCCTAGAAACTTGACCAAAGTAGAATCTCTCAATCATGAGTGGTGATCGACCTATCATCCATCTTGGTGCAAACATGTAGGGGAGCTCATCATCATCCTCCTGCCAACCCTCGCAGCCCAGATATGGTCTCCATACAACCTGATCTATATCATCGATCATGTGGCACCGATACTCTAGTTTTCCCAAATGATGTTGGACAACCATGCCACTATATAAAAATGCATAAGGATAGCCACGACAGTGGATACGATCTAATACTAGTCTAGTAATAGGAAGATGCTCCCATACCCATAACTATAATATAACTACACCTGTTGATATTGAGGCACTCGATCTATATACGACCTCATGCAAATCACAATATAATTGTGCAAAAATGCAAGAACCCCAATCAAAATGTCAAGGCTATGCAATCAAATCCTCTAAAATGTGGCCCCATCCAACAGAGAATCCTCGACCTCATTGGTCTGGAAGCAATAAACCACCTATCAAAGAACCTAACATCATTGGCAATGTTAGAAAAGAAGAAAACTATGCCCATGTAATTGTATCATCTCCAATAGTGTCATCACCAAATACCCATCTGCAAATAGTGTCGTCATTTATGGAATTGTAATATACTCTCTCACCCCAAGTAGGGATATGGAGTAATCTGTAAACATCCTCAAGAGTGATAGTCATCTCCCCAAATGGTAAGTGGAAGGTATTGTGGTCAGAGTGCCAATGCTCTACCACTACTGTCAAGAAACCCCAGTTCAGCTGGAATCATGAGATGTCTAAAAGGAAACTCAAACTGCACATCTCTATAACATGAAACTTTGGTTGGGTCAGCTCCTGACCTAAATCTAATATCCAAGAGGCTACGGTCCATATATATAACTTACAGAAATGTGCCTATTTTGTAAATCAAGGGAATCATATCAGTATTCTACATTAGTGGATTATTTTAAGTCAATCAATCAATTAAATCAATCTTTTCTCATCTTGAGCGTATCAAATCTCCTAACTCTATATCATGAGGAAGGAACATCATTGTTTTGTCTCTCTAGATCATGAGAGAAAAATATCTATCCTATCAGTTTTCTACTATCAGATTGACAAATCAAACATTCATTGTTGCGAGTATCCTAATATCCTAATCACTTGTTCACTTAACTACAATAGACCTATCTATCTTGGATATGCAATCATTCATCCAGAGACATCAAATTATTAAAAAAAAATAAAGTTTGAGCAATCAAAATTCAAATTTTTATCAAAATTCCTATAGGCATCATTTGCCTACATGGAGGCAACACTTTACCTCAGGCAATGAAAAAAAATTCTTAAGTGGTACTTTATCATGTAGATGTGGCACTTCTTTTCTTAAGTGGCATTTTATGACCCTAGGCAGCATTTGAACATGTCTAGGCGTCATTTAATTTCTAAGGGTTTTTCAGGTGGTGTTTTACACAAAGTTTGATTAAAAACCCTAGTTTACAGGTGGTTTAAAATTTTTCACAGGTAGGTTTTAAACATGATTAGGTGACATTTAAATGTGTGGATGTGGCATTTTATCTTCCTTAGGTGTGATTAAACTACCCTAGGTGGCATTTCACAAAATTTCAACTAAAAATCATGTTTTTTATGCTATAAATGTGAAAAAAAATGGTAATAAATGCATTAGGAGGGTCAGAGTCACTTATCGAAGGTCCATAATCCAATGGTCTATGATATCATCATCCTCTCTCAAATCGATGCTCTCAAATAGGGACAACCATCACAATCAAATTTCTCAGGATCAGAGCAAAATCTCAATAGTAAAAAGTGCAAATGAATAGTAAATTTGGGTTTTTCAACCTATTTATGCTATTTGACCTAATTTTGAAGAGATTTTTGACCTTTCAATCTATATCTACACATCTATCAAACTAGGGCATTTTTTGTGACCTTTATTATCATCGAGATTTTTTAGAAATGAAAACATATTGGATCTATTTTCAATCAAATTCATCATATTTTTCTATCTGGCGATCAATCTGTTTCATTTCTGAGGGGGCATTATCATAGTATCAAATCTACATCAGACATTATCGAATCTGGGGCATTAAAATTTTGAACTATTATCAGTAGGGCATGTTGCATCAATTTCAAATTAGGTTCCCAATAACCAATTGTGAAAACCCTGGTCCTTTCTTAGAACTAAAAAATGGCTCTTCCTTTTTCGGCATCGTGCATCTGCTCTATCAAATCTTTGGGCTCTCAATTCAATTTCTTCGCCAAAACAAAGTATGAAAATAAACATTTTTAGGGTTTGAATCTAAGGGGCAATATTCATATAGCTCGATGCTCAACTCCTAAGGCTCTTCTTAGGAATCCGCATTTAGAAAAGTGCATTTTAGTAGCAACCCTGACCATCCAACACAAAGATGAAAGGGTACTATGGCAATATTCCCCTAGAAAAATTTCTAGGGCATCACCATGGGAGATTCCTAACCCTACCTAGGATTTCTCCTAGTTGCCAGCCCACTAACAAAATGCTAGGAGGGAAAAAAAGCATTACATGAAACCTACAATGCAAAATTCATCTCAGAAACATGTGCCCTTTGCTCTACCAATCAATAATAAATTTGATAAACTTGGTACAGAGAAGGCAACTTTATACTCCCCGCCCCATAAGCATTTATCAAGATTGGATCCGAAAGACAAGTCCATCAAACATATTGCCCTATTGCATGATCGCAGCACTAACAATAGGAATATGATTCATAAAAAAGAACAAGGTAAGCAAGACACACAACCCTACATGCCCCCACATCACAGGTTTGAGGGTATGTATAAAAAATCACACCTGGATTTAGAATTTCCTGCTAAATCTAATAGTAATACACATCTTCACACAATTTTTCAAAATAGCTCCATTTATTCTCCCCCACATAGGTGATATCATTAAGGTAAACTATTGTGAAGAGGAAGATACTATGTGACATAATAACATAGGATCAAAGCCTAAGATTTCTCATTCTAAAATTGAGACTGCTAATCTAGATCTTAAAGATGGTTGTATAGAAAGTATTCAGAATGTTTGTGTAGGTTTAGGGATAATATGCAGATGGAATGGAGTCAGAGCTATAGTCTATGATATAGCAGCTTGGTTGAAATGTTAGTGGCATAAAAAGGTAGTTGTCTCTATTCTTTCTGAATATTTCATTTATTGAGATTTTAGTAATAAAACCCTTAAGAAGCAAATACTATCAGAAGGATGCCCTAAATTTAGAAATATTTCATTTACTATTTTTGACTGGATTCCCCTCTTTAACCCTGAAAAACTCACAGACTTCATGGTGGACAAAGCTTTCCTCCTTAAGAACCTTCCCCTAGAATACACTTGGTAGGAAACTCTTAGAAAAATAGGCAATTAGATTGGAAAGTTTATTGGAACAGTACAAAATGAACATAATCAAGAAGAGAAAATAATTATAGTTAAAATGAATATTCATCAAAAAACAATTCCTCCTATCAGATTATGCTTTAAATCAATCACGGTAGTCATCAACCCTTCCATTGTTGAGGATTACATAGAGGAGTTGGAAGATACCCCAGTTTGTCCTTTCAGCTCAACAGCTATGCCTGCTTATCAAATAAAGAACATGGGCATTAAGGTAGATTTCCTTGAAGATAAGGGAGGGTTTGTTATCTACAACAACATTGACAAGAATATGGAGAGGACTCCCTCTACTCCTAAGCATAGTAAATTAAGGGAGGAGCAAAATATGTTCAAGAAATTGGAACAAAGTCTTGGTAAAACACCTACTTTTGCACAAAGGGAGGATGAGGTAGTACCTAGAATAGTTCAGTCAGATGTCAGTAAAGAAGTAATTCAATATACAATTAATTCTCACAATACCCCACATAATTCAGATATAAGGCTAAGTATTCCTAAAGTAAGTAAATTTGCCACCTCAATTTTAAAATATGATGAAAAGCAAGATATAGTTTTTGAATTGAGTAAAGAGGTGAGTGAGCACTCTCCCAATCAAAGCATAATAGCTGAAGATGAGGCCATCAAAATCTTAGATGATGTAAGGAATTATGAGGAAGGGACTGTGACAAATACTAAGGATGAAGAACAGAAATGTGAGAGAGAGGTCAACACAATTGTGGATTACTTAGGAGAAAAGGTTACTAATGAACTAATGGATAGATTCATGGATGAAATCTATGACAGGGAAGAACTTATCCTATAAAGGGATCTTCTAATTAAAAATATAATGGAAGGTAAGGAAGTTGGGACAAACAAATTAGAAGAAATTTGTGAACATCAACAGGGAACAATGCATCTAGATTATCCACATATAGAAGCAGAATTTATCAATAAGGAATCTGGTTACAGTCCTGAAAACATAATGGAGGATGGTGGAGAAAAGATTATAGAATATACTGAGATTAAGAAGAATACTGAGGAGGACTGAATGAAAGATGAGGTTATAACACAGCAGGGCAACAATCTTCAGAGTAATCTCGTCCCCTCTATATCAATGCCCATAGAGCTTGAATCCCTTAATAAAAAATTGGGAACTAACATGGACAATATCCTAGAAGATTATGACAAAGATATTATAGATTAAGAAGACTCTCTCATTAATACAGGGAACGGGATGGATGATTATGAATTTGAACAAAATGACAATATAGAGAATTTTCTCTCAAGCAATGATCTAAAAGAGATGGAACAAAATTATATTAGATGTTTGGATGGGATAACAAACAAGGATAGGTAGTTAGGTATTGCCATAAATAGGGAAAGTCTCTCATGCCCAAATATCATTAAGACAAAGAAAAAAAGAGGTAGGAAATCCATTAATGAACTGAGAAATATTGTTGGTAACGCTGAAAATCAACAAAAATTATTTGATATGCTGAAAGTTGGGAAGGGGAAGAGCCTTCCCCAAGGGAAATGAAAATCACAACTTGGAATGTTAGGGGCATGAATGCCCCTAACAAACAAAGACTATTAAAAATATATCTAAACTCTTTTGAATCAGAAATAATAATATTACAGGAAATTAAGTTAAATAAGGAGGAAAGCTTCAAGTTTAGCCTCAAATTAGGCATATGGAAATCTGAAATAGTTCACTCAGCAAGTGCATCTGGGGGTCTGGCAGCTATATGGGATCCTAGGAAACTAGTGATTGAGGTAATCTCAAAAAATAATAACTGGTTATTAATTTCAGTTAAAAGTTTAAAGACAAATTTAAAATTTAATCTCATTAATACTTATGGTCCTACCCAAAATATAGAAAAAAGAAAAGTATGGTAGGAAATACATAATCAATTAGCTTTATTCCCCAATGATACCCACATTTTAGGTGGTGATTTTAATGCAATTTTAGATTGCAACGAAAAATATGGAGGGTCACAATATATTTCACAATCACAAAAGGATTTCAGCCAATGGGTCCTAGCTAGTAATTTAATAGACATTAAAACCAATAATGGCATTTTCACGTGGAATAGTAGAAGATTAGGCTTCAACCATATAGTAGAAAGACTTGATAGATTCTTTATTAGTGGTGACATGGGGGTTCTAAATCATAGCACAAGCACAAAAATCCTAACATTTGTAGGCTCTGATCACTTTCCAGTAAGACTTTCCATCATGGAAAACTATAAACCTCCTAAAAGCCCCTTCAAATTTGAATTCATGTGGTTTCAAGATAAGGACTTTATGCCTCTTTTAGAACAATGGTGGAAATAGATAAAAATTACTAGATCTAAAATGTTCTATTTAGTGGCGAAATTAAAGATCATTAAGCATAAGATATTAGATTGGAATAAGGAAAAGTTTAATAATATTTTTGAACAAAAAAACAAAATTGAATATGAAATAGACTGTATAAATAAGCTAGTCATAGAAAAAGGGATGAATGAAACAAGTTATCTAAGAGAAAAAGAACTTATGGTGGAACATGTGGAGATCTTACTAAAAGAAGAAATATATTGGAAATAGAAGTCTCGAGAAAATTGGTTAAAAGAAGGCGACTGTAATACAAACAATTTTCACAACAGCACTAATAACAAAAGAAGTATAAATAGAATAACCAAAATTTGTGATGATAATGGTGCTCTTATGGATGACCCCAAGCATATTTCTGAACAGTTCATTAATTTCTACAAAAAACTTTTCAACAATAATGATTTTACAGACCTTGGAGCACAGAAAGAAATGCTCTCTTCTATCCCCAAATTAATTTCTGATATGGATAATAAAGGTTTGAATAGAAAATTTACTTTTGAAGAAGTTAAAAGAGCAGTTTTCCAATTATCCCCCAAAAAAGCCCCTAGACCAGATGGATTTCAGGCAGCCTTCTTCCAAAAATGCTGGCACTTTTTGGGAGAAGATTTATGGTAAGCAGTGGAAGCCACCAAAAATTCTGGAACACTCTTATCTGAAATTAATAACACCTTCTTAACTCTTATTCCTAAGAAGAATGATTGCATCGAACCAGGAGATTACTGACCTATATCTCTTTGCAATACTATTTATAAAATCCTCTCCAAATTCTTAGCGAATAGACTTAAAACCTTCCTACCATCGATTATCTCAGAAGAACAAACTGGCTTCGCTCCTAATCGCTCTATCTTAGATGGAATCATAATAGCACAAGAATTAGTTCATACATCACAATACAACAAAGAAGCTTGTATGCTAATTAAAATTGACATTCAAAAGGCATATGATAAAGTAGATTGGAGATTTCTTTGCAAATGCCTAGAAGCTTTTGGATTCTCAAAACAATGGATTAATCTAATTTTTAGTTGTATATCCACACCAAAAATCTCACTCCTTATTAATGGTACCCACAAAGGTTTCTTTGAAATTTCTTGGGGTATTAGACAAGGCGATCCCCTCTCTCCTTTCCTTTATGTTATCATGGGTAAAGCTTTAGGTAGATATATAACCAAGGCTCACCTAGCAGGAAAAATTATAGGTATCAAAGTTACAGAACAAGTTATTAATATTACTCATCAACAGTTTGCAGATGACACCATATTCACAGGAGTATCCACCTGTAATGAAGCTAGAGCATTCAAAGAAGTTCTTGATAAATATATGAAGGCATCAGGGCAAATAGTCAATCCAAGTAAATCCAAAGTCTTTTTCATCAACACATCCTCAGTTAGAGCTCAACAGATATGCAACGTCCTGGGATATGAAATGGGTAAATTTCCATGTAAATATCTAGGGATCCCCCTAGATAAGGGAATTCACAGCACTAAGTTATGGGAACAAGTTTTATCCAAAATCCAATCAAAAAAAGGAAGCTAGAAAGGTAAATGGCTTACAAAAGTGGGAAGGGCTACAATGATAAAATCGGTATTGACAGCCATCCCCACCTATCAGATGTCGATATTACCTCTTCTAGTCAATATCAAAGCTAGCCTAGATAATCTTTTTAGAGATTTCTACTGGCAAGGTCCATCAAAGGATAAAAAGCTAGCCCTTATTAAATGGGATAATTTATGTAAACCAATTTCCCTAGGTGGATTAGGTATAAAAAATCTTCAATGGCAGAACAAAGCACTAGGTGCCAAACTCATATGGAGACTATATAAGGAATCTAGTAGCTAATGGGCCACAATCCTTTTGTACAAATATATACCAAATGCAGACCCTATCAATATTTTCAGATCCTGAACCCATGTAAAAGGTTCACGTATTTGGAACTTTATTAAAGAGTCTCGAGGAGTTATTAATAATCTACTTACATGGGATATTGGGAAAGGGGACAAGGCTCTCTTCTGGGAAGATTCTTGGGGTGGAAATACCCCCCTCACTAAGTTAGGTTTCTCTCAAGGCTTCATAGATTCCTGTAAAAATACTAGAGGTACTTTCCTAAAGGATTATATCTCCCTCGAAGAGGAGCAAGTTTGGAAATTAGTATATGATTTACCAATAGAAAATGAAGAAAAACTAAAACTCATTGACACCTTAAAAGATAGAGCTGTTACGATAAAAAATAGGGAGGATAATCTTATTTGGGCAGGCTCAAATAATGGACTATATAATGTGAAGGACGGTTATAAAACAATTGTGCAGGATCATAATCTGGATTCCCTAGATATCCCTCTGAACTTATGGTAGAATAAGGCGTGCCTTCCTAAAGCAAGAATGTTCCTGTGGAAAACATTACAAAAGAAAATCATTACTACAGATAGATTAAGGAGATTAGGCTATGAGGGTCCCACAAGATGCCCTTTATGTGAATCTTAAGAAGAAGATGCCAACCACCTACTTTTAAACTGCACTTTCTCCTAGAAGTGCTAGAAATGGTTATGTAAATGTCTAGATTGGTATGCAGCTATGCCCTTCAATCTTGTTGATTGTCTTAAAGCGTGGCCCACTCTAAATAAGGATAGGTTGTACAAGGACATATGGGTCATCTCCCCATCTATTTTATTTTGGGAAATCTAAAAAGAATGAAATAGAAGAATCTTTACTGACCAAAAGCTTGGTTGTTCATCGATTATCAACAAAATTGAAACTTCAATCATTGAAGTAATAAATAATAAACTTAGAGATAAGATGAGTATGGAGAATTCATTTAAACTATGGGACAATAAGATCAGAAACCTATGGCCCCATTTAGAAATCCCACCATTATATGGAAGAGGGGGTAGCAAGTCAAAAGCATATAGAAGCCTATGCAAATGGTCATTACCCAAAGAAGGGTGGTATAAACTAAATTTTTATGTGGCCTCTCGAGGCAACCCGAGTATAGTAGGTATAGGAGGTATAATTCATAAATGGAGTGGAGAAATCATAACCAAATATGCTAGGCCTATCAAACCTACAAGTAATAACATGGCAGAATGCAAAGCAGTACTAGAAGGTCTTATATTATGCCAACAACTAGGCCTTACCAAGGTTGAAATTGAAGGAGATTCTCAAATCATAATCAATGCTATTAAAACTAGAAAGACTCCAAACTAGATCCTCAATTCAAAACTAGAAGAGGTCATAAACATCCTTGACACCATCCCCCAATACGAAATAAAACATATTTATAGGGAAGGGAATACAGAAGTGGATGAGTTGGCTAATCAAGGTGCTGACAGGATTGTTGTGTAAACCCTCTAATATTAGCAGATTTCTTATAGTCCCCCTCTAGTAAGATCCAGTAAAATCTCAAGGATGAAGAAAAAATTGTAGAAACTTACAATTTAAATTTCTTGGACCTTATAATCAGTAGTGTAGTTGAAATTACAATTTGATATCGAGAATATTAATGCAGATTTTGATATCAGGGTTTTAAGATATATGCGGAAATGATCATGGACAGACTAATCCTTAAGATATGCAGACACTTATAGATATCTGGACCTATTAAATAACTAAAACTTAACAATATATATTACCTTGAATTTTTTATTTTGAGCAAGAGATATAATGCACTATGTAATTTTAACTAAATATACTCTATCCCCACTTATTACATCTTTTAAAATTTCAAATTGTATTATCAATCTTAAAATATCACAAACCTAATAATCATTCTTATCTTCTAATCCCATGACTAGGGCATGTATGACTCATCCCCTAGGCATCCCATTGCCCCAGTGGTGAAGCTTTTACAAAGGTAGGATAGATAGGTATAGGGTTATCCCCTGACGATAGTTGATTTAGTCTTAGGTGTCTCTTTCGTAATTAATCCTTAGGCTAGCCTGGCTTGTCAAGATTTATCCTAAGTATACCCACTCTTCATTACCATCAACCCTTGGAGATCATTCTAGAACCCAATAGGATATTCTTTAGACTATTATAGGCCCTCCATATCAGATAGATGATCATATTGCCCTTTACTAGTATCAATCTATGATTATTAGCTTTTTAGCTCATCCCAACCATTATAGATTAATTAGGTAATAGTGAGATGACTTAATGATTAAAATGAATTGAGATCACTTGTGCTTAATGATATCTTAAATTATTTCCATAAGATGTATATATCCTTTAAAGAGTTATCCCAATAGAACATGCATGGTATTGAGATAGTGGCAAGGCACCTCACCAATATTCATCATTACTATATGATGGAGATAAATTTACACGGGATTATAATTATTAAGTAGAAATACTTGAGCCCCAACAAATAATGATTAAACAATATGGTCGAGTTACCCCATTAGGAAAACTCAGTATTAGCAGTTATCGGGATAGCGATCATTAGATCTTGACCCTGCTCAACCTCAATATTTGATGACACACAAATGGATTGTAAACTAATTATGGTTATCACTTCTAGTATCATCCCTAGATTTATAAGTAAACCACGACAAACACATGCCTTTATCCTGCAATTCTGCACCTAGGCATGAGCCAGACCAACCTCTCAGTTCTATCCAAACCATGGAGTCAAGATTGCTCACCTTTTATACCAAAGAAAATAGAGCTATGACCTTTAGAGGGCATATCCTCCCTGAGCGATGGAACCAGATCTTGAACCCTTTGCTAGACTCAACTAGAAGAGCAATAAAGAAGACTATGGGTGATCAGTACTTCAATAATGAATATACCTTCTGAACTAATGGGGAGATTATTGGACAATTTATAGCAATCTCAACCTTCGCAGGAAAAACCAAAAATGATATAATTCAGGTAGCAAGGGAAATATTCAATGAAGAACACCTTGGTGGGCTAGAAAAAATGGTAAATTGTGTGGATAATCAGCTTACCATCCCATACCCCAAGGTCACGATGAATACAGAGATGTCTATGCTAGAGAAAATCCCATAGTCTCAACATATACCCATGCTTACATTTAAAGATGAAAGCAGGTTTGATAACCATTGGTCGAAGATGTTGAGAAATCTAGACTTTCTCTACAATGAGGCCCTTTCTAAGGAGATGGACATGAAGTGGCTCCTCAACTACTGGCAGAGTGAGGGATTTGATATACTAGAAGAAATAGACCAAGTTGAGCCTTCCAACCTACATATCATGGCCCTAGAGGTTACAAGGTGCACTCGGCAATCAAGGAAGGATGCAGGTGAGGTGGAATGTATTGTTGTGATGGTTAAAAAGGGGAATATATGGAGCTGTGGCGCAGTTCAGAGAGATGGAGAAAACTGATTAATAGCACTAAGTGTCTCCTTTTGAGAAGTATAGTTTATTCTACTAGCTAAACATTATATGCTAATTTTACTAAGACTTTAGACTCAGTCATGCTTATAGTTTATGACAATATAGCTTATATGTATTAAGTTTTTTATAACTAGGTACACAAACTTATGGCAAAACTCATGGATTAATAGTAATGTGATATATTTTTATGTATATTTATCTTTGTATGTTTGGAATGGTATGTATATTAATAACTGGTTCAATCAAGACTCCCTTCTTCAAGCTTGTAGAGTAGGGATAGAGGGCTTTTGCCCTGCCCTTTTGACCCAGGTTCTTTCTCTCAGGCATTAAACTGTAAGAAGCTTTTTAATATTTTATAAAATTGTAATGTAATTCGAGATAAGTTAGCTATTTTATAGAAAATTATAGGAAATAGATCAATATGGCTATTCCTGTAAATCTTTAACATTTATATAGGAAAATGACTTCATTAGGATTCTATTCTTTACATAATATAGCTAGAAAATGCAATATGGATCAATAGATATATAGTCTTCTGGCCACTTTTTACATATGAACTTTCTAATATAGATGTTTTCTTACTATCAGTCATCTTTTTGCTCAAAATACTTATTTTGGTTACTAAGCAAGCGTCGTGTAACTATATGGGCAAATGCTGATAGGCACTTCTTTAAACAATGAATGCTCTAGCATGTTTTTTCAGCTCCCTTTACCTATATACACTCTCAAAATTAATACCAAAAATGATTGAGTTTCATCAGAATCAAAGTAAAATATTTGTAAAGCATAACTCCCCGCCTCCCCACTAGTAGCTTAAGTTATATCCTTAAGAGAGGATAATTTTGAAAGAGCAAAGGCACTCAACGGGAAGACCGTAGAAAACCTCACGCCTATACTTAACCCAGGCTTTTATAACAAAACTCAGTAGTTAGATGGATTTAACAATATGCTTAGTAGTATTTGTTGTCTTGAAATCCAAGTTCATCATAGCTACTAATCAACTTATTTTATTAACAAATGAAACATCATATGTAAGGTACTTATGTTTTAATCTTATTTCATGTAATCTGGGAAATATAAGCAAGAAATGATCATGCCTAACGTCCGGGTTGAAAATCCTTTTCAATTGATGGTGTAATAACCCTTGAGATTTATATAAGGACAATAGTAAGGCTTAGGATACCAGTACTAAACCTCATTTTCTAATTCTAACTCTTCATTTAATAATGATAAGCTCAACTTAATTTTAAGTATGGGACTCCAATGAAGATGTTCTCATCTAGATTGATAGATAAACTAAATATTTCTAGAGGATCTGTTCATTATATGTTTATTTTTTCTCCAAAGATTGGAGTATGGAGGACCCATGCTTAATGTATATTAGAAAGCACATTTTTGTTTTTATAGTTCTACAGTTAAAGCATTTATTTGATAAAGCCCCTTTTAGATCATATTCAGGAAACAGGGGTACAATACCAATTCTTTACGTTGAAATAGGCAATACAGGTAAAGGTATAAGTATCTTCTTTCCTCTAGAAAATATTTCATTCTTCTTAATAGCTATCCAAAGTGTGGATAAACAAATATTATATGAACTTTTCAACAAGGATAGGAGGTAGAACTATGATATGACAGGTTCAAGAATCAATGTTCAGAAGCATTTCTCAGATGAGCTACCAAGGAAGGCATCCCTAAGAAAGCTTCAGGCTCCTATAAAAGAACGTCTTCAAAAGGTCAATAATATCACTCAAGTGAAGGCCCATAAGGACCTTGCGATTTTAACAAAATATTCAGTTTCAGATTAGTCTTGTAGTAAGCATGGCTTTTGTTTATGTTGTATTAAATAATGGTGGGTATGCCCACCTAAAACTGTTATGTATTAGATTCTGGACTATGGTCCCAGGCATGGCTGGAGGTTTTCTCAACCCCTCTCTTTCCTACTAGGGCCTGTACAAAGCGGGGCATCTTTTTGTAATTCTGGTTTATAAAGCAATAAACTTTTGGCTACAGCTTTTTACCGATCAAAATAAAAAAATAAAAAAATTTCAAATTAGGTTTCAAATCAATTTTGTATCAATCAATCAAGTATCAAATCAATGATCAGGACATGAAATTGTTAGAAAGTAAAGACCACCAAGATAACTAAGAGGGGGGGGGGGGGGTGAATCAGTTATCTGATAATTAAACCATTTATCAACATTAAATTCAATATCAACTTCAACAGCTTTAAACCATATAACTAATGCAGTAACCAACCATAGAAAGATAATCATACACAATGACACAATAACACAAGATATGTTAACTAGGGAACCTCTTGATCAAGGAGTAAACCCCGGTGGGAATGATGCTCACAAAATGATGCACTAATATGAAAGTTCCTTGTTAGAGGATGGACCCTATTAGGAGTCTTATGAAATACATTTAGTACATATGAACCTCTGTTAGGAGATTTTGAATCCTTGTTAAAAGATTCTAACCCTGTTAGGAGTTATGGAAGACAGAAGGACCCACTGCCCAAATAGCTTCAAGGCAAGATCTCTGAACTCACTATCCAACAAATCTTAGGATTATTCAATAGAATAATATTAAATATGTCACCTCCTTCACACTATGCCAAAACCACACTCTCTGCTACACAAGATCACAAATCCAGATCTCTATACTTCACAAGTCTTCCTTCATCACTGAATTAGCTCTTTTCTTCACTTCATGCATACATTCGCATCACAACTTTCACAACTTCATATCACAACTATTACAATCCTCTCATAACAAGGAAAACATTCCTTCCTTTATACCATACTCAAATAATTACAAATGAGTCAGCATGTAAATACAAAATAATAATTTCAACATGCTACATCAAAATTACATAAAATTGTCAGCTTCCAGATACAATAACTTTCCAATCATGTGACCTCGAAGTTTTTGCTATGAGCCACATCACCAAAAATGAGTCTCAAAATTCCCTTTAACTACGCAGAATCAGATTTCATCTTGGTTAGGAGATATCCTCCGATTACCAAAAACCGCTACATAGGAATACTGCCAGAATATTGCTTCCACCAAAATGCTTATATCTTTCATGAATAAATGAATTTATTTTTGTTCTCTTAACCATAGGCTAATAACACAACAAAGAACATACCATCAATTGTGCATAACTCAATTTGCAATATAACATGTGCGCAAAACAAAACTGTGCCTACTTTTTTGCTAAACTCTAGAATATCACTGTGTTGACATCAATGAAAATCATGGTCATGAATGCAACAACCACTGCTATAGAATGACTGCCAAAGGCTTCAACATTCATTCCTAACAATCTCCCCCATTGGCATTGATGGCAATATAGATGAAAAACATCCAATGTTCCAAAAATCCAATCACTGCTGCTCAACTGCACTGCTGCTCATCATCAATCAAATCTTGCTTCGTTATCCTATTCAATCTCTCCAACAAATGTAGTTCCTCAATGTTTTTCATGATTCTCTCCCCCATTGACATCAATGACATAAATATATTCACAAGAGTCCTCAATGACTCAGCTTAGATACACATACTCCCCCATAGACGAAGTACCAAATTCCAATCCAGAAAATAGATAGGGCCATAAACCACTAGACGAATGCAACCAATTGCATCATTACTCAAAAGTAGGTTGGGGCATAACCCCAAGCATACCTCTCAGATACTCAAATGTATCCTTAGGCAAAGGCTTAGTAAATATATCTGCTATTTGCTCCTTTGTGCTTATGTACTCCAGTCTAACTTCTTTATCTGCAACTTTCTCTCTTACAACATGATACTTGATCTCTATATGCTTTGTTTTAGAATGTAAAACCAGATTCTTAGACATACTAACTGTACTTGTATTGTCACAATATATGATAATAGGCTCATCAAACTTGATTCCAATGCCCATCAACATCTACTTCATCCAAATTATCTGATTACAATTGTTTGCTGCTGCTACATATTCAGCTTCTGTTGTACTCTGTGAGATACAATTATGCTTTTTTCTCAACCAAGAAACTAATCTTCCTCCAAGAAAAAAGGCTCCACCACTGGTGCTTTTCTTATCATCAACACTACCTCCCCTATCAGCATCAATATATGCACATAGGGTAAAATCATCAAAATTTTCATACCACAGTCCATAGTCCATTGTGCCTCTAAGATATCTCAATATCCTTTTTAGTGCTACATAATGTGACTCTCTAGGTTTAGCTTGAAATCTTGCTACCATTCCAACTAAATATTGTATATCTGGTCTAGTGTGTGTCAAGTACTAAAATCCACCAATCATAGATCTATATTTCTTTTGCTCAACTTCTGGTGTCTCATCTTTACTAGATGGTTTATGTCCTATAACCATAGGTGTTCCAACTGGTTTACAATTCTCCATACCGAATCTTTTCAACAAATCATTCAAGTACTTTTTCTGACTTATAAAGATACCATCTTTGTTTTGTGTTATCTATAATCCCAAAAAGTATTTCATTTCTCCAATCATACTCATTTCAAATTCTGTCTTCATTTCATCAGCAAATTTGTCACTAGCTTCATCTTCTCCTCCAAAAATAATGTCATCAACTAAAATAACCAAAACTAACAATCCATTCTCAATTTCTTTTGTGTATAAGTTACTATCAGCTGTTCCTTTTGTAAATCCTAATTTTAACAAATACTTATCTAATCTAGCATACCAAGTTGCTTTAGTCCATACAATGCTTTCTTTAGTTTACGTACCATGTCTCCTTCTTGAGTCAAAGGAAAACCTTTAGGCTGCTCAATGTAGACTTCTTCTTCTAATTCACCATTCAAAAATGTTGACTTCACATCCATCTGATATACTTTGAATTTCTTAAATGCTGCATAAGCCAAAAATATTCTTACTGCTTCAAGTCTTGCCACAGGGGCAAAAGTTTCTTCATAGTCAATTCCTTCTTGCTGTGAGTATCCCTTACATACCAATCTTTCTTTGTTTCTAATTACTTCTCCTTGTTCATTCATCTTGTTCCTGAATACCCATTTAGTTCCAATCACATTTTTGTCTTTAGGTTTAGGGACCAATTCCCATGTCTTGTTCTTTTCAATATGATCCAATTCTTCTTTCATAGCTTTAATCCAATGTTCATCTTCACAAGCTTCATTAGTAAACTTAGGTTCAATTTGAGAAATCAAACATAAATGTACCTTCTTTCTAGTCATAACTCCTCTATCCAAACTTCCAATAACTTTCTCAATAGGATGATGTCTTGATATATACCTGTTAGGTGTCATAGTCACTGATCTTTCTTCAACTATAGATTCTTCTCTAGATTCTTCTTTGTTTTCTTCAGCATGACTTTCATTCAACAATTCACTGTCAGTCTCAAAAAATTGTTCAATAGTTTCAATGTTAGGTTGAGGGTTAGTTCCTTCATCAGATTCATAATCAAGCATTCTTTCTTGAATTTTAAACTTCTCATCAACTTTTACATTTGCACTTTCAACAATAGTTTTAGTTCTCTTATTGTAACATCTATATGCTTTTCTTTTCAAAGAATATCCAAGAAAAATTCCTTCATCACTTCTAGGATCAAACTTTCCTATATCATCATCTCTCTTAATATAACATTTTCTTCCAAAAATTCTAAAATACTTAACTGAGGGTGCATGTCCAAACCACAATTCATAAGGTGTCTTATCTGTGTCTACTTTGATTTGTACTCTGTTCATTGTATATACTGTTGTATTCACTGCTTCTCTCCAAAATGTCTTTGCCAAATCACCTTCAAATAACATAGCTCTAGCTGCTTCAGTCACTGATCTATTCCTTCTTTCTACAATACCATTTTGTTCAGGTATTCTAGGGGCTAATAACTATCTCTTAATACCATTTACTTCACAAAAAGTGTTAAACTCTTTAGATGTAAATTCTCCACCTCTATCAGATCTCAAACATTTAATCCTCATTCCTAATTCATTCTCAACTTTATTCTTCATGACCTTAAACTTATCAAATGCTTAAGATTTTTCTTTCAAAAATGCAATCCACATCATTGTTGTAAAATCATCAACAAAAATCATAAAATACCTTTCTCCATAGAATCCTCTAGTCCTAGTAGGACTGCTCAAGTCTGTATGAATGATCTCCAACTTTTCTGTAGATGTGAACTTCTTGCTAGGAAATGAACTCCTTTTCTTCTTAGCCATCACACATTCCTTGCAAATCATGTTAGTAGGCTTCATAATCTTAGGTAAATCTCTAACTGCAAGTGTAGAACTTACTTTCACAATATTATCAAAGTTTATATGACAAAACCTTCTATGCCATAACCAACTATCATCAATCTTAGTCATCAAGCATGTCATCTCAGTAGGGTTGAACTGAAATACATTACCTCTGGTTCTAGATCCAGTTCCAATTAGATTTCCATCTTTATCCTTAATCATACAAGTTTTCTTAGTAAACCAAACTTGATATCCCTTATCCAGTAACTGTCCAACACTCAAAAGATTATGTTTCAATCCATCAACAAAGTAAACATCATCAGTATTAGTCTTTCCATCAAGAGTAATAGATCGTATACCTTTAATCAAACAAGGTGCATTGTTACCAACTATAACAATTCCTCCATCATAATTGTTAAACTTTATGAATTTTCCTTTATCACCAGTCATATAATGTGAACAACCATTGTCTATAATCCAATCAGCTTTCTTTTCAACTTGGGAAACTAAGTCTTTTTCTTCTTTAATATCAGATTCAAAATTTTCTTTTTTAATTGCTACAAATCCTATGTCATCAAAGTTATCATTATCACTGTCACTCAAATGTCTTTCAATTCCTGCTTCAATTTCTTCATCATTTGCATAATAGCATTCTTTAGATCTTCTAGGCTTAAAATTGTTTCTATACTTCTTAACTCTCTTAGGACACTTAGATGCAAACTGACCATATTTTTGTCATGTCCAACATTTAAAGATTTTCTTACCATCTGGTTCTCTTTTCACAAGCAAGGCAATACCTTCTTCAATCTTCTTATCTTCATCAGATTTGGATCTGCTACTGCTGGCATAATCTCCATTCACACTTGTACTTCTAGACAAAGTAGGTCTGATGCTAAGAGCACTGAATGCTGTCTCCACTCTAGGTAGTTCTCCTGATAATCTCAAATTCATCTCTACTACTTCCAATCTTCCAAGAAGGGTCTCTCTTGAAAATTTTGGTGTACAAGGTATCACTTGTTCAATCATTTGTGTAGTCTGCCTGAATACCGGTGTCAATGTTCTCAAAATATTCCATATTACTTCATTCTCTATCTTTTCACCTCCACAAGACTTTATTCCTACAACAATTTCTGACATCCTACCAATATAGCTTCTAAGAGATTCATCTTCCATTATTCCTATGTCTTCAAATGCACAAATCCAACTATGTAACCTAGCTTTCTTTGCATGTTCATCACCTTCAAAAGTAGAATGTAAAGCTTTCCAAATATCATGAGATTTAGATAAACCTTTTACCTGACTGTATTCATTCTCCAAAAGTGTTGATAAAAGTGCTTCTCTTGCATGTATATTACACATAAATAGATCTACTTCATCTTTAGAACTTGTTTCAAGATTGTCTTCTTCAATTATAGTCCTTTCATTCTTTGTAATCAACTAATAACCCGGTCCTAAACACAAGAGATGTGTCTTCATCTTTTCTTTCCACCTGTCAAAATTTACTCCATAAAACTGAGGGCTTTCTTTCCTAAAATTCACCATAGATCTCCTTACGTTGTTAAACTTCTCTTTCAAGGACCTGCTGCTCTGATACCAATTGTTAGAAAGTAAAGACCACCAAGATAACTAAGAGGGGGGGGGGGGTGAATTAGTTATTTGATAATTAAACCATTTATCAACATTAACTTCAATATCAACTTCAACAGCTTTAAACCATATAAATAATGTAGTAACCAACCATAGAAAGATAATCATACACAATGACACAATAACACAAGATATGCTAACTAGGGAACCTCTTGATCAAGGAGTAAACCCCGGTGGGAATGATGCCCACAAAATGATGCACTAATATGAAAGTTCCTTGTTAGAGGATGGACCCTGTTAGGAGTCTTATGAAATACATTCAGTACATATGAATCTTTGTTAGGAGATTTTGAATCCCTGTTAAAAGATTCTAACCCTGTTAGGAGTTATGGAAGACAGAAGGACCCACTACCCAAATAGCTTCAAGGCAAGATCTCTGAACTCACTATCCAACAGATCTTAGGATTATTCAAAAGAATAATATGAAATATGTTACCTCCTTCACACTATGCCAAAACCACACTCTCTGCTACATAAAATCACAAATCCAGATCTCTATACTTCACAAGTCTTCCTTCATCACTGAATTAGCTCTTTTCTTCACTTCATGCATATATTCGCATCACAACTTTCACAACTTCATATCACAACTATTAAAATCCTCTCATAACAAGGAAAAAATTCTTTCCTTTATACCACACTCAAATAATTACAAATGAGTCGGCATGTAAATACAAAATAATAATTTCAACACGCTACATCAAAATTACATAAAATTGTCAGCTTCCAGATACAATAACTTTCCAATCGTGTGACCTCAAAGTTTGCACTATGAACCACATCACCACCAATGAGTCTCAAACTTCCCTTTAACTGTGCAAAATCAGATTTCATCCCGGTTAGGAGATATCCTCTGATTACCAAAAACTGCTACATAGGAATACTGCCAGAATATTGCTTCCACCAAAATGCTCATAGCTTTCATCAATAAATGAATTTCTTTTTGCACTCTTAACCATAGGCTAATAACACAAAAAAGAACATACCATCAACTGTGCATAACTCAATCTACAATATAACATGTGCACAAAACAAAATTGTGCCTACTTTTCTGCTAAACTCCAGAATATCACTGTGTTGACATCAATGACAATCAAAGTCATGAATGCAACAACCATTGCTACAGAATGACTGCCAAAGGCTTCAACATTCATTCCTAACAAAAATTTACTTTCAATCAATGTGCTACGCACATCTATTCAAAGACGGGCATTTGTAGACACCCAAAACTAGGCAGGTATTTTAGAATCATTCAAATTTACAAAATCTTAGCCAAATGCTCTAATTTTCATCAAAATAGATCAAATCAATTTTAAATGGACATTTATTAATTGAAATTGGACAAAATCATTTAAATCAAAGGAAAAATCAAATCATGACATCAAATAATTAAATACAAGCTTAAAGGGATCAATCATGTTATATAATTTATTTTAATGAATTAATTGTATAGTTTTAAATCAAAAATCAAATTGAACCTATTCCCTTACATGGCTAATTTAATTAATTGATGAAATTTAATTAATCCTAATATCTTTCAACATAATTTCAGCAACCAATAAGAATTGAGAACACAATGCACATGGATCACTCCAAATTGTTGAATCTCAATCACTCATTTTCAAATTTTGAATCTCAATCACTCAAATTTGTCTACTTGTCCAAACATTTGAGACAATCATTTAAATTTTCCCCCATTTAAACACATTTCAAAGATTTTGACTCAACCAAGGCTAAATCATGATCAAGTAACTCTACCCCCTACCCTTGGGATTTTACTACAAATAGAAGTCATTTTGAGAGCATAAAAACTTAGAAAATTCAAGTGCATAGCATCATCACTATAGGCAATTTGAGAGCAATTGAGCAATATCTTGAGCATTTTGAGAGAAAATAGTGAGATTTGAGAGCAATATCATGAGCATTTGAGTTAATCTTTGTATCATTTTGGAGAATTGAGAGCTAGATTTAGGCATTTATCATAATTTCTCATTCTAGGATTATCACTAGTAGAGAATAAGACTGAGAGCTCTACTTACCAATCTTAGATAGAGAACCATGAGATGTTATGGATGTTAAATGCAATTCTTAGATTAAATTTCCATTATATTTTCATAAAATTGTTGTTAATTGTCCTAATTTCATGAAGGTTTAAACACTCACACACATTTGTTGAATTGTAAGTGTAATAGAATGCTAGGTAGGATGAATTACCTTCCTTTGATCTATTTTCAAACTTTTAGGAGTTGTTGTAGTACCACTTGTAGATGCTCCAAAAATATAATTATCCCTTGGTAAGTCTTCAAAACTTGGTAATTCTGATCCAGAATTATCAGAAGCACTTAAATCTTCAAGAAAATTGATATCCTCAACAATTACCTCAAGTTCATCTAAATTTGCAGCCTGATCTTCAAAAATAGGATTATTAAATGATGAAAAATTAGAGCTAAATAAAGAAGATCTACCTCTTGTATCTTGTGGTGTCCTTCCTCTTCTGGCTGGTCTACCTCCCCTTCTACCTGGCTGCAATTCCTGGTACACAAAACCCTCTTTGTTTGATCTTGTTAGAGTTTTTCCATTAAAATGAAAACTCAAATCTGCAACTAAATCTTTAATAAACCTTCAAAAATAGAGTCGCCAGGTGTTGGAAATGCCTTCTAAAAAGATGAAATACTGCTACTCACACCAAAATAGCAATAAAAACTTGTAACTTAGGGAAATGAGAAGTAGTTTGCATCCCACCAGGCGTGCCAAAAACTGTTGTCAATCAGGAATGCACCTCTAGCTTGATTGGAAATCTAGCCTTCCTGTTGAAACATGGAAATGAACTCTTTGTGGGAAAGAGAATGAATCTTTGGATTCTAGGCCAGTTCCTATGTGATTTGGAATATCACCTTATACTAATTTTTTTTGGGGGGAAAAGGGAGAAAAATGACTGAAAAATGAATATTAATTAAGGGGGTGATACACCAAAATGGATTCATATTTATTATAATTGTAAACTTGTACCTACAAGACACACATTACTAAATTCTACAATTATTCTCACTTCTCAACACCTAGGATGGTTTAAAATTCACAAATAGGGTTTGGTACCACTAATGATAGAAATTTAACCAGCAAACAGGTAACTTCTACAAAAGGTTAACTCTTTACAATTTAGAATAGGAATTTGGAGCAATTCACTAATCTATGCTTGAAAGATACAAACACTTAAATGCAAAAAAATTGGAAGGATTGATAGCAAAACTTAGAAAAATATATGAATAATGAGGCCAGCTTTATTATCTTCAAACTTTGCAAAAATGGTCACAAAATATAAGGAAAAGATGCAAAGGAACTATATGCTCACTAATACCTCTTTTTCCCCAAACTCTGAACCCTTAAAAATGAATAAGAAGTCCACCTATATAGCCTCCAAGGCCAATTTCAAAAATGAAGTTCCCCTCTCAAAAGAGCCCCTAAACAAATATATATCCCTAAATATAAGGCATGAATGATGCAAAAAACCTAGCCCCTAAATTTATATCTCCTATTTCTAATAATTGAGGAATTACATAACACATCTCAATTATATCAAAGAATATATTAAATACCCAAGAATATAACTAAAGAAAAACCCTAACTTGAAGTGCATGTCTAAATCAACCCAATTCAACATCCTATCAATATGGTCAACATGACCTATTTAAAATATCTTTGTTTACTACAAAGGCATGTGATGAGGTGTCATGGCATGTTGAAAGAGGTCCTCGTACACTGTAGTTTGACAGAGACATTAACTCGTTTAGCCTTGTGGACTCCAAATTTTATCAAAATGAATAAAGGCATTTTATTTCTCTTCATTTGTATTTTTGTAGCCTTATGGAAAAAGGAAGTTTAGGGTTTATGATGCCATGCTTGTCTACATTTCATCTCTGGTATTTGATCTTGAAACTTTTGTTGTGAAATTCAGGCTGAAGACTTGGAACTCACAGTTCTCTGCATGTTGATTTTGTTGTTGAAGCTCTTGACTGTAATACTTATTTTCAAAGCTCAGATTTGACTGTTGATGGAACTTTGAGCTTTTATTGAGATCTATTGACATTCTCCTTGGCAATGTCTCCTGTCTGTTTGTGACTGGAAGATGCGTTTGAACTTTTAACTATTGAGGCTCGGTATTTGACTGGTAGTTGAGTATGGGCTTTAATTTGCTAGCACTTATCTTTTCTTCATGAACATGGGCTATAAAAACTTGACTTAGAACTTGATATTTTTGAGATAAGTATTACTTTTCCCTTCTTTTCTTGTTGTTGACTTTTGATTCTTTTTACTGGCTATTGAAAACTGTGATTTCTCCATGCTAGTTAAACTCTGGCTCTTGGTTTAAATTCTAGTCTTGTTTACCATTTGTTGGGACTCTTGCATAACTGGAAACTTACAAGTTGTATGCTTTGGTCTTGGGCCGGTGACCTAGCTTCAAAACTCGGGCTAGACTTCTTTCTCTTGTGATAAAATAAGGCTTATCTTGTTGTTACTAGATGAAATGCTAAGAATAAACTTTATTTATTTATGTTGTGCAAAACCTGGGGTTTTCTCTTTTTATCTTGCACTGTTCTCTCTTACGCTTGTAATACTCATTGTTAACTTACCATTTTCCTTGCTAGCTTTGTATATCAACAATCTCCAGCTTACATTCCCTTTGGTTGTGCCTAGCCATTAACGTCCCTTTCATTGATGATAAAAAACTGTATATATTGCAACTTAGTTTCTTTGATTGAAGAACTTAGGCTCGGCTTTTGACTTGGGTTTTTACTTAGCTTGTTGTTTGATAATCTTCCTTTCACTATATGTTTTCATTTCTATTAAAATTGTGCTTTGTCTCTATGTTCAACATGCTTGAATATGTACTATCTGGTTTAATAGAAGCTGGTATTTCAATTTTCAAAATGACAAGTAGCACATTTATATACAGTGATCACCTCTTTGTGATGGAATTACTCATGAGGTTTGAGCTCGGGGCCATGACCTAGCTTCAAAACTTGGGCTAGACTTCTTTCTCTTGTGATAAACTAAGGCTTATCTTGCTGTTACTAGCTGAAATGCTAAGAATAACCTTTATTTGTTTATGTTGCGCAAAACCTGGGGTTTTCTCTTTTTGTCTTGCACTGTTCTCTCTTATGCTTGTAATACTCATTGTTAACTTACCATTTTCCTTGTTGGCTTTGTATATCAACAATCTCCAGCTTACATTCCCTTTGGTTGTGCCTAGCCATTAATGGCCCTTTCACTAATGATAACAAACTGTATATATTGCAACTCAGTTTCTTTGATTGAAGAACTCAGGCTCGGCTTTTGACTTCGATTTTTACTTAGCTTGTTGTCTGATAATCTTCCTTTCACTATATGTTTTCATTTCTATTAAAACCATGCTTTGTCTCTATGTTCAACATGCTTGAATATCTATTGTCTGGTTTAATAGAAGCTGTTATTTCAATCTGCAAAATGACAAGTAGCACATTTATATACAGTGATCACCTCTTTGTGAAGGAATTACTCATGAGGTTCGAGCTCAGGCTCGTGAATCTCATGAGCAATATTGGGAATGACCCACAAATATGAATCTCTATTATTAAAATAGCACTGTTATATATATATGCATCTTCATTATTTATTATAACACTGACAACTGATCATAAATAACAATATTACCAATAGCATTGCATAGTATTTTCTCTTGAATATGCCCAAAATAATACTCTTCTTAATCTTTTATTTCTGCATATAACACTGTTAATTCCATATGCATGTTTCTTTGCAACAACATATATGATCCTCTTTGAACTGTGCACTATTTTTTGATAATAGTACATCCTTATGCATTGAAGTTGAGCCAGTGTAAGCATGGTGTGTTTATGCACTGCTTGGTGTGAAAAACTATACTTTTTTTTTTAGCCAAAGATATTAGTATACAAATCAGTATTAAGATAAAGTATATGTCTAATGCCAACAATGAATATAACTTATGTATATACTTTCTCAACTTGATATAATGTAATTGACACTTCTGTAAATGCATACTAGGTTGAAAAAACATATGTATTCTCTATTTTTGATGTATTCTTGCATACTTATCTCATTGTTTGATTTGCAACTCTGCTCCTATGCAACACTCTATTCTTTGCACTTGATCATCCATTTAGCATTCTTTCTTTACTCTGCATATTAACTATCACCCATGGGGTTCAAGCATGGGCTCGTGACTCTCATAAGAAATATTCATGACATGAAGCTCATTCCAAACATGTACTTCTCCTGCATACACTATAATGATTGTGTGTCCTACTTAGTCTTAAATTTACACATGAAGCAAATAATATTAGTATAAAAAATGATCACCTTTTCTATTTTCTTCCTTCTTCTTTGTATTCTTGTGAACTTATTGCACTGTGTTTCTTTCTCCATTCTACCTTTGTTCCTCTTTCTCCTCAATTGATCTTTTCATAGAAGTACAGATCTGAAAGTGTGAATGTAGCATGATGTTTTAGGTATCTATGTATTGGTTAGATCCAATTTGGATCTAACTATTCTCTCTCTCCATGATGCAAGGCAAAACTAGAAGAAGACTTCAGATGCATGATAAACAAGGACAAAGCTAAAGACATGAAGATTCAAATGATACAACTAATCAACCTCAACATGCAGAAGACCTCTTAAAGGCAATGCATGGACCCCTAAACCTTCTGATGCTCCTATCTTACTTCCAGCATTGTACATCTTCTCTATGTTTACAATTGAAAGATGTAATATATGAAGGAAATACTTCTTTATTACATTCACTTTGAATGTTCAATGTAATGATCAATCATGAAATTGAAAGTTTAAATCTGATCAATACTTAGAGAACAACATCAGTGTTAATATGAATGCAAAAGCAATGTATTTTATCTTTAATATTTGAATAGTAGTGTTGAATAGATGTACATTAATGCAAGTTCTCTGATGTTTATAATTGTAATGCTGCATGTGTACTTTCATCTTCTAAAATTTAAACAATTCTACAACTTAAAACAACAACCATCAAATCCATATTTCAATATAAAACAATTGTCAATTTACCAATTTAGTGTGCAACTAAAATGATAACATTTTCTAGTTCAAAGAAAAGATATGGCTATTCGGAAATGTGAGACTGATTATCATGAAGAAGACATTGATGATCCATTTGAGATTTCTAGATCCAGTTTGGGTAGTATATCTAACATATCTGAAGGAGCAATTTCTGATTTATCTGAGAAAAAATTTCATCCGATTGAACAAGTTAAGACCCTGTAGATCGGTCAAGAAGCACAAATGGTAAGAATGATTGGTATGATGAATAACACTAGACAAGCTAAAAAAGAGAGAAATTTGGTTGTTGAAGATAGAAGAAAAATGACTAAGAAACTACAAGAAAAGGAATCTGAGATACTAAGACTTATCGAGCATCACTTTGAGATATCTAATCAAATGGTTGTTGTAAGTCAGAAAATCAACCAAGTAAATAGAGATTTAACAAGAAAACTTGAAGACATTGGTGAACTCAGAGAAGAAAATGAAAGACTGAAAAATGAAGTGAAGATGCAGCATCAACATTATGAAATGATGAAGAAAATTGAAGATAGTTCCAAGAAAATTGATGAATTTATGATCAGTCAAAGAAGACTTGGAAGTACTACTAGATTAGGCTATATTAAGAAAGGTGTATCATCTAAGAAAGCTAAACATATGAACACCTACATGATTCAAAGACCTAAGAAACTATCATGCTATCACTTTGGTAAATTGGGCCACACATAAAATGTTTGCAAGAGTAAAGCAAAAGGTAATCCTAAGACCACTCCTAAGTTTAATGGTTATTGTTATAGTTGTAACAAGTATGGACATCAAGAAAATGAGTGTAGATCTAAGTTGAATGGGACTCCTAACAAACCCTACATGGAGAAACATTGTCACACTTGCAACATGCATGTACATACCTCACAAGAATGTAGAACAAAGATGAAGCAAGTTTGGACACCGAAAGGACAAAACAAGATCTATCATCTGAAAAGACAAGGTAATGCTTATACTTGGGATTATAACACATGAGTTAACTATACAACATGTGGAAGATATGGACATATTGTAGCTAACTACATGAGGAAGAACTGGAGAGGTAGATCTTGTAGCTAGACAAGTACTAGTATGGCATGTTTACACTATCACAAAGTTGGTCACTTAAGTAAAGATTGTAGAGACCAAGCACCAGAAACACAAATCTATGAGAATGGTAATACAATTGAAGATATCATGAGGATAAGAAATACTATGTGGAGAAAAGCATTAGGTGATAATGTTGATTCAAGCAATGCAGTCGGTGACACCTCGTCCATTGGATTGGGTGACAACGCCACCTCCACCTAAGCTCAAAAGGGTATGTATGGAACTGATAATTCAAATTAGATATATCTATCATATAGACGCTTATATCAAGTGTTCACATACCAAATCTGCATGACTTAAGATGCATTATGGTTTTACATGTTTTGAGCTTTAAGTGTTTACAGTCGGTATATGCTAGATCAAGTGAGAAGTTACTAGTTGGTAACTATGAGCAAGGTTAACCGAGCGTCAGTATTAATCGAGTGGAATTTCATGTGTTAAATGAGCTTATGTTATTTCATGTGATATGTTGAGAGTGATCGTTGCCACCGAGCCATGTTAGGTCAAGCATTTATTGCAAAAAGGTTTGAGCAGAAAGTTGAAAATGTTATAAATACATGGTGGACTTAGCTTATTTTTCACACTATGATCACGAAGAGCTAAGAATCTACTGAGAGAATTTGAGAAAAATATTTTCAGAGCATTTAAGAAAAGATTTGAAGGATTTTGAGTGTTTTCATTGTTGTTATGAGTAAGTGTTATCCTCATTTAGCTATTTATTTGATATTTTTTGAAACCCTAAATGAAGAACATGGCATCCACATCTAAGGTTAACCAATCCAAGAATGTAGATGAGGAGGGAGTAAGATTAATTTTTTTTGCTACATGTGATGAGCTGAAGTACAAACTTCACCCTGAAGTTGCTTCACAGATTGACAAAATCGGAGCTATTTCAAGCATAGCACCTAGGGTTTTTCTAGTTGAAGACATACGCTCCTACATTTACTGTAAAATCATAGAGATTTGTGATTTTGAGCTTGTTGCTAAATATCAAAAGCTATGTGTTGACAAAAAATTGAAAGATGACCATGAGCATTTAAGAGTCAAGGGTTTGACTAATGCCTTGCATTTTCTGAAGGTTTTCAAGAATGAATAGATAAGAATTATTTTGAGTCGTTACCATGATGGGAAACTTTGGCTAGATGAGCCTGTAAAAATAATAAAGGATATCATACATGCAATAACAAGCTACCCTACCACTGACAAAGTCAAAGAGCTGAGGAGTGCACCAAGAACCAAGCTAGAGAAAGCAATTGGAGCAGAATGGGATGACAAAGGATTAAAAGTTAACACAACCATAGATCTTGACACAAGTTTTGGTGTATATGTCATTGGGTATAAAATATTTCAATCAAGCAGACCCAACAGTGTACCGTGTGGAGCAGTTGACATTGCATACAAAATGGTGAAAAGGGGATTTCAATTGGATCTTTCCAAGTTGTTGTTGATACAAGTTGAGGAGAATATGAAGACTATTCAGTCAAAAAAATCCAACACATGTAAGTTTGGATCTCTATTGCTTTGCATATTCTTTTATGTGCAAAAATTTTTCCCTTCAATTGGTAATGTTGACTAGACTATCGAAAATCCTGTGACACTTCAAATTACTGATTTCATAAAGAGTTTGGGTGATACTTTTGTGAGCATGGTGGATATTTACTTTGAGAAATTCAAGGACAGGATGAACATAAGGAGTAGAATACCAAGAAAATTGATATAAAAATATGAGCATGACATATGTTTCCTAGTTGATATAGATTACACACTAATTAAGGTAGTTGAACCAAGAACAAAGTGGTTAGCCCCAATGGGATACAAAATTGATATTGACCAAGCCTCTAGGTCAATCAAGGCTTTACTGGAAGAGCCTAAGGATCCAAAGCTACTAGGTTTGGAACCTATGAGGAAGATAAACAAAGAATTAAAATGGATCTAGTAATTGGTAATGTAACCAATAAATCAAAAAAAATGATAAACAAACTAGTTAAACAATTTGGAGACTATTTAGATGATGCAAAAGCATCCGAGGACATTCTAGTTGAAGTAGAAATTGAAGGTCAGTTACTTCTTACTGACAAAGCACATATGATGAGGAAACCAAGTCTGAAAAAGATGCATATCCTACACCGGTCAAGCCCACTACAACTTCACCACCACTAAAGAAAGGAGTTGTCAAAATATCAAGGCCTACACTGACCAAGACTTATCAAAAGAAGAGAGGTACTAAAGCTACCTCCGAGGCACCAAAGAAAAGAAGGAAGCTGATAAGAGGAAGAAATGATATTGATGATGAAGAAGAAGATAAAATAAATCAATTTAAAGTTGTTCTAAATAAGGATCATAAAATTGATGAGGTTGCATAAAATATAATAGAAATTGGAGGTCTTAGCAACCCAAAAATAAATTTGTTTGAACATTTGTCAATTGAGGATTAGAACAAAATAGAAGAAGCAGTAATATAGATGATGATCAAATCCAAGAAGGTACCCATAGAGTTTTCCAAGTATGTACCACAAATTTTATATGATAAGATATCAACTAGATGGACTTATGCATTAAATACTGAGAAGAGAATGAGGGAACAATCCTTAGTAATGGCAATGCCAACATTGAAAATCCCCAAGATTGAGGAATTTATGAAGACATATTCCAAGAGATTTCTAGTGAAAAGAAGAGCACTACAAATATTCGATGAAAATCTGGTAGAAATTAATGAGAATAGTCAGTTGTTGTGGACTTCTATTCTACAAGCCCAAGATGAGGCAAACAAGATGGATTTGGCCATAATACCTGAGAGGAAAAGAAAAAGGAAAGGAAAAGGCATCCATTTAGATGATGCAAATCTAGCATCTAAGAAACTCATTGATCTATCAGACACCGAGGTGCCTGATACTAATTTTTCCACTGAGTACCAAGAAGTAAACTAGGATGCACCTAAGCAGGTGATTATACAGGGAATCAATGATGGTTCAAATGATGTACTTATAGAGGACATCAGTAATGGAGAACCTGATGAAATTAAGAATGATGAGGACATTACAGTTGTTGGAACTCAACAAGAAGAACAAGCCCCCACCAAGCCAATAGTAAGTATTTTACTGGGTGACCTTCCTATATTGGTTCAAGCAATTGAAATTATAACACAAAAGGAACTTAAAGGCTCAATCCCCGAGCAACAGAAGGATAAAACAAGGGAACAAGGAACAAGTACTCAAGGTACTGAAGAGACAAATGAGCCTAAGGTAAAAGAGGCAGACACACAAGCATATACTACCAAGATAACACCTACCGACACTACATCAGAGGCTCCAACCCAATCGACCGAGACTCAAGTCACCGAGGAGTAGAATAAGGAAGAAATAGTGTCAACCAAGCTAGACAAGACAAATGTAGAGGTAAAAGCTCTAGTTCCATTTGTTAAGTTATCTCCACAAGAGCCTAAGAAGAGGAAGAAGAAACATGGAAAAGGGCTAGTCACCTTGGATGAAGTAATTGAGATTCTTGACTATGACCCAAGAACTTTGGACCCCATGGAATTGAGAAAGTATGGAGAGTTGTGCACGTGGAAGGCCGCACAAGAAAAAATGAGGAAGGAGAGTAAGAGTAAGCAGATCTTAGAGGATGTAAGAGATATTCTATAGCAGGTTATTCCTGATGTCCAAATAAATGAAGATACACCTATTTTGGACCAACTTGCAACTCTTACACATCATATCAATGCCTCCAACATAGATGATGAGAAAAGGATAGAGGAAAGGGAAGAGGCAAAAATACAATTCAAACTAGCAGAGAAGATCAGCCAAGAAGTAACAATCAATAAGGTAAAAATTTCTAAAGTTATAATCGAGCTACAATTATTAACTTAGAACATAATCCAATTTTTGTTTAAATTATGCACTGTGGAAACATTCACTACTGAGGTTAGTGAGAAAATCAAGAAGCTAGATGCATACATCTTAGCTAGTACAAATGCTTCTCTAATCGAGCCAAATTATTTTCATAAGCATATCCTTAAAGTACAAGAATTGAGGTGGTTGAGAGAAAATCTAAGGAAGCAGGAATAAAATATAAGTGACCATGTCACCGAGCTACAAGTCAAGCTGCTTCCTCACCTAAAGATCATGGAGAGACACATTGTGAAGGCACAAGATTTGGTAGCTACACTAGAGATATCAGTTTTGGAGAACATATTCGATATGCATGCACAAGTCATTCTTGAGCACATTTCTCTCACCAACTTGAAAGAGGAATGGGAAAACCTCTTGGCTTCACTAAAGAAAATCCAATAGCATATTTTTGATAAGCTTTAAGTACATTTTGTTTTGGCATTAATTTCAAAAAGGGGGAAATGATGCAGGGTGGGTTGGAGGATCCAAGAATAGATAGTCCAAGTCTACACCAGCAATAACCACAACAACAAAACACAATGGAATACAAGAATATAATGATCAAATAGAATTTCATTCAACATGCCCAGTTGTAAAGCCTTCCAGGTTAGGGCCAAATACAATTACTTACAATAGTATTTTTGCAACCTCCTAGCTAGTCCATCTCTAAAGCACATTAGCAACTAGTGGAAACACTAAGGAAGACCTAAACTTGTGCTTGCAAGCCACCAAGAAATCTCCTTGTCCCCAAGCATGCAAACCACTAGCTCTACTATTATAGATATCAGACAAACAATCTGATCTTCAAGATCTCATAGGATCTAATTACTATCCCTATCCTTCATTGACTTAGACTAACTCTTAAATAACTACCCAAAAACTCCTTAAATACATTTCTTCAACCACAAGTCGGATGGAAGAAACAATTAACTCCTAAGCCAAGTCATCTTCTAAAATAAATATATATTAAAGGCAAAAACAGTCAGCTCTCAAATAGCCTTAAAAATAATTAATTCTCCATGTCGGCTTCTAGATCCACATAGGAGAATACAACACAAGCTACCAACATTAAATACACCAAGTCAGCCAACCAAAACTCAAAGAACTCCAGTCGGTAAGCTAGAACTACGGAGCGCCAGTAAAACAACTGAGCCAACTAGGCATCACTAAGAAAGCACATCGATCGAGCACCACAAGCATTGCCAAGTGCTAGAGGTTTACTGAGTTCCTTCAATGATCAAGCCCCTTCAATGATCGAGCTCCTCGGTTAAAGTTGCAACCGAAAAACATAGAACCACTTCAACACACCACCATGAAGATTTTTTGATTACCCTAGAATATCGCTGCATCAGGAAATCATGTATATGCCAATGCACTTCACTACATACCGGGAGCATGCACTGAGGGGGAGTTTTTGTATTGAGTTTTTGTAGAAGAGTTAGTAAATTGTGGTGTATATGTATATATGAAGTTAGAAATTATTTTGAGATTTTAGCACATATAAATTATGGTTTTGATACTAATGCCAAAGGGGGATATTTTTATCTCTATTTGGGAATTAAGTGTTGTCATTAGTGTAGATCTCTATAGTTTTATTGACTATTAGTAACACACACTTAGTCATTTATCTAAGCAATGATGGTCGGTCATCACTACGACCGAGTCATTATGTAAAGGCTAAGTTATGTATTGTATACTTACCGAGCAGTAGTACTACTGAGTAAACTTATGGTCACTATGTATTTTTGTACTAGCTGAGTCAAATTTTGCCGAGCCATGTAGGCAATGATTACCGAGTGACGGAGATATCAATATATGCTAAGTATCAAAAACATCATTTGTCGAGTTAGCCAGAAATGACATGAATTTGTTATGGCACCATGATCAAGGTAAATCATTTTGGCCAACATTCATGTTTTGTATTTTTTTTTTTGAGGTAATTACACATCTATTTTGCAATCATTGATCCCTATGTAATACTTAGAGCCAATTAGAAATTAGTAAGGCTTAAGTGGAAAAAGGAGTTAATCTGAACTGTAGATCTTGAATCATGAAGAAGTTTTGTTGTTTATATAAGTATAAGATATGAACCCTAAAATGTAAGAGAGTGTGAAAGAGAGGATGCGAAGGGTATGAAGGAATGAGTAGAGAGGCACATTCAGTTTTGGTGAAGCATTTAGGTAGAGTTTAGTGACCAAGTTAAGCAATGAAATGACATAATAGAGATAAGTCTGATAGAAGAGATCAATACAATACTGTAAAGAGAAGATCTATAATCTGCATACAGTGCAAACTGAAGGATCAAGTACTGAGACATTCTAACAAGTGTATCAGGGTAAATATCTTAATCGAGTGGTTCTAACAGACCTATTGTAATCTCTTAACCGAGTGCTTACTTTTTTGTAAGTTTTAAATCCTTTAGCAAGGTAGACTCTATAAGTCTTTGAGCTCTTAACAGGACAGACCCCTCACAGGGTAGATCACATTTTGATCAAATTTTGTAAGCCTAATAGGAAAAATTATTATTGCAGGAGTGAAGATTTGTGGGTGTCATCCCCACCCTGTTTTACCTTTCAAGGGTTTTTGGGTAACCAAAATTACTGTGTTATGAGTACTTTAATGAATGATGCTTAGTATGTTAGTTACTATGTTTTGAGAAAGTATTGTTGATGCTATGCAAAAGTTTTATACAATGTTAAAATTTAAAGTAGGTGATTTATGATTCACCCCCCTCTCAGTATTACATTTCCCAACTATATTTCCAACAATTGGTATCAGAGCTCCAAGGTTTCTCATAGAAAGTCTAACTACTTGAAGAAAAAGATCTTGAGATGGAAGTCTATAAGCTAGGAAAGGTCATAGAGAATCAGAAGATTGATGTATAGCTGGCATTACAACAACTAGAAGTAGCCAGAGGTGAACTGAAGAAATCCTTGGGCAGAAGGAGAGAAATTTCTATTTTGCAAAATTATTCAGCAAAATTATTCACTCTATCAAGAAGAAGATACCACTGGAATATTTGATAATGCAAACTCTGTAGAAAGTGACAAAGCTATAAAAGATCTACTAGAGAAAAATACTATACTAAATGATGACATCGGAAATCTAAGAAGAGAATAAGAAATTCAATCTATCAGACTCTGTGAAGTAGTTGAACAAAAAAAGAAAGCTGAAGATGACAAGACAATGGTTAAGAAGATAAAAGATAAATAGCAATGAGACTAGATGAAAGGAAAAGTGACATGAAAAGGCTGACCAACAATCAACTAGACATGGTAAATCAACTGTTGGTGGTTAATCAAGAGTTGGGTAGGAAAGATATGGAAATCAACCAAATGAGGTCTGAAAATGACCAATTAAGGAATGAACTAAGATTTGAGAAGGAAATCAATGAAAGGATGAATAAACCTAATAAAGCTACAAAATATTTTGAAGAGATGTTAAGGTCACCTAGAAGATCTCGTGATAGATCTGGACTTGGACTAAATGAGCATTCATCATCTACTAAAGAAGGAGAATCATCAAAGAATGGAGAGTAGAAGAATGCAAAACCAAAGAACAACAAGCCCACATGCCATCACTATGGAAAGCTAGGGCATACAACAAACATATGCAGGAGCAAATATGGTAAGTCTGATCCTAAACCTAAGTTCAATAGGCATTGCTTTTGTGTGTGTGAAAATTGTACCTGATCTATAGACACAACACTCAGTAAAACATTAGAGGTTAGTGATAATCAAAATCGTGCAAAATTGAAATCTAATCTAACCAAGTGATTTACTACCTTCTAATAGGTGCGAGATTGATGTTCTCAGATTGTAATCGAGATCAATGACCTAGATGACACCTAAATGAAGGATTTGAATGCAAAAGATGGATATGAAATTGAATGCAATTAATCTATATTTTTGATATTTTCTATGTAATAAGAATGATAAACTGATATGCTATGGATGCTAAATGATCTAACAATGAAGATTTTAACAATGATATGAAAACTATGAAATTCTATGCTAAGATATAAAAACTATGCAATTGAAATTGATCTCACAAAGCTTTGAATTCGCAAGTTGATTTCCTCAGCCTCCAATTCTCCAGTGTGATTGTGCAAAAATATGAGATGATTTGTGAAGAGCTGAAGCCTTAATTTATAGAAATCCAGGGCTTTGGAGGTGCATGGATAAAAGCCATAAATCACTCAAATAAATCAGCTTGATTTTTGAGTTATCTGATAATAACAGATAATTAAGTCACAAAAACATGCAAAAGCTAAGCTTTAACTCAAAATAGAGTTTAGCTTTAATTGATAATTGACAGTTGTCTGCTTTTATGATTGTGCATGTTTTAATTATGAATTAATTTAATAAAAAAGTGATTTATTTCCAACTTAACTGATTTTTGAAATAAAATAATTAATTTATGGGTTAATTAACTATTTTATCAAACTTTTATTAAAAATTATATTATTAAATAATGACAACATGCTTTAATTAATTAAATAAGAATTTAATCAATTAAAGATAGGAATTTTGATTTATTGTCAAAATTAAATAATACAATTAATAATAGATAGAATTAAATTTAATTACATAATTGATTTGGCAAGATATTAAATCTAATTAATTAAATATGCAAAATATTTAATTAATCAAATTTTAGGATAAATGTGATTTATTGCCAAATAATTATAAAATTAAAGATAATTATGATGATTAGGAATATTAGTAGGAATATTCCCCGATGTAGAATTTAAGATAATCAATTATGATTCGATGATGTTTAGATGTGCCTTAGATTAGGACTTTGATGTCAATTTTGTTCGATTTGTCGATGTAGGAGGTTAATGAACTTATAGCCCATTTTTGGGGTATTACAGCTTTAACTATAAGAAACATGGACATCAGGGACATGAATGTAGGTCTAAGGTCAGTAATCCACCTACCTTACCTAAGTTTCAAGGTCAATGTTTTAACTATCAGAAGTATGGGCATAGAGCATTTGAATGCAGATCTAAACCTAGATGGTCATCAAATGAACAGACTAAGTCACTTGTGAAGAATAACTCATATAATTGGGATTATAACACTTTGTACAATTGTCATTACTGTGGAAAATATGGACACATTGGAGAAAATTGTATGAAGACTCATTTTAGAGGCAAATCCAAAAGTTGGATGAATGGAAGCATGGTATGTTACAAGTGAAATAATATAGGTCACCTAAAGAAAGATTGTAGATCACCTATGCCGAGCAATGATCAGAATTAGAATGAAGAAATTCATGAGAAATTGAGAAATCAGATGAATAAGACATGGAAGAAGAAAGAAGAAGAAAGCACAAGTGAAGCTAGCACATCTGAGGTCACCCAATCCGATGGATTAGGTGATCACACTTCTTCTAACTAAGTATAAAAGGTATGTTTGGAACTGAATCTTACAATGTCTTATCTTACATCAGTTCCTAACATAAACTTAAGTAAAAGTCCATATTTGCATAGATAAAGATGCATTAGGACATATCTGAGCAAAGTAGAGAATTTCACTTTTATGTTGAGTGTCAGTATCTTGACCAAGTTATCAATGTATGGCAAGCACCTAATGTGGACGAGATGCTATATACACTGAGTTGTGTCTTAACGGTTATATTAATTGAGCTTGTGTTAGCTGAGGTTAACATGAGTTTACCGAGACAGTTGTATTCCACTTAGAATTTTGTATGGAGCATTTATGAGGCCCTAATTCAACTTTTTGGAATCTATAAAGAAAAAAGTTTCCATCCATTTCATTTCACCAAGCGAATTGAGATTTCTTTGAGCAATTCAGAGTGCAAGTAACCAGTTTGTCAAGGGTGATTCCAAATCTTTTTAGCGTGCCATCGGAAAAAATCATCTACATGACACTTACGAGAAAGGTACACTACCAAGAAAACATTTCTTTTCAGAAATTTCAAATTAAAATGGCATCATCATCATCTACTATAGTGAAGAAACAAGGGATGGAAGTTTTCAATGCACAATTGGTAATAAATGAAGTTTTCAAGCCGCAAAAATTTAGGGCAATTACAGAAACCACAGTTAAAGGAGATCTTACCGGTGCCCTATCCTTAATTCTGGAGAATGTGTTGATAATGAATGACATTAGGTCTTGTTACATGTGCAAGATTGGAGAAATCAGAGATTACGAGATCAGGGAGGCATATGACAAATTGTGTGATAATGGAGTGTTGAAGCCAGAGTATAAATCGGTTGCCGAACAAGGGTTAGTGCATGCCTAGATTTCCTGCAAAATTTTAAGGTTGAATAGATAAAAATAGTGTTGATTCGAGTGCATGATATGCAATTGTGGCTGGAAGATGGACCCTTGAAAATAATGAAGGAAATGATCCACCGAGTAACTATATACCCTACAATTCAGGGAAAAAGAACAATGAAGTGTTCAAGTAAAGAAGAAATTTAGGCAAACACATAGGCAGTATGGAACAAGCGTGGAATGACAATTTCCACCATCACAAATCCAAAAAGTAAATTTGTTGTTAGGGTTATCTCACACAAATTCTACCAATCTAGTCAATTGGATAATGTTCCCTGTATGGCAATGGACCAAGCATGGAAAATCATCAAGAAGAAACACATGTATGATCTTCCCAAGCTCCAGCTGACTCAGCTTGCTGAGAACCTTAACTCAATCTGGACTGCAAAGAATTCCATGTGTAACTTTGGTTGTTTGCTAGTATGTCTATTCTTTTATATACAGAAGTGTTTTCCTATTGTTGGAAGTGTGATATGGGATAAGAAGAAACCCATTACTGTTCAAATAAGTGAGTTCATAGGTCAGATAGGAGATAGTTTTAATGGTGTGATGGAGAACTATTTTGTTGAGTTCAAGAAGAAAATGAGGAAGAGAAGTAGAGTCCCTGTGTCATTAATTGAGAAGTATAGCAAGGATTTATGTTTTCTAGTTGACACAGACTTCACTTATGCACAAGCAGTCTTTCCTAGGGTTTTAAGGCTAATGCCATTACCTTATGAGGTAAACATAGATGAAACCACTACTCCTATTACAACCCTCTTAGCTGAAGAAATTGATGATAAAGCACCCTATTTTGGAACATACAATGAAGCCAAATCTAAAATCACTATGGGTTTAATGGCTACAACTATAGAGAGAAATAGGAAGAAAATAGTAAAGAATCTGGAGAAATGTGTGGAAGAAACAGAGAAAAATTCACCACTCAAATTAACCCAAGGACTGGGAGAGGATGAACCAAGTGACTCTAGTGCTAGTGAAGAAGAAGAAGAAGTACAAGTAGAAAAGAAGAAAGGTAAGAAGCCAATACTTTCTGAGCCCCCAACCAAAAGAAGGATACTGAAACCTAAAGTGTCATCGACACCTATTATTAGGCCTAGAACAAGGGGAAAAACTATCAAGACACCAAAGAAATTCCCTACATCAAGTAAATGAAAAGTTGTTCAGCCTAAGGCAGTGCCAAGAAAGGCTAAACAAAGGTCTAGGAGGAAACTTGTTTTGGAACAGGAAGATGATGAGGAAACTAAAAGTGATGAAGAGGTGAAGAAGAAAGTTGAATTGTAGAATGTAAAACCTACTATGGATGAAATATGCCACAAAATCACAAGTACTACAGGAGTAGAAGAATTGAAGGGATTAAAATTTGGAAGCATGAGTATAGGAGATAAGGAAAAAGTTGAAGATGCTATTCTTGAAATGCTTTACATTATCAAGATGTTACCTATTCAGTTGGCAAACTGAATTCCTAAGGATTTGAGCAACAAGGTAACACAGAAATGGGAATATCCTCTTAATATAGAGAAACAAATAAGGGAGAGCACCCTAGCACAAGTTGAATCAATTTTAACCCCTGCAAACATTAGACAAATTGTGGAACAATACAGAGCAAAATTTGATCATAAGCTTAGAGATTATTTAATCCTTCAACACAAGGTTGAGGATCTTGTACAGGAAAGTCTAAGGACTTGGAAGATAGTGTTTGGATTGTTAAGTGACAAGGATGCAGATAAAGATGCTAGTACATCTAAGGATGTTGAGCCTGACACAAAACAAAATGCAATGGAATTACCCAATCTGGAGACTGAAGCCCCTAAGGTGGAGGAAATTTAGAAGGTATCAAAAGTGAAAATTGTTGATATAATAGAGGATACCCCAATAAAGACTCAGGTATTGACTGAGGAGGATATACAGGTTGAGGAAGCAAAAGACACATCTTTTCCAGGCAACAATACTGTACTTTTACAAGTAAAATATTATCTGACAATTGATGAGACATCAACTGTTAACACTACCCCCGCCAAACTTGAAGTTGTTATAGTTGACATGTTAGCCGGTACAAGCACTACCAAGGAACAGGATCAGCCGGCACTAGCAAATCCACCCACATCTACCGAGGAGTTACAACAAGATCAAGGAGAGCAGTCCGAAGTAAAAGCTACTAGTCCTCATGTCACAGAAAAGGGAATGTTGGTTCTTGGATAGGATTTTACACTCCATGAGATACCAATATACTTATGATTGATATTAAGGAGGGGTTAATTCCAAATGTGGGAAATATATAAGTAACTGGACCAACTATAGGGACAAGACTACCCTCTTCACTTTTGGCTCTGCAAAACCAAAGCAGGTACACCCGACCCAATAGATACAACTCTATTCCTTATTCAATATTGGATCTTACAATAGATAATAGTAAGAAAGTACTAAATAAAAACCTATTATTCATTGACTCTCCATCACTGGGTAAAACAACTGTAAATGTAAATAAAAGTAAAACAACTGGTATTGATTTATGTATGTGATTATAAATATTTCAATCATTTCCCATGAAGCATAGATAGGAAAATACCGGCTAGTGCCTTATCCATTGGGAAAAAATATTAGAAGACAGAATGAATACAAAGATATTTAAGAATAACTGGCCTTTGAACATAAATACAAACACCCCAACTTTTTCCTACTTATAGAAAATCCTCAAATAAATTCAGTGAACATGCATCCCACCCTGAGCAATATTTAATCCAACCCTAGATCATAACTCAAAGCCAAATACATACATATAAATCTCTAAAAGATTTAAAGATTCACATAATAAATACAAAGGAGAGACAAAGATTTGAGATTTGTATTAAGCATAACCTTGATCGTTTGTATACATCATATTCTGAATAGTAAGCTTTGCAAGATAGCAGTAGCAACCTGTACTTCTTCTCTATTTCTTGATAAGAAATAATACAAAATGTTACAATCCTCAACTGAGGGTTAGGGTTTCAAAATTTCTATCTTCTCAACACCTAAACTCTCAATGCTTAGAATGATCATGAAAAATCCTTTATATACAAGGAAATGCAACAAGCTACCGATCATTCTAGGGCTTACAAAACTTTAACCTACAAAATTTTACAACCCTATTGGGTTTACAATAAATGCATCAATCAAAATTGGTGAGATATTTGTAGATGAGCCGCCTTGCTTTCTATCTTAAATTATGTCCTCACCTTCTTCCAAAAAATCTAATTGCCATATCATCATTGTCATCTCTGCAATAAATACCTCTCTTCATCTCAACAACCTTCATGACTCAAAAGGTTATAATCTTCATTTGTCTTTAAGAGGTAGGTGGAGTGTTTACTTTTTCTACATGAGGTATGTACTAATACCTCCACCTGTTATACACCTCTTCACTTGGGAACTCAAAATTTGCAAACTCTACATTTTTACTAGATAATTGTTCCCACTTGTCCTCTAGTTGACTAATTTCTCGTTGAATGAAATCAAACTTGGATTTGGCAGAAATCAATGTCTCAATAGTATGTATAAAAAATAAAGTATTTTCTAAAGTCAAAATGCTAGTCATTCTAGCAAAAAAGTCATCATCTATTTGTGCTCTCCACTTGATCAATTCCTTAAGTTCACCATTTTTCTTAAAAACTCCTAGGATCAAATCACAGCTGGGGAGTGTCAATTCTTTCTTCAGCAAATTTGATTTTCTTTCAAAATCACCCAAAAGTATATCATTCTCTACAAGCCTTTTCACATTCTAATGTAGCGGTTTGATCAATGGGTCAGGATCATTTTGAGACTTGTACAACCATCTTAATAATCTCACATTCGGAGATCTCTCAATCCATTTGTTGAAGATTGGTCTAAACTCACTCTTATGCTTATCTAATGATGTAAGCAATATCCTTAGCCTCCTAGCATGGTCAAACATAACTATGGGATTCGGATTTGTAGAAAATTGCATCACAGCCTCTGTTACCTTTTCTTCATATTTCTACTCTAACAAGCTCTTATCTTTCAAATGCTCTTCCCTCAGCTTGTCCAATTCTACCCTTTTTCTCTTGAAATGATTTGTTTCTTCAAGAAACTATTGCTTCTCCCAACTGAGCCTTGCATCTAGGTGTGTCTCTGGGTAAGGTGATGGTGGAAATTCAATGATAGGGATGGATGAAGAAGCCACTATAGGTCTATCAGCTATCATTAATTGGGGTGACCTGTGATCCTGTGGTCCTGACAATTCAGCAATCAACTTGTCTTTTTGGATCAGCTCTATCTTAAGCTCATTATAGGACTTAAGCATAGTTTCAAACTTAAGCCTTAGCTCTTCCTTCTCTTGTGCATCCTTTTCTGCCACCTTAACATTAAATTTGGCAATCTCTAAAATGAGATTTGAAGCCTTTACACCAAAAGTCTCACCTACTCATTGCATCAACAAATTTTTGGCATACTCTGAAGAGAGAGCCTCTCTTTTTCCTTTGTTTTCTTCCCTCTTAAGGGACCACATAACTAGGGAAGCATGATCATTTGAAAAAGCAATACCTCTAGTAGCCTTTTGTGCTTGTTTTGTAGTGGTAAGGGTCTTTATCTTTCTCTTCCTGACTTGATCATAAATTATTGCATCACCAATATCCCATTCTAGAAGAATCAATACTCCTGCAGTATGGACCATAGCCCTTCCCTCCTCAGGAGTAATCTTCTCAAATTGTTTTATCATTTCTCCCTTGGTTTCATTTTCAATCTCTATTATGTCCCTATCAAGGAACTCCTCTTTCATCTTTTCACAAATCTCTTTAAACTGATTTATCTTCATTCTGCATAAAAATTGAAAAAATGCCCTAGTCTTTACAAACTTGTCATCAGCGACAAAAGAATCACTAGCCTATTTCAAAATAGGGTCAATTTTCTTACCCTCAAACTCTACAATAGTTAGATCCATTGCTACCTCCTTAGGTGCCTCTGGCATTCCCTCCTGCAACTCATCATTGGAAATGAAAATATTTCCCTCATTCCTCATTTGTACTAACTGTTCAGCTACCCCATGTTCATCTAAGTGTAAGGGGGATTGAGAAGGAGAATAAACATTTTGTTCTGGCCTCAATTCCTCTTGTTTTTTCCTCTTAGGAGAGGATCCTTGCATTGTTTGATCATCCATAGGCCTGTTTCCTCTTGAAGTAGAAGGAAGACTCTCATCTCTCTGTTGTGTTGGTAGAAGAATAGTATAACCACTTCTCTTTTGTATAGTATAAACTCCCCTCGGGGTCAACTTTGTATATCCTGGCTGGCTTAAAATCTGCCTAGCTCTCTCAGGGTCTACCTTGCTTACCATAGCTCTTTTCTCATTCACTGCATGCATGATCCTTTTGAAATGCTCCATAAGAGCTTCTACCTTTCTAGCCCATGGCTCAAAACCTTTCAATGGGTCATAACTTTTATCAAAATTCCTGATAAAGTCTACAGTCTTCTTGTAGATTATCCATTTCTCCTTCTTAATTTCTTAAGTTTGGAGATTAGACTCATTCCTTATTATGTCCTCAGGAAAATAGAATTGGTGCTCCATAAGAGCACACCTTATCTTGTCCCTAAACATTCCTAACAAGAAACCCTCATTGTCTACACATCTAACCATAGTTGTAGGCATCCTGTAGGGCTGCAAGACTTGGTTTAAATACAACCATCCTCCTTTAGTGATAACATATTGATGTGCAATTTTGATAACTAGGAAGAAAGTCCCTCTTCCTTTACCAGTGAGAGTAGTTTCCTGCAAGTCACCAATTTGCCTTAAAATTTCTACATATCCTATCTTCAGTGGAACTTGGTAGGGAAAAATGTATGGTGCCTTCTTACAACCATATACCCTAAAGACTGTGGAAATAGGATACAATAATATCACCAAAATTATGAACTGTGGTAATATCCTAATAGTATTCCTTTGGCCTAATCAATCTTAACAGTTCTCTTGGAATTCTAGGATTGTCAAAAAATAATAATGTTCTAAGCCTTGAGGAAAAATCTCTGTCAAATGCAATAAAACTAGCATCAGTTCTATCCCATGACAAAGTTGTGGTCCATAGCTGAACTGGGAGAGTTTCCTCATTCCTCTCTTTGACAATGTTGACTGTTGAACTGAAAAACTGCTCACCTTTGTATAAGAACATATGCATCAGCATAGAGTACCACCCAAAGGGCCTACTAACCTTCATATTTTTTATTCCCATCAATCCCTCATGGATTAGGTTAGCTAAGTGAGAGGCAAAGTTAAAGATTAGTGCCAACTGGGGATGTAGAGACTGTACCATCATAAACATATATGGAACAGGCATATGAGTGGCTTCATCATGCCCCAAGATTAGAGTTAGAGACTTATAAAAACCTTGTGCACATTTACTGAACAAATCCAACCTAAAAGGCTCTTGTGTACTTGGCCTAATAACACACATTGATCCAATTTGGTCCAGAAAATCCCTTAGAGGCCCTATCCTTAAATAATCTTTCTAAGCTTCATATACCTCAGTGAACTCATTAAAATCTATCTTTTCTAACCCAACAAAAGGGTCATTTAATGAGAATACTTCCCTAATCTCAAATTTAGTGATGCTAATTAAATCATTTCCATTCATATCCTTGACACATTTAGTCACAGGATCATAACACTTAGCAATTTGAATCAACAATTCTGCATCCATAAATACTCCAAGGACAACCAACTTCCCTATATCAAATTGCCAAATATTACTAAGGGGGGCACATGAATTCCTTTGTGAATACACTAACCTAAACAAAATAAGACCATTGTGATCCTCTCCCACCCTAGCGTCCCTCATCTAGTTTACTCTATCAAGGAGCCCACTATTTACATAATCCCTAGGGTTCCTTGGGACTAATTCCTTCAGTCTTGTTGCCCCATTGTCTAAATGTGGGAGCAATTGCATCAAGTCTTCAAAAACACCCCTATCTTTATACTCTATTTTCCCAGACAACCCCCTCTTTGGTGGCATCTTAATTAGGGATTTCAAAACAATGTGAAAATACTAGAGAAAACCCTAAATATTACCAGATAACAACCCAATTCCTTTATAATTTCCTCAAAACCCCAAACAATTCTTGAGTCAAAAATATGACCTACCAAGCGCCTGTGAAACTCTGCTTGATATCGCTCCAGAAAATAATCTAGTTTGCCAAGACACTTATGAAAGAGGTAAAGAATGCAATAATCAAACTGGGATATATAATGTCTTGCCAACCATTTGCAATTCATCCGCATGAAGCTCATTAAGTTCACCATTACTAAAAACTGGTGGCCTCAACATTCACAGGATGCGAGCAACGTCACAAAGCAAAAATTCAAATTTGAACAATCGATCCTTTCTACTTTTTGGCGCGTCGGATGGTTAACAAGTTCAACAGCATAACCCTATGTTACTTTTCCCTAGATTAGTTCTCGACCAATGAGAACATTTAAAAATAGCATGTGCAAAAAACTTTACCTTATCTTTGGCTTTGATCGAGGCAAACAGGTGTCAACCTGTCACTAAAGCGCTAACAGAAACATGTCAGGGTTACATGGTTGAGACATAGCGACAATCGTCGATGCAACTTAATCGGACGGTCATCATAAATCTAAAAACCTCAATCCCACTTTTACTTTATGAATCCTTTCATCAAATCAACAAATGCCATGTTTCATAATTCAACAGGTGAGACCCTAACTTCTTCCTCGGTGTTTAAACATACTGATAGCTGATAGGTCACCTCCTACTTTTAGCCAATCAAAAGCAAATATGTCAGCGTGACCTGGTGACTGAGGACCCACCTTTCAATCCACATCCTACAAACAAGATCAAACAATCATCACTATACCGTAGTCCTTCAAAATCATGCATCTTATCCCAGTGGTATACCGACAACCACAGGATCTGCTCGAGCTTTAACTATCTGAGAAGGTGGAACCTCTTTAATACTTCACTTAATTCTTCGTCAAGTTAGAAACTGTCATGTTTACAAAAATAGGCAGGTGGGCCCTTCTCCTTTTCTTTCTCAGTACCAAACACCCTGTCGACTGCCACATCACAACTTATTTCAACCAATAGAAAATAACCATATTAGCATGACATGGCAATTTAGGGCCCACTTCATATCTTTTCCTTCATACAGAATCGAACGGTCATCGCTATACTGCAAAGCTTAAACACTTCACAACTTTCTTCAATGGTATAAGGACAACCGTAAGATTAATCTATGCTTTATCCTTTGAAAAAGTCCGACCCCATAGCTACTACATCACTTAATACAAGTGTCAACCTGAGAGAAATGCCATGGAGGCTGACAAGCCAGAACTTGCCTCTGTCAATAAAAATTTGATCGGACGCCTGTCGCTAAACCACAAAGCTTAAAAAGAAGTCAACTCGACCCAACAATATAATGACAGTCGTTGATGCATTCCATTGTTTAATTGTCAGCACAACACCGAAGATGGGCCCACTGAGATAGATGTCAACCCATCACTAAATCGCATGTTAGAAATTCTGACAATAGGGAGTTCAAGATTTAACAACAACCACTCATTTAAAAAGGTTAGTCACTTGGAAATATTAATGAGAAACTTAGGCTTTGAAAGAAATATTAAAAAGGGACCCCGTTCGACCACCTAGTGGTATAACATATAAAGTGGTCACTTTAAAAGGGGTCAATATTGCACATGTCTATTTGGAAATTGTAATGAGCAAAAAGGTAATGCTCAAACATAACAATGCTAGGACCAGTTAGGGATTTCCATCATAATACTTACTGCTAGGTTTTAAAACCAATTTTCAAAAATTTTAGCATGAGGATGGAAATTTCATAATACTATTAACAAGGAATAGAAGAAAAAGAATTAAAAGATAAAGCTATTGAGATACAAGAGCCTAAGGAACAAGAGGCAATACAAGCTCTTGTATAGATGCCATGTGGGAGCACACCAAAGAAGGCACTTAAGAAGAAAATGAAAGTATTTTCACTAGAGGTAACCATTGACAAAGTTATTGTTATTCTGAAATGGGATTCTAATAACTTATCTTATGAGCAGATGCAAATACTACAAGATTTATTGAAGAGGAAAAGTAGGTAGGAAGAACTAAGAAGAGAACATCAGCAAAAGCAGGTTCTGTATGAAATCAAAGAAATCTTTAATGATGATTTTGAGTTGTCTGATGTAAATAGTTCTGCTCCCATACTGGAACAACTTGTCCATATTGTTCAAAAAGTAACTAATGAAGAAAGTGGAGCCAGTGATAAGTTGTTGTAGTGGTTGAAAAGAAAGTTTGAGATCAAGATGACGGAAAAAGTATCTGCCGAGATTGTAGTGAAATGGGTAGCACTTTCCACTTTGGTAATAGATTCAAAAGAATTCATTGTGAATGCATAATCTATGCTTACCAAACTATGCAATGTAGAATAGCTCATTGAGGATAACCAATGACTGGTTGATAAACTACAACAAGAACTAAAGTCCACCAGTCAAGCCTTAAGCTTGGATGCAGAAACAAGTTCAAGACATTATGCCAAGCTTATGCACACACAAGGACAAATAGCTAAACTGATGGCTAATGATGGAAAGATAAGGGCTCGTCTACTCTCTATGAAAATAATCTTGACACCTCACCTGGAGGCCATACAAAGAGAGTTAGCCAAGGCTAAGGACTTAACACAAAAGGATCCAAATCTATCTACAGTCGAGAGCCTAGTTAATCTAGCTGCTGAGCTAGCCATGTAATCTGAAGTTTTAAATATTGCTACAACAGGATGGGAAATTGCACTACACATGGTTGTGATGCTGCATAAACCATTTCTATAGAAATACTTCATGATCCCCACTCCTGAAGAGATCCATCATGCCAAAAACAAGGGGGAAATTAAGTGACATGACATGACAAAGGGAAGGTAACAAAATTTTATATGTATATATATCTTAGGGGGAGTATTCTGCTAATACTAAGTACTTTTGTAAATACAAATATAATGTCATGACAAAGTGTTTTTGCCACTAATGTCAAAGGGGGATATTGTAGATCTCTATAGTGTTGTTGAATATTAGTGACACACACTTAGTCATTTATCTAGGCAATGATGGTCAGTCATCACTGTGACCGAGTCATTATGTAAAGGCCGAGTTATGTAATGTATAATTACCGAGCAGTAGTACTACTGAGTAAACTTATGGTCACTATGCATTTTTGTATTAGCCGAGTCAAGTTTTTTCAAGCCACGTATGCAATGATTACTGAGTGATAGAGATATCAACATATGCCGAGTACAGTGAATGTCGAGTATCAGGAACATTATTTGCCGAGTTAGCTAGAAATGACATATGAGTTTGTTATGACATAGTGATAGAGGTAAATCATTTTGACTGACATTCATGTTTTGTATTTTGTTTGTTTAGGTAATTACGGAGGTAATTACACATCTATTTTGCAATAATTGATCCCTATGTAATACTTAGAGCCAATAAAAAATTAGTAAGGCTTAAGCGGCAAAAGGACTTAATCTAAACTATAGATCTTGAATCATGAAGATGTTTTGTTATTTATATAATTATAAGATCTGAACCCTAAAATGTAAGAGAGTGTGAAAGAGAGGATGCGAAGGGTATGAAGGAATGAGCAGAGAGGCACATTCAGTTTTGGTGAAGCATTCAGATAGAGTTCAATGACTGAGTTAAGTAGTGAAAGGATAGAATAGAGATAAGTTTGATAGAAGAGATCAATACAATACTGTAAAGAGAAGATCTATAATCTGCATATAGTGCAAACCAAAGGATCAGGTACTGAGACATTCTAACAAGTGTATCAGGGTAAATCTCTTAACTGAGTGGTCCTAACAAACCTATTCTAATCTCTTAACCGAGTGCTTACTTTTTGTAAGTTTTAAATCCTTTAGCAAGGTAGACTATATAAGTCTTTGAGCTCTTAATAGGGAAAACCCCTCATAAGGTAGATCACATTTTGATCAAATTTTGTAAGCCCTAACAGGGAAACTTATTACTGCAATAGTGAAGATTTGTGGGTGTCATCCCCACCCTAGTTTTACCTTTCAAGGGTTTCTAGGTAACCAAAATTACTGTGTTATTAGTACTTTCATGAATGCTTCTTAGTATGTTAGTTACTTTGTTTTGAGGAAGTATTGTTGATGCTATGCAAAATTTTTATACAATGTTAAAATTTAAAGTAGGTGATATCTGATTCACCCCCCCCCCCCTCTCAGTATCACATTTCCCAACTATATTTCCAACAATTAGTATCAACTAATATCAGTTGGTAAAAGATGAAATAAGAAGCTACATAAACTACTCGGTTAAACTTACAAAGCCTTCACACCAAGAAATCAAAAGGCATAACAAAAATTTAAATGCATACAAGTTTAATCGAGTATGTTTATCGAGTGTCAGAGTATACTAAGCACTAAGTCAGTGAACACCGAGCATTCTACACACTGAGCATCAGGTTATTCACTGAACAGAGAATGCAGTGTTTACCGAGTTGTTTAGGAAATGACATAGTAATCAGTAATGACACATATCTCTATGAAAATGGTTTACACAAATCTATACATGTTTTACCAAGATCAAGGCACATTTATTTTGGATGTAATCATTAATTATTGTGATGATTCCTATGTAATAGCTAGATCTAGGTTATTTTTGTACACCATAGATCTTAGGTTTTCTAAGATGTTGTAAACCTAATTAGGTTAAAGAAATTTTATATATAATTGTAATTGATGTCATTTTGACACAAGGGCATGATAAGGAGTTCATGAAGAAGTAGTTGCCTACAGGACATCAGAATTCAGACAAAGATTTACATGAGTGAACAGTTATCAAAAATAGTATTCAATTTTATCGGAAACATACAAGGCTACTGAGTAGGACAAAGAGTAATATAATACACATCAAGGTGAAATATATTTAGTATTTCATAGATCTGATTCAGACAAGTTGAAGTTGTCAATTGCATATATTTTTTGTTATCTTTTAACCATTATAGCAGGATTGAAAATCTCTTAATAGAGCAGACTTAATTGTCTATTGTAAATCTCCTAACTAAGTGCACACTTATTTAGTGTTGCTAAAATCCTTTCACAAGGTAGATCTAATCAATCTTAAGTTACCCCTAATAGGGTAAGATCACCAGAAGTGATCACACTTGTAGACTTAACCGACATACTTTATTTACTATAGTAGTGAAGAATTTGTGGGTGTCATCCCCACTGCAATTTTTACCTTCTAACAAGGGTTTCTGCGTAACCAAAATACTTGTGTCATGGGTTATATTTCATGAATGATTTATTTTATTTTTTCATGCACTTTACATTTACAAGTCATTTGAATGTATGTTGCAAACAATGGAGTTAGTTGGTTAGATAGACACTACTATTGCAGATTGTTGATTCAGTAAAAGTTTTTGAGGGTACTAATTCACCCCTCCCCTCTTAGTACTTTATCTTTCCTATCCCAACATAGACATTGTGTTAAGATGGGATGAATTGAAAAGTAGACCTGGAAGGCATTCAAAATTTGATGCTATGTGGGTTGGCTCATATATCATAACAACCAACACACCACACAATGCCTTCCATTTGTCTACACTTGAAGGAGAAGAGTTAGCAATCCTAGTGAATGGGATCCACCTCAAGAGTTGCTTTTGAGGTGAGTTAGTTTGAATAAGTGCTTTGCACATAGTTATTCTACTTCAGTTAGTTTTCATTAGTTGTTTTGAAGTAGCAAAGAAGCATGCTGATTTAGTGCATCATAATGACATGGATGAGTACCCATCATGTAAAGCATGAGTCACAACTCGCTGCTCTACATCATAGGAGACCACACATGTCACCATCATAAGCCACAACAACATGCTTATTTGTTGTTTTAGTTAGTGTTAGTTTGATCAGATCAAAGAATCTCATTTTTGAAATGCAAGAGGGCAATATGAACAAGTGCCCATCAATCAGAGCATGGAATTACTCCGTTGCCCTATCTCATGACAACTAGTTCACACAACCCTCTTGGAGTGCACAAATGGTATTTTTCAATATAATTATTTTTTGTTTCATTTTCCTCTAATTTCTTTTAGCAAATATTTTAGTTTAGTGTCAGTTGGTAGTTTTCTGAAAGTTGCAAGATTGATTACTTCATATAAAAACTATTTAGAAATGTATACATTCATCATAATGTGAAACATTGGATATTCCAAGGTTTCAAATTATGTGCAATGGTCACACTTCAAAACAAGTTATCCATGACATAACCCAACTTGTAGATTTCAAATTGAAAGAAAAATTTTTAGGAGAAAAAGACTTGAGATAATACAGTAAAATGGACTCAAATTTTTTTCAAGACTTCTTACAAACTTTTTAGAAATTAATATATGCATCCCGTCAACAATATTATACATATGTATACCTCAGAACATGTTACATTGCATGAGGAAATGGTCACTCATAGAACTGGTATAGCAATGATATAATGATAATGAAGGTAGGAAGGTACAGGTTTCTAAATAGCTTGCAAGAGGTCTTTTTGGTTTTTAGTTTCAGTGGGAGTGGTGTGTTTCAATTTTCAAGGTTTTCTAGGTTTTTCTAGAAATTGGGAAGGTTCATTTTTTCTAAGTTGAAGACTCTATGCCCAATGGACATACAAGAGGCTATTGGTCTATTTTTGTTTAGCAGGCAAACACCCCTGAGAGGTCACCAAAAATGTTACCAATTTTTGCCCTACTTATTCTAATTGGAAGGGTTGTTACTAGCCCTTAATTTTCTAGTGAAGGAGGTTCATTTGGATTCATTGAATTGCTGTTATAATTAATTATTTTCAATTATCAAATTATTTCCTAATTGCTGGTTATTTTTTGGTTTCATTAAAAAAGAGTTTTGGAAGTTTTATTCATGTCCTAAATATCAGATAAACAGAAAGGAAAATATATATGTGTTCATTTAAGACAACAAAGTTACAATAATGAAATTATCCACACAAGTAGTGGTTGCTATCAAAACTATGAATTTGATCATGCATTTTAAGATATACAAAATCTCTTTTATCAATAAAAAAGAGATACAACAAAGAAAATGTATTCATCATGAAGCCACACAACCCATGGCTTAGGCTAATGCAAGCATGCATTTAAATTTCAAATGCATAAAATGAAGACTTCATTACATTTTCATAAATGTAAGAAAGTAAGAAAAGAGAGGATAGGGTTAGGCCCCCCATTGCCTGGTATTTTCATGGAAGATCGAGTGATGCTGCAACTTTGGTCCCGCATCTGAAATTGTCGTACAAAAAAGAAGAGAGAAAGAGGTGGGGCCAGTTCATGAGAATTGGGCAATGGAGGAACTAATCCTATCATTATGCTATCAGCTTCCATACATTTACAGAAATATAAATCAGAATGCATAAAGAAGAGCTGCTGGAAGGAAAAAGTACATTAAAGAGCTACTTTACTTCTTAACAATGTTTTTGTTATGTGCAGATATAGGTATGAAGATTTTGGGGAGACTATTGAGGGGACATGCATAAATTATAGGTATGAGACCTTCCAATTGAACCATTGTAGTTGTTTGAAGACTCTGGGGAGATCATAGAAGGGACATGTATAAACTACAGGCATGAAACCTTCTAGTCAAAATAGGTAGAGGTGAAGACTAAAGGTTTGAGGAGATTGTTGAAGGGATATACATGTGTTTCAAGTATGAAACCTTTCAATCAAATCATTGGAGTTGTCAAGGATTAGTTGTTGAAGGTACATGACATTTCGTCATGAAACCTTTTAGCTCATTAAAAATCATTCATTAATTTCTACAAGGACTTATCATATTCTACCTATATCTTAGATTGCTTCAGGAGGTAATCATCTTTATATATTGCTACATGAAATAATTTTTTTGCAGTCATATTAAAATTAGATTTAAATTTAAGAATGCATGCCAGTCATATGAAAAAATAGTTAAAGAAGAGGTCCTACTTTTTGAATCAAAATACTACTACAGTTGACATTTTCAAAATGCAAATATCAAACAACTATGTTATTTATGGAAATATTATGTAGTGCTAGCACATTCACGAGATATCAGATTTTCAAGTGCCCATTGCATTGAGACATTAAAAAAGGAATAGAAAATACAAAGCAAATTAATAGATGTAATTAGTATATACAGTGTTGTGACTATTAAAAGTATGACAACAAATAAGAGTACTCAAATAAAAGGAAATATGTAGTTTTTTAAAGCTATAAGAAAAGATAAGTCATTTATATTGCAAACAATAAAACAACATACTTTCTAAGTGTTGAATGTATCACCATGAGGAGCTACAGGATATATAAGATATTACTAAATAGCATCATTGATTTCCAAGGGTCAAAGCAGAAAATAATAAACAAGTTCTATGAGACTATGTGTACTTAGCACTTAATGCCTTCAGATATTTAGATTATCATATAAGTTTCAATTTCTAATTAATCTACATTAAGTTCAAAGTTCTAGAGATTACTCCATGAGAAAATTGGAAAAGTCTAACTCTCAAGTTCAAAGTGAAACAAATATGATTAGTATGAGTCAAATTCAGAAGTTACCAACACAAGGAATGATTCTAAATTTGAGACTATTGCACATGAATTAAATCCAAAACCCAATGCTTTTGAATGTTTTGTTATTTTATCCCTAACATCCTTGTACCATATTCAAAATTCTAAAGTTTATGTTGGTGCACTAAAAATTTTATTGCATGTTCTAGAGAGGCATGGATAGAAGCTATATCATACTTGGTCAAGCATTTTGAATTTGTTAAGGTAAGTGATAAATGCATAAGAGAGGAATCTTATATCATTGAGATTTCAGTGTGTTCATGTAATCATAAATGATGGGCTTCTTGCAGCCCCTGCACATTGTCTTGACTCATGTATAGATATGGCTAGGGCATATGGTGCACAAATGAGATGGAGGTTCCCTTCTTTCAAGAGACAGATAGTTTATTGTCTTCTACAGGGAAAAATATTTTCTTCCTTTTATTGGTGTTGTATTGGAGGAAAAGAAAGCAATGGAAAAGGTTCTTCAAAAGAAGTATAAAATTGAATAGTTAAAAGAAATCTCACCAATTCTTTCCTAGGAGGAAGCTGTACATGTTGAATCAAATATAGAATTTCAATTTTCTAGAGCTGGAAATCAGTGGATCTATAGTGAAGAGCAGGGGAAGATAAGAGAAACAACATCTAGAGTCAAGAAAATTGCAGCAACTAGAAGACTTAATATCAAATAAAAAATTTCCTTAGGGAAGAACGATGAAGAAATTGTAGTACATTTGACTAAAGAGTTGAATTCTATAGATCCTAAGAAATCAATGAGTGAACACGATGCAACATACTTTGACCGTTATGACAGCAATAGTAAAAAGGAAGATAGTTTTTCCATTTTGGAGTTTCGGCAGAAGATATCTTATGACATTTGGTATGGTTTTTTCTAAGGATCCATTTCAATTTCTTATTAATCAATGGAGGATTCTCAGAGAGGTATAGGTAAGAGAAAACCAATCCACATTGGTGTTGTTCTAGTTTTCATTATTTAAAACTAGAAGGTATTATCTCAACTAAAACAAGTCTAATAAGAAAGAAAATGTAGAAGGATCTCACACCATGGAGGCCATTTCAAACAATAGTGAAGCTAAAAAATGTTGAGGTTCTTTCTTTTTTCCAACAGTCACAATCTTTTCATATTTTAGAAAATAAAAAATAATATAAACAACTGATGATAGGAGAAGCTTCTTCGAAACTCATAGCACCACTTTCAACGTGGTAACAAACAAAAAATGAAATAATCAAAAGAAAAAATAGAGGTTAGGACATACTGAAAGACTCTATTATTAGCAGTCATGGCATCCATAGTAACCAGATTCCTCATCCTCAAACCCAAGTAGGGCAGCAATAGTGAATGGAAGAAAAATGTAGTGATAACAACAACAAATGACAGCCAAAGGTGAGAGCTTCATCATGTGAATAAAATAAACTACATTCCAAACATTCACAGTGGTAGTAGTGAATGGAAGAGAAAAAAGAAGAAAAAAAACTCCAAGACTTGAAACCCTCATGGCGGTTGGGAGCTAGGAGAAGCGACAACAATAAAAGAAGTGAATAAATGAAATATGTTTTAGGATTATTTACCCTATATCTCCCATGACTTTTCACTATACTTTGCCTTATTTTTACATTCCTTCCATCTTCCTTAGTATTTTTTTTAATGCCTTAGGTTATGAAACATTGCACATTGGTAGAATGCTATTAACATTAGAGTTAAAAGTTATAAATTAATGAATATTGTTTTGATTATGTAAAAGTAGGTTTTGAAAGGACTCGAAACCTTTTACATCAAGATTACAAGATATGCATTAAAGCTCCAATAAAACTTGTGCATCAGCACCAAAAAAAGCCACACACATGAGTCCAAACACAGAAAGAAAAGACAGAAAAACAAACGACAGCAAAAAGATAGCAGGACAACAACTTGCTGGCTAAATATGTTTCATAATTTATGTCGCTTGATCAGCCAGCATCTGCATGTTATCTACAAACACTTTTAGTTCTTCAATGTCATTGTTTTTATCATTCTCCAACTTCCTAAACCTAGATCTAGTTCTCCTGTTGGGACCTTGATCATCTTTGACCTCAGTTATCACCTGCTCCCCTTTTCCCTGGTCAACTTGTCCACCAGTATTTTCACATGCTTAGTCGATGCCTTTAGAATAGAAAAGCTCTACTCTACAATATTCCCAACCATTTTCTCCAGCTTGTCGACTCTATTTTCCATAATCTCAATCCTTTTTTTCATCCCTTTGCCACTTTCAATTTTTTCTTCCATAACAATGATTATGTCATTAAAGACAGTGAGCCCCTCAGCCCTTCCGATAGTCTCAATGAGCTCATCAATAGTTTGGCCCATGGTTTTCTCCCCTAGATTCATTTTAATAAGGACCCCAGTCTCTTTTTGGAGTTGATGGATATGAGACTTCATAGCTGTGATGTCATTTTTCATTATGCTAAGGGTAGTCAAAAAAGCCAGACAACCCAGATTCTCAAAATCCTTGCTCCCTCCCTCCATCTTCTCCTTGGAACTCTCCACCTTATCCTTCCCCATGTTGACCGTGTCCTTCTCCTACCCATCCTTCTCAATGTTTATCACATCATGGGCAACATCATGCAAAATACTATCCTCGACCAAAACATTTTGTTCCAGCCCCATACTCTCTTCCACAGCTGGGTCATTCTCCACCTGGTCTTCCTAATTGTCAAGGCTCTTCTCTTGGGAAGAAGAACCCTCATCAAAGGAAATGAAAACCCTCTTAGCAATTTTCTTCTTCCCCTATTTTTCTCTGGTACACTTTCTACTGGGCTCCATTTTTTTCTTACCCTACTTTTTGATACTTTCCTCCCCGCTCTCCTCTTCCTCCATATCCATCTTCGTTACCGAGTCCTCTGAATTAATCTTCTTCTTCTTTCTTTTGGGACTAAACTCCTGATACTCCTTGGAATCTCCCTCATCATCCTCAGTATCCTCCATGAAGGGCTCCTCTAACTCTTTCTCATCAGTGTCATAGTCCTCAAGGGCTTTCCTATTCAGTCAGGACCTCTCCACCTTCTTTGATTTCAAAACCTCATAAATGAAGACCATAAGCCCTTCATGATAGGCATGATCACCTTCTAGATCCCTTTGCCAACTGAGGATAGAAGCATTCAAAGAGCTTAAAAGGTAAAAGGGGAAGTTGATTTTCACCCCATGCCTAAAATGATTCAATAAAATCAAATGATGGTTGTAAATTTTGGTATAAAGACCATCAAGCGTAATGTAGCTTATAATCACAAAAAGAACCAGACGCCATGGCCTAGAAATACTTTTAGGATTAAAGTAAGAGTTGTCTACCTTTACCATACACTTCCTCTCCTACTCTATTGGCGCAAAAGCCTCCAACACTTTATCCAAGATCTTCCTATCCCTATAGAAGTTGATACCATCAATCCTCAAACCCATCACCTCTCCAATTATCTCCTCAGTTACCTCCATGCTCTACGTACCCACCATGACTTTCCCCTTGTTCCAAGTTTTAATGAAATTCTTGGTCATGACCACTTTCCCTCCATGCAGCTTCTCCATGTAAACCACCAAACCACCATCTTTAACTATCTTCCACACCTCCTGGTTCTAGCTCCTTTCACTGCAGTTCCCTGGCTCACATATTTTCTTCTCACCTCCCATAGCTCTGTAACATTCTGGAAAACCCTTCTCAAAGTTTATCACAGTACTCCTCAAATTTCACTTAAATTTGTAATAAAACCCTTTGTTACTATGAATGACCCATAAATCATGCCAAATGACCTCAATAATCATCTCGGAATCACCTCATTGTCCTTCATAATCTTCACACAAAATTCTGCAATCAATACTCATTAATAAGCTCTTCATTTAGAACATGTTGCTTTCTATACACTTGATCCTTGTGGATTAGTGATAGCCCTTCAAAAGGGAGGGAAAAACCATCATCCCACTCAATATCCACCTGGCTTTTACAAGCCACATTCGTAGTCTAGTCAGCCACCAAATTGGCCTCCCTAAAGTTATGTGTGATCATACACTCATCAAAGGAGTCTATAATGTTTTTAGCCTTGCTAATAACATTGGCTATTGTCCATGAGGGGGTCATAGTATTATTAAGAGATTTGATAATATTTAGGTTGTCCCCTTCAACCCAAACCTTTCTATAGTTTTTCCTTTTAGCTAACATCAAACCATAAAGAGCAGCGTTAGCCTTATCAATATGGTTAGTATTACAACCTATAGGAATGGCCTTGGCCCCTTTGTAGTTCCCATAATTATCACAGATAACTATACCACAACCAACAATACCCAGGTAGACTCCTTGTTTCTAAAAAATTTATCATTCCTCTCTTTCCAAACCCCCCAACACATGTAGGGAAGAAAGAAGTTCCAAATAGACTGTAAGAGTCTTTTATTCGTAGGTGGCTTCCAACAAGTGAACAAATCCTAAATACCCCAGGGAAACACCCAATCCATATTCATCATATCAATAAATTTCTCCCATATTTTTCTAGCAAAGGAATAATGGATAGCCATATGGTTGATGTTCTCTTCATCACATTTGCAAAGACAACACCTATTGATTAAAAATAGACCCCTTTTCCTAAGATTATCAATAGTAAGAATTTTATCCTGCAACAAAATCTAGAAGAAAACATTAATTTTATGTGTTAAACCCTTATACCAGGCCTTAGCCCAACAAGGTTCAGGGCAATCTTCAAAATTCTGCATGTACAAAGAGGAAACTGAGAAAGAGCCATTAGCATTATATTTCCAAATAAGAGTATCCTCTTCATCAACAAGGAAGATATTATTCAAAACTTTGTTTAGACTACTAAGAGAAGGGTCCACCATAGCCAAATCAATCCACTTATCCCCCTCCCAATAATTAGCCACATGATCTCCCACAATATGTTTGCATTGTATCATCTTATCTTTCCAGTTTGAAACCTCATTGAGAGATTGATCAAGAATCCAAACATCTTCCTAAAAAAGAATATTCTTACCATTTCCAACCTTCCATTTGATACCCTTCTTGATCATCTCCTTTCTGCTCAAAGCATTATTACAGATGCTAGACCCTCCTTGAACAGTTTCAAGATTCAAAAAATTATTGAAATCATTCCTATCCCTGTTATATTTATTGTGCCAAATGGTACTCCATTCTCCTGAGTTCTTGAACAATCTCCATAGAATTTTGGCCATAATAAAATCAATCATACTTCTTATAGTATGGATACCAAGACCCCCTTTCCTAATAGGTTTACAAACCTTCTCCCAAGATATGAGAGCCATTCATTTTTTATGTTCCACTCCAGACCATAGGAAATTCTTTTGGATTTTCTCTATACTTTTAGAAAACTTCCTAGGGATTTTAAAGAGACTTAAAGCATAGAGAGGAATACTTTGCAGGGTAGCTTTGAGCACCACTATCTTACCAACCTAGCTAAGGAGAGCACCCTTCCAACCAACTAAACTCCTATGAAATTTATCAATCATATCTCTCCAAAAAGAGTATGGAGGAACAAGGCACAAAGGTAAGCCTAAATATGATCCTGGGAGACAATCCACCTCACAACCCAAAACTCTTTTTAACCTTTCTTGTCCTCTTTTAGGTACATTAATTAAAAAAAATAGAGCTCTTTAATACTCTGACCGGTAGTAGCAGCATAGTTGTCTAGGGCTTTTTTGATAGTTTTTCCATTCTTTATTGAGGCTTCAACCATAATTATTGAGTCATCCACAAACTGTTGATGCAAGCAAATCAGGTCCTTTGAAGAAGGTTTGAGCCCTATAAACTCACCTTTGTTAACCAGTCTACCAATATATCTACCCAAGTACTCAACCATGATAACAAACAAAATTGGAGATAAAGGATCCCCCTGTCTAAGACCTCTCAAGGACTTGAAAAAAGGGGTAGGAGATCCATTCATAAGCACAAAGAAAGTAGTAGAGGAGACCAAGCAGTGGATAAGATCTCTACTTCTCTTGTTGAAACCAAAAGCCTCTAAAGTAGCCTTCAAAAAATCCCAATCAACCCTATCATAGGCTTTAGACAAGTCTAGCTTCAACAAAAAGCCTTCCTTCTTAGACATAGTCAAGGAATGAATATTTTCATGGACATAAATGATTGAGTCCAGAATCTACCTACCAGGGACAAAGCCATTTTTTTGTCTAGACATCAGGGAGGGAAGAAAGAGAAGAATCCTGGAGGTTAGGACTTTTGATATAATCTTGTACACCAAATTGCATAAACTTATTGGTCTGAACTCGTCCATACTATCAGCCCCAGTTTTATTTGGAATCAAGCCTATAAAGGTGCCATTAAGTTCCTTGAGGATCCTTCTTGCCCCAAAAAATTCTTTAACTTCATTCGTTACATCATCTTTCACAATCCTCCAATACTTTTGAAAGAAAAAAAGAGGGTAACCATCTAGTCCAAGGGCTTTATCTCCTTCAAAGGAAAAAAATAGCCTTATGAATCTCATCCATAGAAGGGATGGAAATGATATCTCTATTATGATCTTCTTTCAAGATGTAGGGAATACCATTCAATAGTTCCTTTTGGCAATCCTTATTCAGGTTATCAGCTTTCTTTAACAATTCCCAAAAAAAGTTATTAGCTTCTTCCCTAAATTCCTCCTCTTTTTCATTGATGTTTCCATTAACCTTAAGTCTGGAGATTTTGTTTCCCATTCTATGTTTCACCATGGTCATGAAGAAGTATTTTGAATTCCTGTCCCCTTCCTTTAAGAAGATCTTTCTAGACCTTTGCCTCTAGAAGCATTCTTCTTTTGAAATGATATCATGGTATTCAACAAGTTTAGAATCTTCCTCACCTTTAGTAAAAAGACTATATCCATCATTCTGAATACTATCCTATATCTCCTTCAGCTCCTCTACAATTTTCCTTTTATTGGTAAAGATATTTCCAAAAGTCTCTTTGTTCCATTTTTTTATATTTTCCTTCACATTTTTCAGTTTCTTAGCAATTTTGAACATATCCATTCCATCAATCCTAATACTCCACCATTCCTTAATCAACTTTTCTAGATTAGGGTGAATAGTCCACATTTTCTCAAAACAAAAAGGGAAGTTCCTTTTCAACCCATTGTGCTCAGAAATGATGGTAATCAGGTAGTGATCAAAACCAGCTCTTGTATAGGCAGATAAAGTACAAGAATAATTGTTGAACCACTTGCTACTTGCAAGTGCCCTATCAAGTCTGACCTGAATTAACTCATTTCCTGACCTCCTATTGGTCCATGTATAATTTATCCCCTGCAAATCAATGTCATGAAGCTCTTGGCCATCAATAAAGTCCATAAGATCAGTTCTACTATTCAGATTGGGCTCGCTTCCACCAAGTTTCTCATTCTCCTTTAAAGGAGTGTTGAAGTCCCCCATAATAATCCATCCTTCATCAGCAAAATCATTTCTATATCTAGAAACATCCCTCCAAAAATATTTCCTCCCCCATCTAGTGTTGGGTGCATAGATATTAGTCAGCACCCAAGAAGTACCATCCTTAGTATGCCAAAATCTGATATTAGTAACATTATTTCCTTGGGATATCACTTCCCCCTTAATGAAATGGTAGTTCCAACTTGTCACAATACCCCCTAAAGCCCCATCCGAATCACCACCAAGGGACATACCATTGCTAAAGAACTGGAGTTTCTCAACTTTATCCTTAGAAATCTTAGTCTCTTGAAGAAGAAGAATATCTGACTTGTTATCTCTAAGCATATTCTTAACCATGTCTTGCTTGTGAGGATTATTTAATCCTCTTACATTCTAGGAAATAATCTTCATTATTTATGAAATGGACCAAACTCTAGGATGGTTTTTTGACTACCATCTGCTATACTCCTACTGGTCTCAAGAGCTCTCTTTTTCTAATTTAAGGGCCTACTTGGGGAGACATGAGGGGCTCCCACGTCTCCATTTTTTCTACTTCTAGTACTTTTGAGAATCAAGGAGGCATTCTTCATCGTCTTCTGCACACATTCTTTATTATTTTTTTATTAACATTTTTAGTTGTCTTTTTGTTCTCCACTTTTCACCATCCCTCTTCAGTCGATTCTTCAGAACCAAATAGGGCAGCATCAATATCCACCTCATCACCCCATTTTGTAGACTTGGATATAATGGGTGACTTCTTGTCAGATCCCTTAGGTGTAGCAAAAGTCTTCTGTGACAAATCCTCCAAAAACCCTAGAATCAGACATATTTGAGCATCTTGCCAAATTTCCTTATTTTGTATAGATAAGGTTAAACCATTACCTCCTGACATTTCTCTCTCAATCAAGTACACATCAAAATTCTCCTTACCTTCCATGGCTCTCAAAGGTCTACTCTGGATTTCTTTTGTGAGAGAATCATCAGATCCTTTTGGCTTAGATTTATTTATTATTTATGTGCTACCCCCCATTTTCTACACTGTGTCTGAGGGAAATGTGTCACTACCTTCAGCAGACATGTCCTTCCCCTCCATATTTCCTTCTTGCTTCCCATTATCACTAATCCCATTAGAGTTCGTTCCAGTTCCTACCTTTCTAACCCACACCTTTTTCATCATCAATTTCTTTTTTGGGGGTATTTATTTTGGGCATTGCTTTGCCCAATGTCCTATTTTCTTACAATGAAAATAGACAAAAGGAGTCGATTCATACTCTATCTTCTGGACCCATGATCCAAGTTTGGATTGAAGAGTAATAGATTCTGGCATATCCACTCCCTGCTGCACCCCAACACAAATTCTAGCATACGTTAAGCGTCTTCTCGAAACCATGATAGGGTCCATAGATAGGAGTTCCCCAAAGACATTAGCTATTCCCTTAAAAATATCTTCCATCCAGAACTCTAGAGGCAGACCTGGGAGAGTCACCTAGACCGGTGCATGCACATTCAAATCTCCTTGCATGTTCATATTAGGACACAACTTATGAAGGATCATGGAATAATTTCCTATCACCCACAGTCCGTTGCACAAGATATTCCTTAAATCTTCCTCACATGAGAAAGAAAAAGCTAAACATCCTTTAGGAAGAGCTGCCACCTCCACTTGGCCTTTCAAAGCTCATTTCCTTTTAACAAAATCCCTAACCACCTCGATATTAGGATGAGATCCCAGGAATCTCCCCACGAGAGAGTTAGCCATTCGAGAAATATTTAAGTCTATAATTTGATCTAGAATGGTAATAGAAAAGGTGCCCTGTTCAACATTGGGCAAGAATTGCACAGGTGGGAGAGAGGACTTACCCATTGGTTTGACGCCAAAAAGGCTTGACCAACTTTTTACAGATTCGCTAATATTCATCCTATTCTGATAAAAAAGCTTCTTCCTGGGTCCCCCCGGGTCCCCTGTCCCTAGACTAACATCGGGAATCTTACCTTGTGCCTCTTCCGCATATGTCTCATCCTATTGACCTCCAGCTCTCGATGGGCTAGCGACAAATCCACCATTCCCTTTGTTGTCCAGGTTTGAAATTTGAATTCCTCCTTTCCCGCTCACTGTTCCCCCCGCTTGCTCCACCATACTTTTCCCCATTTAGAGACAATTATTAAGTTGAAGGTAATTAATGAATATTCTTAATGTATTCATTAATTTATAGTTTTTAACTTTAATGTTTGTATGTATTCTTTTTAAGTTAATTATAATAAAACAATAATAGTATTTATTCATAATTAAAATAATAAGTACTATTTAAAATAATGAAATATAATTTATATTGTTTTAGAATGATATTTATTGAATTATTATTTCATTATTCTTAATTATACTTATTATTTTATTATGAATATAATCTTGTTTTTATTTTATTTCTTTTATGAGTTAATTTAATATTTAAAAATGTAAATTAATGTACTTAATTTAAAATAGACAAGTGTATACTATTTTTTTTTTTTAAAGTATATTAATTTACGTGTTATAATAATAAATTAATTAATTAATAAGTTTATAATTTATTTATTAATTATTATTTAATAATATTCTAATATATTTAATTCTCAAACAAATAGGATTTATATTTGTTTTTTAATTAAAAATATTATAATATTATTAAGTAATAGTGAATAAATAAATTAGTAGATCGTTGTTCTTGCTTCAGGAGAGTTTTCTTTTTGCACATTCATTGTGAATAATAATAATAATAGTTTGTCAATATTGTAAGGCAATTATTATTAATTATTCATGTGCAGTTAGGAGGTTTGGTCCAGGAGTTGGCCTTAGGTTGTTTTGTGCTTCTCTAAGAGTTACCATTTCAGTTGGCTGCTCGTTCTATGCTCACTCAAGGGAGATTTTTCTTGTTCATGATCAGTTATGAGGCAGTTCAAGCCTATTTTTAGCACTTTGGAGGTGTTTTGGAGATAGCCATCAGTTCATAATTAGTTGGGGAGACTTTTCTAGCAGTTTGCTCATAGTTTCTTGCAGTTACATCCTTATTTTGATGGGATTTGTTCTCATATCTGACCCCCATAGTTTTTGCACATTTTTAGAGGATCTTGAGAAGTTTTGGGGTAGTTTTGAGTGTTTTTTCAATGGGGCATGGTTTGGTGGAGTTAGAGGAGCACTTATACTTCAATTTCTGGTTCTTTAGCTCCTTATTTTATGGTTTTTTCTCATGCATCAGACCCTTGGAGATCTGTAGCCTATATTATTGTTTTTTGACCTCATTTTGAGGACCTTCTTTTTGGCTCACATGTTTTTCACATTGCATACTTGTGAGAAAATTGTAAGGGCATTTTTGTAGCAGAGATTTTTCAGTATTGATTATATTGATACAATAGTTCCTTCTCATTGGTTTGGGTGCAATATTGTGCATCTTCTTGCTTCTATGTTGTGTTATCCTTCATTCAAGCTATATTCCTTGTTGCATATTCAAATCTTGATACTTGTTATTACAGGTCTTTATTTGTGTCCTAACTCTTTTGCAGAAAATTGGTGAAGCCTAGTTTCCTTTTCAAAGCAAAAGATTTCAGGTCCTTGCATAGAATTATTTTTGTAATTGCATGTTTATCTAAGTATTGATAGCCACCAGTATCTTCTGTGATTCTTTTTTATTCATTCAAAGTTACATATAAATCATTTGGTGCATCACCTCATTCAGTTTTAGCTATTCATATTTTTATCATCCCTTTACCCCACATACAGTTTTATCTTTAGGTGAGCACTACTTAGGAACCAACCAATCTTCCAAAGATTCATCTCTCATTTTAGGACAACCCACCACCTGAGATATTTTCCATGTTTCAACATGATAGCTAGATTTCATTATCAAAGCTAAAGGTGCAATCCTGATTGACAACAATAGTTAGATATGTTAAGGTTATATGTTGTATGTGTAAAGGATCTATAATCAATGGTTTGATTGATAGTTGAGAAGATATTTTATATTTTACTTGCATGGAACTATATTGGCATTTGTGATGTTATCTTTTTGTTCATCATTTTGGATTGTAATCCATTACGTTTTGTAAAGAAATGAGCTTTCCTAAGGGTTGTAGACCTCTTTTGTAACAGAGAAGTGAGCCTAAATACATGTGAATTCCCCTTATTGTACTCAAAACTTTAACCAAGTTATTAATTCTATAGAATAATTATTTGTGGGTACAATCCCTATTGTGGTTTTCCCCTTAACTAGGTTTCCATGCAAAAATCATGGTGTTATAATTTTGTGGATATTTTATTTATGTTTATGTTGTTTAAATTCAATTGCATTTGGTGTATGGTTGAGCAATCGGTTTAATAAAGTTAAAAGGTTTAGAACACTGATTCACCCCCCCCCCTCTTAGTGTTCTTTAATATCAATAGTCATCAACTTCTTTTCATTTAAATGAACTTTTCAGGTTACTGTGACTTATTCAAATGAATTAATCCCTATTGGAGGAAACCAATGAAATAAACCACACAAAACATAGATTTTCTTTGATAAACTGAAAATATACTTGATATATTATTGATTTATATAGAAAGATAGATATCAAACTAGAGACAGCCAAATAATATTACTCATCCAACACAAAAAATAATTAAAAATATAATTTGGCCACCCAAAAAAGCTGCATCATCTTATTAATTGCTTCAATATTTTTCTTATAATGTATGGATTTCCCCAAACAAGATCATGCTTTTAAATCCCTATCATAGTATTAATTCCCTTCTTATAGAAAAGGAAGGGATTTACAAGCTTTAGGCCATTTCTTATAAAAAAAAACTATACAACTACCCATCGCCCAAGATATGAAAAGACACACCCTTTTGTCCATATTACAACTTATATAATTACTTAAAATATCTTGATTACAAAAGTTTCCTTAACTAATATACAATAACAAATATTTCAAAACATAACATTATAAAAAAATTTGAGACATTTGAAAATATAGTCAAGTATGCTTAATATCTTCTGTAATTTGAACAAAACTTCATATCGTATCTTTCATCTCCATCTTTTGAACAAGGTTTTATTTTATGCTGAGAAATATTCATATTGTATCCTTCATCTCCATCTTTTGAAATCTGAGTAAAATTGGAAAGTAAGTTGAAAGACCAATCTTGTAGATACTGTTGATCACATAGTCTTTGATCCATGTATTCTACTGCAATTATTCCATATAACTAATTTGTTCTCCTTGTTATGGGGTAAGCTACTTGTGTAGGGTTGGAATAAAAGATTTCTATAGTAGGGTGGGAGGCCCCTACTATTCTAAGGAAAGATATAGTATTAGGGTGGGAGGAATACAGGGAGGAGATTAAATTTTATCCTCACATCAATATTTTCCTTCCACCTGGCATCAAGAACAATTCTTGTCTCTAGCACATGTATCCTGCATCCAAAGATATAATTCTATCCAAGAGGAAAGTAAAAAATTTCACATCCAAATTGTCCTTATCCCACACCAATAAAATGACTTTTGAAACTTTCTTATCAAATTATTTGGACCATTCCTGGAAGACTTTCATTTTATTTTCTCCATCTAATATCTCTAGAATACTCCAATGTTTAAAAGAATGAATGAATTTAACATTTAGCTACAAATTTTGTTCTTTTATAGTAGCATGTTGAAACTCATCAATAATAATCTTGAGCATTTTTTCTGTAGGGAATAGTGTTGATTGATCACTGATAATTTCTTAAGGATCTTTCATAGCATCAATAATGTGTTATGGGTAGGCTATCACTTCTCATAAATAGGTTTTAAGATGGGGAGATGAAATTTTAGTTGATCATTAGATTTGACTAAATAATTGTAGAACATGTATACATCATCAATCCTTTTAAGCACACATTATACCCTATGAATGATAATTTCTTCCAGATCTGAAATAATCTTCTCCCTACCTTCTCTTCAATAGTATTTGCAAGTTCCTCGTGCTCTTCTATCTTTCCTTCCCAAACATTATTTATAACTTTCATTTCTTCTTTTGTGATCATATCCTTAGGAATATCCTTGTAATCAGGTAATAGGGGGAGCAATAAAAACCTACAATAACATCAAATATCTCAACCACAAAGAGATTGTCAAAGAAATTAGTATTTCCAATCAAGAAAGGATGAAGATAAACATAAAGCATACACAACAATTGATATGAAATCATCTCAACACAAAATGATTATGCAATCCAATAAATCTTTCCTTTTTTCCTCCCTCTCATGGAATGTGGGCTCTCAAAATTGAGCTTAAGATCGTGTCAGCATAAAAATTCAAAGTAATTGTGGTTTTTTTAAAATCATAGACTTAGTTCTCTATTTATAATATTTAGGGGTTTCAATCAAGATTCCTTGATTGGTGGGTTGATCGGTTGTGATTGAAGAGTTAAACTCAGAAAGAGTGAGATTTCAACTTAATTGATTGATTTTTTTAACAAGTTTGACTTGATGAGGGGAAGAGTTAACTCAAAGTGAGTAGGAGTTCAACTTTTCTTGATTTCCTTGATTGGAGGATTGACTAATGAGAGGAAAGAGTTAAATCAAAGTGAGTATAATTTCAACTCTGTTGGACTACCTTGATTGGACGATTGACTGAAATAGGTTGAATTGTTAATTGTTTAGTGAGGGAGGAATTAACAATGTTGATTGAATAGTCAAGATTGTAATTGAAGAGTGAAATAAAAGTTATTATGAGTTAACTTTGGAAGAATAATCATGATTAAATAAATAAAAGAATTTATTTACTTGCACGTGTGGAATTGTAAATAAAATTTTCTTATTTATTTATGAGAGAGGAATAATTAGTTTAATTAAATAAATATAATTTATTTAATTGTGAGAGGGGTTTGATTTAATTATTACATAAATGCAATAATTAGAAAGATGGAATACTAATTAATTATAATGAGATAGAGTACAATTAAATAATGTTTAATTATTTAATTATATTATAGATAAATAATTGATGAAATGTTTGATTGGATAATTAATAATTAAGGTAATTAATTCAAATTACTTAATTGTGAAAATAAAGGGAAATGATGATTTTAAATTTAGAATATAGTAGAATGACGCATATTGATTAAATAATAAAGAATATTTAACAATTTTGGAGGAATCTTAATAATATCATCACGTTTAGAGTAATAGGCCATTTTTAAGTACCTACACTCCTTTGTAGCAAAATTTTGGTACAATGTCATCTGGGTATTAGGATGTGATGTTGATATCATGCTTATGTACTTTTGTTTTCATAATTTTCATATGCACTTTTTTATGATGTGACTAGATGTAATGTATTTATATAATGGATGGATGTGTTATGATATTATATACTTATAATGCATGATTTATGCTATATGTACTAACATGTTTATGCATGATGCAATATTTTTGTTGTATTATGATACTCTTCTATAAGGACTTGTTAGGATTGACAAAGAGAACTGTTAGAAATGAAACTTTAGAAGATGATAGTTATGGGATGAAAGAATGAGAATAAATCCTTGATTGAAACCCTTAGATTATAGTAAAAAAAGAGCTTAAAGTTTTAATAACCACATTTGAATTCCAAATAAATTGAGCAATTTATTTATCATCATTAATCCACTTTATTATAGAAAAAATGGATGCCATCCTACATTGAATAGACAAGGAATATGGTTTGATCCATCTAGGTCAAATATTTAGAGTCAAGGTATGTGTGATGTATCACAACTGAAGTATCCATTTTAGTTTCACAATTGGACATTGTATATGGATGTGAAGGATCTTATCAAAGACACCCAAATTGCTCTTTTAAGACTTCATGACAAACATTCCACAAGAAACAAATAAAGAAAATATGTCATGAACCACCACGACATCTCTAAATCACTTGTAGACATCTTGGAGATGCATAAGACCATGACTTGTGAAAATCAAGACATAATAAGACTAACTCGACTCAATAAGTTGTAGTCGTATTGATTATGTATCTGTATTTTTGTAGTATTTTGGACATTGAATTTTGACATTTTGTTGATGCTATCTGATTTCAAGAATAAGGTACTCTGTCTAAGACCGATCCATTTGATTTCAAGTGTTCCTTCCCCTATATAAGACAACATGATTTTTGACAAAAGACTTTATTATTTTTTTGGGTTTGCTAGATAAGACAGTTTGGGCAATGTAGCTGAGTACCTGTTGACTAGTTTGACTATTTTGACTTGGTTTCTCTGAAGCTCAAACTTGTTGTATGAAATTGTTCAATGCCTATTTTTATAATGTGAAACAGTTGGTTTGTGCACAAAGGAGATTTATTGTAGGATTTTTATTATTTTTTTAATTTGTTTGGTTGTCTTTGATAATTTTCTCAGAACTTTTACAAATGTTTTTTGGTCCATCATAGAGTATATATACTTGGAGTTGAGGTATGTGTGGTGTATAACATAAGTGAAAGTCCTTATCACAGACACACTAAACATGACAACCCTTAGATGAATGTTTTATGTTTTTCCATAGTTTTTTAACATTTTGAAGGTCTTTTACAATTTTTTTATTGTTTTGAAGGAATTGTTTTATGTTTTTGGTACTTTTTAACAAATTTTTGTTGTGTTTTTGGTATTTTTTTAGGACATGATGAATCATGACATTGGGGTGCCCCCAGTTAGATAGAATAGGATCCTTATTGTAGAATGGCCATGATGGATTGACTTGGCACAAAATGAGATAGGATGTGTTAAGACAAATGTAACTAACAAATCTCAAGGCATGACAGTGAAGACCACTTATTTTTATTGTAGAGAATGAGGTGTAATGACATGTGATATCAAGTGTTACTATAACTGATGGTGATGATGATGAAGACCAACTAAGATTAGAGGTATACAAGATAGTAGAAAGATTAGATCAATTATTATCTTATCATTGATGTCAAGCAATTGATATATGATTTATATTGTGTTTTCATATCATTCAGAGTATGATATAAGTTGAATGAGTTAAGAAGAAGAAGAAGTGAAATGCTGTGAAGATGAAGAAATTAATTGGTCAAATGATACAGATCATACAATGTTAAGATTATGTTGATATAATTATTTTCTACCTAACATTTAATTATATCAAGTCGGTAAGAATGGTAAAGAAGATTAATCAAGTCGGTAAGTAAAACTATTTTGGCTACCAAATAGAAAAAGTCATTTGGTTGAAAGGAAAGTAAGTTTTGGTAATGACAATGGAAATCAAGACACCAAGAAGAATAAGTTAGTCACCAAGCAAGGAGTAGAAATTAAATACAAGGATTAGAACAAAATTTAATGTTGAGCTATGATGAGCTGGAAGATTCTAATGATGAGGAAAAGTTAGTTGGAGAGATGTACGATCAGGAAAATTCAAGATGATGATCTATGGTATATATCTAAGTGGAAAAAAGAGAAGGAACAAGTTTCAAGAAAGTTCACAAGTTTCAAGAAATTTCAAGCTCCAAGGTGATGATAAAACATTTAACTGGGATCTATATTCATTGAATTATTTTATGAAGTTGATTTGATGGTTGAAATTAATCAAAAGAAAACATGATAAAGGAGATTAAGCAGAAAAACAAAGTCTATATAAAGGATGAATTTGTATGAACAAATGGCTGACAAATTGAAGGGTTATTGAGTCATCGACTGATGTAGTGAAGAAGGAAAAGGTTGAATTCTGAGTTAGAAAGATGAATTTGATGAAGTTTTGAAGCCATTGGAAAGTGAAGGATTGAAGTAAAGATAGAAGAGTGCACAAAGGATCTGATTATGCAAAGGATAGTTGTGGATTTACAGGTCAATTTATTCATTGTTTCTTATTAACATTTGTAACAGAAAAATATCTTAGTGGGGTGGACTTAAAAGTCTTATGGTAAAATCCTTGTAAAAGGTAACATTCTAAACAATTTTTTTAAGATCTTTAACAAGGATACTCCTAACAGGGTGAAGATCCTAATAGATCTGAGGCAAATCCCTTGATCGGGTCACATTTAATAGTGTTTATTGTAATCTTAAACCAAATTGGATTTTAACAAAGCATACTTCAAAAGAGTATTTCTTTAGTGGGTGATAATTCCCACGGTGCTTTTTCCCAAAGTTGGGTTTCCATGTTAAATACTGGTGTTATATGTGTTGAATGATTTATGTGATTTTTATTCTTGATTGATAAGTTAATTTACTATTATCAGTAAATGTTAAAGTGTTGTAATTGAGTTGACACCAAGTTTAATTAGAGAAAAATTTTAAGGTACAAAGAATCAAGGATTACTGATTCACCCCCCCCCCCCCCCCCTCTCTATAATCCAGCAATTTCTATTAGAGCTAAGTACTCTAAAGGGATAAGATTGAAAGAGTTGAGTAAAATATCTAAGGTGTTGGAAATATTCAGGAATTAACCAAGTTACTGAGAGGGGAGGGGTGAATCAGTAACTCCAAATTTTCTTCTCTTTTAACATGTATTTTACTTTTTAACCTTTGCATACAGGAAGCATGAAACTTAAAAGCATTCACAATAATGACACATAGATTTGGTTACCCATAAACCTTCCAAAAGAAAGTAAAACTGGGGTGGGGATGAAACCCACAAAGCTTTAATACTGCAGAATAAAGTTGGCCGGTTAAGGCTTACAATTTGATCACTTCTGATGATCTGCCCTGTTAGGAGCAATAAGGATTGCTAAATCCACCTTGTTAAAGGATTTACAAACATACAGTGAAGTATGCACTCGGTAAAGAGATTTATACAAAGACTGTTAAGTCTACCCGGTTAAAGGATTTAGTACTGATTCACCTGTTAGAATGAAACAGTAGATCTCTGCTTTGCAACTGGATTGCTGAATGAGATTCTCTGATGTACTGATCACCTTGTGTGATGAATTTGTCTTTGCTGAACCTTATACTTCTGAAGCCTTCTGCAATTCGCTTATCTCTGCCTTTCTTTTTCTTTCACATATTCTACTTGACTCATTTTCATCTTTTTACAATATAGTTTATATACAAGTCTCAAACAATTAATTACAATTACAATTATACAGTCGGCTTGACAAATAAACATAAGTGCTACTAAGTCGGCCCAAATATGGTTACCCGGTTCCTTCAAACTGACTCGGTGACTTTCTGATACTCGGCGTCCATTGCATTACTCGGCATCATCATGCACTCAGTAGAAGTGAAGGCACGGTTCATACTGATCACTTGGTAGGTATTGAACTCGGTAAGCATTGGTGACTCGGTAGACAAGATGTTACTCGGTTTACATTGTCCTGATCAGTTTGTACTAACTTGCTCGGTTTCCATTGTCTGCTCGGTTTGCACTGTCTGCTCGGTTTGCACTGTCTGCTTGGTTTGCACTGTCTGCTCGGTTTGCACTGTCTGCTCGGTTTGCACTGTCTGCTCGGTTTGCACTGTCTGCTCAGTTTGCACTGTCTGCTCGGTTTGCACTGTCTGCTCGGTTTCCATCCAGAATGCAAATAAGTGTTGTCACTAGTGGCAATACTGCTTAATGCCAACAATCTCCCCCTTTGGCATTAGTGACAAAAACACTTATTGGCCAAAATTTATATACACCGAATCATGCTGAGTTTTATTTTGATTTTTCAGAATTTGTCTTTGTTATAGGGCTTTATACATTGTCTCCCCCTTTCAATGTGCTAACTGTTTCTTATACAAATCTATACAGTATACATATCTCTCCTTCTATACATATCTCCCCCTTTTTGACGATAATGCCAAAGGTGCATATACAATTTATTTACAGAGAGAATCCAAAATTTGATAAGAAATCAGAATGTACCTTCATTATTAGTGCCAGGGTTCTGTCCCAACTTTCTTGCAGAATCTTACATGTTTGTATGGCAATTTGGATTTCTGCAGAGAGTTCAATCATGTGATCTGCTATGGAGAACTGATTGTCATGAATCAATGTTCTGGAATGTTCAATGTGCTTATACATTGTATTCATGATGGGAAGGATCATGTGTTGGATGTCTAGTAGTGTGGACCGGATCCTTGAGTCTTCTTTCAATAGATCAGACTGCATATAGGATAGATGTGAAATTTTCATGTGATGAGCAGAGCTTGAACTTGGTTCAAGTTGCAGCTTCTGTATGCTAATCTTCATATCCTCATCTATTTTATTCATTTTATCTTTGACATCCTTTGTGAACTCGGCAAAATTGCATAGTCTGGCCAAAAGAGAGGTAGCATTCGAATAAATAGACTCTGTGTTAGACAAAACTGAAGACAATTCTACTTGGTTGATAGCTATGTGCTGAGCAATGTGCTCAAGCACTTTATTGTTGAATCTCTTCTCGGCCCTTTCAACTAACTTTTCTGTCCCGGATGAGTCCTCATTGTATTTCTCAACTGCTTCTGCCAATTGTAACAAAACATGCTGGGAGGAGTCTACTTTAATGCCTAATGCATCAGACAAAATGTCCTTAGCATCCTTGATGATTTGATACTCTTTGTCTCTCTCCTCCTTAAGCTTCTTTTGTTTTGCTTTCCTTTGGAGGATCTCACCTATATTCTGCATCTGGTCTACTGAGAGATTTGCAAAATCTAGAGTAGGAATCTCTATCTCTTCATCTAGGTCTATATCCTCAACTATATTTTTACCCAAAAATTTTATACTCGGTAGAGCCTTAGGCTTATCTGTACTTAATGCTCTTGTAGTAGTGACAGTAGATAAAATAGGGCTGGCTATTGACACTGGTATACTTTCTACTGGAGAACTTAAAATATTTACACTTGATGATTCAAAAGCTGGAAAACTTACTGGTACAGGAGACTGTAGCTCGGTAGAAGAAATGGTAGCTGCCTCTGATGTTGCTAGGGATGATTGGACAAATGTGGAAGTTGTCACAACCATGCTTGAAGGTGTCTCTGGGCTGGATGTAGAGACTTTCACTGGAGAGGTAGGAAGGGATGCAATGACTTCTGCTGCTATCCTTACAGTATCATCTACCTCGGTGTCTTCTTCTTGCTCATCGCTGTCATCTTCAATATCCTTTATTATTACAGTTTCAATGCTCGGTTGGTGAAGGTGGTAAATGTTCTTCCATGTGGCTTTTGCAGCCTTCACAACCGATTCAATATTGTTGATCAAAATCAAACAAGTATTGAACTTCAGTGTCATCTTGTTTTCATTCTCTTTTAGTGCCTTCTTTACTTCATCATTGTTCAGGCTCGGCATCAACTGTCTCAGGTTTTGGTCAAATATGTCTATTACAGTTTGCCTTGCATTGCTCCATCTCATTCTTATCGGATTCAATAGAACTGCTGGAACCTGTGGGGTAATTTCTTCAGGAGAGTATTTCCACTGTCCCATCTTCTCAACAACAGCATCTTCTATTTCCTTCTGCTCTGCTTCCGATCTGGTTTCATATCTTAGGGATTTTATGTTACTTACTCCAGATCCTGATCCATCTCTGAAGAGTTTGAGCTTTTCTTGAAGGGTTAGAGGAGGCCTTTTGAATACTATGTCCTTATCTGCCTTTTCTGCCTTTCCTCTTGTATTTCTCCTTGTAAACACAGCAGTGGGAGGCACAGATGCCTTAGTGATAAAAACTTTTCCTTTCTTCTTTACAGGTTCTGGTTCCTCTATTTTCTCATCCTTTTCCTCTTCTTTTTCACCAATTTCTTCTTTCTCCTCGGTTATCATTTGCATTTTAGCTATCCTTTTCTTTCCTTTGTTTACCGCCTGTGGAAGCTTTATGCTTAGTTCAATTCTCATCTTAGCTTCATCATATGTTCCAAAATATGGGGCTTTGGGATTGACAGGCTGATTTAGAAGTGCTTCAATAATGTTCTTGGTTTCATCAATATTTACCTCATAAGGAAGAGGTTTTGCATACACAGTTCTCGGTTTAACTGCTTGAATATACACATTATCACAATCTACCATAAAATAGATGTCATCTTTGTAATCTTCCACCAACTTCTGTGGAATCCGGAATCTGTCATTCATTTTCTCTTTGAAAGACTCAAAATAATTATCCATGATGCTTTCAAAGTTTTCACCCATTTCTGCGATGAATTCATTAATTTCATAAAGTACTGGCACATCTTTTCTCCATACCACTTTTCCTTTAGAAGGGAAGAATTTCTGAACATAGAAGAATAAACAGACTAACAAGGATCCAAACTTACATGGATTGTTTTTGGAAGTTTTGATGCTTTCCATGTTCTTGTTGAACTGTTTCAACAATAAGTCTGCTAGGTCAAATGTCAAGTTGTTTTTTACCACTTTGTATGCTAGGTCAACAGCTTCACATGAGACACTGTTCTGTCGACTAGAACTGTAAATCTTGTGTGCAATGATATGTGTACCAAACTTCAGTTCGGCGTCGGTAATGCTGCTAACCTTCATACCTCTACCATCCCACTCGGCTAGGGTTTTCTTCTCTAGTTCCGTCCGACCTAGGGTTTTGGTAGTTTTCGCTTTGTTCAACAAGGGAAGACCGGTAACTTGATGAATCATTTTCCTTGTGATCTCAATAGGTTGCTCAAGCCAAATCTTGCCATCGTGTACTCGGCTGAGAATGTACCTAACCCATTTATCTCGAAAGTTTCGAGGAAGATGTGCAATGTGGACTAAACCCTTATCTTCCAGATGTTTGTGCTCGGATTTCAAAGTACCATCCACACATAGTTCCTCACGTACAATGTCCAGTTCTAGGTTTCCCATTTCTTGAATAGAACAGTTAAAATGATTACGGATATCGTTGATAAGCAGTACCTTAGGAGGAATCTGAGATTGAGCTCCGTTCGGATCTAGGGCTGCTGCAATAGCGGGCACGATCTTAAAATCTGGTGCTTTCCACTCCCCTTGGACTAACATGTCTAATCCTTTCTTCGCTGAGGTGCTAGATGATGCCATGGTAGCTCACAGAAAATTCCTTTCGCAAGAGTATTAAATCGCCGGGTTGCCCTTGAAGTTTTCTGCTCTCAAAGTGCTTAAAGATTCGCGGTGAAGAATGAGTTCGATTACTTGCTTTTTGTTTACAATTCTGTCATTAATGCTCATTTCAAATTAGGGTAGGAATTCTGACAGACTGTCACCCACTAAGAATTAATTGCTCGGAAAAGACTTTGCAGCTCGGTGAACTCAAAAATTCATAATGCTCCGACCTTGCTCGGTAAAGACAGGTACCGACCTTGCTCGGTGAAGACTATACCGACCTCCCTGTGATCTCACTGCATCTTGCATGCTGATTTAGACTTTTCTTTTAATTTTGGTTCTGGAACTGCTTGAGATTGATCTATGAGAGTACAGTTCCAGTGCTTCCTTGGAAATTTAATTTGAGTCGATAGAGCCATCCATTCCATTACTTGGACTGGATTGCTCGGTAGCTTTAGGAATCCATTTTTGTCTTACCTGTTTCCTGACCTTAGTTGCTTCATTTTTCTTTCCTTCTTCAATTTCATTAGCATTCATGCAGTTTCTGGCTATGTGACCAAGTTTAGTGCATTTGAAACATCTTATGGTAGTATCTCTTTTCCTTAGATGATGTTTTATGCAATTCATGCCAATGTGTCCATATTCTCCACAGTAATGACATCTACACCAGGTGTTGTAGTCCCATCCAAACATTGCTTTCACAATTTGTTCTGCTGGATTAAATGTCTTGGATCTGCACTCGGATGCCTTGTGACCTTGTTTGTTGCACTTGTGACAATTACCTCTGAATCTAGGTTTTTCCCTGCATTCATTTGCTTTATGACCAGGTTGATTGCAGCTATAACATTTTCCATTGAATTCTGCTTTTTCATTGTTCCAACATTTATTTGAAGTATGTCCTATTTTACCACAATGATTACAAGTAGGTTTTTGATTTCTTTTAGTACCTTGCTTAGAGGATTCGCCTTCTTCTTTGTATCCAAGTCCTGCTTTTCCTTTTTGCCTATGAAGATTTCGTTCATACAGCTGATTCAAGTCTTCTTGACTTTTCAGCATTCCTTCATTGATTTGTTTTTCAGCGTTTAGGTCATCCATCAATCTTAGATTGATTTCCTTTTCAGATCTTAGTTCTTCTCTTGTGTTTTCTACTTCTGAACTTAGATTTAGAATTTCTTCATTTGTATGAGAGATCTGATCAATTAGATTTTCTAGCTGAAGGGTTTTGTTTTGGACTTCAATGTTTCTTCCATCTAATTCATCTTTCAACTTGTTTCTCTGTTCCAAGATCTCACAGAATCTTGTAGAGTGTAGTTCTTGTTCTCTTTTCAATTTTCTCACTTCTTCCTGCAGAGACCCATTCTTTTCTAGGAGTTCTTTGATAGCATTGTTTGCTTCATCTGAGTTATTTGAGGGAAGAAGATCTTCAATCTTTTCTTCAATGTAATTCTGATCATTCATCTGATTTGCAAGTTCCTTCCTTCTTCTCAGGGATTGGGAAAGATGTTCTTTTGCTTCTTTGAGTTTAGCTATGGCCATTTCCAGATCTAGCTTTTCATTTTCAATCACCTTGTTCAGTTTGAATACCTCCATTGTCCTGGATCTTTTCTCAAGCTAGTTAAGCTTTGTCTTGAGAACCAATGAAGCTCTGATACCAATTGTTGGAAATATTCAGGAATTAACCAAGTTACTGAGAGGGGAGGGGTGAATCAGTAACTCCAAATTTTCTTCTCTTTTAACATGTATTTTACTTTTTAACCTTTGCATACAGGAAGCATGAAACTTAAAAGCATTCACAATAATGACACATAGATTTGGTTACCCAGAAACCTTCCAAAAGAAAGTAAAACTGGGGTGGGGATGAAACCCACAAAGCTTTAATACTGCAAAATAAAGTTGGCCGGTTAAGGCTTACAATTTGATCACTTCTGATGATCTGCCCTGTTAGGAGCAATAAGGATTGCTAAATCCACCTTGTTAAAGGATTTACAAACATACAGTGAAGTATGCACTCGGTAAAGAGATTTATACAAAGACTGTTAAGTCTACCCGGTTAAAGGATTTAGTACTGATTCACCTGTTAGAATGAAACAGTAGATCTCTGCTTTGCAACTGGATTGCTGAATGAGATTCTCTGATGTACTGATCACCTTGTGTGATGAATTTGTCTTTGCTGAACCTTATACTTCTGAAGCCTTCTGCAATTCGCTTATCTCTGCCTTTCTTTTTCTTTCACATATTCTACTTGACTCATTTTCATCTTTTTACAATATAGTTTATATACAAGTCTCAAACAATTAATTACAATTACAATTATACAGTCGGCTTGACAAATAAACATAAGTGCTACTAAGTCGGCCCAAATATGGTTACCCGGTTCCTTCAAACTGACTCGGTGACTTTCTGATACTCGGCGTCCACTGCATTACTCGGCATCGTCATGCACTCGGTAGAAGTGAAGGCACGGTTCATACTGATCACTCGGTAGGTATTGAACTCGGTAAGCATTGGTGACTCGGTAGACAAGATGTTACTCGGTTTACATTGTCCTGATCGGTTTGTACTAACTTGCTCGGTTTCCATTGTCTGCTCGGTTTGCACTGTCTGCTCGGTTTGCACTGTCTGCTTGGTTTGCACTGTCTGCTCGGTTTGCACTGTCTGCTCGGTTTGCACTGTCTGCTCGGTTTGCACTGTCTGCTCGGTTTGCACTGTCTGCTCGGTTTGCACTGTCTTCTCGGTTTCCATCCAGAATGCAAATAAGTGTTGTCACTAGTGGCAATACTGCTTAATGCCAACATAAGGATGTATAGGAGAGAAGTACCTAAGTTGAACAAGAAAAGTTTCTCTACATGGAAAACTAGGATGAGGTTATACCTATCTAGAATTAGAGATTCTACACTTAATCTTTTGGATAATGACTACACTCCACCACCTCTTGGACCTATGATAGTTGATCAAATGAGAGAAAAGAAAGAGCACAACTTGGTAATGATTGAAATTGCTTCCTCCCCGACCGATGTTGAATTTAATGATATTAAGAATTGTATTACTACAAAAGAGATGTGGGATAAGATTGCACTTGTTTATGGAGGTGACCTACATTTACAAAAAGATAAGGTTGATAGTCTTAGAGGAAAATTTGATTAGATGAGAATGAAAGATGAAGATAACATTTATCAATATATTTTTAGAATCAAGGAAGTGGTTAGTGCCATCAGAGTTGCTGGTGGAACATTAACTAGAGAATAAGTGGTAAGAGAAATTCTAAGAACTCTTTCATCCAAGTATTCTATTCAAGTCTCTACTATTTAGGTACTGAGATCCATACTGAATAACATTGTTACACTGTATGCCTTGATTAGTAAGATGACTGCATTTGAACTTAGTAATTATGATAATAGTTTATCAACTATTGAAATGGACTTCCAGTCATGTCTAACCATTGGAAGTTCAAAAAATGAAAGAGATATTCACCAAAGTTTAGGAAGAAGTGATTATGATAGTATCCTAACTGAAGAGAAAGAAACAAAAGAGTTGGAAGCACAGCTAGATAAGAGGCTACCAAGACTTAAAGTAAAGTATAAAGATAAATCACCTCTAAATTTTTTTAATTGCAACAAGATTGGTCACATTGCATCTAGATGTCCCGATAATGACATGAATGATAAAAGTGACAAGAAGGAGAACTGATACCAAAGATTTAGAGACTACAAGGACAAAGGAAAGAAATCATGCTACCTAGTTAAGGAAGGAGTAGTCAATGATGAATCTGATGACACATAAGTTCAAGCTTTGAAGTTGTCTATGTTTCTATGAAGGATGATTCAAAAGAAGAGAGGTGTGAAGATGAAAAAGCCCTTATTTCTCATGTTAGCAAAACTAACCCATGGATAATTGATAGTGGTTATTCACATCATATTAATGGTGATATTGATAAGTTTGAGAACCTAGAAGAGTATGATGGAGGATTTTTTAGATTTGGGAATGATGCACCATGTTCTGTTAAAGGAAAATGATCCATTATATTGAATGAAAATATTAGATGTGATGATGCTTATTGGGTTCAAGGACTAAACTACACTTTGTTGAGTGTTGCACAATTGAACAACACTAGCCACCGACTGGAGTTTCAAAATAGAAAAGTAAAGATTTATGGTGTTGATGGAGATTTGATTAGAACCAATGAACAATCAAATGGTAATCTATTCTATCTTGACACTTTTGTAAAGAGTTTCTTGTTTGTTAAAGTTGAGGATGTTTGGTTATAGCATAAAAGACTCTATCATGTAAATTTTGACAACATGATTAAGGTGCAAAAAAAGAATAGAGTCAGAGGTCTACCAGAATTAAGAAAACCTAATAAAGTGATGTGTAAGGAATGTCAAACTGGTAAGATGACCAAATCAAGTTTTTCAAGCAAGTCTTACTCATCTAATGGTATTTTGGAATTAGTTCATACTGATCTTTATGGGCCTATGCAAATTCAAATTTATTATGGTGATCAATATTTTATTTTATTTGTTGATGACTACTCAAGAATGATGTCGGTAATGTTTCTAAAAGAGAAGTCTGATGCATTTCAAATGTTCAAATGGTATAAGGAAAGAGTTGAAAAGGAAATAGGTAAGCAGCTAAAATGCTTAAGATTAGATAGAGGAGGTGAATTTATCTCTGCTAAATTTATTATCTTCTTCAATGAAAATGGAATCAAAAGATAAGTATCTGCATCAAGGAATCCACAACAAAATGGCATAAGTGAAAGAAGGAACAAATCAATAGTGGATTGTGATAGAGAATTTTTTATTGATGAAAAGGTTGCACAAACATTCTAGAGAGAATCCATTAGTACTATTGTCTACACACTCAACTAAGTACAATTAAATAAAGGTACAAACAAAACACCTTATGAAATCATGTATGGGCATACACCGAATGTAAGTTACTTTAAAATCTTTGGAAGTAGGTATGACATATTGAAAGATGCCAGGAATGGAAATTTTGAATTTAAAAGAGATGAAGGTATTTTCCTAGGATACTCCTCAAAGAGAAAAGCCTATAAATGTTTGATTAAGGCTAATAATAAAATTATTGAAAGTGAAAATGTGAGGATTAATGGATTTGCAAAAAGAAATGAAGAAGATAGAAAAAGAGAACCTAAAGTGTATCAAAGATTTGTATATGTACAGGAAGGTATTTTGGGTAATTCAACTGAGCTACAAGAAGAAGAAACTAAGGAGCAAGTTGAGCCTCCACCAAGAGATGAAAATACAGATGAATAATATATTGAGCCTATATTAGAAAAATATGTGAGAAGACACCACTCACGAAGAAAAATTATTGGAGACAAGAATGCAGGAGTCATGACAAGAAGTAATTTGAAAGATAATACATGTTTGATTTCTTAATTTGAGCCAAGATTAGTCAAGGATGCACTTAAAAATGAAGATTGTATTAATGCAATGAAAGAAGAGATTGATTAGATTGAAAATAACAATACTTGGTCCCTGGTACCGAGACCTAAGGATATGAATACGATTAGCACAAAATGGATTTTCAAGAATAAAATCAATGAGAATGGAGATGTGATTAGAAATAAAGCAAGACTAGTATGCAAAGGGTATGAACAAGAAGAAGGTATTGATTATGGTGAGATATTTTCCCTTGTTTCTAGATTAGAAGGTGTAAGAATTTTACTTGCATATGTTGCCTACAAATGATTCAAAGTATATCAAATGGATGTTAAGTCTTCATTTTTTAATGGAATTATTGAAGAAGAACTTTACATTGAACAACCTGAAGGATTTGTTGAGAATTCTAACAAGGATATGGTATGCAAACTACACAAGGTACTCTATGGTTTGAAGCAAGCACCCCAAGCATGGTATGAAATATTAAACTTATACTTAATCAAGATTGGATTTCAAAGGACAAGCGACAACAAAAATTTGTATCTAAAATGTGATAGTACTAATAAAATTTTGATTGCTGAAATTTTTGTTGATGATATTATATTTGGAGGAAATGAATCAATGTCTAAATCATTTAATCAAGATAAGAAAAAGGAATTTGAGATGTCCATGATAGGAGAGATAAAATTATCTATTGGACTATAAACTCAACAAGTTAAAGATGTCATCTACTTAACACAGTCAAAGTATATCAAGGAGATCCTAAAGATATTCAATATGGAAAAATCAAAACTAGTTGGTACACTGATGGCTACTAATTGTAAATTGGTAAAGGAAGATGAGACAAAGGAAGTAAATGAAACACTTTACCTATCCATGATTGGTAAGCTACAATATGTTGTTCATAGACAACCTAATATTGCACATGCTATTGGTATTGTTGCTATATTTTTAGCCAACCCAAAGGAAACACACATGTCTTTAGTCAAAAGGATATTTAGATATCTAAAAGGGACTGAAGATTTTGGTCTTCTATACACAAAAGGAGGACATTTTGATCTAAAAGTATACATTAATGCTAATTGGACAGGAAACATTGATAATATAAAAGCACAAGTGGTGGAGCTTTCTTTTTAGGAGAAATATTAGTGACATGGCTAAGCAAGATACAAAGTTGTATTTCACAGTCTACTACCAAAGCTGAGTATGTTGCTGCAACTATGAATTGTTCAAACATTGTGTGGATAAAAAATTACTTGAAGGTATGCAAGAAGAGATTATTGATCCAGTTACAATTTACTATGATAATACTAGTGCTATTAATATATCAAAGAATCTAGTGATGCATTCAAAGACAAAGTACATTTCTATCAAGTATCATTACTTGAGAGAGAAAGTACAAGAAAATCTTATGATATTGGAGTATGTGACTTCAAAAGAGTAGATAGATGACATATTTACCAAACCACTACCAAAGGATTCTTTTGAGTGTCTTTGAGGTAAGTTAGGGGTTCTTCCCCTATCCAATATTCACTAAGGCAAGATGCATGCTGCATTAATTCAAGTTTTCAACAGAATATCTATTTTGTGAGTTGATGCTAGTGTTCACTCTTTGGGTGAAGCCCGAAGTTGTGAAAATATGTAAATATGTAAGCAATGTGAAATCAATACATTTGAGGTATGATTCACTGTCTGAGAAAATTTTTCAGTAGTATGTGTCTTTGGCATTGTTTTTAAAGAGGGAGAATAGATAAATTAATTATTAAGGGATAAGTTTACTAAAGATTGTAAAGAGGGAGAAGATCTATTGAGAGATGAAATATCCAAGAAGGAGAAGATGTACAAAAGGAGATCAAGAAAAAGAGAAGTTAAAGTTTGGAAGGAGTATAGGAAAAAGAATGACAATGAAGTTTTTCTATCATTAATTGACAATATGTGTTTCCATCAATGCCAAAGAGGCAGATTGTTACTATAATTGATGGTGATGATGATGAAGACTGATCAGAGGTATACAAGATAATAGAAAGATTAGATCAGTTATTATCTTGTCATTGATGTCAAGCAATTGATATCTGATTTATATTTGTTTTCCATATCATTCAAAGTATGATATAAGTTGAATGAGTTAAGAAGAAGAAGAAGAAGAAGTGAAATGTTGTGAAGATGAAGAACTTAATCTGGAAACTAATACAAATAAGACAATGTTAAAATTATGTTGATATAATTGTTTTCTACCTAAAATTAAATTAATTAAGTCAGTAAAGAATGGTAAAGAAGATTAATTAAGTCAGTAAGTAAAATTGTTTTGGCTACCAAATAGAAAAAATCATTTAGTTAAAAGTAAAGTAAGTTTCATTTAAGGAAAAGGAACTCAAGGCACCGAGTAGAAGAAGTTAGTCATCGAGAAAGGAACAAAAATTAAATACAAGGATCAGAATGATATTTAATATTGGGAAATGATGAGCTGGAAGATTCTAATGATATGGAAGAGTTAGTTGGAGAGATCTATGATTAGGAAAATTCAGGATGATGATCTATGGTACAGATCTAAGAAGAAAAAAGAGAAGGAACAAGTTTCAAGAAAGTTCAAGTTCCAAGGTGATGCTAAAATATTTAATTAAGATCTATATTTATTGAATTAGTTTATGAAGTTGATCAGACGGTTGAAATTAATCAAAAGAAAATGTGATAAATGAGATTAAGTGGCAAAACAAAGTCTATATAAAAAGATGAATTTGTATGAATAAATGGCTAGCAAATTGAAGGGTTATTGAGTCACCGACTGATGTAGTGAAGCAGGAAAAGGTTGAATTCTGAGTCAGAAAGATGAATTTGATGAAGTGTTGAAGCTAGTGGAAACTGAAGGATTGAAGTGAAGATAGAAGAGTGCATAAAGGATCTGATTATGCAAAGGATAATTGTGGATTTATAGGTCAATTTATTCACTATTTCTTATTAACATTTGTAATAGAAAAATCTCTTAATCGAGTGGACTTAACAATCTTATCATAAAATCCTTGCAAAAGGTAACATTATAAAGAGTGTTTTAAGACCTTTAATCAGACCACTCCTAACAGGGTGAAGATCCTAACAAATCTAAGGCAAATCCCTTGATCGGGTCACATTTAATAGTGTATATTGTAGTAATCTTTAACCAAATTATCTTTTAACCAAGCATACTTCAGAAGAGTATTTCTTTATGTTAATATGATTTAGAACAATAGTGAGGGGGGTGAATTAGTTGTTCTTAGGTACAAATGTATAAAAACAAACTTTAAATTCTTCAACAAATTAGATCTAATAACCAACACCTACTCAGTCATTACTGATTGCATAACCAAAACATATAATAGTGCAGTCCACTTATCCAATAGCATCTAACTTGTAAAACACAGAAATGTTCAAACCAAAACATTCACACAAGTATCAACACCAGGATTTATAGTGGAAACCCAATTAGGGAAAAACCACTTTGTAACATGTTACTATTATGTTCACTCTTCTAAAGTGAGCTCGGTGAAAAGCCAACCCTATCAAAGGTTACAAACACACTATTAGGTGTGACCCAGTTAAAGGATTTAAACCACTCTATTAAAAGTGCATCATGTTATAGGACTTACAAATACTCCATTAGAATGAAACCTTGTTCAAAGGATTTATATCTATGACTATTAGGTCAACCTCTATTAAAAAGATTTTGATTGTTACAATGGTTAGAAAGTAGCAGTAATATTGATCTGAGAAACATACAACTCACTTTGCAAATATCAGATCCAATTCTGTACACATATGTTGACTTATTGACTATGAACCTTTTCCATCTCCATCACTGATCTACTTGGAACCCTCTTCAAGAAATCACAACACTTCTCCTTCAGCCTTTTCTGCTTAGACATTCAATAACATCAACAACACTTCCAGCATCTACTCCTTTCAACCTCTCGCTTAGGTTTCCTTAATACTACCTCTATTAGGTCAATACATCTTTTTTCGCTTAATCTCCTTCGTAGATCTTAGGGTTAGGTCAAATTCATTGAATCCATCCTACATTATGTTCTTTGGCTATCCTTTTAGAAATATCTCAAATCTCTTAAAGATTTACAATAAAAAATTTTACAGTATATTAAATGCTTTCATACAATCAATAAATAAAGTCGACATGTTTTACATAATCCAAGAATTCAATGATGTCAGCTAGAAATCTGAATTCTTCATCAAATGCAAAATACTGACACTCGGTCAATACTGTGTTCAACTTCTCGGTCTTCTCTAGAAAGCTCGGTCACCACATAAACTATTTCCTCGACTAACATTGTCTTCCTCGGCAATTAACTAGTGTTTGGTCAACACTGATTTTACTCGGCATATAATAGCTCGGTCAACATAGACAACACTCGGCTTAAACTAGATTTCTTCACTTTTGCTCGGTTAAGCCTACCAGTTTAGTCTTCATTCTTACTTAGATAAACAATACATTGTCTTATCATTGTGCCACATAATCAAGTACTCATTGAAGTATCAAGATAACTCAACCTTTCCTTAGGTGTTGTTGTTACCAACCTTGCCTATCCCCTTAGCAACACTCAAATAGATATAGTACTTTCTTAGATAGCAATAGTCTTACTAGTTAAGGTTTGACATCAATGACAATACAACAATTGCTTCAATTACAGTTTCCAACAATCTCCCTCTTTGGCATTGATGGCAACACCATATGAATATCACATGAATTACCAACCAATCCAAAACTTATATGTCCATCATAAAAAAATTTAATATCCTTAGCTTCATTCTGATACAGAATCAATTAGCCATGCTTGACCATCCACTGAATTTCTTCCACTGTCTTGATTTTCTCATTCTATATATTCATCTGTCATCATCTCCCTCTTTGACAAAAATGCCAAAGTAGCAACAAAAACATACATCCTATAGATGTAGATATCATCCTTTTAGTTCAATACAATATTTATCCCTCTGTCATCTTGCTTATGACTGATTCTGACTTTGTTGTGCTCTTCACAACTCTAGGCTGCTCCTAAAATGTGACCTTTCTCTGCATCAATTTGTTAGATGTTCTTTGTAGCACATTTGATGCAGTGCTCTGATGCAGGAGCATCCTGGGTGTAAGAGCAATCTTGCATCACCTAAAAAAATATTTCTATTTTTATATTCAATAAGGGCTATTTTGTGCAGAGCTGCTATTTATGGAAAGTTACTATTTTTTTGGTAATTTTCGTATGTGCTCAGAATGATCTGATTTCTTTCTTGGAGGTTCATTTTGGTCATATAAGTCTGCCAGTAAAGTTTCATTGCCAGATCAAGTGTATATTGGAAGATATTGAAGATTTTCGGTATTGGCAGCAGGGTACAGAAACTTTGAACTCAGTTTTGAAGGCTTTAGAGGCCCCAGATGAGGTCAAAAATTTGGGTGACAAGCGCTTGCGCTAGTCAAACTTGTAGAGCACTTCGTGGCGTTTCTGAAATGGGGTTATAATAGCCGATCGGGTCAACTGGTGATGACTTATGGTCTTCAAAAGTTAGACCACCTGAAATGGCAGAAAATAATTTTCTTCAAAAATTTTGTTCGGGTTTCAAAGGTTATCTTGAGCCAACTATGATGTAATAAAATGTAAAATAAAATAATTCTAAGTTTGGTCTGCTTTATTGGCTAAAATTCTGGAACCTTCCCAAGCGGTGAAAAATTACCTATATAAGGAAGGCTGTATTATTGTCTTAGGCAGTTCAGAATAGTTTTGGGTAGTAGATCTGGATAATAGTTCGAGGTTTTGTCCTATAGAATATTGTAAGGGAATGCCCATGTGGCTTTGCATATTGTAATTCTGAAAGTTTGTAATTCCACATTTGTGGAGATAATAAGAAGCCAATTTTCTGTTCTTGCATATTGTTGTTGTTTCCCTATTTCTGTTATGTGTTTGTGGTATTAAGGGGAGCACCCTTCATCAAGTGGTATCAGAGCAGGAGTTCTTGAGTGTGTAAACAGATCGCCGACTGTGAGGTAGTTTGCACCAGGACCGTGGTTAGGGTTTCAGTGCGCATCGTGAAAATGCCTCCATGAAGAGAACGTGGCGGAAGAGCTAGTGTTGTGACACCTGAGGTTAGAGAGCTGCAGAGATAAGTGCGAGCATTGCAAGAAGAGATTCACAGAGGAATGAATCTTAATGTCAGAGACGAAAGCGAGGATGAAGCCGAAGAAGAATATCAAGGAGAAGCTGAAATTGTGAACCGGGAGGAAGAAAGACTTTTTCAGGCAATTTCCAAGATTGGGAAAAGACCTAAGATTGAGGTTCCTACATTTTCTGGAAATCTTAACCCAGAGGAATTGATCGACTGGATCAATGAATGTGAGGAATATTTTGAGTACGAAGATGTTGAGGATCCTGATAGGGTCAAATTTGCGAAGGCCAGACTGAAAGGTCATGCGAAGATCTGGTGGCAAGAAATTCAATTGGAGTGAAATAGAAGAGGGAAAGATAAAATCACAAGATGGGATCGAATGGTGGATAAATTGAAGCGACAGTTCATTCCTGTTGATTATGAGCTTGACCTACTAAAGAAAATGCAAAGTTTGAAGCAAGCAGGAAGATCTGTTCAGGAGTATACAAAGGAGTTCTATCGACTCCTCATTACAACAGGCCATGCAGAAGCTGATAAGGAGAAAGTTGCCCGATACCTTAATGGGTTAAGGCCAAGCATTTAGGAAGAGTTGAATCTAGTTCGAATGAACAGTATTGAGGAGGCATACCAGTTTGCCCTAAAAATAGAGGAAAAGCTGAACAAGAAGTTTGAGAGCAGACAAAATGGAAGAGGTCATGGTGGAAGATCTGGCGGACGGTCATATGGTGGCCGAAATGAAGATCTGAAAAAGAAGGATGAGGCCAGTAGCAGTCAGAATCAAAGAGGAAATAATTCCAATCGTTTCCAGGATCAAAGTAATAGAGATCAGAGAGGAAGAGGAAGAGGACAAGGATCTGGAAGAGGAGGCTTCCGTGGAACATGTTTTCACTGTGGAGAAGAAGGTCATAGGGCATTTGAATCTCCTCAGCGCCAAGGCAGAATAGACAGGAGAAATAAAGGCCAGGCCAAAATTGCACATGTAGATGAAGATGCTAGATCATCAAATTCTGAAGATGCTGAAAGAGGAGAAATGCTAATTAACAGAAGAGTCTTGCTAAGTGGTGAGAACGAACCTGAACAAAGGAGGAGCCTGTTTCGCACTCGATGCAAGTGTGAGGGTAAATGTTGTGATGTGATTATCGATAGTGGAAGTACTGAAAATTTGGTGTCAGAAGAGATGGTGACAAAGTTGAAGCTCAAGAGATAGAAACACCCACATCCATATCGGATTGCCTGGGTGCAGGATGACCACAAGGTCATGGTCAGTGAACAGTGCCTGGTAAAGTTCAAGATCGGTGGGTACCAAGATGAGGTACTATGTGATATCATCTCTATGGATGCATGTCATATGTTATTGGGTAGACCGTGGTAGTTTGACAGATGTGTTGTACATGATGGTCGTGTGAATACCTATTCCCTGACAAAGGATGGAGTGCGACATAAGCTAAAGCCATTGAAGGATACCGAAGAAAAGGTATGTGTGTAATACCCCAAAAATGGGCTATAAGTTCATTAATCTCTTATATCAACAATTCAAACGAAATCGACATCAAAGTCCTAATCTAAGGCACATCTAAACATCATCGAATCATAATTGATTATCTTAAATTCTGCATCGGGGAATATTCCTAGTAATATTCCTAATCATCATAATTATCTTTAATTTTATAATTATTTGGCAATAAATCACATTTATCCTAAAGTTTGATTAATTGAATATTTTCATATTTAATTAATTAGATTTAATATCTTGCCACTTAATTGTGTAATTAAATTTAATTCTATCTATTATTAATTGTATTATTTAATTTTGACAATAAATCTAATATCATATGAATAATTGATTAAATTCTTATTTAATTAATTAAAGTAAGTTGTCATTATTTAATAATATAGTTTTTAATAAAAGTTTGATTAAATAATTGATTAACCCATAAATCAATTGTTTTATTTTTAAAAGCAGTTAAGTTGAGCATAAATCACTTTATTATTAAATTAATTCATAATTAAAACATGCACAATCATAAAAGTAGACAACTATCAATTATCAATTAAAGCTAAACTCTATTTTGAGTTAAAGCTTAGCTTTTGCATGTTTTTGTGAGTTAATTATCCTTTATTTAAAAATAACTCAAAAATCAACCTGAGTTAATTTAAGTGATTTACGGATTTTTTTCATGCACCTCCAAAGCCTTGGATTTCTATAAAAACAAAGCTCAGCTCTTCATAATTCATCTCTCAATCATCTCTCAAATTTGCATCCAAGCATCTCATATTTTTGCACAATCACGCTGGAGAATTGGAGGCTGAGGAATCAACTTACGAATTCAAAGCTTTGTGAGATCAATTTCAATTGCATAGTTTTTATATCTTAGCATAGAATCTCATAGTTTTCATATCATTGTTAGAATCTTCATTGTTAGATCATTTAGCATCCATAGCATATCATTTTATCATTCTTATTGCATAGAAAATTCAAAAAAATTAGATTAATTGCATTCAATTTCATATCCATCTTTTGCATTCAAATCCTTCATTTAGGTGTCGTCTACGTCACTAATCTTGATTACAATCTGAGAACATCAATCTCGCACCTATTAGAAGGCAGTAAATTGCTTGGTTACATAGTTTTCAATTTTGCACGATTTTAATTTTTGCTAACCTTTAATATTTTACTGAGTGTTGTGTCTATAGATCAGGTACAATTTTCACACACACATTTATGGCGCCCACCATGGGGCAACCCACCTTTGCATGCTGATTTTGATTCTTGGAGCTAAAACCCTAAAGTTTCAAAGATTTAATTTTATCTCCCAAACAGCTTGTATTTTTGGTCTAAAATTGTTTTTGTAGGTTGGAGACATATTAGGGAAGCTTCGAAAAAAAATTCAAAATTTTTTGAATTATTTTGAATTTTTAATAAATTTTTTTTGATTTTTCATAAAAAATTAATATCTGACGCAAATCAGCATATTTTTCTAAAATTTTTACATTTTCAGAAAGCTCCTCAAATTTTACAGGGGATCTATTATTTGTGTTTTAAATTTAGATGCAATTTAATAGCTCAAATAGTCAATTTATAAAAACTGGTCTATTTTGATAAAACGGGTCTCTAGGGCACAAATGAAGAGATTTTTCTAAATTTTTTGCATTTTTAGAAAGCTCTCTATTTTTTAGTAGGGGTCTCTATTTTGAATTTCTATTTTTGTGGCCAAAATCATATCAAAAAAATCAGATCTTGTTGACTAGGTCAAATATAGTTCAAAAAAAAATTAAAATTTTATGATGGGTATGCACTTATTTTTCATATGATTCAATGAATGATATGAGTTTTCATTTGGGTTAATTTTTTGTTATTATTGCTCCTAACAATTTATTTTTAGAGCTAACCCTATGATTTTCATAAGTTGAATATATTTTGCATATCTTGTTTGCTTGTTTGCTTGTTGGAGAGTTCGTCACTTGCTTGCATGGAAAAGCTCAACAAAAATTGCTAAAAATCAGGTAGAATCTACTAAGCGCATTGCGAGGATCATGAGGTATTCTCCTTGTTCTGAAAATATTTCGATTTGAACTTAAAATAAATCTCTTATGTGTTAAGCTTGTGTGCATCTTTTCATGCTTTTGATCTATTTCTACACACTTGCATAATTTGATACTAGGTTGTGAGCCCTTAAGGATTCATTAAGTAGTCTTAGAATACTTGTGATTGATCTTGATTGCTATCTTGGGTTATTGGACTCGCTAATCCGCTGGCCCCTCATTTCCACCCCGTGGTTGCAATCTCAGCGCCATAAAGGGGAGGGGTCAACAAGACAGAAGTGTTAAGTGTTCCACTTGGCAACCCTTTTGTGCTTTTAGGAACTCACTTGTTTTCTAAGTTAGGGACTCATTTTCAGCTTGTGTGAGGTGTTAAGTGTTCCACCTTGTGGACTCATCTCATATTTTCTTTAAGCGTTAAGTGTTCCTCTTTCTACTTTTTGGATGCTTTTGGTAGCTTTGCTTTTGAAAAAATACATCTATGCTCACATAGTAATTAGGCCCTATGAACACTATTCGTGATTCTTGAGAGATTGGATTCCTAGCAAAATCCTTCCTTGACGATGGAATCCTTGTAGGTAGGGAGGATACTTAGTGCGTTTCACATTCAACTTGGTTAGTGAGTCTTCTCTTATTGATCGACACATTCTCTCTCTGGAGAGGTTGATAGATCACGTGGGGTTGATATCATGAGCTTTGGTGAATCAAAATTGGTTAGTGCGTCTTCTCTTATTGATTGATAAATTCTCTCCCCGGAGAGGTTGATAGATCACGTGGAGTTGATATCACAGACCTTGGTGGAACAAAACTTTGTCTTAGCCTGTCGGATTAATCTACTTGCTTTGTTTGGGTTAAAAGTGAAGAGGTGTCAAAACCTTGAATCTGGAGCCAAGTCCCCTTGTGGTATACTACTGTGAGTCACCTTTAGAGAGGGTTAACCGTAGTGGACAATCCCTTCACAGGGAAAACTGCGTTGACAGAACCTCAAGCGGTAATAGCCATTTTCACCATGGTAGTGACAGCCGCTATATAAATGTCCTTGTGGAAGAAATCTCCACGGGTATGGTTCATTGTTGGGTTGTCAGATCTCCCAAGCAGCTCTTGAAGATTAAGTTATCGAACTGTGTCAAAACCCTGGTGCACCGGGATTGGAGTTCACCCCTTTGAATCATAAAAGTTGCAGAGTCAAACCATTACTAAAAACCCTAGAGAGGCCAATTTTTCATTCTCAGGTATATGTGTGTTATTGCAAAACTTTTCAGAACATACACAATTAGTACTCTCAGGGATTAGCACAATTTGGTCACTTGATTGTTCATGTGCAAGGTTGCTTTTGCCCTTGTTCATTATTTTCAGACGTGCTTGGAATCACTGGCTTGCTATTCTGTGTGCTTGTTTATCTACTTGGCTATTAAAAATGATCAAATCTGGTATAACCTTCAAAATCTGGACAGTACAATTTGCAAACAATCCAGAACTGAAAACCTTAAATTTTGCAAAAATTGACGTAAAGTTCTTTCTGGAGTCAAAAGTCATTTCAGGAAGTCAAAATTCGTATGACTTTTTGTCAAATGTTGTTTCAGTATTGCCCATCTGTCGTACGATTGAGAACCCAGTGTCGTACAAGTTTTCAAACCAGCAAATTCAAGAAAGTCAAAACCCTGTTAGCAACTGTCGTATGAGTTTTGTCAACTGTCATTTCATTTCTACCCAACTGTCATACGAGTTTAGCAACTGTCGTTTCATAGACTACCTAGTGTCGTACAAGTCTGCAGAGTGTCTTTTGGAAAAATTTGAGAGAGTTGTCAAAAATTGTCAAATTGCCAGATACTTAGCTTTTTCAGCCTAATTCCAGAATCTGTCGAATAAATCACTGTGTCAAGAACAGAGCAATAGCTATTGAGAATCAGTACACATGTCTCAAAGAATCAGTAAACAAGAGGAAGAATCTTTGATCACCGCTATAATGAAACAAATACATGCTATGCAAGTCCAGCTTGACAAAGTTGAGAAAGAAAAGGAACCTAAAGAGTTCTCCATGGAAACTCTATGCTCTTTTCGATTTGATAAAGAATTGTACATGTCACCATGCACTCAGACAAAATCTGAGCAACGTGACAACCCTTATGATACTTCTTCCATAGAGAGTGACACTTCAAGCTTTGGATACTATGATGACTATGATGATAGACAATGTAATGATACCTATGACACCTCTGTTCCTAAGAGTCCTCCTCGTCATGTGTTCCTACTTACTACAAATGGGCCATCACATTGGATAGATCGTGATGGTGATCCATATGATTCTAATTTTGAAAGAGACTTTGATGGCTTTTGTGGACAATACCTTGATGATGATCCATCTACTACTTCTGAGGACTATAAAATACATCGTGCTAGCTTGAAACGTCAATACTATAAGGATCTCTCCTCTAAGAAATCTCTAGCTGAAAATAAAGATTACACTCTCAAGCAAGATCATGTTAATGTTGAACCTTTGTTTGGTGATGGTTCCCTTCCATCCCCTATTTCCTCCAATACTCGTACATTTCCTAAAGCTTCTAAGTCTTTCAAATCTTTCACAGAACCTTCATTCGACACAAGCCTTGATACTTTTCATGTGGTTCCCTATAGTTATCCTCCAGGGCTACCTCTTAAAGAAACTCAAGCTATCCTTCACTTGGCTGCAAATACTTTCAATGATGATAAACCTAAAGAGCCTAAGCCTTCATATGCTATAATCCTACTTCAGCTAGTCCTCCACCATCTCTTCCAAAGTCTTCCATACAATCTCAACATGCTTCCTTGTCCTTAGAAGTGGCTCCATGTCAAGAGGACTCTAAAAATGATGAAGAAAAAAACATAAAGAAAGATCAAGATCAAGAACCCTCCATGTCATCCACTCCTTTTTCTGATGTCTCTTATCTGCCTCAGGGTTCTTTTGATCCTATAGACCCTTTTTCATGCATTCCACCATGTCTTAAGTCTTCTCCTAAGAAAGATCAAGCTACTACTTACACTATTGAGCTTATTGACAATCAAAATAGCCTTACTACACTTGCACTTTCCAAAGATGATACTTCCATTAAGGTTGGTAAAAATGGTGTTGTTACTTCCAATGTTAAGCCTATTGAAAATCAAAAGAAAAATTATGCGCTTATGCTATCCAAAGATCCTTGTCAAGATCAAAGTATTTCATCTTCTTATTCTACCACTCCATGTTCACTTCCACTTTCTACTCTTCCTAAGTCTTTGCAAGCTTTGAACAATCCTATCAAAGAAGGTGCTCATATTCAAGATGTCCATGATTCTATTGAAGATCCTAATGCTCACTCTAAAGATGCTGATATCCTTGGTTGTCATATAGATGCTGATGAACTTATTGATTATCCTTTTGCATCTTCCACTTCCATCCTTGGACCTCTTCCACCACTACAAAGATCTTCACACCTTCCTTCCATCTTGGGTCCTTATGTCCCTTCACTTTCCCCTCCTAACTCTCCTAATTTTCCATCCATCTTGGGTCCTTACATACCTCCATCTCCCATCTTTCCTCAAGATCAACATAGATGCATACCCTTGAATCTTTTTCATCCACCCACCCATCTAAACCAGTCATATCCTCCCTCTTCCATAAATCCCAAGTCTTTTGGAAGTAACTTGAATGCTCAATACAAGAAAAAGAAGCAATACAAGAATCCATCAAAAAAAGAAGATCACCATGTCTCCTCTAAACGACATGGAGGCATAAAGTCAAAAGAGATATCTAAGAAAAAAACTACAAGACAAGTATGGGTTCCAAAATCCATCATTAAAGATATTATCTCTAGATCATCAAAAGGAAATAAAAAGCCTATGGCTATATGGATTCCAAAGTCTCTCTTGAAAGAGTCTAGTGTTGAGCAAAAAGTGAAATTGACATTCAAGCTTCCAAAGGCTTCCACTTCATCTCCCTCCAAAAATATTCTTCCATTTCATGCGCCCAAACCTCAACCTCTGCTATCCATTCGCCATATTCCTTCACGTATTCTTTCATTCACATTTCTTCCACCTTCTTGCCACCCTTCAAGGTGTGTGTTTACATTGATCTTGCCTTCCTTTCCATCTACCCTTTCACAATCCTTCCATTCATTAACCTTCTACCTTCTATCATTTTTCCTCATTTGCCTATTCCTCCTATCTTCCAACCTCACTCGCTTTACATAAAACCCTATCTTCCATTTTTCTCTTCCATGTTCCTTTCCCTATCAGCATCTTTGAGCATATCATTTTGAATCCTTGACATATCATGGTTTATCCTTTCAAGGAGCATTATCTAAAAAGCTTTCCTTCTTCCAAAAAATTCAAAAAAAAATAAAAATGAAATTTTTTTTGAAAATGTGCCTTGGTGAAAACCTGGAAACAGGCACCTTGGTAGCAAAGGTAAAAAGAAAAATAAATTCATCCTATGGTGAAAACCACTTCCTTGTGGCACCTTGGATAAGTACCATGATGAAAACTTGGCAATCAGGCATCATGCGTAGTTCTTCTACATATTTCATCCATTCCATCTTCTCTCTTTGATCTTGACAATGTTGATCTATACACGAATATTTGACTATTTTGTGAGCTATCTTACAATGATCTTGCTTTCATTCCTTCCATGTTTAGCCTTCATATCCATCTTCCTCCATTCATTTTATCCTATCGCTATCCATTTCCCCTTTGGTCTTGATCTAATAAAAAAAAAAAAAAAGAGTAAAACACGATGCTATGAAGCCTCTTGACATGTCTACTCCTTTGGACTACATCCTTTTCTTCTTTGGCATTACACTTTTGTGACTTATCCTATGATGGTCTTTCATTGCTTGTCTAAATGTGCTTTACATGACAATTTTTCCCTAGCTTGGGTATTCTTGAGGAGTTTGCCCTTGAGAATTTCTTCCCTTCATTCTCCTTCATTCTCTTGTCTTCCATCTCTTCCACCAACTTGCTAATCCCTCTTATTCTCCACCTTGCTAGACATTGGGACTGCATGATATGATCTTGCTTAGGAGTTTGCAAATGGAAAAAGATGTTATCAAGTATACCAAGTATCAGAATAATTATCAGAACAAGTATCAGAATAATTATCAGAACCAGTATCAGAACAAGTATCAAAACCAGTATCAAAACAAGCATCAAAACCAATATCAGAACAATTATCAGAATCAGTATCAGAATTAGTATCAGAACCAGTATCAGAACAATTATCAGAACCAATATCAGAACAAGTATCAGAACCAGTATCAGAACTAGTATCAGAACAAGTATCAAAACTAGTATCAGAACAAGTATCAAAATGCCTACTAGGGCTACACCTTTCACTTTAGTTTATGAGTCTGAAGCAGTACTACCTATTGAGGTTGAAATCCCATCACTCCGAATCAGAATGCATGGACTTGTCACCGACAATGACTACAGAGTGTCTAGGTTACAAGAACTTGAATTACTAGATGAACGCAGATAAGCAGCATATGATCATCTCAGAGTGTATCAGAAAAGAATGTCTAGAGGCTACAACAAGAAAGTCAGACACAGAGAATTTCAGGTTGGTGATCTAGTCTTGAGAGAAAATCTTAAAAATCAATCCCATCGAGAATGCAAGGGGAAGTTTGAACCCAACTGGTTGGGTCCCTTTGTTATCACTGCTACTTTTGGCTCTGGTGCCTATCAACTCTCAATGACTGAAGGAGAACAGCTCCGAGCACCAATCAACATTCTCCATCTGAAGAAATTCTACGCCTAAGGCATTCAGTGCTTGGTAAATGTCCTGAAAAAAATCTTAAAAATCAGAAAAAGTCCTGAAAAAATGAATATCTTGGTGAAAACCTAGCAATAGGCACCTTAATGATTCACAAAAAAATAAAAAAAAATAAAAAATTACAAAAAAAATTTAAAAAATGAAAAAATACAAAAAAAATGAGAAGAAGAAAAAGTGCCTTGGTGAAAACCTGGAAACAGGCGCCTTGGTAGCAAAAATAGAATCTCTACCAAGATGGTGAAAACTCAGCAAATGGGTGCCACTTGTTCAAAATGCTCCATCTATCAGCACAATCTTGGTCTTTCCCAGCTTTCAGTCTTGCTTTAGTTTGTACATATCTCCCGGTTTGTTTCTGCATTTCTAGTTTTCAATAAGTCGGTCTGTACACCAACCAGCTCAAGCGTCTGTATCCTATCAATGTTTAACACTTGGGGGCAATCAATGTCATATCTTATAGTCTCCAATGTATCTTAGATGTGTCATATCCACTCAGAGTCCTTTGAAGCTTCATTTGAGTCAGTCAGTCAGTCTTGTCTCCAGAAAGGATTTTGCATCTATAACAACGCAATCAAACATCAAACTCAAACTGAAAAAAATCTATTCTTTTTACATGCTTTTATCTCCTTGTATGCTTACTGATCCGCATTGAGATTTTTGCATATTGTGTCCCTTCGAGCTCTTCGATGATGTCCTTTATAAGATTTAGAGAGTGATGACTGGGGGCATAATCTTTTCTTGATTTTCTGCTTGTATGTGAAAATCTAACAACTTTGGAAATTATGGATTGAAATGGTGTCCGACTATAAGAGCCTCTATCTCGAATTGGATGGCCATGCGTACCTCGACCATTGATACCCAGACAATTCAAGGAAGTTTGATCTAACTATTGTCTTTTTGAAGTGAATTCTTTCTCCTACTGTGAAACGCGATCTTGCCTAACGATGTGAACGATAAAGGGTCACTACGGGTAATTCACATTGGATTTAGAATGATCTCTTGACTGTTTGATGTGTTTGCAATGCAAGGTGTACTCAGGTCATCACGACGTTTATATTTTGATGCTTATACAAATTGCTATATCAAAATGGACATGATATTCAGGTCATCCTAGCGTTTGTGTCTTGATGCTTATATCTACTCCGACATTCCGAAAACAAAATCAATATTCATATATCCATGGTTGTTGACCAGTGGGTGTTGTATTGATTCTTGTGCATACAAATTGATATTCATATGTCTATGGTTTCATAACTAGTGGGCATTGTATTGATTTATCTGGTTACCAAAAAGTTCAATGATGATAACAAATCGACATATGATCAGTGACTAGGTCCTAGGTCTTAGGTTGCATTTCATATTGCATGTCTCTTTGCATTTTGCATGTTTGCATGATCTCACAATGGCTAAACAAACTTCAATGCTTAAATGATTCTTCAAATTGCATCTTCAAGTCTAACAAGAGCTGAATCTCACATGAAGGTTCCTCCAATGAAACAGCAAGTAGAATCCTTTTTCGGGATCAAAATTCAAATCTGAGATCATTCATATTATTAACTACTTGCATAATCGGCCTTCAATCATCACAAAAATCCGATATTCAACTTAACTGATTAGCTTACATCAAACTATCAAAATTTCAACTTGGTCAACTATGGTAACCTCATGGTTTAACTTAGTCAAATTTGGTCTTTTGGACCTCCAAACGATGTAGAATGCATTCTTCAACATGTTTAACCACTTCTCAAATCAATTAACATGCTTCTAAACTATAACGCTAACTTTTCTTGTCAGATTTTAATGTTAATCCTGAAGGGGGCATGGTATTGCACATCATTCAAAGTCTATAAATCAAATTCTATCGATAAAGTCTATCAATATCTTTCATCAGTGATCAAGACAAACAATCACATCTAGTCGCTGATTCATCAAAAGTCCTCATCGCTCGGGGCAAATCTATCATCACTTGGGGCATATCAGATTCATCAAGATCCATATCAATTTAGTATTCTCCTAATCTTGTAAACTGTATCAGTTTTTGTGACCATCAGATCATAGTATTCTTTCCTTGGTTCTTCGGCAACTGAAGGATTCGAATGTGATACCTGCTAGTTCTGCTAAGACAATCGAGTCTAGAACGGGTCACTCACTTCTTATCAATCCTAAGGTTCAGAATCAGGTATTTTGACACTTTTTCGCAATCATTGGTTCATTGCTGCTATAGTAAACATTATCTCTGGTCATTCAGGACCTCCTATCTCAATATCTTTCAATCAGTTTCTATCTTGAGATCGATTTATCGTTTGAATCAGTTTCATATCTTTATCAAACACAGACTATCTTTGAACCACTGCGCTTCGCACAGTAATTCAAATAGGGGCAAAATGTAATACCCCAAAAATGGGCTATAAGTTCATTAATCTCCTATATCAACAATTCGAACGAAATCGACATCAAAGTCCTAATCTAAGGCACATCTAAATATCATCGAATCATAATTGATTATCTTAAATTCTGCATCGGGGAATATTCCTAGTAATATTCCTAATCATCATAATTATCTTTAATTTTATAATTATTTGGCAATAAATCACATTTATCCTAAAGTTTGATTAATTGAATATTTTCATATTTAATTAATTAAATTTAATATCTTGCCACTTAATTGTGTAATTAAATTTAATTCTATCTATTATTAATTATATTATTTAATTTTGACAATAAATCTAATATCATATGAATAATTGATTAAATTCTTATTTAATTAATTAAAGCAAGTTGTCATTATTTAATAATATAGTTTTTAATAAAAGTTTGATTAAATAATTGATTAACCCATAAATCAATAGTTTTATTTTTAAAAGCAGTTAAGTTGAGCATAAATCACTTTATTATTAAATTAATTCATAATTAAAACATGCACAATCATAAAAGTAGACAACTATCAATTATCAATTAAAGCTAAACTCTATTTTGAGTTAAAGCTTAGCTTTTGCATATTTTTGTGAGTTAATTATCCTTTATTTAAAAATAACTCAAAAATCAACCTGAGTTAATTTGAGTGATTTACGGCTTTTTTTCATGCACCTCCAAAGCCCTGGATTTCTATAAAAACAAGGCTCAGCTCTTCATAATTCATCTCTCAATCATCTCTCAAATTTGCATCCAAGCATCTCATATTTTTGCACAATCACATTGGAGAATTGGAGGCTGAGGAATCAACTTGCAAATTCAAAGCTTTGTGAGATCAATTTCAATTGCATAGTTTTTATATCTTAGCATAGAATCTCATAGTTTTCATATCATTGTTAGAATCTTCATTGTTAGATCATTTAGCATCCATAGCATATCATTTTATCATTCTTATTGCATAGAAAATTCAAAAAAATTAGATTAATTGCATTCAATTTTATATCCATCTTTTGCATTCAAATTCTTCATTTAGGTGTCATCTACGTCACTGATCTCGATTACAATCTGAGAACATCAATCTCGCACCTATTAGAAGGTAGTAAATCGCTTGGTTACATAGTTTTCAATTTTGCATGATTTTGATTTTTGCTAACCTCTAATGTTTTACTGAGTGTTGTGTCTACAGATCAGGTACAATTTTCACACACATAATGTGGTAATGCAAGAATAACATTTGTTGATGGAAGAAAATTTCTAGATGGTATGAGGCATGAGCATGTGTGTTTTGCTTTAATTCCAAAAGTTGGTAAAGAAGAAGTAGAGGATGTACCTGTAGAGGTTGCAGATTTGTTGAATGAGTTTCAGGATATTGTATCTGATAATGTACCTGATGGATTACCACCGGTAAGGAAGATCAGTCATCAGATGGATTTGATTCCAGGAGCCAGTTTGCCAAACAAGGCAGCACATAGAATGACACCAGTAGAAAGTGAAGAGTTGAACAGACAAGTACATGAGTTATTGCAGAAGGGGTTGATTCAAGAGAGTCTGAGTCCCTGTGCTATACCAGTGGTATTAGCACCAAAGAAGAATGGAGAGTGGAGGATGTGTACAGATTCTAGAGCAATAAAAAAGATCACAATGAAGTATAGGTTTCCATTGCCATGAATGGATGATATTATGGACTGTTTGAGTGGAGCTGTGTATTTCTCGAAGATAGATCTGAAGAGTGGATATCACTAGATTTAGATCAAAGAAGGAGATGAATAGAAGACTGCCTTCAAGACAAAGAAAGGACTGTATGAGTGGTTAGTCATGCCTTTTGGGCTAACCAATGCACCGAGCACTTTCACGCAGCTCATGAACGAGGTTCTGAAAGAATTTCTGGGTAAGTTTGTCATTGTTTACCTAGATGATATTTTGATTTTTAGCAAGACATTGGAGGAACACATGATGCATATTCGTATGGTTTTTGAGAAGTTGAGAGATGAGAAATTGTTGATTAATTTGAAGAAGTGCAGTTTTGTGAAGAAAGAGTTAGTGTATTTGGGATTTGTAGTTTCAGCAGAAGGTCTAAAAATGGACCCAGAGAAGGTACAGGCTATCCTTGAATGGCCTACTCCAAGGAGTGCTACTGAGGTAAGATCTTTTCATGGTCTAGCTAGCTTTTATAGAAAGTTTATCAGAAATTTTAGCAGTATTTGTGGACCCTTGACTGAAACAATGCGAGGGGATAGAAAAGAGTTTAAGTGGACTAATGGGGCAGAAAAAAGTTTTCAATTGTTGAAACAAAAAGTTACAGAACAACCTATTTTAGCACTTCCAGATTTTAATAAGGTGTTTCAAGTAGATTATGATGCTAGTGGTACTGCAATAGGAGTTGTTATGAGCCAAGAAGGTAAACCTGTTGCTTATTTCAGTGAGAAGTTAAATGATGCCAAGAGGAAATATTCTATTTATAATCAAGAATTTTATGCTATAGTTCAGGCATTAAAGAAGTGGAGACATTATCTACTTCCTAAGGAGTTTGTTTTGTATACTGATCATCAAGCTTTGCAATATTTGAATAATCAAGGAAAATTGAATCAAAGGCATTTGAAATGGGTTGAGTTTTTGCAGAGTTATACATTTGTTTTGAAACACAGGAGTGGAAAGTCTAATAGGGTTGTAGATGCTCTTAGCAGAAGGCAACTATTGCTGATAGAAATGCAGATTGAAGTGGTTGGGTTCAAAGAACCCAAGAATTTGTATCCAGAGGATCCTGATTTTGGTGATGCTTGGAAAGCTTGTACAGAACCTATTACTCTAGACAAGATGAAACGGTTAGATTTCATCATCCAAGATGATATGCTATTCAGAGGGAGTCAGTTGTGCATTCCATGAAGTTCTATGAGGGAGAATCTCATCAAGGAGAAGCATAGCGGAGGATTGGCTGGACATTTTGGTCATGATAAAACCCTTGGTTTAGTTAGTGAGAATTATTATTGGCCACAGTTGCAGCAAGATGTGAAGAAGTTTGTACAGAGTTGCAGAGTATGTCAGATGGTGAAAGGAGTGAAGCAGAATATAGGGTTGTATCAGCCATTACCCATAGCAAAGAAGCCTTGGGAGGATATCAGCATGGACTTTGTTCTTGGTTTACTGAGGACTCAGCGGGGACATGATTCAATTTTTGTGGTGGTTGACAGATTTTCAAAGATGACACATTTCATTCCCTGCAAGAAGACTAATGATGTTGTTCATGTAGCAGAATTGTTTTTCAGAGAAGTAGTGAGACTTCATGGTTTGCCAAAGACCATAGTTTCAGATCGGGACACTAAGTTTGTTGGATATTTTTGGCGTACATTGTGGAAGAAGTTGAAGATAGATTTGAAGTTCAGTTCATCACATCATCCACAGACTGATGGACAGACAGAGGTGGTGAATAGGAGTTTGGGAAATTTGCTAAGATGTTTGGTTGGAGATAAGCCAACAGGATGGGATTTGATTTTACCACAGGTGGAATTTTCATACAATAATTTTGTCAACAGGAGCACTGGTAAATCACCATTCCAGATTGTATATGGAAGTAGTCCAAGAAATGCATCTGAATTGAGGAAGATAAATAAAGGAGAAATAAGTAGTGCTGAAGCTGAGGATTTTGCAGAACACTTGAAGAACATCCATGGGGAGGTGAGGAAGCATATTACCAAGATGAACGCATAGTATAAGGCTAAGGCAGATGAGAAAAGGAGGTATAAGAAATTTTAGGTGGGTGATGAAGTCATGGTTCATTTGCGGAAGGAGCGGTTTCCAGTTGGTACATATAACAAGCTAAAAATGAAGAAGTTTGGACCATGTAGGATACTGAAGAAACATGATTCAGAAAATGCATATGAGGTAGAATTGCCTACTAAGCTAAATATTTCACCAGTGTTTAACATTTCAGATCTGACAGAGTATCATGAAGGAGGTGTTGAAGATGAGATCACAGCAGCACAGTGGAGTATTCCAGCAACTAGTTTAGACACTAAGGAGATCAAAGATATACTGGACAGTCATGTTGGTAGAAGCACAAGGAACAGGACATATGAAGAATATTTGGTCAAGTGGAAAGGATGACCTGTTGAAGATTCATCATGGCTGACAAAGGAGGAGGTTAGCCGTCTTGGTTTTCCTCTGCACACCTGAGTCGTGACAGGGTCACTTCTCAAATTACCCTGGGTGCCTGATGCAGGAGCATCCTAGGTGTAAGGGCAATCTTGCATCACCCAAAAAAATATTTCTATTTTTATATTCAATAAGGGCTATTTTGTGTAGAGCTGCTATTTATGGAAAGTTACTATTTTTTTGGTAATTTTTGTATGTGCTTAGAATGATCTAATTTCTTTCTTGGAGGTTCATTTTGGTCATATAAGTCTGCCAGTAAAGTTTCATTCCCAGATCAAGTGTATATTGGAAGATATTGAAGATTTTCGGTATTGGCAGCAGGGTACAGAAACTTTGAACTTAGTTTTGAAGGCTTTAGAGGCCCCGGATGAGGTCAAAAATTTGGGTGACGAGCGCTTGCGCCGGTCAAGCCTGTAGAGCACTTCGTGGTGTTTCTAAAATGGGGTTATAATAGCCGATCGGGTCAACTGGTGATGACTTATGGTCTTCGGAAGTTGGACCACTTGAAATGGCAGAAAATAATTTTCTTCAAAAAAAAATTTCGGGTTTGAAAGGTTATCTTGAGCCGACTATGATGTAATAAAATGTAAAATAAAATAATTCTAAGTTTGGTCAGCCTTATTGGCTAAAATTCTGGAACTTTCCCAGGCGGTGAAAAATTGCCTATATAAGGAAGGCTGTATTATTGTCTTAGGTAGTTCAGAATAGTTCTGGGTAGTAGATCTGGGTAATAGTTCGAGGCTTTGTCCTACAGAATATTGTAAGGGAATGCCCATGTGGCTTTGCATATTGTAATTCTGAAAGTTTGTAATTCCACATTTGTGGAGATAATAAGAAGCCAATTTTCTGTTCTTGCATATTGTTGTTGTTTCCCTATTTCTGTTATGTGTTTGTGGTATTAAGGGGAGCACCCTTCATCATGCTCCTAGCTTGACTAGGCAGCCTCAGTTAGGGGAAGGACCCCTAATTGACTTCTCAAGTATTCATGAGCTTCTTTAGGTAAAGCTTTAGTGAATATATCTGCTAATTGTTCCTTTGTATTCACATTTTCCATGCAGACCTCTTTATCTTGTACCAGTTCTCTCTAGTAATGATACTTGATGGAAATGTGTTTGGTCTTTGTGTGCATCACTAGATTTATAGAGATGTTGATAGCACTTGTGTTGTCATAGAAGATGAAAATTAGTTTAGTGATTTCTTCTTTCATGCCTACCAACAATTGCTTTATCCATATCAAATTTGAACAATTCACAGCTACAGCCACATACCACTTAAAAAATTGAAAAGCATCAAATTATAGTTAAGACCCTCAACCCAATAGGCATTTTCACAAGTGATCTTATCAATCAACTTAATCAATCCTTTTCCTCTAACAGGACATGGTGCATCATTACCAAATTTCACACTCCTACCTTTATAATGATTTAAGGTATCAAACTTACTCTTATCTCCAGTCATATGATGTGAACAAACACTATCAATAATACATTTATCATTTTTGTTCACATAAGATATCAATGCAGTTTTCTCATCCTCGTCAGATTCATCTTTCATTCCAACATAGATAACTTCAATTTCAAAATCATCACTATTAGTGTCAGTCTCTTCTTCGACAATGTAGCAGGATTTCTTACCTTTTCCTTTGTAGTCCTTGTATCTTCAGTAACCTCTATCTTCTCTTTTGTCTTTATGCTTGATGTATCTTTCCTCATCCTTATTATCCCTATCAGGACATCTAGCAGCTATATGACCAACTTTATTACATGAAAAACATATAATAGGGAGTTTACCTTTGTACCTTCCTTTTCCCCTTTTTAGTCTTCTAGCCATAAGAGCTTCTAGATCCTCAAGTTCTTCATTATATGTGCCACTGTCACTATCACTTTCACTTTCACTTTCATTGATATATCTTTCTTTTTCTTTCTTTGACTTATTCAGAACCATTTGTGACTTAAAAGAAGATTCAATACTACCAACAGTGAAGTTATCATAGTTAGAAAGTTCAAAAGTAGTAAGCTTACCAACCAAACTTTATAAAGTAAGAGCATTAGTAGAATTACATCTAGATTCCTGAATTGCAAAAATTTTGATTACATAGATAGGACGTAGAGTTCTCAATACTTTTCCTATTACAGTTTCATCCTCAATAGTTCCATTTTCTCCTCTAACAGCATTTACAACTTCTTTTATTCTACCACAATATTGTGCAATATTCTCACCTTCTTGCATTCTCATTTCATCAAATTTACCTCTTAGGCTCTCAACTTTTGCTCTCAACACATTTACATCACCGCCATAAATGTTTGCAAGGGTGTCCCACATTTGCTTTGTAGTACTGCAATCTTTGATGTTTTCAAATTATGGATAAGTTAGGGCAGATGCAATCTCCAACATTGCTTGGTTGTGCTCTTGTTTAGCTTTCATTTCCTCGGTAGTCAAAGGTGCAGTAGGTGTGACATAGTCATGCTTAATGTAATACTTTTTAGAATCACCAATACTAGCCAGATGCAACTTCATCAAGCTTTTCCATGCAGGAAAGTTTTCCTTATTCAGCTTTGGTACCTGCTTCTTATACATCATGATCATTTGCTTCAATTACCTTCAAACTTGTTCTTTGTAAGCACCAACAGCTCTGATACCAATTATTAATATGATTTAGAAAAATAGAGAGGGGGGGTGAATCAGTTGTTCTCAGGTTCGGATGTATAAAAACAAACTTTAAATTTTTCAACAAATCAGATCTAATAACCAACACCTACTCGGTCATTACTGATTCCATACCAAAAACATATAATAGTGTAGTCCACTTATCCAATAGCATCTAACTTGTAAAACAAAGAAATGTTCAAACCAAAACATTCACACAATTATCAACACCAGGATTTATAGTGGAAACCCAATTAGGGAAAAACCACTTTGTAACATGTTACTATTATGTTCACTCTTCTGAAGTGAGCTCAGTGAAAATCCAACCCTATCAAAGGTTACAAACACACTATCAGGTGTGACCCAGTTAAAGGATTTAAACCACTCTATTAAAAGTGCACCTTGTTATAGGACTTACATACACTCCATTAGAATGCAACCTTGTTCAAAGGATTTATACCTATGACTGTTAGGTCAACCTCTGTTAAAAGGATTTTGACTATTACAATGGTTAGAAAGTAGCAGTAATATTGGTTTGAGAACATACAACTCACTTTGCAAATATCAGATCCAATTTCATACACATATGCTAGCTTACTAACTGTGAACCTTTTCCATCTCCATCACTGATCTGCTCAAAAACCTCTTCAAGCAATCACAACACTTCTCCTTCAGCCTTTTCTGCTTAGACATTCAATAACATCAACAACACTTCCAACATCTACTCCTTCTTTCAACCTCTCGCTTAGGTTTCCTTAATACTACCTCTATTAGGTCAATACATCTTTTGCCACTTAATCTCCTTCATAGATCTTAGGGTTAGGTCAGATTCATTGAATCTATCCTACATTATTTTCTTCAGCTATCCTTTTAGAAATATCTTGAATCTCTTAAAGATTTACAATAAAATGTTTTACAGTGCATTAATAAAGTCAACACATTTTACATAATCCAAGAATTCAATGATGTCGGCTGGAAATCTGAATTCTTCATCAAATGCAAAATACTAACGCTTGTTCAATACTCTATTCAACTTCTTGGTCTTCTCTAGAAAGCTCGGTCACCACATAAACTATTTCCTCAGCTAACATTGTCTTCCTTGGTAATTAACTGGTGTTTGGTCAACACTGATTTTACTCGGCATATACTAGCTCGGTCAACACAGACAACAATCAACTTAAACTAGATTTTTTCACTTTTGCTTGGTTAAGCCTACCAGTTTAGTCTTCATTCTTACTTAGATAAACAATACATTGTCTTATCATTGTGCCACATAATCAAGTACTCATTGAAGTATCAAGATAACTCAAACTTTCCTTAGGTGTTGTTGTTACCAACCTTGCTTATCCCCTTAGCAACACTCAAATAGATATAGTACTTTCTTAGATAGCAATAGTCTTACTAGTTAAGGTTTGACATCAACGACAATACAACAATTGCTTCAATTTCAGTTTCCAACACTTTAGTGGGTGATAATTCCCACAGTGGTTTTTCCCAAAGTTGGGCTTCCACATTAAATACTGGTGTTATATGTGTTGAATGATTTATGTAATTGTTATTATTGATTGATAAAGTTAATTTACTATTGTCAGTAAATGTTAAAGTGTGTTTGATTGAGTTGACATTGAGTTTAATCAGAGAAATTTTTTTAAGGTATAGAGAATCAAGGATACTAATTCACCCCCCTCTCTGTAATCCAACAATCAAGTTGGAGTTATGATAGATGATGGAGCACAATCCCTACACATGGTGCCAAATTTCTTGGTTTTCACCATAGGTCAAAATTATTTTTCTTGTATTTCTATTTTTGTGTAACCGAAGATGCCTGATTGCTAGGTTTTTGCCAAGGTAACCTTTTCTTTGTTTTTTAATTTTTTGTGTTTTTTAACTTTTTGAAAATGGTACTACTTAGAGAGCTATGAAAATAAATTTCACAGATGCAAGATATTGATGGGATTCGATAGAGGCCCTCCCTCTGATGTGTATATTTTAGATGCTCTAGACGCATATACTATTGTGATGATGTAAGGTCCCAATCAGTTTGGTTCAAAATTTCTCATTTTATCTCTTCCACTTGATTTTTATGATTTTCCATTAGTATCAAGTCACCAACTTCAAAAGACTGTGGTTTGACCTTCTTATTGAAACTTCACCTAAGGCATTGTTGATATTATTGCAAGTGTGTTAGTGCATTTTGTCTCTTTTCATCTAGTAACTCTAGCTCTTGTAGTTATGATACTCCATATTCCTCATCTAAAATAATATGTTGAAGGGATACTCACACTGATGGGAGCTCAACCTCTATTGGAAAGATAGCTTCAATACCATATACTAGTGAATATGGAGTGGCTCTTTTGGGGGTACAAAAACTAGTGCAGTATTCCAATAAGATAGGGTTGAGTTTGAGGTGCCAATCCCAACCAGCTTCATTGACTGTCTTTTTCAAGATTTTTATGATTATTTTATTTAGAGCCTCAACCTAACTATTACTTTGGGCTAAGTAGCATGAAGAAAAGATATGATTTCCATTTGTTTATTTTTGAAGGGGGAACCATTATCGATGATAATGGTTTATGGTACTTTGTGTCGACTTACTTTGAAATTTATTTGTCATTAGTATAGGTCATTATAATTAATTCAAACCACTTTGTGATAAAGGATGGATCTTTCCAAAAAGGTCAAACCCCCACTATGACAATGAATATAGTAAAGTGAGTGGTTGCAACTCTTGAGCTGGTGAATGGATGAGGTTCCCATGAGTCTGACATTTTTTGTATTTCTAGACAAACAAGAAAGTATATGTTTCCATCGTAGGCCAATAATACCTAGTTCTTAGAAGCTTCTTGGCTAAGGTCATGCCACTAGAGTGGGCACCGCAAATACCTTTGTGGACTTCTAATATGGTCACTTGTGATTCTTCCTAGTTGATACATCTTAAGAGAGTACCCTCTAGACTTCATCTATTAAGTGTGTTGGAAATGATAGTGTAAGAGGAGGCTTTCCTTATCAAGGACTTCTTTTGGTTGTGGGATAGTTTTGATGCAAGGGTAGGACATGGAGAGGGGTTAAAGGCACACCCTAACCAAATCAACCTTACAGAGATCACACATGAAAGAAACAAACACACAAGTGAGAGAGAGAATGCAAATATCTTTCATATATTAATTCCAATTGATTCATACATACCAGACTGTAAGGCCTTCCCGGTTTAGGCCAAATATTACAATCAAGTACATAAGTCCTCCAACATGTGAGGATATGCAACAATCTATAATCTTTTAGTTTCTATCCTCTAATTGAATTACCTTCCTAAACTACAACCAAAGATTACATTATATACAAGAAGCTACCAAACAAGTCAGCCTTCAAATCCACCATCAATGGAAGGAACAACCAGATCTAGGTCCACACACTTCCTAATGATAGATACCATCATTAAATTAGTGACCATAATTAATGGCAAGAGTTGGCCTCAATAGGAAACTAAAATAAACAACTCGGTAAGCAAGGATAACTGGGTGCCAGACAAGCATCGTCAAGCACCAAAGAAATAACCGAGCGCCAGAGAGATAATTGAGCAACACTGGTAAATAAAGGAAACTAAGCAATACTAAACCAACTCGGTCAAAGAAGGAACTGAGAAACACAAGAAAACACAAACATGTTTTTGGTGGCACAGGATTGCTAAGGACCCAAGATGCTCCTGCATCAGACACCTAGGGTTATTTGAAAATGATTCTCTGAATCATGAACTAGGTATGATCTGAGATGCATCCAACTCAGATTGTAAAGTCCATGAACTATCTCCAATCAGTCTATTCTTCCACTTTACCAGATATTCCATATACTATTTTCCTCTTGTACTTTTGCCAATTTTTTGCTCCAAAATCTTCTCAACTTCTTCTATTGGTTTCTTAGGATAATCATTCAATACTATCATTTATTCATCTGACTCATGATACTCATACAAATCAGCAATATTAAAAATAGGTGATATATCCATGTCATCAGGTAAATCAATCTCATAAGCATTTCCACTATCAAATTTCTTTAAAATCTTGCAAGGTCCAAACTTCTTCATTTTCAGCTTCCCATATGTTCCAATAGGAAATCTACCTTTCTTCAAATGAACCATCACTTCATCACCAACTACAAAAGTCTTATGTCTTCTTAATTTATCAGCTCTATCTTTGTATTTCTAATTACTTTTCTCCAGCTTATATTTCACATCTTCATGCAATGTCTGCATGTACTTCACAAACTATACTCCTTCAACATTTCTCTTTCTTTCATTGACAATATCCCTCAAATCTAATATACCTCTCAGTTATATGCCATTTACAATCTCAAAAGGTGTTTTTCCAGTACTCCTATTCACTGAATTATTGTATGCAAACTCTTCTTGTGCCAACACAAAATCTCAATTACTTGGTGTGTCTCCAACTAAACATCTCAAAATATTTCCCAAACTTATGTTTACAACTTCTATCTATCCGTCGGTCTATGGGTGAAATGTAGAACTATATTTCAACTTGGTGGCAAACTTTCTCCAAAGGGTCTTCCAAAAGTATCCACCAAATTTACTGTCTTGGTCAGAGATAATACTCCTCGGTAATCCATGTAATCTGACAATTTCCTTAAAGAAAAGATCTGCTATATGCACTACATCTGATGTCTTTCTACAAGGTATAAAATGTGCCATTTTAGAAAATCTATCCACAACAACAAATATAGAATCATTACCTCTTACTGTCTTTGATAAGCCAAAAACAAAATCCATACTGATATCAATCCAAGGTTTCTTAGCAATAGAAATCAGTGTATACAATCCAATATTTTGATTTACTCCTTTTGCAACTTGACAAATTCCACAACTTTTCACAAATTTATGAACATCTTTATACAACTGTGGCCAAAAGTATTTCTCCTTAAGAAAATTCAATGTCTTATCAACACCAAAATGTCCAGCCAGACCACTACTGTGTTTCTCTTTTATCAAATTAGTTCTCATTGGTCCTCCCAATATACACAACTGAATACCTTAAACAACATACCTTCTTGAATGAAATATTCTTCCCATTTAGTACTCAATTGATCTTGAATAGGTACTCTACACTTTCTCCACAGCTTAGGAAAATCAAGATCAAATTCATAAGAATCTTTCATGTCATCAAAGCCAAGAACTTTAATTTTCATCTCAGTCATCAAAGATCTCCTTTAATTTTTATCACAAATGTATAACTCTACCAATACTTAACCCATTTCACATGTCTCTGATTCAACTTATTTTAACTACCCAAATACTGTAAAGCCTTATGATTAGTATACAACACAAATTCACTTGGTATCAAATAATGTCTCCATTTTTTTAGTGCTTGAACAATAGCATATAATTCTTGATCATACACAAAGTATTTCCTTTTTGCATCATTCAACTTTTCACTAAAGAAAGCAATAGGTTTACCTTCATGACTCAACACAGCTCCTATTGCACTTCCACTTGCATCATATTCCACTTGAAATACCTTATTGAAATCAGGCAATGCCAAAACAGGAAATTCAGTAACCTTCTGCTTCAAAGTCTCAAAACTTTTATCAGCTCCATGTGTCCAGTTTAATTCTCTTTTATCTCCTCTCATAGTCTCAGTCATAGCATTACAAATTGAATTGAAATTCCTAATGAACTTTTGGTAAAAACTTGCCAAACCATGAAATGATCTTACCTCACTAGCATTCTTAGGTGTAGGCCAATTCAAAATAGCTTCAACTTTTTCATGATCCATCTTCAAACCATCAGCTGAAATCACAAATCCCAAATACACAATCTCCTCTTTCATGAATGAACACTTTTTCATATTTATCAACAAATTTTCTTTTTTCAACCTCTGGAATACTTGTTTAACATGCAACAAATGTTCTTCTTTAGTCTTACTGAATATCAGAATATCATCAAGGTATACAATCATAAATTTACCCAAGAATTTCTTCAAAAATTCATTCATCAACCTCATAAAAGTACTCGATGCATTAGTTAAACCAAAAGGCATAACCAACCACTCATACAAACCTTCTTTTGTCTTGAAATAAGTCTTCCACTCATCACTTTCTCTAATTCTGATCTGATGATACCCACTTTTCAAATCAATTTTGGTAAAATACTTTGCTCCAGTCAAATTGTCCATTATGTCATCCATTCTTGGTATAGGAAACCTATATTTCATTGTTATCATGTTAATTTCTCTGGAATCAGTACACATTATCCATTCTTCATTCTTCTTAGGTGCCAATACAATAAGTACTGCACAAGGACTAAAAATTTCCCAGATCAAACCTTTCTGCAACAATTCTTGAATCTATCAGTTCAATTCCTTATTCTTGGTAGGTGTCAACCGATGTGGTTCCTTATTCGATAAACTAGCTCCAGGGATTAGATCCATGAAATGATCAATGCTTCTCTTTGGTGGCAAACCATCAAATACATTATCATAAATAATTTCACTATACTCGGTGAGTAACTTATCAATCTCCTTAGGGACACTATACTATGTTTTCTTACTTAGTTTGTTAGGAATCACAACAAAACATACATCATTCTTCTTCAAATCCTTAACAAACTTTCTTCCTTTCATCAAGCAAACTTTCATAGATGTGCAAACATTACTAAAAAGTTCTTCAATCAAAGGTAACAAGATTTGTCCTCTTCCATTAGCCCAAATAGTATATTTATGAAATCTCCCATCATATATAGCATGCCTATCATATTTCCAAGGTCTACCCAACAAAATATGGTAACAATCCATAGGCATGATATCACATAACACCTTATCATAGTATTTTCTAGTTTTCAAATTCACATAACATTGTTCACTTTCCAAGAGTGTATACTCATCTTTGATCCATGAAATCTAATAGGGCTTCGGATGTTCCAACCTTTTCAACTGCAACTTTGTAACCATTTTCTCATATGCCAAGTTCTTTGAGCTACCACTGTTAATGATTACCTTCCAAACATTGTCAGAAACTCTACATCTAGTTTTGATCAAAATTTTCCTTATCGGATCTTCCTTATTACTTTCACTCCAAAGTGCTCTTCTTACCATCAATTTATTTTCCTTCTCAGGTTCATTCGATGACTCTTCTTGCAACAAAGCATTTCTACTACTACTGACCTTCTTACTTGCATGCGTACACTCAAATGATCTATGTCCTTCTTCTCCACAAGTGTAACAAGTTCCTCAGAAACCACCTCGGTAGTTACTACCTCTACCTCTAGATGAACTTTCACCTTTCCACTCGGTCTTGCCTTTATCCATATTTGTCTTTTCAAGTTTAGATCTACTATTTTCACCATAATATCTACATCTTCCTCTATGGAATCTACCACCTCCACCTCTTTATCTTTTCTCATGTCTCTTGTTCAATTTCTCCTTGACTTTCAATGCAAATTGATAAGCCTCTTCAATGTTCTCCAATTTAACCAAACTGATTTCTTCTTGGATGGAAACTCTCAAACCATTCAAGTATCTAGAAATTATTTCCACATCATCTTCATCATGTCCAAATCTAATATCTAATCTATAGAATTCCTTAGTATATTATTTTACCGAGCTATCTTTCTACCTCAAACTTTGTATTCACCTAACTAGGTTAATTTGATAATCACAAGGTAGGAACTTTCCTTTTAATTTATTCACCATCTTATTCCATACCTTAATTTTTTCTTTGCCTTTCCTCTTTTTGTCCAAGTACAGATGTTCCCACCATAAGGATGCATGAATTTTCAACTTTGTGCTTGCAATTTTCACCTTATTTTCCTCAGGTACATTTTCATACTCAAAGTCCTTTTCCATCTCAGTGATCCAATCCACCAATTCACCATAGTCCAATTTTCCACTATACTTAGGAGGATTAAAGTGTGGTGTAAACTTCAAATTTATCAAAGCCTTCAACAATCTTTCCTCACCTTGATCCATCACCGGTGTAGGTTCTACATCACCTTGTTCTTCCTCAATTTCATCATCACTAACATCTTCAAGATGTCTTCCTCTTCTCTGGGATATTTCAACAGCTTCTAATCTAGCAGCAAGTTGTCTCAATATGTCTTCCAATCCTAGATCCGCATCTTGCCTCCCATGAACCATCTTGAAACCCTCTATAATTGCAAGCCAAATCACAATTTTATACCCCAAAACAAATTAACTAGGGTTTGACAAGAAGGAACCCTCAAACCTAGATTCGCAAACCTAGATCCAGAACTCACCTCACTCTGATACCACTTGATGCAAGGGTAGGACATGGAGAGGGGCCAAAGGAACACCCTAACCAGATCCACCTTGCAGAGATCACACGCAAAAGAAACAAGCCTCAACACAAAACTAAAATAAACAACTCGGTAAGCAAGGATAACCGAGTGCCAAACAAGCATCATCGAGTGCCAGAGAAATAACTAAGCACCAGAGAGATAACTGACCAACACCGGTAAACAAAGGAAACTGAGCAACACCGAACCAACTTGATCAAAGAAGGAACCAAGAAACATAGGAAAACACAAACATTTTTTTGGTGACACGGGATTTCCAAGGACCCGAGATGCTACTACATCAAGTTTTGGGGGAATTATTTGGGTATTAAGGTAGTGATAAATGTCTTGGTACCAAGGGGAATTGGGACCAACAATTTTGCACACAACCTTAGACTTGGGGATGTCAAAGGAAAAGACTATAAGTTGTTCAATCATGAATTCACAATGTGTCACATTAGGTGGCGTGTCCAACAAATATCCTACAATACACTTAGCATCTAATGCCTTGTTTCTAACCCTAGTGATTTTTTTGAAGGATATCTACTCAAAGTGTGTCTTGATGTCTTATGCCATGGCTTTATATGGAACTAGTTTTTCATCTTTGGTGTTATAGTTTCCATTGGTTTGGTTGATAATTAGTGTAGAATCCCCTTATACCTATAACTATTGGATCTTCCACTAGACAAGTATTTTGTGACCTATGAGAAATAATCCATACTTAGCTATGTTGTTGGTGCAATCAAACTTTAGTCTATAAGATATAGGAATATAATCTCCTTATGGAGTGATAAAGACTATGTCCATGCCTAATTCTTTCTAATGTCAGAGCCATGAAAGTAGAGTTTCCACTTCTTTGGATCTTCTATAGAAAATATACCTTCATCAGCAAATTCTATCAACATTGGATGAGTAGACGGTAGAGGTGCATCTTCCAATTGATCTATAATATATTGGCCTCTGATTTCTTTTCTATCTACATAGTCTATGTCAAACTCACTTAGTATCATGACCCATTTGTTCAGGAATCCTCTCAACGCTTCTTTTCTCAATAGATACTTTAATGGGTCAATTTTAGTAATGAGGATTGTCTTGTGGATTAACATGTAGTGTCTAAGTTTTTGTGAAGCTAAAAATATAGACAAACATGCTCTTTAAATAGTAGTGTAGTTTAGTTCATAAGTCACTAGTATTTGACTAATGTAGCATATAGCCCTTTCTTTTCCTTTTGAGTCATTCTATGCTAGTAATGCCCCCAGTGAGTGCTTTGTAGTTGAGATACACAATAGTAAGGCATAATTTGGAATGGGTGCCATTAAACTAGAGCTGACAAAAAATATTATTTTAGTATGTGGAAGGCTTCTTGAAAATTCTACGTCCATTCAAATTTTATGTCTTTTTTGAATAGGTACTAGAATGGGTGGCACTTGTCTACTAGCTGTGAGATAAACCTTCTTACTAACTGTAACATGCCCTATCAGCTCCTTAATTCCTTCATAGTTTTTGGGGTAGGCATTACAACTATTACTTGGGCCTTTGTAGGATCAATCTCTATTCCTCTATGGGAGATAATAAATCCCAACAACTTTCTCAATGTGACTCCAAAGACACACTTCTTTGGGTTTAGCTATACTCTGTATTCCTAAATCCTATCAAACACTAGATCCAATACTCATAAATGCAACTTCCTTTCTAGGGAATTTTCCATTATGTTATCAACATAATATTTCATGGTGATATGCACCGTGTCATGAAAAATGGTTGTCATTTCCCTTTGATATGTAGCTCCAGCATTATTTGTCCCAAAGGGCATGACACACCAACAATAAGTGCCCAATGCACAAGTGAAATAAGTTTTTTGTTGATCTTCTAGCGTAATTTAGATTTGACTATATCTAGAGAAATTATCCATTAGTGATAGCATCTTATATCCAAAAGTGAGGTCAACTATTATCTCAATAGTTAGCAAGGGAAAGGCATTCTTTTGGGCATGTAAAATTTAGGTCCCAAAAGTTAGTATAGATTCTTATAGCTCCACTATCTTTTGACACTAGTACTAGATTATAGATCCAATGATCATATTCTATAGGTTTGATGAAACTCTTATCAAGTAACTTCTTTAATTTTTCTTTGACCAAAAATACAATCTTGGGATTGTAATACCCCAAAATTGACACCTAATCATTTCAATCAATTTTGGTGCATTTTCTTCAATTTCATCATTAAAGTCCTATTTACTAGGCAATTTTCTCTCTCCTACCTGACTTTATTTTGAATTGATGTCAATTGCAAAAACCCTAATTTGCAGTAATCTCACAACATAATTAATTCCTAAGTATTAGACTTTATTAGCTAAATAATCCCTATGATAAATTAATTTAATTCTAAAGTCCTAAGTGCTTTAAATTAAATTAAAAATCCACCCCCTTTAGCTAATACACGTAAAAAAAGAAATTAATCTTATTTAGTTATTTGAATGGACACCTCTTTATTTGAATTTAATAATTCAAATTACTCAAACGGTCACCCATATGTGGTAATATTTCATTCTCTTAATTAAATAAATCTTTCAATATGTGTCTCAATTGGGAATGAAGAGTCAACCGTTCATTTTCAAGAACCTCTTCATTCTCTCCCCGGGCTTGTCTATTTAATGAACCTTCTCCTTCATTTGAAAAAGAGGCAATTGTGATAGCATCCATACTATAGAAAATTTTAGTCTCAATTATCTTCATATTTCCAAGCTTTTTCATTGCATAATTAGTTTAATTTATCATTCTAGTATAATAGTGCACTCTCATTGAATATAGTTTGATTATTGTTATTAGATTAATCTCATATTCCTTTCAAAGGCACTTTAGATTAATTTGCATCTTCATATTTCTTTCAAGCTTTTAGATTAATTGCACTCATTTCTAGATTAATTTCATTACTATTCATCTTTCAAGATTTTGAAAATCCTTCGTATTAGCTTGGTCTTAAGGTTGTTGGCTCTCATTCTGAGAGTAAATCAAACACCCCAGTTAATTAGAAGGCAACAGGTTGAATCAATAAAATTTTGCGAATGGGTAATTCATACTCAATTTCATGATTCGATGATCAAGAAATGACTATGTTGTGTTTTTAGCTAGATTAGAGGTCCACGTTCAGCTTATAACATTCTGGCACCCACCATGGGGCAGAAAACTTGATTTCTGGCCTCATTAATTTTAAACTTTTTTTGAATTCTGAAATCTATCATACATCTATACTTCTATATGTATGGAAGTTTGCATGAGATTCTTGAGCACACCGCGTGAATTTTTTCTCCTTGTAGCACTCTCTCACGCAAAGTTGTACTTTCTCACGCAATCTCTGGTATTTCCTCACACACAATGCAGTACTTCCTCGCGTGAAGTTTCACTGTCAGGCAATTAATTTTTCTAGATTCTGCATTTTACTGTTGTTTTTCCTAACATCTACTTTTTTTGTTGATTTTATATCTCTATTTTTATCACAGCATAACAGTGGTATGTAGGTTGCTTTGTCGAACATCATAAAACTTGCTAATAGTTTGCTTGCAAGACGATTGCCAAAGAACTTTTAAAATGTTGTGTTTGTTTTCTTGCTTTCATTCACATAGTCTAATTAGGGCTCCATTAAAATTTCTTAAAGGTCCTAATAGAAAAGTAGGGGAATAGGCTCTTCATTACGTGGAATTGACACCCACGGATGAAACCGAGACCCAGATGTTGCCAGGGGATTATGCTCTTCTCTCTTTGAGAGAACCATAAACCCAAAAGCTTGTGGATTTGGTGAAGTGAAGCTAACTCGGTGATGAATTTGCTTGATGTGTTTGGGTGAAGTGAAGAGGTAGAGAAGTATGCTCTTCTCTCTTTGAGAGAAATAGAAAATCAAACCCTCAGATCTAAACTAAGTTGTGTCACCTTTAGAGGGCCTACCAGAATTTGAACCTCTAGGAATGACCCAAGTGAGTACACACCTATCACTGATGATTCTTCCTCACTATAATAAAGAATGTTTTGTTGATTCTAAAGACTCCAAAACCATGCTAACTTCCTTCTCTTGATTTCAACATCATCTTGAGAAGGCTTTGTCTGTTGTACTAAGCGGCGCCACTCCTAGCCCTGCTTGCGGAGGTGTATGACTTTTGAGTGTTGGTGTGGCTATGAGGCCCTAGCCCTATATCAGGGGCACTGAAGGTTAGTGTGAATGAAAGCCCACTAAGAACTTTCCCTAGTTATTTTCCTACCCAGTTCACCTCCGAAAAGAGTCATAATCTTTGTGCAGGGAGGGGGAAGAATCTCTCCCATAGATTCCCACCATGGGCATGCACCTGGATGCTTGAAGGTGGTATATGATGATGGCCACTGCTTCAAGGGTAACCTTCAAACATATACTATTGAGTCCTTGGAAACACCAAAAACATGGGCACCCTCTAGGGGGTGACACGGCTGTGTGAGGTGAACGCATGCGCATAAGTAGTCGGCAAAAGGTTTTGGCTTCTCACCATTTGTTTTGTAGGGATAACTATGTGTTTTTTATCGAGTCTTAACTTTGTCCATCATGATTAAACAAAGACTCCCCCGATACTACCAAGTTTCTTTGTCCTTGGTAGGTCTATTTGCGACTACTTCTTGTATCACCATTGCTTGATCAAACCTTTATGCTTGTAAATGAGTGCTTCAAACCTTCAAATTGAGATTGTTGATTAAACTATCCTTTATGCTATTTGAAAACTGGATTTCCTATCTGAGAACCATTTACATTGTGTCCTTAAAACTATCTTTTATCTCAAAATTTCCATTGAACTGTCGAACACTGTCTTTTTCCCGCATGAAGTTTTAGAAACTGAGCACTTTCTCATGTGAGATTTCATTCTCTCACATGAAACTTTGCATTCTCTCGCATGCCCTGGTACTTTCTTGTGCGAACCTGTACCCCAGTTTTTAAAAAGAGGCTTATTTCCCATTGACTGGTTGACTTTTGATCTGATCTAGTTTTTGTCTAAGATCTGTTTGTCTATTTTCTTGTCGTTCATTGTCAGAAATTGAGTGTCTCAGCCTGCGAACTGATTGATTTTGCTTAAACTCTCATTTGTCTCCTTGTTATTTGTCTCATCTTTTTTGCTTTTGTACCTCACATTGTGATAGTCTTATCTCAGTTGTTCTAGCCATACTCCTGACGATTCATACTAGGTGCATTTCACATGTTGGTTGTTATGGCCTTTATCTCCTTTTTGTTGTTCCTAGAGATAGAGTTTTAGCATTATCTTGAGTCTTCTCTCATTTCATCTTCCTCTATGACTGTCATGACTTGAAGTGGCAACACTTATCCCATTCATAATACTGGTCAAGGTAGAGGCAAACCTTGTAATCAGGAAACAAGTTGTCCCGAACCTATTGTGCAAACTGAACATTGCGAGGAATCCTCAAGTTCTTCATTGAGCACTTTGAAAGATAGCCCATCTCAATCAATTCTAGTGTTCCAAGAGTGTTTTAATCCATTGTTTGAAGTGTAACTTGGTTTCTCATTTCAACGTCAAGAAAACTCATTCTTCCAAAATAACTCATTATTTCACAACTTTGGAAGACCGCTTCCTCGACTAGTCCTATCATTGAACCTATCGATCGTGTTGACGATATCAACTCATCTAAACCCATTAATCTTCTTGATCCTATTAGAGCACCAAAATTTACCTTAGCTATGCCCTTTCAATGTTGTACATATCATTTTACTAAGTCTTCATGTATTGCGCAAGCCTACAACAAGATGGGAGAGCCATTCAACTTCCAACCAGGCAAATACAACCAAACTTTTGATCAATCTCAAAACAACCAGCATTTTGGTCAATCTTCCAATGACCAATGTCATTCTCAACCCCAAAATGAGAAATTCTATGATCAAACAATAAATCACCAAGCTCAATACAAAACTCAAGGTGGTCAACCAACGTATCACTATCATCCTGCCCCTTATGATTAGACTCAAGATCAAATTCCAAGCACTTTTGAGAACCTTGGCAATGAGGGTGATGACACAATAACTTGAGATGACATAGATGATGTGAAAGCAAACAAGAGTCTTATTAAGATGATGAAGATCATTCTTCTAGAGGAGAAAGAAAATTACTTCCTTGAGTTGGCCAAACAAGGAGCTAAGTTACCCTCAGACTATCAAGTTGAAACACTTGTGGCCAAGGAAGAAGAAACTGAGACTGCTAAATTGCAAAAGATGGTCCAAGACATGCAAGATCAGATTAGCCAACTTGCAAAGAATAAGGACAAACCTGCTCAACAATTCACAATGGAAAGTATTTGTCCTTTCCCCTTTGATAGGAGTCTTCACATGCCACCTTTTCCTAGAGGTGTAGAGCTCCCTAAATATGACAAATTCTTGGTTGCTACCAATCCCCAAGGTCACCTAAGGGAGTTTGGTGCTTTATCCATGGAATTCATGCATGATCAAACATATCTTATGTGCCTATTTCCTCGTAGCTTGGGTGGACCAGCTATGGAATAGTTTTCTTGACTACCTACTGGCATTAATACTTTTGATGAAATGGCTAATTTGTTTCTCCAACATTACTCACATAATATTCAGCATTCGGTCAACATCCAAGATCTTTGCAATTTGAAGCAGTGACAAGGAGAATCTTTCCTAACATTTCTCCAAAGATGGAGACAATTGTGTACAAGGTGTCCTCACAAGCTACCAGAGTTTGAGAGGCTCGACATTTTCTTGGACAATCTTGTCCCAGAATTTGAATACCAAGTGCAATTACAAGGTCCTCTAACATTTGATAACATGATTAAACAAGAAGTGCGAATAGAGGCCTTTATGATCAAAAAAGGAGAATTGACTTTGGGTAAAGACAACAAACAAGGATCTTCAAACCTGAATAAGGATAAAGGGAAGTTGGTCAACAAGAATAGAGATGTTGTGAATGATGGAGTGGTCGACAATATGACCATGAAGCCTGCTAAGTCTTTTTTTAATCTCTCTTCTAGCATACAAGTGGTCAAAGCTGTTGAAGAGCCCGCGACATAAAATTAGCAACCTTCAAGTTTTTCTAAGAACAAACCCTAGGCATCTCGACCCAAGTGTGAATTCACTTCCTTGGGAGAACTGCTTGATATGGTCTATAAAACTCTTGTACAAAATTAGATTCTTACTCCTTTGGAAAAGTGTCTCTATGACCCACAACCATGACCTCATTGGTGGAATGACAATGCCTATTATGATTATCACCAGAATAAGGGTCATAAGACTTCTACTTGTCTTCAGCTGAAACATAAGGTCCAAGATTTGATTGATAGTGGTGACATTGTTTTGGATGACCATAACAAGAATTCAAACCATCAAGCATTTAAGGATCCCTTCCCTCCTCATGAGAAGGGTGAGTCTTCAAACGCTAAGAATACCAATGCTAAAGTCAATTACACATACACTAATGATGATAATGTCATTGGTATGATCAAACCTATTGAGTTTGAATATTGTGATGTGATTACCATTAAGGGGAGTGGCGATGCTCCCAAACCTAAGACTCCTTTCATCTTGCATAGTTCTACATCTCATTCGTCTGAATCTGAACAACCTCAAGACTATGCTAATGTTGTTACTTGATCATGAGGAAGAGTTGTTTTGAAAGGTCTCGATACTTCTACATCTGCTCCAAAGAAAACTACAGATAAGACTATTGTTGGCCCTACCAACAAGAACATGAAATCTATCCCTACAGCTAGCTCGACTAGTTATAGCATCTTAGATCAGCTCCAGTGAACCAATGCTCAGATTACCATTTTTGAGTTGTTGAAGATCTCGCCTGCTCACAAGAAGATTTTAGATAAAGCCCTCACTGAGGAAAACATTCCCAAGGATCTCGATCTCAGCTAGTTCCAATCTATGGTGGGTCATTTGACCTCGCCTCACTATCTATCTTTCTCTAAAGAAGATGATCACTCTTTGAGCCATTTGCATAATGCTCCCTTTCACATAGAGGTCATGATAGGTCCTAAACACGTCCACTAAGTGCTCATAGACAATGGTGCTAGTCTGTTCTGCTAAGCTACTTACCCAGCTAGGTTATGATGAGAATTGTATAGACTCCTGCAAAAAGATTACCATCAAAGCTTATGATGAGGAAGAATGCAAATTCCAAGGCTTAGTTGTGCTACCTATCTGCGTAGGACCTATTGAGAGAGATGTTACTTTTCAAGTTCTTGACATTCCTCTTACCTACAACATCTTTTTGGGTAGGCCATGGATTCATGAGATGTAGGCTATTCTGTCCACGTACCATCAATGCATCAAGTTTCCATTCCATGGAGCGGAAGTCACTGTGCTTGCTAATACCAATTATTCTTGCAATACCCTTACACAATTTGCAAATAGCTTTGTTCCAGATAATAGAGAGTCCATTGAGTTCTATGATGCTAAGCTTAAGGAAATGAAACAAACTTTGAAACTGAAGGATACAGGCATGGGATAATACCAAATTGAACCTGTGCTATCACTAGCTGCTCTACCTCCGTCTCCATGCTCTTATGGGAGACCTTCTGAGAATAACAAGACTTTTGATGGCTCTCCTCAAACAATCTACAATGGTGCCTTTTTACATACCTCTACACCTTTAGAAGATGAGGATGAAGAGAGAGCTATCACATCCTATATCTATAAAGGAAAAGAAACATCTGAAACAACTACTCCACCTCCAAACTTAGAACAAGAGCCATATAGTGAAGCCTTCAAGATCATGAAGCACTTTGGCTATAAGGGGAGTGGTCCTATAGGATTGAATGACAATGGTTTGCTAGAACCTATTGAAGCTATAGGTTGTAGCATAAAGGATACTACTGGCTTAGGCTTCAAAAAGATTCCCTTCCATTTAGGGATAAACAAGTTTGTGCTAGAACCTGAACTTGAACCTGAGTTAGAATTTGAAGATACTACTCTAGAGGTAAATCTAGAGGCCAACTCTGATGAAGACACATTTCCATATCCTATTCCTCTGGAACTTGCTACACTCTTTGCAGAAATTGACGAACCTGTTATACCTGTCCACATGATAGAAACTAATAGTGATTCCAATGAGACCGCTTCGGTGCATCACTTTACATATGACCAATGGAAAGAAACACTAAATGATGATCCCAATTTTCAAGGTGAATGATATAGGCCACCACATTTTCAAAAGCATCTTGAACAAGAACAACTTCAGCAAGTTGTTAACGCCACAAGAGATAATAATGAGTTTAATGATGCTGCCAGTGTTAATGAAATTCCCACATCAAGTACTGACTCACATGAGTATGAATTTGACTCTTTGTCTGATGCTACTTATGATAAAGATATAGACACGGTGCATACCTATGAAAGACTTCTTGAAGTAGGTTAAGGGTCTAGCATTAGGCCGCATGAATTAGATGCCATTGGTGTTAACTTGTCCTCTACTTCTAACGTGAGTTCTCATAGGGATTTAAACACTCCTTTGGATGAGATTGCTCTAGGTCTTGACTTTCTCATCCATGTTTTTTATGGTTATACCGTGAATGTGATTGAACCAATCACTTCTTCTCTTTCACTCAAAAATCCCCATCTGATAAACTGAAACTCCCCCTCCTCATCCAATGAAGTCCTAATGTTCCAAAATGATTACGCTCTAGCCTATTACCTCCATGCTATTGAACCTGTGATGTCCTCCACCAGCAAAAGCAATGTCAGCATGACAAAGGTGGATATCAAGTATCTTAGTCAAAAAATTAAAAGAAGAAAAAATAGATGCTCTGATGGTGAAAACCAAATTGTGGCAATATCAAAGCCAAAAATAGTAAAAATAAAAGACATATCCTAGGGTGAAAACCTCTCTGAGGCGCCCAAGGATGAGATACTTGATATGCTCCTAAGCCACTTTCAAGAGAGTTCATCAGTATTGATTGAGCCAACACAACTAGTAAATTTGGGTACAAAGGTTGCTCCACAAATTATTCATCTAGCATAGTCATTATCTACAAAAGAAAAGGAAGAGTTCACTAGCTTCTTTCAGAGCAAGAAAATAAACTTTGCATGGACTTACTTTGACATGCCTAGATTAGACCCCAATCTAATCATGCACCATTTGTCCATTACACCGGGTATTAAACCTGTTAAACAGAAGCTATGAAAGATGCATCCACACGTAGCACTTTTGGTCAAAGCAGAGCTAGAAAAGCTTCTTAAGGATGGTTTCATAAGGACTATTGATTATGTAGGGTGGATTGCAAATATTGTTCCAATCACCAAACATGATAAATCCATTCATGTGTGCACAAATTTTAGGGATCTAAATAAGGCATGTCCAAAAGATGACTTCCCACTTCCTAACATTGACATGATAGTGGATATGACAGCAGGATATGAGATGTATTCCTTGATGGATGGCTTTTTTGTCTATAATTAAATAAAAATTGCACCAGAAGATCAAGAAAAGACCACTTTCACATGTGCCTAGGGAACCTTTTGCTGGAACGTCATGCCTTTTGGGCTTAAGAATGCTGGAGCAACATATCAGAGAGCTGTCACTACCATTTTCCATGATATGATGCATAAAAAAATGGAGGATTATGTGGATGATACTTTAGCCAAAAGCATGCAGTGAAGAACTCATCTGATAGATTTGGGTCCCATACTTGACCGCATGGAACAATTTAGTCTCAGAATTAATCCCAAAAAATGTGCATTTGGCATCACTTATGGGAAACTCTTGGGTTACATCATTTCAGCTAAAGGCATAGAAGTTGATCCAAAAAAAGTTCAAGCTATTATGGACATGCCTCCACCTAAAAACATTAGTCAAATGAGAGGACTACAGGGAAGGTTACAATCTATTCACCACTTCATTTCACAATTGGCTAACAAGTCGCAACCATTCACTAAAACTTTGCATAAGGGTGTGACTTATGAATGGAATGAAGAATGTGATAGAGGACTCACTCAAATCAAACAGTATCTTGCTAATCTACCTATATTAATGCCTCCTATTCATGGGAAGCTACTCATACTATACATCTCAACAACAAACACATCTTTGGGTGCTCTCCTAGCTCAAGAAGATTAGAACAACAAAGAGAGAGCCATATATTATATCAGCAGAACATTGGTTTCTTATGAAATGAACTATTATGTCATTGAGAAAGCTTTTCTAGTAGTAGTGTTTTCTTCTTAGAAGTTGTGGCATTATATGCTAGCTCACACTACAAGGCTTATTGCAAAAATTGATCCACTAAAGTATTTATTGAGCAAGGCTTCCCTCACGAGTAGATTAGCAAAATGGGTGATGATACTTAGTGAATTTGACATTGAGTATGTGGAAAGAAAAGATATTAAAGGACAAGCAATTGCTAATCAATTGGTGGAAGCTCCTTTGAAAGATCACCAACCTTTGACTATTGAATTCCTATATGAATCCATCATGCTTCTCACACATCAGGCTCGGAGAATGTTCTTTGATGGATCATTCACTTAGCAAGGATCAGGTGCAGGTATTCTATTTATAACACCTCAAAGATACTCATTACCAAAAGCTTACAAAATGTTGTTTCCCTACACAAACAACATCACTGAATATGAAGCTCTCATTAATGGTATGAAGATAGCCATTGAATGGTGTGTGGATGAGCTCAAGGTCTTTGGAGACTCTCAGTTAATCATCAACCAAGTTAATGATGTCTACCAAATAAAATATGACAAGCTAGTACCTTACAAAAGAATGGTGGATTATCTCAAATAGTATTTTGCACACATTTCTTTCTAGAAAATTCTAAGGATAGATAATAAATTAGCTGATGCTATGGCCACTCTTGCTTCAATGTTACAAATGCTAGAAAATGACCTCAAACATGAATTCCTGGTGGAGGCATTACACTACCCTGCCTATGACATTCCTGAATCTAAGATGATCTGTTCAGTCATTGGACATGATTCATCTCGCTACCACCATATCTATTCCTACCTCCATGACCAAATCATTCCTGACACCTATACCTAAAATGAAAAGCATTACCTAATTCATAATGCTTCACAGTATCTCATCATAGCAAATGACTTGTATAGACGGGGTCTAGACGGTACCCTCCTTAGGTGTCTAGAACCTGAAGAGTCCAAACATGCACTAGCTGAGGTACATGAAGGTATCTATGGGTCTTATTCGAGTGGTCTGATGTTAGCCTAGAAACTTATAAGAGATGGTTATTACTAGCCAGATATGGAGAAAGAAGTTGTTCAATATGCTAAGACTTGTAAACAGTGCCAATTTCACAGAAATCTGATCCATGCTCCTACTAAAGAGCTTATTCCTTTCATCAATTTCTGGCCATTTCAGCAGTGGGCCTTTGACTTGGTGGGTCAGATACATCCTTCTTCTTCAAGAGGACATAATTTTATCATCATAGCTACTGACTATTTTACTAAGTGGGTTGAGGCAATGCCTCTAGCTATAGCTGATGGAAAGTCTGTGGCTATGTTTATACTGAACTATATCATTTGTAGCTATGGTGTACCCTCATCCATTATCACTGACAATAGGGGACAATTCAAGAACAAGGACCTGAGAGAGTTATGCACCAAGTTCAGGATTATTCAACATTGGTCATCTATCTACTATCCTTAGGGTAATGGACAAGCAGAGGCTTCTAATAAGACAATTCTCAAAATCTTGCACTGAACAGTTCATAAATATGGTAGAGATTGGCATCTCTAGATTAATTCGGCTTTGTGGGCCTATAGAACAATTATCTAAACACCAACAGGGGCCATGCCCTTTGCCTTGGTTTATGGAGTAGATGCAGTATTTCCTATTGAGGTTGAGATTCCAACATTGTGAATCTCTCTGAGGGGCCTCATCACTGATGAAGAAAATAGAATATCCTGGCTTCAAGAGCTTGAGTTACTGGATGAACATTGGAAGGTGGCATTCGATCATCTATGAGAATACCAAAAGAGGATGTCCAAAGCATACAATTAGAAATTTAGACAAAGAGAATTCCAAGTGGGTGATCTCATCCTGAGAGAGAACCCCAAGAATCAGCATCAACGAGTCTAGAAAGGGAAATTTGAACCAAACTGGCTTGGTCTGTATGTTATTACCTACAACATTTGGGTATGGTGCTTACCAACTCTCCACCACTAAAGGAGAATAGCTAAAAGAGCATATCAACACTCTTCACTTGAAGAAATTCCACAGTTGAGGCATTCTCTGTGAGCTCATGTACATACTTATTGGTCCTGAAAAAATCCAAAAAAATGATATATTGGCAAAAATCCTAAAAATTGCAAAATGTCCTAAAAAATGATCATCTTAGTGAAAACATGGTAAACAGGTGCTTTGATGTATCTATTATCTTGGTGAAAACTTGGTAAATAGGCACCTTGATAATAATAATAATAAAAAATACAAAATTTGAAAAAATACAAAAAAAGTGAAAAGAAAAAACAAATATACAAAAGATGAAATATTCAAAAATACAAAAAAACTCAAAAAAAAGAGAAAGTACAAAAAAATTGAAAAAGAAGAAAAATGTGTCATTGATGAAAACTTGGTAAACAGGCGCCTCTTGTTTCCTGAAGCTATATCGCATCTCAATACCATTTGTCTCTTGTTTTCCTACTTTAGTTTGCTTTCCTGCTTTCCTACTTTGGTTTGTTTCCTACTGTTAGTTCCTTTCCTACTTTAGTTTGCTAGCTCATGCACTTGCTTCTGGTTGTCTTCAAGATTTTCCTTGACTCTTCATGGATTGGAACTGGTCACACTTGGGGGCACCTTCCTGGTCTAGGGAGCATTGTCCTATCACTTTCAGAAGTTTTGTTCATGCATCAGTCACCATCAATTCTCAGTGTGTCTTCCTGCTGATGCCTAGCTACTTTTGAGATTTCTCTCCTTGAGGATCTCTTGTGGTGGTCACTAGTGGCTCCCACTGTGCCTGCCTACTGATACTTAGCTCTTGTTTGAACCCCTTTCTTTTAGGATCTCTTCCTTACATCAGTCACCAGTGGTTCTCACTACGTCCATCTGCTGATACTTGGTTCACGCTCTGATATCTTCTTGAGACTTTGTCTCTCGCGATGGTCACTAGTGGTTCTCACTACATCTGCCTGTTGTCGCTATCCTATTGAGACTTGAAACATTGTACACTTCCGATTCAACTTCAATCCACTTGAACAAAAATGTAGACTGAAACTAAAACTAAATTTGTGTTTCTTTGAAGCATGCTAAGCTTTTCTTTTGTGTGTTGTCCTTTCACTTTATCATTCCTCCTCGAGCAACTCTAAGACGTCTCCTTGACTGAGACTAGGGGCATGATCTTTTCCTTTGCTTTATGTTTTCTAGTTTAGTTCCAATGATCCAATGAATTCACATAAGAGGGGTGTCCATCTGTAAGAGCCTTCATCTTGTATTGAATGGCCATGTGTACCTTGACTCCTTTTATATGGATGCTTTGGTGAGGTTGGTTCTTCTCCTTGTCTGTTTTGAGTGACTTCTTTTTGTTACAAGTGAAATTGCAAATGCTCATCCTGCTAAGTGAACATAAGGGCCACTACGAGAAATCTTTGGCAAAAGAAGGAACTCTTGTGTGTCTGGTGTGTTTGTTCACAAGCAACATTCAGGTCATTCTAGAAATTATGCTTTGATGCTTATGTTAACTTGCTAAATCAAAAGGAATAGGTGTTCAGGTCATTTTGGCTTCTTGTGCCTTAATGCTTACACCTTATTCTGAAAAATCTAAGACTTATGTCATATTCATATTCTCATGATTGCAATGTTAGTGAGGGTTGTATGGCATCTTGCAAATGTCCCGTACCTAAAAGAACTCGATGATGATAAATACAATGAGTCCAACAACCAAGTCCTAGGGTTTGTGTTTAGCTTAGGCTTACATTTCATTCTAGGCTTGCATTGAGACTATGTTTTGGTGCTCCCTCTATTGTCTTCTTTTGGATCTATTCATCAAAGGTTCTCATCTGTCATCCCGACTTCATCATGGATGCACAAGTTTTCGGGATCAAAATCAAAATCTAACATCTCTAGATGGCTCAAAATTGTGTTTTAAATTCAGGGACCCTTTGGGATCAAACGCTTGTGCAATCAGTCTTCTGGCATCATCTTCCTGCCAGATCCTCATCTCTTTACCATTTTCTTGAGATCTTCAATGTTTCATCAAAGTCAAATCTAGTCAACTCTAGTCAACCATAGTCAAACTTAGTCAACCAGGACCTCACGATCACTCCAAATTGCTTCTACAACTTCTCGAATATAGTTTGATTGCTTCTACTCTACAACCTCTCATTATCAATCATCCTTCTGATATGTCATCTTTCAATTTCGCTCCTAAGGGGGCAGGATGATTTGCATCATTTGAATCTTGTCGAACCAGTCTCATTTCAATCTAATCTAAATCAAAGTCCTCACCACTTGGGGCATTTCATCTCTTCACTAGGGGCATCTTCGTGCCTCGCATCTAGTCATCTAGTCATATATCTTTTAGGTATCTGAGCAATCTAACTCGGATCCTCGAGAATCAAGCTTCGTTCTAGATATGGTTCTCAAAATCTCATTAGGTATTGGGGAAATCTAACCCTAATTCCTAAAAGTCAAGCTTCGTTCTGGAGATGGCTCTTGAAATCTCTTTTAGACCGTTATCTGGGCAATCTAACCCGGGTCGCGGAGGGCTAAGCTTCGTATTGGGGAAATCTAACCCTAATTCTTGAAAGTCAAGCTTCATTCTGGAGATGGCTCTTGAAATCTCTTTTAGACCATTATCTGGGCAATCTAACCCAGGTCTGAAAGGGCTAAGCTTCGTATTGGGGCAATCTAACCCTAATTTTGGAGATTAGTCCTAAGTCTGTATCTATCATCATTTAATCAATCGGCATTGGGGCAATCTAACCCTGATTCTAGTCTCCTCTCAAGTTGTCATTAGACCATTGTCTTCGCAATCTAACTTAGACTTTGGAGAATCATGCCTCCTTCTGAAGGTGGTTCTGCAATTTGATCTATTTCAATGTCTTGGCATCCTAACCTTGACTTTCGAGGATTAAGCTCTGTTATGGGGATAATCTTGAAACCTCATCTGTCACATCAAACTATTCTTTGAATCAACACGCTACTCGCACATCAATTCAAAGAGGGGCAAATGGAATACCCCAAAATTGGCACCTAATAATTTCAATCAATTTTGGTGCATTTTCTTCAATTTCATCATTAAAGTCCTATTTACTAGGCAATTTTCTCTCTCCGACCTGACTTTATTTTGACTTGATGTCAATTGCAAAAACCCTAATTTGCATTAATCTCACAACATAATTAATTCCTAAGTATTAGACTTTATTAGCTAAATAATCCCTATGATAAATTAATTTAATTCTAAAGTCCTAAGTGATTTAAATTAAATTAAAAATCCACCCCCTTTAGCTAATACACATAAAAAAAAGAATTAATCTTATTTAGTTATAATGGACACCTCTTTATTTGAATTCAATAATTCAAATTACTCGAACGGTCACCCATATGTGGCAATATTTCATTCTCTTAATTAAATAAATCTTTCAATATGTGTCTCAATTGGGAATGAAGAGTCAACCGTTCATTTTCAAGAACCTCTTCATTCTCTCCTCGGGCTTGTCTATTTAATGAACCTTCTCCTTCATTCAAAAAAGAGGCAATTGTGATAGCATCTATACTATAGCAAATTTTAGTCTCAATTATCTTCATATTTCCAAGCTTTTTCATTGCATAATTATTTTAATTTATCATTCTAGTATAATATTGCACTCTCATTGAATATAGTTTGATTATTTTTATTAGATTAATCTCATATTCCTTTCAAAAGTACTTTAGATTAATTTGCATCTTCATATTTCTTTCAAGCTTTTGAAAATCCTTCCTATTAGCTCGGTCTTAAGGTTGTTGGCTCTCGTTCTGAGAGTAAATCAAACACCCCAATTAATTAGAAGGCAACAGGTTGAATCGATAGAATCATGCAAATGGGTAATTCATACTCAATTTCATGATTCAATGATTGAGCAATGACTATGTTGTGTTTGTAGCTGGATTAGAGGTCCATGTTCAGCTTATAACAAGGATGCATCTGACACAATTCTTCTTGTATGGATTTTCTCCTTGCTACAATAGAAAATGGTAGAGTACTAACTATGGATCTAACCAAGGCATGTCAGAGTATGACCAGATAAAGTTGATTTATCTATATTTAAAGAAATGAATGAATTATTCTCTTTACTCTAGTGTTAATGACTCTACCAAGTGGATTAGTCTTTGTGTTTATGTAGTGCCAATGTTGATTGTTTGAGTTTTCTTTGCCAATAATGGTGAATTATCCTTAGTAATGGATTGTATAGAAATTTTTCCATCCTTAGGTGGCTCAAAGAATTTTTCACCCTTAGATACATCTTTTCTTTTTACTATTTGGCAGTTAGGGGGTTCCTTTCAGTTTCCACCCAAAATCATTATATTTTATTTTTCAATTTTATGACTAGAGGATTGATATATCTCCCTATAGTATGTTTTTCTATCTAGCTCAATGTTGAAACCTTCCTTGTGGTCTCCCATACATATGCCTTTTCTTAGTCCAAATAATTTATAAATTGCTTCATCATTCTCAAAAATGTCTTTGGTTGGTGGATTTTGTTGTTCCCAATCAATAAGGTCAGGGTAAACCAAGGCTATGCTCTCCTTGGTTAGGAAGGACAAAATGAGAATTTTGGTTATGGTATTGATATATGAATCAAATACCAACTCATGGATCTTAGATGATGATGAGGATGAGGGTTCAAAACTATTCTAGAATTATGAAACCATGCTTTGTGATTAGTAGGTTTGTCTTGTAAAGATAGTTGAGCAATGAGACTCCTAAAATGTCTCATCTTTGTTGTAACCACAAGTATTAATATTAGTGGGCAATGTGATATTTGAGATGCATCTTGCAGATGGTCTGTAACCTAAACCTTGATGCTTTGGCTTTTGGGTATGAGAAACTGGCTCCACTATTCCTTGATCATTCTTTCCTAAGCCTAAACAACCATTGCACCCCTTCTTCTAAACTATGGTATATCCCCTTCCATATTCATGTACTGGGATTATGTGTTCTATAGGTTCCCCATTTGTATACAACTAGGAGGATAGGTTTTCTTTAATGATCTCTTCATGTATATCTCCTCATCTTATGAAAACTATGATGAACTACAACTGATTTAGAACTTGATTGAAGAATCTATGATTTAAGATCACCGAGCTGATTGATTAGATATGTAATATGATTAGATTAGTATTATGTTGTCATTGATGTCAACTAGTTTGACATCACTTATCTTGTAAGTTACTATACCAAAACATTTGTAGTAAAGGAGTGAAAGAGATGAAGTACGGAAATATCTACATAAGGAAGATGGATATGATAGATGAGGATAAAGAATACATTAAGTAACTTGTTGATGAGTCTATAACCTTATGATATTGACTTGATTATGTTTCATTCATATATGATGAGGAAAAGAGCTAAAAGACACAAAGCAGTGTTGTCGGTTGATGAAGCATTTCAGTGTACATCGACGAAGTGTAGTGTATATCGAGCACAGTGTAAACTGAGCTTGTGTTCACCGACGCATTTCTTTGTTAATTGAGAAGAAAAGAGGAACTAAATGACTAGCTTAGCCGATAAGATTGATGAGCTGGAAAGTGTATGATTTTGAGGTAACAGATAATGTTTGTTACACAGATTGATGGCTGAAAAAATTCAGGAAAGATCTAAAGGATGAGAATCAAACATGTTATTGACACATCATCCAAGGTATGTTTAAGAGGCAAAATCAATGAAGATGATTAAGCAGCCAAATCTGATGGAGTAGAAGAAAATGGTTTACTTGTCTATATAAGAGACTGGAGATTTCATAGAGAATGTAATGTCAGAAGGAGGAGACTGCATAATTATCATGTGAACAAGTTTTCATGCATACCTGATCAAACTGGTTAGTGAGAACCAAACTGCAAAATTTTTACCGAGTGACAGAGGGCTATTACCGAGTGACATTAAGTTACTAAACATTGACTGGAACATAATTGATTTAATGATTAGAGGATTGAATGATCTTAACATTGATTTGTACATCTACAATTGAAGTTGTATTAAGGTAGATCACCTACTATTACATTTTAACCATTGTACACAATCAAATCTCTTAACCGAGTGGACTAAGAAATTTTTTTATGTATCATTCATAGAATGAACATTGTTATCCTATCAACCCCACAGTGATTGCTGGTTGGACAATAACGGTTGGTCTAAAATCCTCTAACAAGGTCACACCTAACAGTGTATTTGTAACCTTTAACAGGGTTGGGTCTTCACCGACCTCACTTCAAAAGAGAGAATATTTTTGGGTTTTGGGTTGTCGGTCCTAGGTGGTTTTTCCCTTCATAGGGTTTCCACGTTAAATCTCTTGTGTTATGTGTTCATTGTGATGTTTGTTTGATGTCATATTTTTATGTTACATATTTTATTTGATCAGTAACTACTATATGTTTTAGACTGGTAATCGGTAAAAGCATAGACAATACACTATTTTAAGTTACCGAGTATCAGAAGCTTTTAAGTATTTGATTTTCGATTATACATTTTGTATTGGGACACTAGATAACTGATTCACCCCCCTCTTAGTTATTCTAACAAACTATTGGTGGATATATAATTGTTTGTTAATATTTTCTCACTAGAGGTTACCTCAATTCTCCATATGACCTGGGTGAGATAGGAAACTTGCCTACATAGAAGAAGTTTGCATAGGTGTATTCTCCACATCTATTTTCTTGTACTTTTATTTTTATCTCTAATGTTGGTTCTCCTATTAATTTTTCAAGACTTGCAAGATCTATGTTTTGAAAAGAGGAAATAGTTGATGCTTCCTGATTTTTGGGTACCTAATTAGAAATAGATCCTCTGAGATATGTGCAATATAGAAAGCGGTCTCTATCACTAGGCATGGTGATTTCAACTGCATCATGAGGAAATTTTAGACACTAATGATAATTAGATGGTACAACCTACATAGAATGGATTCATGGTCTCCCTAGGAGTATGTTATAAACTAGATCTAGATCTAGTACTTGGAATGTAGTGTCTTGTGTTGTTGGAACCAATCTAATTAGGAGACTTATGACTCCCTTAGAAGGATGTTATACACCATTATAGGCTCCTATTATGATATTTTTAGTGATATCTACACAACTCTAAGAGTATTCCAATGATTGTGTCAATTTTAGCGTACAAATATTTAGTCTCGCTCCTCCATCTATCAAGACTTGCATGATTTTGTGGAGTTGAATGAAAACTTCTAGATGCAAAGGATCATTGTGGGATGGATTATGTATTGGAACATATTTTTTAGTGAAGGCAATATGATGAGGGGTGGCTATATATCTTACCATGGCTTGAAACTCATCAAATTCTAGGTCTTTTGGTACAAATGATTGTTGTAGGGATGTGTCTAAGACTACCTTGTGGTTACGTAAAATGAAGAGCAATTCAATGATGGAGATTTGTGCTCGAGTATTCTTTAGATGGTCTAGTAGATTATTTTAACCTAATGATGGATTGGACGACTTACTTGGTATAACAATTTTTGACGCGACTCTTTGTAATATGATTTTGGTGTGACAGGTGGCAATAACACAATTGGTATCTGGATCTTAGATGGTGATAGATTTTATGGTCAAATTTGGGTGTTCTTTGGTGTAGGTGAGGTTTTTCTGATTAAGCATTCTTGAGGTAGAGGCCTCACCTTTTTCATGATTCATCAATGGGTTTTGGAACACCTTGTGATCTTGGTTGGTGGTGCTAGAATTAGTAACTACTTTGATCTCACCATGGTCAATGATACCTTGTAAAATGTGTTTCAATTGTATAAAAATGACTTTTTGTGTCTATTAGTTCTATAATAGTTACAATAATCATTTTCATCCCACCATGTTGGTTTAAAAGGACCTTCGTAATGTTTTATTTTGGGTAAAGTGACTAAATGTGACTGTTTCAATTTCTTTAGGATAGTCTCAAAAGATTCTACAAGAGGCATAAAATCTCATTGTGGAGTGGGGTTCCTTCTTGAATAACTTTTTTGTTGGTTAAGTGTATTACTCTATTCAGGATTATACCTAGGATCAATGTTGTTAATCATGTGACCATTTTTTTCTAGGTGGGTATGTTGGAATGGAGCTACTGCTTGCACATGTAAGACTAGTGATGCCATCTTTGCATCCACAATGCTATCATTGGTTACATTCTTTTTTTGGACCAGTATTTAGATTTTTTGTAAGGTGTTGGGTTATTGGTCTCTTTCTTGATGACTCCCTTCAAGATGAGGTATCTTTCTAATTTTACCCCTTGCTCATCTATCTCTTCAAAGGACTCAATGCATTGGGAATGTAGTTCACACATTAGGTCTACCTGATATTTTTATATGAACATGTGGATATTTTCTTTGGTTGGTAAATGGAAGGATGCCATAGAGGAAATATTTCTCCAACATTGTAGGAAAGAGGCTAATCTCTCCCCATTCTTTTTCTTGGTGGTGCAAAGATCCATCAAGGTTACTTCCATGAAAATGTTATATGAATAGTAGGATATGAATTTTTCTACTAGTTCATTCCATTACTTTATCCCAGGAGGGAGTCTAGAGAACCAGTCCATGGTTATACCAATAAGACTGCATGGAAAGAGTCTCATAAGATATATTTCATCATGGGCTACCTCCATACATGTCGTAAAAAAATCCCTAATGTGATCTTGGGGATCACCCTTTTCCTTTTACCTATTGAATTTAGGTGTGAAAAAGTTGTATAGAAAAGGTGGCATAAGTAGTGTCATATCAAAGGGATAAGTACTAAGGTCTATTATGGTGTAAGACCTTTTAGGAGAACCTATTTTTGTAGGTTTATAAACTTATTCTAGATGGTTTGGAACTGTTGAGTAAGTATATCAGTGGGTGACAATGTAGCAAGCATTTCATTGGCATCAACAAATGAGATTCCACAATTTTGAGGTGATGTAGGCACATAAAGTGGTGGAACATGCTAAGGTGTTGGGGTATATTGAGATTATGGAAGTACTAAGGTGCCAAAATATTCTAAGGTACTGGAATATATTGAGGTGTTGGAATATGTTGGGGTATTATTGGTATATGATGGGATGCTTGGAATTGTTGAGTAACTGGGACTTGCTAGGGTGCTTGGAATTTCTAGGGTGTTGGGACTTGCTAAGAAATTAGGACTTGCTGGGGTTCTTGTGTTGGAAAAATGGTTAGTTCTCCCCTCAAGATTCGTTAGAAGGGACTAACCGCCTCTTATGGGTTCTATAAGTCTAGTGCTTGTACCGATCATTGACAAGTTGATATTTTGGTGCAATGGAAATCACTACTTGTAACAAGTGGTATCAAAGATTGGTAAAAAATTTTAATACCCTCAGGTAACACTAAGGGGGAGAATCACTAAAAAATGGTCACCCAAAACCATAGGCCCCTGGTCTCGAATTATTCTTCATTTTGATCAATTATCTTAAGTCCTAACCCAAGGCTCTCTAAATTCATCAAATTGACTTGATTGACATTTCATCCTAATTTTTGCACTGAACCAACAATAATTAATCAATTCCTAAATCTCAGGCATTATTGGCAATTATACCAGATTCTTACTATTTTATTTAATTAATGATTAAGAGGTTAATTAAGTAAATGGATCAAATTAAATCTCCAACTATTTATTTAATAAATATTCTAAATATTGATTAAATGAATAAGATAATTGTCAAAAAATTATAAAAGGAATTTAAATTGATTATTTCCCCAGCTTTTGATAAAAATGCATTAAACCTATTATTAAAATCTTAAAGTGCATTTTCATGTCATCAAAAGACAGTTTTTGGAAACTTTTGATCAAATCAATCTTATAAAATAGAAACAAAATAGTTAACTAAAGAATCAATCTAGTTGACTCAACAATCGTTTGAAGTTTCCAAAATTCATCTACTGAACATTCCAGTTGATTTAGAAAGTTTCTGTTGAGACTGAATCTTCGAATCAATCTTCACCTCTCATTCTTAATCAATCCTAGCCATTCATTCCTAATTCAATTCTATATAATCAAGCTTCATTCTCATCACAAAGGATCCAAGTTTTTGCTAAAGTAATGCTGTCATTTTTATTTCTAAGCATTTAAGTTACTCTTGCATTGAAATTAATAGTTTGAGTTTAATTGCATACATTTGATAGGAACATCTTATTTCATGCTTAATATGGCTTAATCATAGTTTCATTATAGATTAGTATCTCCATTATCATTGCATATTTATCACATAGGAACACTCATTTTTTGTTAATTGGATAAATTTGCATCTCATACTACATGTATGTTAAATCCTTCATTTAGATTTGTTTTCATGTCACTAGAATGCAATGAATCTGAGAGCATCCAAAACATGAATCTACTAGGAGGCAATGGATTGATTTGAACTCTTTGGAATAGTCTTGTTTTCATTTTGTTCAAAGTAGATCAAGTAATGATTCATTGAAGTGTGTTTAACTTAATCACATTCTTATCACACATATTTTGGCACCCACCGTGGGGCCAAGATTTTTCATTCTCTATCTCCACTTGATCAAATATGGCACTTCATGAATTTTGAGTCTCAATTTTTGTACTCTGACCTTTTTTTCTCATACAAGCATCCTCATAGGATAGTATGAGCCTATATTTAGACATGTATCAGATGCTATTGTTTCTCATACTAAACCTGGAGCATTCTCGTACAAGAAATCTCTAGTGTATTACATAATTTTCTCTTGTTTTGGTTAAAAAATGGTCTCTTTTCTCATATGAGCACTCATATAGACCAGTACGAGTTAGAATCCTAACTCATACCAAAACTTAGGGATACTTGTACTATTTGTAGTACATAATCATACGAGTCTGATTCACTGCTTTGAAAAGAATCAAGAATTTTATGTGATTTCTCAGTGATTTGGCAGTGAACACTCTAGATTGATAAGATGTTACTTTGATTTTCTATGTTTCTGATAGGACTAATCAATTTTCAGGACACTTTAGTAAAGACATTAATCAAAAACCCTTTTCTTGCAAGATGCATGACAAAGAGAAAAATAATTAAGACTACTGATGATTTGATGCAGGTTGCCTTGAAGCAAAAGCTAAAATGTTGTGTTTGATTTAGAATTTTTTAATAGGCATCTTAAACATAGGTTCTCTAGTGGTATCTTGTTAGTAATAGGGGAATATTCTATTGTCTTCCTAAGACAATCAGAAACCCAGTCTTACTTGATAGATGCTTACATAGGGACTTGGGGAAATGAATCTACTTCTTTTCTTTTTGCTGCTTGATGTGTCTTATTATGTATAAATCCCAAAGGGTTGTATAGATGTATCCTCTCCCCTTTCCTTCACAGATCTTGGGTGAAGAGAAATTGATACAGTTCTTTTAGAGAGGCATGCCTTGGACCAAGGTGTTCACCTTGAACACCCTAAGGGATGACCTCAAGCGGTAACAGGCCAAAGCTAGGTCTCCATCCTAACTGTTATATAAATGTGCAATTGTGATTAATAGTCCAATTGATGACATGGGCTGCATGATAACTCTCCTCCAGTACCCAAGTGGTGTGTGAAACCTTGGTTCTCAAGGTTGGGAGACCTCTAAAAGGATTTTATCATACACCTGCTAAATAGGATGTCCCAGACTAAAAACCTTGTTATAATTTTCCAAAATCCTTCTATTCACTGATGTAAGGGGTCACCCATGCCCGTGAAGACATCCCACACTTTCGCGGCTCATAGTAGAGATAGCAGTTCCTTGGGAGGTAATGACCCTTGGGATTTGAAGCTTGGTGTGCTTGAGAAGTGAGTGCACTAGTAAGGAGGAGCTCGTGCCTCCAATCTTCTAGGCTATCTACTATTAGTAGGCATGGCTAAAGTATGTTCAAGTGGGAATTCAATGGATATTGTTCTTCAACCCTGGGTTGTAGCGTGTTTAGTTCACATACATAATGGAATTTTTGCATGATGTGTCTTGTGTGAGTGATCAAAACATTTAAAGAATTTTAAAAAGAAGAAAATACTCATAAACATCTTACAAAAACATTCCTAAAGATTGGTCACAAAAATTTCCTACAGACATTCAAACACCTTTGCACCCATTTTTTACAAACTGTTTCAAGTTTTAAGAGTTCTTAAAATATTTGCAATCATAGAATAAAATTTGTGCTTGTTTATTTTAGAATTCATACTTGCATATTCCAAGTTTGCATTATAGTCTTCATCCTTGCTGCATTATAGTCTTCATCCTTTCTGCACTATAGTCTTCATCTTTGCTGCATTATAGTCTTCATTCTTGCATTCCTTAGTTGCATTATATCCATTCATTCTTACATATCTTTAGATTTCATTATAGTATTCAGCCTTGCACATCTAAGCTTGCATAATAGAGTACATAATAGTCCTTGCATGAGCATTCATTTTTCATATTAGTCTACATTCTAGTCTTCATTTACAAACCTCCATCATAGCATATTGCATCATCCTTAGTGTTCATTTAGATCCCTTGAAATTTTTATGTAGAAATCTGAAAAAGATGTCAATATTAGAGGTTTCCCCTTTGTTTTGATTACGTAAAAATAGGTTTTGAAAGGACTTGAAACCTTGTACAATAGGAGAATAGAATAGGCATTTAAGCACTAGCAGAACAAGTGCAACAACACCAAAAAACATCACACAAACTAGTCTTTAAACAAAAAGAATAGCCAAAAGACAAAGGATAGCAAAAGGAAAGCAAGATAGCAAGATGCTGTCTAAACACATTTCATCAATTTTGCTACCTAATCAGCAAGAATCTGCATGTTTACAGTAGACAACTTTAGATCATCCATGTCATTCTTATTTCCATCCTCCATCTTCTTGAACCTAGACCTCGTACGCCTGCTAGGGCCCTAATCATCTTTAGTGTCTTTAGTATCTGTAACCTCATGGTTTCCTTTCCCATTGTCAAGCTTGTCCACTAGGATCTTCACATGCTCATTTGATGCTTTTAGGATAGCATAGCTCTGCTCAATAATATTCCCCATGGTCTTCTCTAGCTTGTCAATTCTCTTTTCCATAATTTCAATTTTCCTTGTCATACCATTACTGTTTTCCAATTTGACCTCCATGGCAGTAATTTTGTAATTGAAAACAGCAACACCCTCAACCCTGGCGATAGTATCAATGAGCTCATCAATTGTCTGGCCCATCATTTTCTCCTGTAGGTGCATCCTTTTAATAACCTCTATCTCTTTTTGCAACTGGTGAATATGGGTCTTCATCGCAGTGATGTCATTCTTCATAATACTGAGGGTAGTCAGAAAAGCCAAACATCCCAGATTTTCAAAATCTATATTCCCTCCCTTCGTATTCTTAGAACCCTTATTCCCTTCCTCCATTTTCTCCTTAGAGCTCTCCACATTCTCCTTCTCCATGTTAACCTTATCCTTCTCATACCCATCTTTCCCAATGTTATTCACAGCCTGAGCGACCTCATGCAAGATATTCTCCTCCATCCACACATTTTTTTCAGTTTCCACACTCTCCTCCACAGTAGGGTTGGTGTCCACATGGTCATCCTGATTACTCTTTTCTTGAGAAGAAGATCCCTCATCAGACAATAAAACAACCCTTTTCGCAATTTTCTTCTTCTCTTTTTTGGCTCTGGTATGTTTGTCGATGGGCTCCATTATTTTTTTCCCCTATTTCTTAGAACTTTCCTCCCTACTCGCATGATCCTCAACATCTATATCTATGGTCAACTCCTCCACCTTCCTTTTCTTTTTATTTTTCTTTGGGCTAGACTCCAGAAACTCCTCAGAGTCCCCCTCTTCCTCTTTTGTGTCCTCCATAAATAGCTCCTCAAAATCCTTCCCATCCGTGTCATAATCTTCAAGGGTTTTTCTATTAAGCCAGGGTCTTTCTACCTTCTTTTATTTCAACACCTTAAATATGAGGACCATGAGCCCTTCATGGTAGGCATGATCACGCTCCGGGTCCCTTTTCCAGTGGAGGATAGAGGCATTCAAAGAACTTAGCAAGTAAAAAGGAAAGTTTATTTTTACCCCATGCCTAAAGTGGTTCAGAAGGATAAGATGATGATTGTATATTTTAGTATAATGACCATCCAGGGTAATATAGCCTATAATAACAAATAAAACAAGGTGCCAAGGCCTAGAAATACACTTAGGATCAAAGTATGATTTATCCACCTTAACCATTCGATTCCTCTCCTATTCCGTGGGTGAAAATGCCTCCAAAGCTTTGTCTAAAATCTTCCTATCCCTATAGAAGTTGATGCTCTTAGTCATCAAGCCAGTTGCTTTAGCAATCACTTCCTCAATCACCTCCATATTTTGCGTACCAACCAAAACACTTCCCTTATTCCAATTTTTGATGAAATTTTTGGTCACCGCAACTTTCCCTCCATGCAGTCTCTCCATATAAGCCACTAGATCCCCATCCTCGACAATCTTCCATATCTCCTTGTTCTATTTCCAATCACTACAGCTCACCAGCTCGTACCTCCTCTTCTTGCCTCCCATATCAATGTAAGAGAATAGAGAACCCTTCTCCAAATAATTCCCAACACTCTACAAGTTAGCCTTTGGATTGTAATAAAACCTATTGATGTTCTGTAGAACCCACAAATCATGCCAAAGGATCCCAATAATTATCTCAAAATCAACCCACTGTCCTTCATGATCGTCACACAGATTACTACACTCAATACTCATTAATAAACCCTTCATTCAAAATGTGTTTCTTACTCATCATCCGCTCCTTATTAATTAATGATGACCCTTCACAAGGGAGATCAAAACCATCATTCCGCTTAATTTCCACCTGGCTTTTACAAGCCACATTCGTTGCCTAGTCAGCCACCGAGTTGGCCTCCCTAAAAATGTGGGTAGTCATGCACATTTCAAAGGACTCAATAATGTTTTTAGCCTTTCTAATAACATTGTAAATGGTCCATGAGGGGGTCATGGTATTTTTCAAGCAATTAACAATATTTAGGGAATCCCCTTCAATCCATATTTTGGTATAACCCTTCCTTTTGGCTAACAGTGCCCCATGAAGAGCCGCATTAGCCTCTACCACCTGATTGGTATTAAAACCTATAGGAATGGGCATAGCCCCTTTGCAATTCTCATACTCATCTGTGATAACCATACCATAGCCAGCAGTTCCAAGGTTGCCTTTAGAGGCACCATCAAAATTGACTTTAACCCAACCATTAGGGGGGCAGTCCCATCTAGCCTCTCTTCTCAGATTTATTTTGGTATCTTGAGCCTTCCTTCCTTCAAACTTCCAATTCTTATAGACATTTTCCTCCCAATCATCCTTCAGGTCTTGATAAATCTTAATCAACCCCAAATTCTCCAATAGAGCTCTCTTGATCTTGTGGAAAATACTATCCCAATTGGACTCCTTGTTCCTAAAAATCCTATCATTCCTTTCTTTCCAAACCCCCCAGCACAAGAAGGGAAGGATGAAATTCCAAAAATATATTAGGAACTTATTGTTAGTCAGTGGCTTCCAAAAAGTAAACAACTCCTGAACGTCTTGAGGGAACACCCACTCTAGATTCATCATATCAAAGAATTTTTCCCATATTTGCCTAGCAAAAGAGCAGTGGATGGTCATATGATTGATATTCTCCTCATCTTTTTTGCAAAGACAGCATCTATTAGTAAGAAAAAGGCCTCTTTTCCTGAGATTGTCAATTGTAAGAACTTTATCCTGCAATAAGATCCAAAAGAAAACATTAATTTTAGGAGTTAATTCCTTGAACCAAGCTTTAGACCAACATGGTTCAGGACTATCTTCAAAGTTATGCATGTATAGAGAGGAGACCAAGAATAGGCCATTAGCATTATGTCTCCAAATTAGGGTATCCTCATCATCAATAATAACCATAGCATTCAAAAGGTTATTCAAACTCCTAAGAGAAGGATCAATCCTAGCCAGATCAGTCCAATTGTTTCCTTCCCAATAGTCCTCCACATGTATCCCCAAAATCTATTTGCAAAGGATAAGAAATCCATTCCAAATAGGTACCTCCTTAAGGGGTTTATCAAGCAGCCATGTGTCATCCCAAAAGAGAATTTTCTTGCCATTACCAACCTTCCATTTGACTCCCTTCTTTATCATATCTTTTCTTCCTAAAGCATTGCCCCAAATAAATGATCCACCTTGTATAGAATCAGAGTTTAAGAAATTATTGAAATCATAGTTGTCCCTATTATATTTGTTGTGCCATATAGTGCTCCATTCTCCAGAGTTCTTGAACATTCTCCAAAGGACTTTAGCCATAATAAATTCATTTATACTTCTAATAGTGTGAAGACCAAGACCCCCTTTCCTTGTCAGTTTGCAAACCTTCTCCCAAGCAATAAGAGCCATTCTTTTCTTTTTCTTGACTCCGGACCAAAGAAAGTTCTTTTGGATTTTCTCTATGCTTTCAGCAAACTTATTAGGTATTTTGAAAAGGCTCAAGGCATAGAGAGGAATACTTTGAGGGGTAGCTTTGAGAACAACAATCTTACCAGCCTGGCTTAGAAGAGCACCCTTCCAACCAGCAAGACTTTTGCGAAATTTATCAATAATATCCCACCAAAAAAAGTGCAGAGGAGTAAGGCATAGAGGTAAGCCAAGATAGGATCCTGGGAGACAATCCACCTCACAACCCAAAATTCTTTGTAATATTTCTTATCTTTTTTTAGGCACATTAATGAAGAATAAAGAGCTCTTATTCCAATTAATGCTATGGCCCGTAGCTCTAGCATAGTTGTCAAGGGCCTTTTTAATGGTTTTTCCATTTTTAATAGAAGCTTCACCCATTATTATGGAATCATCCACAAACTATTGATGCTTACAAATTAGGTCCTTGGAAGAAGGTCTCAAACCCCTGAATTCACCTTTGTTAACCAATCTACCAATATGTCTTCCCAAACATTCCACCAAGATAACAAAAACAATAGGAGATAGGGGGTCCCCCTGCCTAAGACCTCTAGAAGATTTGAAGAAGGGAGTAGGAGAGCCATTCACAAGAATAGAGAAGGTGGTAGAGGAGACCAAACAGTGGATCAGATCCCTACTTCTTTTGTTGAAACCAAAAGCCTCTAGAGTAGCCATCAAAAAGTCCCAGTAAACCCTGTCATAAGCTTTGGATAGGTTAAGTTTTAGTAAAAAACCTTCCTTCTTAGACATGGCTAGAGAGTGTATATTTTCATGGACCGAGATGATAGAATCTAGGATCTTCCTTCTAGGGACAAACCCATTCTATTGTCTAGAGATAAAAGAAGGAAGAAAAGAGAGAATTCTGGAAGTTAGGACTTTAGAAATTATCTTATACACCAAATTGCATAAACTGGTAGGTCTGAACTGGTCCAAGCTATCAGCCCTAGTTTTCTTTGGGATTAAAGCAATAAAGGTGCCATTCAGTTCCTTGAGGATTCTTCTTGCCCCAAAAAATTCCTTAACAACATTTGTAACATCATTTTTCAGAATCCTCCAATAATTTTGAAAGAAGAAAAGAGGATAACCATCTGGACCAGGGGCCTTATCTCCTTCAAAGGAAAACATAGCCTTTTGAATCTCATCCATAGAAGGTATAGCAATAATAGCTCTGTTGTGATCAGCATTCAAAATACTGGGAATACCATCCAACAACTCTTCTTGGCACTCCATATCCAGGTTCTCAGCTTTCTTTAGTTGCTCTCCAAAGAAGTTATTGGCCTCACTTCTAAAATCCTCCTCCTTCTCACTAATGGTACCATTGACCTTCAATCTAGATATTTTGTTGCCCATTCTATGTTTCATTGTGGTCATGAAGAAGTATTTAGAATTCCTATCCCCTTCCTTTAAGAAAATATTTCTAGACCTTTGCCTCCAAAAGCATTCTTCTTTAGAGATGATATCATGATATTCAATAAGTTTAGTATCTTCCTCATTTTTTGTATGAAGACTATACCCATTTTCCTGAATGTTGTCCTAGATCTCCTTTAGTTCTTCAACAATTTTCCTTTTGTTGTTAAAAATATTTCCAAAAGTTTCTTTATTCCATTTCTTTATGTTGTCCTTCACATTTTTCATTTTCTTAGCAACTTTGAACATTGTCGTTCCTTCAATCCTAATACTCCACCACTCCTCAATCAATTTTTCTAGGTTAGGGTGGATAGTCCACATTTTCTCAAAGTGAAAAGGAAAGTTCCTTTTTAGGCCATTAAAATCAGCTCTAATGGTTATCGGGTAGTGGTCAGAACCAGCTCTAATATAAGTAGATAAGGAGAAAGAATAATGATTGAACCAGTTGCTACTAACAAGAGCTTTGTCAAGTCTGACTTGAATAAGCTCATTTCCCTCTCTCCTGTTGGTCCAAGTATAGTTAATTCTCTACAAATCTAAGTCATGTAACTCTTGACTATCAATAAACTCCATAAGATCAGTTATGCTGTCCAAATTGGGTTGGCCACCCCCAAATTTCTCATTCTCCTTTAAAGGATTATTGAAGTCCCCCATAATGATCCAACCCTCATTAACAAAATCTCTCCTAAAACTAGAAACTTCTCTCCAGAAATATTTCCTCCCCCACCTGGTATTCGGAGCATAAATATTAGTCAAAACCCAAGAGGTGCCATCTTTAATGTGCCAGAATCTAATGTTAGTCACATTAATACCAAAAGATAAAACTTCCCATTTAATGAAATTACAGTTCCAGCTAGTCACAATACCCCTAGAGGCCCCTTCCGCATCACTTCCATGGGATAGACCATTACTAAAAAATTGGATTTTCTCAACTTTATCCTTAGACATCTTAGTCTCCTGTAAAAGAACAATATCAGGCTTATTGTCTTTAATCATGTTTTTGACCATGGCTTGCTTATGAGGATTATTTAATCCTCTCACATCCCAAGAGATAAACTTCATTGTTTAAGGAATGGGCCACAATCTAGGATGGTTTTTTGGCTGCCATCCGCTAAGCTCTTGCTGGTCTCAAAAGCTCACTTTTTTTGGTTCGAGGGTCTTCCTAGGGAAACATGGGGAGCCCCCACATCTCTAGTCTTAGTGCTTCTAGTGCTTCTGAGGGTTGAGGAACCATGCTTCATCTGCCCCCCATCTTTAAATTTCTTAACATTTTTAATTGTCTTTTTCTTCTCCACTTTGGACCATCCTTCTTCATTTGATTCTTCAGATCCGAAAAGGGCTTCTGCTATATCCACCTCATCACCCCACTTAGTAGATTTAGATGGGCATGGTGATTGCTTTTCAAGACCCCCTAGAGTATCAGAGATCTTCTGAATCTTATCCTCTGAGCATCCCAGAATCGGACAGACTTGGGCATCTTGCTAGATTACCATACTCTGAGAGGGTAGCGAGAAGCCATAACCTCCTAAAATATCTTGTTTGAATAGGAAAGCATCAAAGTTATCATTACCCTCTTTTTCCCCCAAAGGCCTACTCTGGATATCTTCAACAAAGGATTCATCAGAGCTTTTAGTAATGAATTCCTTTAAAACTTCGGTACTACCCCCTAATTTCTATTCAGTATCTAAGTGAGAAGTGTCACATCCTTCAACAGGCATATCCTTCCCATCCATCTTTCCATCCTTCTTCCCATTAATACTACCCCCAATAGAGTTCATTTCAGCCACAACCTTCTTTACCCATATCTTTTTCATTTTTTTCTTTTGGGGTAATTGCTTTGGGCATTGTTTCGCCCAGTGGCCTATTTTATTGCAATGAAAACAAGAAAAGGGGGTTGGTTCATACTTTATCTTCTGGATCCATGATCCAAGTTTAGATTCAAGAGTGATAGATTCCAACATATCCACTCCCTGCTACACCCCAACACAAATCCTAGCATATGTAAGGTGCCTTCTAGAGACTGTGATAGGATCCATAGAAAGGAGTTCCCCAAAGACATTTGCAATGCCCTTAAAGATGTCTTCCATCTAGAACTCAAGAGGCAAGCCCAGAAGAGTCACCTAGACTGGCACCTACACATTAAGATTTTCTTGCATATTCAGATTAGGACACCATTTATGCAAAATCATAGAATGCTTTCCTATCATCCAAGGTCCATTACATATAATAAACCTTAAATCCTCCTCACATGAGAAGGAAAAAGCTAGGCATCCTTTGGGAAGAGCAACCACCTCCACTTGGCCTTTCAAAACCCATTTCTTTTTAACAAAAGCCCTAACCACCTTGATATTAGGGTGAGATCCTAGGAATCTCCCCATAAGAGAGTTAGCCATTTGAGATATATTAACATCTATTATTTGATCTAGAATGGATATAGAAAAAGTTCCTGCCACAGTCTTGGATAATATTTTCACAAGTGGGAGAGAGGACTTACCCGTAGGTTTTACGCCAAAAAGGCCTGACCAACTTTTGCCAGAAACATCAGATTTCATCCTATTCTAATCACATGGCCCCTTCATGGGTTCCCCCTCTCGGGTCCCCTATCCCAAGTTTGACATCAGGAATCTTACCTTGAGTTTCATTTGCATCTATGTCCTCCAATTGACCATCACCCCCTGAGGGACCAGCATCAGATCCACCATTCCCCTTGCTAAACATGTTTGAAATTTGAATTCCTCCTTTCCCACTCCCTGTTCCGCCCTAAAATGAGTAAAAGATCTTGATTTTGGATGGTCTTGTTATCAGTCTTTTTGACTTTATCATTTATCTTTAAATCAAAATCTACCTATGTTTTGGAAGAGTTTGATTTTGTCTTTTGATTATCTTTGATCTTTTGTAATCTTTTTCCAAAGTCAAGATCTGAATACTCATCCTCTTGGGGTTGTCCTCTCAAGTTGCATCTTCTAAGGTTCTTTCAAAAAAATTCACGTATCCAAAATCAACCAAAAACAAATTACATTCTTATAAATCAGATTTCAGTAAGCCCTAGTTTGCATTCATTGCATATTCTTTAAGCTTTCTGTCACTCTTCATTCAAAATCAAATTGCACGAACCTTAGTTGCATTCCATTTAGATGCATAGTTGTCATAACTTTCAAGCCTCCAAAAATCAGATTGCATATAACTCTTAAGTTACATATCATTTCATATTTGGCATGTTGTTTTGATAAATCTGATAATCCAAAAACATAGACTGCATTTTGTTCCAAATATTTAAAGCCTTAAAAATCTAAAACTTCCAAAATCATACATTGAGAGTTACATACACATTGTTGTCCTTAAAAATCAGAGAATTATTTTGCAAAACCAGTCCAACACTTCATCATGGATTTGCAAATTGCACCTTGAATTTTGATACATAGTCTTCCTATCATTCTTGGTTACACAAAGCGACATCACATTGAGTTCAAATCTTGTCACAAACCTATCCTAAAACCTGATTTCATCATCATACTTTCAGATTATCTTCTCTTGATTTGTGTGTGCAAAGATACATAGGTTTCTTAATCTTGACTTGGATCTAAGTCACTTGCAATACCCTCTCAAAGTAAATGCTATCCCACCTTCATCTTGCTTAGGACTTGTTCAAAACTTGATTGTTCTCACTTACCTACATTTTTTCAATAACCAAGATATGCCAGTTCAGACTAGGAACTCTTCTCGACATCTTTCAGAAGGGAATCCTTTCACATTTTAAACCAATCCTCTTTTTTGAGACAATCTTGGAACCTCTGAACAATTTGAATATCATCAAACAAAACCCTCTGATCACAAAATGTATGGACAAGGAAAGCACCATGAAGACTATCATCTTAACAACCATGATGTCAGTGCTCACAATGTAGATCATGATGACCTGACGAGGCAAGAATTTCCTGGTGTAAGGTAGACAAGGAGCTCAATTGTCTTCCCAATATAGAGCAGAGGACATCATTTCCAAAGAGGAGGAAACTCCTCTAACACTTATCTCCAAGCAAATGCAAGCACTACAACTTGAACTACAAACAATGAAAAAGAGTCAAGAGAAACCCACTTCTAAATACTCTATTGACTCTATTTTCCCATTCCCATTTGACAAAAACTTGTACTTACCCCCATTCTCATGAGGGGTAGAAATTATGAAATTTGACAAGTATGTTAGGAATTCTGATCCTCAAGACCATATCTGAGAATTCTATACATAATGCATGGAATTTATGCATGAAACGACATATCTAATGCGCTTATTTCCTCAAATCTTGGGAGGACAAGAAATAAAGTGGTTTTCAAAGTTACCCATAGGCATAAATACTTTCGATGAACTAGTTGAAAAATTCCTTCAACATTACTCGTATAATATCCAACATCATGTTACAATGACTGATCTTTGCAATACCAAATAGAAAATAGGAGAATCTTTCTTGACATTCCTCTAGTGATGGAGGAGTATCTTTTCATGTTATCCATGTCTCATTCCTGAGACTGAGAAAATGGATATCTTTATCAGTGTACTGATCCCAGAGTTAAAATTCCCCATTCAACTTCAAGATCTTGACACTTTTGAAAAATTGGTGAAAAATACACTTAGGATAGAAGATGTACTTGTAAAGAAAGGGGAGATTACCCTCTACAAATAAAATAAGTTCAATTCTAATTCCAAAGATAAGAGAAAATATTGGAATAAAAAAAAGAACATGGTGAATGATGGGGTGGTAGATCAAATTGTTCCTCCCCCTAAACCAGCAGTGTTTAATCTTACAAGTGGCTCAAAAGCCCTTAAAGCTGCTAAGAACACCACAAAAGCCCCATCCAAGGACACAAGTGCACTCATCAAAGACAAACCATGGGCTAAACCCAAGCACAGCTTCACACCTCTTGGGGAATTATATGGGTCGGCACTTAAGACTCTACTCACAAATCAACTCATTACTCTACTAGACAATTCTAGGCCCTATGAGTTGGAAGTGAAACCTAAATGGTGGAATGACAACAATTATTGTGACTATCATAGGAATAAAGGGCATAAAATTGAAAGTTGCATAAGACTTAAGCATGAGATTCAAGATCTCATTAACAATGAGGTGATCATAGTAGATAATGATAATACCAATATTGATCACAAAGCATTTAAAGACCCTTTACCAAAATATGAAAAGGGGGAAAGCTCTAAGCCAAGAGAAGGTGCTTGAATTAATCACACATATGACACCAATGATAGTAATATCATCAATATACTTGAAGCATCCTCTCTTGAACGTTGTAATGTCATCATTATATCTAAGCGAGCAAAAGAGTTTGAAGTTGCCAATGTAGTGACTCGTGCACAGGCCAAAGTCACTTTGGGAGGAACAAAAACCTCCAACATGACAAATCAATCATAAAAACCCTCTTCATTAGGAAAACAACTAGCAATAACCATTCCTAAGTCTTTTAATTCTAAATAGCTAGTTCCACCCCATGTTGCTGAATACATCATTGTTGATCACCTGAAAAGGACTACTGCTCAAATATCAATCTTTGAATTTCTTAAGATCTCCCCTACTCATAAAGAGATCTTAGATCAAGCCCTATCAAACACTAATGTCCCTAAGGACTTAGATGTAGATCGGTTCCAGTCTATGGTAGGTCATCTGACCTCACCCCACTATCTGTCATTTTCAAAAGAGGATGATAATTCTTTAAGTCACCTGCACAACCATCCTCTACACATTGAATTCATGATCCAAAAGCATCGAGTCAAACGTTTGTTGATAGATGGAGGCATAGAGTTAAATATCTATACATATAAACTCATTGAATATTTAGGCTTATCTGAGTCTTCTACTCATCCTAAAAAGAAGATCACAATCAAAGCCTATGATGAACATGAGAGATCTTCTAAAGGTCTCATGTTATCTATCAAGTTCTTGATCAGAGTGGGCCCAGTAGAAAGAGATATTATCTATCAAGTTCTTGATCTTCCACTAGCATACAACATACTACTAGGCCACCCTTGGATCCATGAAATGCAAGTTGTACCATCAACCTTCCATCAATGTATAAAGTTTCCCTTCAATGGTATGGAATTCACTGTGCCTGCAAATACCATGTATGTCTACAATACTCTAAAATAGGCAACTGACACACTCATCCCTCACAATAGCAAGGCATCTACTTTTGAATATGGAAAAGCTATGATGATAGACATGGAAAAGAAGTTGAGAATCTGAGATACAGGAATGGGGGATATCAGATTGAACTCGTCTTGTCTATGACATCTTTACCACACTCTCCTAGGTCATATGGTAGACCTTCAAAAGATAAGAGACCTACAAATAAAAAACCACAAGTCATTTATGATGGTGCTTTTGTATAAGCTTCTATCCCTTTGGAGGACAATAATGAGGAAAAGACCATCTTGGCATGGCTCTACAAAGAACCTGATGATACTGAATTCAAACATTGTGAAATATCCCAAGAAAAATACACTAGGGGATATGATCTAGCTAAACATATGGGCTATAAGGGGAAGGGACCCCTAGGATTAAATAACGAAGGGTTGGTCGAACCACTTCATGTAGAATTTTACAATCCTAGGGATAAGACTGGTGTTGGTTTTAGAGAAGCTATATTTCACCCAGCCATTGATAGAGATGGTCCCATTTTTTATTCTGATGGTGATGATGAACCTAAAATTGATTCCTTACCCTTTGAGAGACTGTTTCACATCATCATAGAAGATTCTACTTACTAAGATGAACCACAACTCTTAAAATGGTGGAGAGACCTAAATGAATTCAATTACCCAACATAAGATATTATCCAGGAAGAAATCAATCACAAAACCTCTGAAAGGCATCCTAATTGGGGGCAGTTATTCACCATCTCCCATGTGTTAGATCTCCCTCATTTCATGGATCCTAATGACCTATATGCACCACTAGAAGAAGAGTCACATTAAGGAGTCCACACTCAAGAGGAGGATGCAGAATCTCCTATAACTATTGCACAACATCTAGCTCAATCTATGGATAGCCAGACTAACTCACATAATTATGAATGGGACATACTCTCTGATGAAACAGTGGATATTGAAATCGATGTGATACATGCATATGTCACTATTCAAAACATGGAAATAGGGGAAAGTTCAAGTTCTCATGAGCACATGGTTGAGGAAGATCTCTCTCATCCTTCAGTGGAGATTATTCCCATAACACCTAGATTACCCACTCAGAATAACCATATCAATATGGTTGTTGTTGCACATCATAGATATATTAGGCCTCATCCCACAATAGCCACATGGAATCTGAATGGAGGTTTAAACACAAGAAGTGCAACAAATCAGAATTCACCATAGGAAGGTGATATCTCACACCCCATACTACAGTTGATCCAAGAATTCTTTGATTTAACAATCCAAACTCCAGATCCCATAGCAGAGATCACTAGATAGTTTTCTAACCTCACAATCTGAGATTCATATGAGGCAAGTAGTAATCTTTCAATAGAGTCTTCCACTGATAGAAGACCAGGAGGCACAAACAATAGAGCACTCCTGGGAAGATCTAGGATTGAATTGGTTCTAGTTAGAACATGGCTTCAACAAGAAGGTGTCATAGATACTAGAACAAGGCGCAAGAGAGGTCCAAATCCTAGGGTTAGATCAAACAAATTAGATTCTCATATGGTTAGCACAGATTCCACTAACAATGATGACACTCCTTTCATTTTGAACACTCTATTTCAAGATGATGTAATAGACCTCAACTTGCTGATTGCAAGCTATGATGAACATACTATGAATGCCCTTGAACCAGTTGACAATCTACCCCTCATACATCCTAATCTTATAGACTGGACGCAACAACATGACCCGATTGACCTCCCCACCTTCTCCAATGACTTTTCCTTGGCTTGCCATCTTAACGCTATTGAACCCATAACTTCTTCCACCAGTGAATCTTAGGTGAATATGATTGAAATAGATATCAAGTATCTTAGTCATAAAATCAAAAGAAACAAAAGTTCTGAGGGTGAAAACCACATTGTGGCGGTCTCAAAACATAAAATAGTAAAAATAAAAGATGTATCTGACAGTGAAAACCTCCTTGAGGTGCCAAATGATGGGGTACTTGATATCTTTCCTAGTCACTTCCAAGAATGGCCATCCATACTTATAGAACTGACACAAACAATCAACATTGGAATAGAGAAAAATCCACAAGTAATCCACCTTGCACAGTCATTGATAGCTAAAGAACTTGTGACATTCATTCAATTCCTCAAAGATAAAAAGATTAATTTTGCATGGACTTATTCAGATGTGCCAAGATTGGATCCAGATCTAATAATGCATCAGTTTTCCATTGCGTTGGGAGTCAAACTAGTCAAATAGAAATTGCGTAAGATGCATCCACATGTAGCTCTCTTATTCAAAGCTGAATTAGAGAAATTACTTAAAGCCAGATTTATCAGAGCAATAACATATGCTGAATAGATTTAAAATATTGTACCAATAAGTAAATCAGATAAATCCATCAAATTATGCACTAATTTTAGGGACCTCAATCGAGCATGCCCAAAGGTTGATTTCCCACTACCTAACATTGACATGATTGTAGACATGATGGTCGGGTACAAGATGTATTCCTTAATGGATGGTTTTTCTAGATACAATCAGATCAAAATTGCTCCAAAAGACCAGGAAAAGACAACTTTCACATGTGCTTGGGGAACATTTTGTTGGAACATCATGTCGTTCGGTCTAAAGAATGTTGGCGCAACTTATCAAATGGTAGTAACCACCATCTTTCATGATATGATTCACAAGAACATGGAAGATTATGCAGATGATACTATTGTCAAAACTAAAAAGAGATCTACACATCTACAAGACCTGGGACAAATTCTAGACAGAATAGAACAATTCAGGTTGAGATTGAACCCTAAAAAGTGTGCGTTTGGAGTAACTTCTTGTAAAATCTTGGGACATATTGTTTCAGCCAAATGAATCGAGGTGGATCCAACTAAGGTACAAGCTATTATGGAAATGCCACCACCTAAAAATATCATCCAAATGAGGACCTTGCAGGGATGGATTCAATCTATCAGACGGTTCATATCCCAACTAGCAGATAAAGCACAACCGTTTACTAAGCCACTTCGCAAGGGAGTACCATATCAATGGGATGAAGCTTGTGCTCAATACTTCAAGAAAATTAAATAATATCTAACAAACCCACCAGTCCTAATGTCTCCAATCCAGGTTAAGCCCCTTATCCTATATATTTCGGCTACTGATACATCACTAGGGGCACTACTTGCTCAACAAGATGAACATAAAAAGGAGTGTGCCATCTACTATATTATTCATACTTTGGTCTCTTATGGGATGAATTATTCTATGATCGATAAATCTTGTTTGGCCCTGGTATTTGCATTTCAAAAGCTTGGGCATTACATGTTATCACATCCTGTATAACTCATAGCAAAGATAGATCCACTCAAATATTTGCTGAGTAAAGCAAACTTGACTAGTAGGTTGGCTAAATGGGTCATGATACTAAGTGAGTTCAACATTAAGTATGTTGAATGGAAAGCCATAAAGGGATAGGCAATCGTAGATTAGTTGGTTGATGTGTCGTTACAGGGAGAACAACCCATTAATGTGGAATTTCCAGATGGATCAATCATGCACATTACTCACCATTCTTGGAAAATGTTCTTTGACGGCTCTTTCACTTAGCAAGGCATCAGCACAAGTCTTTTCTTCATCACTCCACAAAGTTACTCTATCCCTAAAATATACAGGCTTTGTTTTCCCTGTATGAATAATATCGTTGAGTATGAGGCCTTAGTAAATGGGTTGAAGCTGGCTTTGGAATGGAACATTTCTGAATTACATGTTTATGGTGACTCTCAGCTTATGGTATATCAGGTGAATGACATCTATCAAACATGGGATGAGAATCTCATACCCTATAAGCACATGGTGGATGATTTCAAAAAGTATTTCACTTTCATCACATTTCAACAGGTTCCAAGAACAAAGAAAAAATTTGTTGATGCTTTTGCTACGTTGGGTTCATTACCTCAGCAAGAAGATGATTTTCACTATGAGTTCCTAGTGGAATTACTTCATCACCCCACCTATGACTCCCCAGAATCCTAGATGATTTGTACCATTATTAGCCTAGCCTCTTCCCACTATAGCCATATATATTCCTATCTCTGTGACCAAGTCATCCCCGATAACCTCACTAAAAATGAACGTAGACACCTTATCCGAAATTCCTGACAGTATGTCATCATTGCAAATGATTTGTATAGGAGAGGTTTAGACGGAACCTTACTTAGGTTTTTAGAAAAAGAGGATTCTAGATGTGTGTTGGTTGATGTCCACGCGAGTATATGTGGATCTCATTCTAATGGTCTGACCTTGGCTCGTAAACTCTTGAGAGCTGGATTCTATTGGCCAAATATGGAAAAAAGGGGTCTTACTAGTACCATACTTTATCTAAGCTTAATTCAAAGTGTAGGGTATAGTACTCATAGCTTCTCTTTAGTACATCTAAGGTACATAATAGTTCTTACAGTGTTAAGAATAGATTTGTTCCTTTTCTTTGCAATTTCATTATGTTGTGGAGTTTGGGGAGCTGACATTTTTATCCTTATTCCATTCTCTTCATAATATGAATTAAATTCTCCTAAAGTAAACTCTCCACCTCTTTTTGATCTCAAAAATTTCATCTTCAATCATGTATCAATCTCAACCATAGCTCTAAAGATCTTGAATTTGTCTTCAAATTTTTCCTTAAAAAATGTAATCCACACCATTCTTGAATAATCATCAATGAATAGTATGAAATATTTGTCACCATAATAACTCCTAGTTCTAGTAGGACCACATAATTTGTATGCACAAAATATAACAATCCATTTGAAGAATATGTCTTTCTTTTAAAAGTAGATCTTGTTAGCTTTCCCAATTGACATTCATTGCACATAATATTATCAGGATTCAACAATCTAGGTAGATCTCTTACAACATGTGTAGCACTTATCTTCACAATGTTATCAAAGTTTACATGACAAATTCTCTTATTCCATAACTAACTATCATCAATTCTAGAAATCAAACATCTATTCTGAATTTTATTAAAATTGTTACCCTATTTTTCATCATGCAAAATAATAGACAAAAACATAGGAATAGTGAGTTTCATTTTTTGGTACTTTCATTTAACAGTGCTTTTCAAGTCACATGGATCATCATTTTGTTTTTGCATTCAAATCAGATTTTAAATTGTACTCTAAGTATTGATCACATGTTAAAATTTCAAGTTCATAATTGATCATTACATTGTGCATTCATACTAAATATAATTACAAATGTTCTCTCATATTTCAATAAAAATAGTACAAAGTGCAGAATAGAAAGAAGAGATAGGGGTATGAGTGAGTCCTCTACATTGCCTTGAAGTTGTCTGCATATCTGAAACTAGTTGTCATGTCTGGTCCTAGTCCTCCGGGTCTCTTTCTGAGTCTACATCTATCTGGTTCTAAGTCTTTAGGATTGTCCTGCATCATGGTTAAGATTTTGGTAGATCCAATTGGATCTAAGCAATGCAGAGAACATAAACATCATACAAACAATCAATTCTTTCATAGCTGCATATATTTATAATATTCAATGTAATAACAAAATGAGCATGCACATAAGGTGAAAAACAATGTTAATTGACAATAGTACAGCACTATGTTAGTGAGCACACCAGTGGTCTAATGGATGCCCAAAATTGACCACTAGGTCATGTTCACTAACATAAAGCATTAATTTTGATGTTTTAAGCTTAACAAAGAAATGCATTGATCAAAATAGACTGGTATTCTTCACAGTCGAGAATCAAAAGAGATGCAGTATACTTTTCATCATGGTGCTCGCAGATATAGTGTTTTGTTCTGATATTGTTCATGTGTTGAATGTGTAATAAAAATGAAGATTAGGAACACATCGATCTGCTTATGGGTGTCACGAGCCCATGCTCGAAACCCCATAAATAGATTTCATTACTGAAAATGAAATTTGTGCTACAAATTTTATATGCATATCTGAATCATGAATAATAAATAGAGATATCAAGTTGTTTCAGCCAAATGAGGGGATAGTCAGAGATGGTTACAACTCTATCATTTGACATTTTAAATGCATAAAATGAAATAGACTATTAGTGATAACAGTGACAGCTTGGATCATTGCAAAGTACAAATTCAACTGATATGCTCATCGATAAAGCACATTCAACAATACTGGGGTATTTTTTAGCCAGACAATATTAATAAATAGTTCAAACATATTCTAGTTATGGAATCAAGCATATATTCAATTTCAACAACCCAATGAAATCCAGGCATGCTGGTTGTGATCAGTCACAACAGGGTGAAGAAGAAAAGACATCAAACAACTTTGGCATTTAGTATGTGCAATGAGGTTTTCCAAAGTCACAGAGTACAAAGTTGAGTTTGACTCACAATCCCAGCGAGCTTTCAAGAAGCTTTAAATTTTATGCAATATAAAAAAAATAGAGCTCATCACATGTAATGTACAAATGTAGAGATGAAAACTAGATATCAAAGCTAAGAGCTTCCACACAAAGCTCAAGTTCAATAGTCAAGCAATAGTCGGCATTCAAAGTTAAGTGCAAAGTAAAAGGAGAAGAGAGACTTATCTCAGGTTGTAGCATCAAAAAAATGCCAAGTGCTAGTCACAAAGGGATTCAATGTTGAAAACACCAGTCAGAGACTCGGCTTCAAGCAATCAAGCTCTTGGTTTCAGCTATTCAAAGTGTAAATCTTTAGCATTTCAACCTGTGCCACCAATCAAACTGAGATTCAATAGAAGAGCATGAGATATTTAGTGCCAGCCATGATAAAAACTCATGTGCAAAGGCCGAGTCCATTCAAATAATGAGCTGTGATGGGCTGGAAGCTGAGAAGAAGGGTGCAACCCATGTTAGAATATGAGCTTACATCCAGTAAGAAAGATAAGATAGAGAAATGAAGCTCGAGTTCAAACTCTATGTAAAATAAGGAACCCGAGTTCAAAGTGTACAGCCAAGCACGAGTTCATAAAGCTTAGGCCAAGTTTACTGTTAAGCCAAGATTAAAGCCAAAACTCTAGTTTCATCAGTTTGAGCCCAAGTTTGATGAGATCACAGTAGCATTCACGCTTGAGCTAGTGAGTTTGTAGGTCATAGCCCGTGCTTTAAGAATAGTCACTAGCAATTGCAAGTTAGCCTGAGCCTTGAGGCTGAGTCATAGGACAAAGCTAAGATCGAGTGCCAGTTTTATCATAGGGCGGCAAGAAAAATTGTGAGCTATCTACCAGTTAAGACCAAGCTCTAGGTTCCAGCTCAAATGACAGTCAAACAATAGCTCAAGAGCAAGTAAATCAAGAAAATACAAGCTAAAACCGCAATGCTTGGGTTTGAACTTCAATTTTCTCCCAAATGCAAAGAATGCTCGAGAACCGATATAATGCCAAATTGAAATAAAATTTCAAGTCCATGACAAAGGAGATAATAAAAGCCATTAATTTGACATTGTCCATCCAGCCTCGAAAACTGCTAGTGCCACTACATATGCATTCAAGATATTTCTTATTAGTGGTAGATTGTTTAAAATGGTCATATCGACCTTTAGCATTTTTGAAATAATTTGGACTTATGGATTTATTTTCCAAGTTTATTCTATAAGGTAGTATAGTTTTTTTAAATAATTTAAATATTGGCAAAATTATTGTAAAAGGATTTCAAATCCTTATTTTAAGCCAATGTTTAAGGGGCACTTATAGTCAAGTTTTCATAGGCTTAATTATTGGCATGTTTTTGGCCAATTTTAGGGCAATTTGTGGGGTTTAGATTTTCGGATTTGAAGTTTAGGTAGGATATAAAAATTTATTTTTATGATCAATTTAGGGGTTGCAAATTTTGGAGCGAGGGTAGATAGAGAACTTATTGTTCCTACATGCTTTGTAAGCCATTTTTGTAATCATTTTCGTCAGATTTTGGAGGGAATAAAGTAGAGATTTGGATTCATATGTGTGGAGTTGTTTTGATTTTGGATCCTGTCTTCATCTTTTCTAACAAGTGCTAAATTCATTATTATCCAGAGAAGTGAGTAGATTTTCTATTCCTTCTTAAGGTAATCAATTACCTAAAAGCCATGTATGAGAAATATATGTCTGTTGACTAATCGAGCTATTTGTGGTCTAACCTTGATAGTAAGTTTTGTTAACCTATATGTTGATAAGAGATTCAAAGTGTTGAAATCTTCATTTATGAGTTAGGATTGGTGTTTTATCTTTTCTGCAAAGTTTGAAACAATTCTTAGTGTATCACCCTAATCTATTTTCAGTTAGAAGTATTCTTTTCCCTTTTCCCAACAAGTTACAGATATATTTAATAGGAACCGGCCTAGAATCTGGAGATTCCTCCTTATTCAAAGTCCACCAACAGCTCGAGGAGGTTTCCATTGTCAGGATAGAATTGTCATGTAGCCCTAATGCCTGAGTTAGGGTGACAATTCTAAACCTGAACAAAAATAAAAAACATTACCTCTTGACATGGTACCTGATGCAATCACATTTCCAAAGCTTCCTTTGATTGTACACTTTCCATCCTTGAAATCCAACATGTATCCTTTATTAACAAGTTGTCCAACCTCAAGAGATTATGTTTCAAACTGTCAACATACATGATATCATTAGTATTATTCTTACCATCAAATTTAATCAAACCTATTCCTCTAATAAAGTAAGGAGTCTTGTCACCAAATTTGACAACACCATCATCATATCTTTCCAATTTTATAAATTTGTTCTTATCTCCAGTCATATGATGCGAAAAACCACCTTCTATTACCCATTCATCTTTTATTTCAATGTGTGCATGCAAGGATTTTTATTCATTCAAGAAGGTAAGGTTATCATCTTTAATAGAAATAAATACAATCTCATCTTCACTCTTTTCAGATTCATCATTAGTCACACCATCAATAGTAGCTAGATAACATTTCTTGTGATACTTAGGCTAAAATTTTCTAGGTTTATACTTTGATACTCTCTCAAGACATCTAGAAGAAAAATGACCAATCTTATTGCAATAAAAACATTTAAAAGGTAGCTTCCCTTCATACTTACCTACACCCTTAGGTACTCTTTTTGAAATTAGGGCTTCTATCTCTTCCATCTTTCTTTCCTCTTCTTCAATTTCTTCTCATTCCTTTGTATATCTAGATCCAATCTTAGATGAACTTTCTCCAACCTCATGCTTTGGATTATCCTTAGAAATAGTAGCTTTAAATGAATATTCATACTTAGGAAGATTATCATTAAATCTATTCATCTCAAAATCTGATAACTTACCAATTAATGAATCCCTTGTTACTTTATAAATGGGATTTCCTCAATCGCAACAACTTTGTTATCACAGGTAGGAGGCAAGGATCTCAAAATGTTAGAAATAATCTCATCCTCATCCATTGTTCCACTAGAACTTATGATTCCAAAAACAAGTTTGGTAACTTCTAATTCCAAAAACAAGTTTGGTCACCTTCTGAACACGAGCTTGAATATTTTCATCTTCGCTCATCCTCAAAACTTCTAGATTTCCTTCCATGCTCTATAAATTCACTTATTTTACAAGATAATCTCCTTCATGCAATGCTTCTAATTTTATCCATATCTCATTTGTGGTCTCCAACTCCATGGCATTAGTATATTCGATTTCTAATAAGGCACTTAACAAGGATTCCTTGTCTCTCATATTATATCCAAATTCTATATTCTCATCATCAGTAACAATGACCAGATCTGTAGGAGGCTGGTAATTTTTCTTTATAAATATCCAATACTCTTCTCCAATGCATATCAAGTGTCTAATAATTTTGCACTTCCATATGGAATAGTTTTTTCCATCAAATCTTGGACTCTCCTTCTTAAAGGTTGTCATCCTAGATCACCTCAAGTAGTTAAGCTAAAAAAAGAGGATCTAGCTCTGATACCAATTGATAGAAATAAGGAATCACACACAATTGGGAGGAGTGGTGAATAATTTGTGTCAAAATTAATACTTAACAATGCTTAACTTCTTTTCTTAATGTAAATATATAATAACTACACCATAAACACAAGAACACACAACACCAAAATTTTCTATGAGGAAACCTGGTTAAGGGAAAAACCATGGTGGAGATCAAACCCACTAAATGATGTACTAGCACATTTAACCTTGTTAAACGTAAAAAAGGGAATGTGCATGCATTCAGACTCACTTCTCAAATACAACTATGGACAACAACCCTAAGATTACAATAAGGGAAACAATGCTAGATGGACTACAATCCATCGTGGATAATAATCCATTGAATAATGAATTGGTTGATAGCATCTCTAATATTTCAATATAGTTCTAATGATATATAACTCTATTATAACTTTATTTTATATTGTACTCATACCTCTTCTCATATCCACTGATATATTATTCCATCAAACATCTCTCTCTCTCTCTCTCACACACACGCACGCACGCACAAATGAATAGTATATCTTTAAATATATTTCATCAACATATTACAACAATTTTTTCCAAAGACCTAATGTTAGAATAGCTAAGAGGGGGGGTGAATCAGTTAGATCAGTGGTCCTACAGTCCCAAATCTCAAGATGTAACTATAAAATCAAATTCAACAAATTCTACAGCTCGGTAACAAAAAACTCTTAAACTATCTGTGCCTTTACCGATTATCAGTTAATTAACTCACAATAATTACTGATCAAATCAAATATGTAGTATGTAAAGTATGACAATAAAACAATCATCATAGAAACAAATAACACAATGATTTAACATGGAAACCCTATTAAGGGAAAAACCACCTGGGACCGGTAACCCAAAATCATTTTCACTCTTCTCAAGTGAGCTCGGTGAAGAGCCAACCTTGTTAAAGGTTACAAACACACTATTAGGTGTCACCTTGTTAGAGGATTTAAGACTAATAGTTATCATTCAACCAGCATTCACTATGGGGTTGATAGGATAACAATGTACATTAATTGAATGACATGGGGCATAACATAAGATGGTTAAGTCCACTTGGTTAAGAGATTTTTCTGCATCAATGGTTAAACTGAAATAGTAGTTGATCTAATTACAATAAAACTTATCTTGTAGATGCTCAGATCTATTCTAAGCCCATACAAATCCTCTGATCAATATATCAATTCACTTCCTTAAATTACTTTCACTCGGTAATAGCTCTCTGACGCTCGGTACTGTTCTATAGTTTGGTTCTCCTTCAACCAGTCTGATCAGGCATGCATGAAACTATATTCATGCAAAATCTCTACAGTCTTCTTTCTTCCGACCTATTTCAATAAAGAAACTCATATCTCTTATATAGAAAGATAAACTATTTTCATGTCAACCATCAAATTTTTCCGCTTAATCTCCTTCATAGATTTTGCCTCTTAAACCTTCCTCAGAGATTTTGTTAGTAACACATTTCAATTCCATCCTTTAGATCTTCTCTGAATTTTGTCAGTCGTGGATATTATAACAAACTTTATCCTCAATCTCGAAATCATAACAATTTCCAACTCATCAATTTCTATCGGCTAAACTTAAGCATTTAACACTTTCATCCATAGTCAGTTAACAAAGAAATGCGTTGGTGAACACAAGCTCAGTTAATATTGTCACTCGGTATACACAACACTATCTCAGTGTATACTAAAGTGCTTCATTTACTGACCACATTGACTTGTACATTTTGCTTCCTTCTCCATAATAGATTTATGCAACATAATCAAGTCAACAACATGAAGTCATAAAATCACCAATAAGTTACCCAAAGTATTCCTTATCCTCATCTGTAGTATCCATCTTTCTCTATGTAGATATCTTAGTTCTTCATCTTTTCTCTCCTCTTTATAGATGTTTGGATATTTGTAACTAACATGATAAGTACTGTCAAACTAGTTGACATCAATGACAACATAATGATTGATTTAATTATCTTACATATCATTTCAGTACTCGGTGATCTCTAATCACTGATCTTCAAGGCATTAAGGTATTCAATCAGTTGTAGTTCATCAATCTCTCCCTTTGGCATTGATGGAAACACAAGCAATATGAAATATGCCATGCACATACCAAACATGTATTCTACAACTATATAAGTAAATGTTGTATCTCGGTAAGCTCTCCCTAGCTTGATATTTTAATATGTTTAATCACTACATTACATGACAACATTACAAGTATAGAATTTCCTCTGTGGATTTGATCTTTTCAGCTCTTAGATTCCTTTTGTTCTCAGCAACAAATCTTCAAAACTCTCCCTAACTTTCTCATATTATCTCTCCCTTAGATAGATGTGATCTTGATCTGTTCATCATATTGTTTATCTCTCCCTTTGACAACAATGCCAAATAAAAACATAAAACATATAGCTTTGCAATAGCCAAGTGACTCTCTGTTGTTTGGTGCAGACTATGTATCTCAGTATATTGATATGCCAATTCTTTGTTCTGGTTCCTCAAAGCTTTCACAACCTTAGACATAATCCAAAGTGTGAGCTAGGTTGCATCAACATGAATGATCTTCTGATAAGATTAGTCTGATGCAACCTCCAGATCACATTAGTGACTAGTAGATAGGGGACAAACCTCAAGTCTAGTCCTCAAGTATTCAAAAGTTTGCTTCGGTAAAGGCTTGGTAAAAATATCAACAAGTTGCTCCTTTGATGTAATAAATTCTAGTTTGACTTGCTTTTCCTTTACTTGTTCTCTTAAGTAGTGATACTTAATAGAAATATGCTTGGTCTTTGAGTGCATTATAGGATTCTTAGAAATATTTATTGCACTAGTGTTGTCACAATATATAATCATCGGCTTAGTGGTTACCTCATTCATCCCTTCCAAAACTTGTTTGATATAAGAAATGTTTGAATAGTTTGTAGCAGTAGCAACATACTCTACTTTGGCAGTAGACTAAGAAATACAAGGTTGTTTCTTACTTGTTCAAGTAAAAAGTCTTTCACCAAATAAAAATGCTCATCTAGTTGTACTCTTTCTATCATCTACATTTCCAGCCCAATCTACGTCGGTGTAGACTCTTAGTTCAAATTTTCCTTCCTTAGGATACCATAATCCACATTCCTCTATTTTCTTCAAGTATCTCAAGATTCTTTTTACTGCAATCATGTGTGAATCCTTTGGATTAATAGAAAATCTAGCAATGATCCTACTACATGTGCAATATCCGGTCTACTATGTACTACGTACATCAGTTTACCAATCATAGATTGGTACAATGTCTAGTTTACCTCTATAGATTCATCATCTTTAGTCATTTTTTAGCCTGTGACCATCGATGTTCCAACTGGGTTAGCATCTTCCATGCCAAATGTTCTCAATACTTCCTTTATGTACTTTGATTATGTGATGAAAATTCCATCATTTTGCTAAATAACTTGCAAGCCTAGAAAGAATTTAATCTCTCAAAATATAGACATTTCAAATTCTTTTCTCATCTCATCAGCAAATGATTTACAAATATGATCTTTTCCTCCAAATATTATATCATCCACAAATATTTCAGCAATCAAAATAGTATCATCAAACTCTCCTTTCATATACAAATTGTTGTTTTCACTAGTTCTTACAAAACCAATACTTAAAATATAAGTATGCAACCATCCATACCAGGCTCTTAGTGCTTGCTTTAAACCATATAAAGCTTTATGTAGTCTACATACCATGTCTTTCTTATTTGGATCAGCAAACCCTTCTGGTTGTTCTATGTAGACCTCCTCTTCTAGTATTCCATTCAGAAAAGTAGACTTAACATCCATTTGATAGACTTCAAATTTCTTATGTGTAGCATATGCAAGTAACATCCGGACTCCTTCCAATCTAGCAACAGGTGAAAAAGTTTCACCATAATCTATGCCTTCTTCCTATGCATATCCCTTGCAAACTAGTCTAGCTTTGTTTCTTGTAACCTCTCTATTCTCATTCAGCTTATTTCTGAAAATCCATTTAGTATCGATAACATTCTTATCTTTTGGTCTAGGTACTAAAGTCCATGTCTTATTTTTCTCTATTTGTTCTATTTCTTCATTCATTGCATTTATCCATTCATCATTCTCAAATGCAACCTTAACATTCTTCAGTTCAAACTCACAAACTAAGCATGTATTCTGTCTTAACTTACTTCTTGTTAGCATTCCAGCTTGCTTGTCTCCAATGATTTGGTTCTCAGGATGATGTCTTCTAACAAATCTTGTCAGCACTTGATCTCTCCTTTGTTCTTCATTCTATTCAAGTTCATTTCTTTGCTCGGTAGCTTCTTCTTGTTCCTCAGTTTCCCTTTGTTGTTCCTTAGTGTTATTTTTGTGATGCTTGGTCAACTTAGCCTATGGCTTCGGTAGGTACTCTAGATGCTCAACATAAGTGAATCTACCATAGTCTTTCGACTCCTTATTGCTTTCCACATTTTTATCATCAAATTCATCAACTCTGACATTAGCACTTTCAATCATTTTATTAGTGACCTTATTTAGACACTTGTAAGCTTTGCTTTTAGTAGAATATCCAAGAAATATTCCCTTATCCCCTTTAGAGTCAAATTTCTCATTCCTATCATCTTTCAGAATAAAAATTTTGCTACCAAAAATTCTGAATTAACTTACACTCGGTGTGTAGCCAAACCATAACTCATAGGGTTTTTTATTTGTGTCCTTCTTCAATTGTACTCGGTTTAGAACATATATAGCTATGCTAATTGCCTCTCTCTAGTATACTTGTGCAACATTATTTTCTAACATCAGTGTCCTTGCACAATCAACAATGATCTATTTCTCCTTTCAGTAATCCCATTCTATTGCGGTGTTCTAGGAGCAGAAACCTGTCTTTTTATGCCATGCTCATTATAATAGTTAGTGAATTCATCAGAAATAAACTCACCACCTCTATCAGACCTCAAGCATTTTAGTTCTTTCCCATTTTCTTTTTCTACTTTTTCTTTGTACCACTTAAACATTTTAAATGCCTCGGATTTCTCTTTTAAAAACATGACAGTCATCAATCTAGTGTAATCATCAACAAATAGAATAAAATATCTATCTCCATAGTAGCTCCGAGTTCTCATGGGACCACATAGGTTGGTGTGAACTAACTCCAAGATTCTTTTTGTTGAATAGTCTTTACTCTTAAAACTAGATTTTGTCATTTTTCCTTTTTGACATTCATGACACATAACATGATCAGGCTTTGTTAGGCTAGGTAGACCTCTAACCTTTTTCTTTTTACTAAACTTAATCGTGTTATTGAAATTTACATGACATAACCTTTTATGTCATAACCATGCATCCTCATTTTTCATCAATAAACAATAAGTCTCAGCATTGTCAAGATAAAATAAGTTACCTTTAGATTGCCCTCCTGTTCCAACAAGCTTTCCACTTTCATCAAATATCTTTACCTTCTTGCTTTGAAAAGCTACTCGGTGACCTGAGTTGTTAAGTTGTGCCACACTTAGCAAATTTTAATTCAGTCCATTTACCCAATAAGCATTATCACATTTTATTTTATCATTTATCAATAAAGATCCTTTTCCTCTAACCATACATGGTGTATCATTACCCATTCTTACTGATCCTCCATTATAATGCTCAAGATGATCAAACTTTTCTTTATCACCAGTCATGTGATGTGTACAGCCACTATCTATGATCCAAGTATCATTTTTACTAACTTTAGAAATGAGTGTTGTCTCTACATACCTTTCTTCTTCCTCAGAATCATCCTTCATCGCAACAAATACTACTTCAACATCATCATCTGTGTCGGTATCAGTATCATTCTCTTCAACAATGTAACATACCTTTTTGCCCTTATCTCTGTGATCTTGGTTGTCCCTGTTGTAGTGTCGGTAACTTCTATTGTTTCTCCTTCCATAGCTTCCTTCACCAGATCGATCTTTGTTTCTATCTTCATCTTTCTTGTTCGGGCATCTGGCAACAATATGGCCAACTTCTTTACAGTTAAAACCTGCTAAAGGTAATTTACCCTTATATCTACCTTTACCTTTAGGTAATCTCTGGGCCATAAGAGCTTCAAGTTCATCAAGCTCATCATTAGTATTGCTATCACTGTCATTCTTTATATCATTTCTACTGCTAGACTTACCAATCTTCAAAGAAGACATGAAAGTAGACTCAACAGATGGTACAACACTATTATCAAAATTGTTTAACTCAAAAGTTGTTATCTTACCAATTAGACTATCAAGAGTAAGATTATTGCCAGGTGCAAACCTCATTTCATGTATTGCAGATATTCTGATTGCATAAGCAGGCAACAAGGTTCTTAGAATTTTACTTACCACTGTATCTTCATCAATGATACCACCAGATCCTCTGATAGCATTGACTACCTCCTTTATTTGGTTTGTATATTGTATTATCTTTTCTCCTTCCTTCATTTTCATATCGTCAAACCTACCTCTTATGCTTTCAAATTTGGCTCTCATGACATTAACATCACCTCCATAGACTTGAGAAAGTTTATCCCACATCTCCTTTGTAGTTGTGAAATCATTGACATCCTTGAATTCAGCATTAGATAGAGCAGCAACAATCTCTATCATAGTAATGTTGTGTTCATGTCAATCTTTCAGTTGATCAAGAGTCAATGGTCCATTCATCGGTTAGAAGTAGTCATTCTCAAGTAGATGTAAGGTAGGATCTCTGATTCAAGATATATGAAGTTTCATTCAACTTTACCATATGGTAAAATTGTCCTTGTTCAGCTTTGGCACCTCCCTCTTATACATCTTGTGATCTTTCTGCTAAAGTCCTTAAAACTTTGTTCCAAGCAACCAATGCTCTAATACCAATTGTTAGAATAACTAAGAGGGGGGGTGAATCAGTTAGATCAGTTATCCTACATTCCCAAATCTCAAGATGTAACTATAAAAACAAATTCAAAAAATTTAGCAGCTCGATAACAAAAAAAATTTAAAGTGTCTGTGCTTTTACCGATTATCAGTTAATTAAATCATAGTAATTACTGATCAAATCAAGTATGTATTATGTAAAGTATGATAATAAAGAAATCATCACAAAAACACATAACACAATGATTTAACGTGGAAAACCTACTAAGAGAAAAACCACCTAGGACCAGTAACCCAAAATAATTTTCACTCTTCTAAATTGAGCTCAGTGAAGATCCAACCCTGTTAAAGGTTACAAACACACAATTAGTTGTGACCTTGTTAGAGGATTTAAGACTAACTGTTATTATTCAACCGACATTCACTATGGGGTTAATAGGATAACAATGTACATTCATTGAATGATATGGAGCATAACATAAGATGGTTAAGTCCACTCGGTTAAGAGATTTTTTTGCATCAATGGTTAAACTAAAATAGTAGTTGATCTGATTACAATACAACTTATCTTGCATATCTTCATATCTATTCTAAGTCCATACAAATCTTTTGACCAATATATCAATTCACTTCCTTAACTCACTTTCACTCGGTAATAGCTCTCTGATGCTCGATATTGTTCTGCAGTTTGGTTCTCCTTCAACCAGTTTGATTAGGCATGCATGAAATTTTATTCACACAAAATCTCTACAGTCTTTTTATTCTAGCCTATTTCATCTTTCTTCCATCTTGTTTCAATAAAGAAACTCATATCTCTTATATAGATAGATAAACCATTTTCATATCAACCATCAGATTTTGCCGCTTAATCTCCTTCATAGATTTTTCCTCTTAAACCTTCCTCAGCAGTTGTGTTAGTAACATGTTTCAATTCCATCCTTTAGATCTTCTCTAAATTTTGTTAGTCGTGGATCTTATAACAAACTTTATCCTCAATCTCGAAATCATAACAATTTCTAGCTCATCAATTTTTGCCGGCTAAACTTAAGCATTTAATAATTTCATCCATAGTCGATTAACAAAAAAATGTGTCAGTGAACACAAGCTCAGTTAATACTATCGCTCGGTATACACAACACCATCTCAATGTATACTAAAATGCTTCATTTACCGACCACATTGCCTTCTACATTTTTCTTCCTTCTCCATAATAGATTTATGCAACATAATCAAGTCAAAAACATGAAGTCATAGACTCACCAATAAGTTACCCAAAGTATTCCTTATCCTCATCTATAGTATCCATCTTCCTCTATGTAGATATCTTAGTTCTTCATCTTTTCTCTCCTCTTTACAAATGTTTAGATATTTGTAACTAACATGATAATTATTGTCAAACTAGTTGACATCAATGACAACATAATGACTGATTTAATTATCTTACATATCATTTCAGTGTTCGGTGATCTCTAATAACTGATCTTCAAGTCATTTAGGTATTCAATCAGTTGTAGTTCATCACCTAATTACAAAATATTAAAAAGAGTAATACACAATCGTCGATGTGATCCAAGACATGCCAGCCAATACATATCTAGGAACCAAATCCACCATCCATGAACATGCTATGATCCATAGATCACTCTGCAAATCTTTGTAACATGCTATCCATCAAGTTGGCCAAGAACACCAACATGTCGAAGAAAAATTAGTGAATCTGATCACAAAACCCAATGAAATCCACAAACACAAATAGGAGACAATCCAAAAATATCAATAAGCAACATGAATTACCACAAAAGGAACACAAAAACCTATACCTCAGAATCTACAACTATCTCTACACTTTTCATTAGGAATACTAAACATCAACCTCTGTTACTCAAGAAATATAGCTTTCCATCATCCAAAATCATGAACCATCTGAGCTAAGAACACACATCCATGTCCTAAACTCACCACCAGGTTAGCAACCAAAAATATTGCATAGCCATAACTTCCTCAAATCATAAAGTGAACCTCTACAACTTGAACAAGATCAAGTAGAGACATTCCACAACACCTCTACAGCTTCACAAAAACTTATCTAAATTACACTATCCATACCATTCAAAACTCTTAATTGAACAAACTAGGAAACTGTCAAGAATAAAGAAATATGTTGACATCAATGAAAAAACATTAATGTCAGCACATATATGCATGAAATCTCCAACAATGTTTGTGTTGAAAATATATTTCTAATATTTATTGCACTTAACTCTTTTATTTTTATTTTTTTCCTCAACTTGGTAAAGGAAATTTCCAATTTTTCACTACTTAACTTGTCCTCTCATTAAATCTTGTCCATCAATTATTTTGAGTTCTAAATTAATCTTGACCATTGATTCAAGTTCCAAAACTCTATAAATTGGACTCATTTTTGTCACTTTCATGAACCACATTTTTTAGTACTCTTGCAGTTAAATTGCTTTCATGAATTAGGTGCAATATTGTCACATGGGAGCTACATATCAAATTCATAGAAGAAAGAAAAGCATTGGAGCATTTTAAGGGAGTGTTTGTTTAAATTTATTTCATCTTTTATGCACTTTTTCTTTATAGATTTAATGTTAGGTTGGGATGTTATTTTGTATGTATTTAGGGTTAGTGGTTGCTTTAGCATGCAATGATTTCTAATTTTCCTCTCCTACTTTTAGTGAACCTGATGTGAACCCTCCTTCTGATGATTTTGAGAGTTTTTTTTCTTGTATGTAGGAAAAATGTAGGAAGATGGAGTCTAACTTCTGATCTATGCAAGGTTTCTTGTTCTAAGAATATAATGAATCATAATTTCTATTTTTTTTATCTCGATCATTAGACTAAAAGGATTTAAAATGAACAAAAAATTGTACATAGCCTAATTATTGGGATAAATGAACTACAAATTGCACATAGCCTAATTAGTGGGTGCATGAACTATAAATTATACTTAGTCTAATTAGGTGGATCAAAGAACCCTATAATTTTTACCTAGTTTTAATTAGGAAGGGAAATAACAATAAATTGTCCTATTTTGATCGCATTTCCTTTCTTAATAGGTTAATGAACAAAAAAATTCATGAAGTTTTAATAAGGAAGGAAAAGAACAATAATTTGTGCTATTTTGATCATATTTCCTTTCTAATTGGCAAATGAAAAATCTTTTTTGATGTGTTTGGTGCAATAGGCAAATTTTTTGTAATCCCAAAAAGAAATAAAGAATGTATCCTCTCTCCTCTCCTTCACAAGTCTTGGGTGTAAGAGAAATTCATTTTATGTTCTTTAGAGGGCTACCTCCTGAGTGTTGTAGCATAGCCAATGAGAGGGATGACCCAAGAAATAACAAGCTAAAGTCAAGCCACTCTTAATTACTATATAAAATGAGTGGGGCTAGAATACCTCAGTATTGTTTCTAATTTCCTATCCATGATAACTTCTCTAGTACCTTTGTTCTATTGTCTCCCAAATCAATAGATTGGAAAATCCTAAGATCTTTCCAAACTCTATGCTCAAATATTCCATAGGATTTGGCCAATTAATGGGAATGATTAATTATGATCCTCTTCCCCTACACTTTAGGCTCTACAGAACCAAGGCGGGTGGGCCTATACCTTACCATAATTTTTTGGTTGAGGTTTTTTTAATAGCAGATAGGATTATTTCTCCAAATGATATCTCAAGATGGAAATATTTCTTGAGAGAAATCAGATTGCAATACTTATAAATTGCTTAAATACTACTAATATAACATTGTTTTTTACTATATTAATGAATTCTTACAAATTTTGTTTGTAATTGAATCTATGAATGCTTGGATGTAAAGTGTAAATTAAAATGAATTTTGAATGCAATATGCCAACCAAACTCTAGTATCAATACAAGACCAATGCCTTCTCTTCCTTGGATGATGAAATTATGTCCTTATGATTTTATTTTTAACCTTATGAGACACTTTTTAATTTTTTTGCTTGAACAAATCTATCACTTGGAAGACCTCTATGTGTTCAAATTATCTAATATGCTACAATTAGTCTTACTGATTTTAATTTTTTCTTAGAAAAGGCCAATATGACACAATTAACATGTAAACCAATATTAATTCTAATATTCAAATTGTAACATAACTAAAATAATAATTCCACAAGATAGCACAATTAGTACCTATTTTCTTGAAATAGATATCATAAGGAAAAAATCAAATAATAATAATTTGCACAACTTTGAAAGGAGAAATTTTTGTTGTATATTAATTATGGAACTAGAGTTGCATATAATTGGATACAAAATATATAAAAAACTTCCAATTGTGCATTATTTTTAAAGTTCTTAAAACAATCCTAAAAGTGTGACCCGCATTACAAAATGACCCTCTTTATATAATAGAGAAATCTATAAGGGTGAAAAGACATGCCTTCTCCCCAAAAGGTACAACAACTATTTTGAAACTACATGAAAACTAACCTAACTAATCAAAATTATACAAAAAGATCATTAACAACAAGGATCAAACTCCCAACATAGTGCCACATCTCTGAATGTGATCTAGGTATTCCTTTGGATCATAGGTGTATGCATCATATATGGTATCCTTGGAAATGTACTCCAAGATAATCAAATGCTACATATGTGATGCATTTCTTTCTAAGTCTGGTCCATCACCATGAGTAGTGTCTAGGGAAGTTGCAAGGATAGTTTGGAATTCTCCCATCCACATGTCTAAACCCTTCAAATCTTTGTTCTGATTAGCAATCTTAGGTAATCCCTTCTTAATGGAAACTTTGAACTCATTGTACTCTGACCGCAAGTTCTCAATTAATTTTGCATGCTTTGGAATGACTTCATTGATTTCATCAATTGCTTTAGTACCTGCTCCATTCATATTCATGTCATGTAACTTTACATCAAGTCTATTTGTGATCCTATTATGAGTGATGAAATTTTCCATATTCCTTCTATATACATCCCAAAAAAATTCTAAGGTATCATTTAGTTTGTCAAACCTTGTTTGTAACATAAGGGAAATTGTTCTTATTCTGATGTTTTTCACATCTCTTGTTATCTTATGATGTTCCTCTTTTAACTCTTCATATTTCTTCTACCCTTTGGAATCCTCTGGTGCTACAATCATGGGAATAGGATATCAACTCCTCTTGAATCCCTCTTAAAATTTAGCTTTATAGTGATCCCTCTCCCTGACTACCTTCAACACTTGTGCCTTATTAAATTTGGCCATGTCTAGATTCATATATGTAGAAATGACAGGGTCAATCTCACCAACTTTCAACTTCATCATATTTTTGAACACCTTGTCCACATCAATAATATTGGTTGGCCTCTTGTTGAGTGGATATAATGCCCTTAGTAATAAGTCATTTTCATTTGGGGAAAATCTTGACCCAATGTAAAATTTCATTCACACCCTCAATGTCCAATTTTAAATCCTTACTATCAAAATGAAGAAAACTATCAAAAATCAAGGAAGCAATGATGTCCTAACCTAGAAAAATAATAACACCAGATTCAATGATAAATTTCCCACTTCTTTAGGGAGTCATGATTTGAACTTCCCAGTCTACATGTACCTTTAGTTTCTTCAAAAATTCTGCTTCATTTTCAAGGGTAAATATTAGGGATAGATTCCCTAATTCTCTTGCCTTTTACATTGAACAAAAATGATTTAAACTCTTTATATTGTATGAACACATCATCATATACAAAAGAATAATAGGCTTCCAATATATTATCCTTATGCATTTCCATTCTTGCTACAATATGATCATCCTTATCTAGTTCTTCCTCAATTACTTCTGTCTGCAATCTTGAAACCATTTCTTGTTCATAGGCTTCATAATCACCTTACCCTTCCCAAGACTCCAATTCTAATAATTTTTGCAATTTTTCATCAATTTTCTTGTTGTACTTATCAAGAACTTCCTCGACTTTGTATTCCTCCATATTCCTAAAAAAATCTTCCATAGGCATAGCTTCATGGAGGTAGTCTCCTAGATTTTGTTTCTTTTTGTGAGAATGGATGTAGCCCTCTAGATTGTACCCTTTCCTTGGGTGGTGCTCTATCAAATTGAACTCATCAATAAATTTCTTCTATACTACTTTGTATCCTTTAGTTGACATAGAAGTCAAATATCCACAACTCAAAGTGATAGGAAAGAAAGTTAGTTTATGTAAATTTCCAAAATGTTGAGAATTTGATATACTCAATTCTCTAACTATATCTAAATAAGCAATTTTGTCTGGTAACATTTTAGGTAAGAAATATGGAGAACCTTCAAAGCCATAAATTCTAAAAAAAATGAAATCAAGATGGACATACCAATTCCCCCAATTATGTTGAACAAGACCTCTGTCATCAAAATCTTTTGTCCTTAAAAACTTCTTAATCTCAATTGAAATTGATTTGTCACATGGATGATTATACATCTGATAGATAGGCTTGACAAACCACTTTTAAAACTTAATGTAATTGTATTTTTCATATCTAGAGTCCCATATGGAAGTCCACAATTGTATGGGTTTCTCTTTCCCTTCCTTATTCCGAATGGATAATTTAATCTCTTTTGGCCACATTCCCCTAAGGTATCCATCAAATAGAATTAGGTGCATTAACAATGAGTAACACATGAACCTAGATTGTTCATTGTTCTTTTGTAAAGATAGAAATCCCTCATGCAACTTTTCCTCTCTGTAGGTTGCATAATCAAATGGGTTGGGTTCAAACATCTAAATATTAGTGGCTAGTAGCATTGGCCCCACACTCATGAAATCTGAAACTTCCACATCTCCAACTTACTCACAAGACAAATAGGTATACTATAAATATGGTTTGAATAAATCTATGTTGAATGGTGGACCATCCTCATCCATGAGAGGGATAATTTTGCTATCCTCCCTATTCTGGTGAATAACTAATTTCCATCCCTTGTATGTGGTATCCATCTTGGTATATTCTTCCTCAAGCTCCTTAAATGATAATGTCATACTACATGACTGATCTAGGTTAAAGACTTTCACCAATGTGTTTGCAGAGAAATTAATAAAGGGGTTTCCCTGAGATTATATGATACATCTCTTTTCTAAACTATAATTCCTTACTAATACTTCCACTAACTCAATGTTGATAAAGACATTCATCATAGTAAGTTTACCTATATTCGACTTCCAAGGATGGAAAATGGGCACTGGGTTATCTTTTCTAAATAATGGAATAAGAAAAAAAAAATCCTCTTATTTTAGTCCAGATGTCTCTAGAAAACTTGTATCTATCCTCCAACTGGTATCTCTCATGGTAAATATTGTTTTGATAATCTTGATTTCAGACCAGGGAGAGCATTTGATCAATCATATCCTGGCTCAATTTCCTTGTTGGAGTTTTCTCCTCCATATTTGATGTCTTTTCTTTAGACTCCTAGCTCTTCATTGACCTCTTCTTACCAGAATTTCTAGATGACTCTATTTATTGATAGTTTTGTATACAAAATCTTCTTCAATTCTGTAATTGTGCAATCCCCGGGTCTGCAAATTCCCCCTTCTTTTCTTCTGGTATCGATTAACTTTCAATGCATACAAAATTTATTGATTTTACCAATTCTTAAAGTAATCAACTTATTAAATTGCCTCGTGTAATCTAATTAATCTAGAAGACGTGATCATTTAATAGTGTCCCTCAACTTCTTTTTGAAAATTTGAAAAATGATATGACAATGGTTGGGATTGGCATATGTTATTATGATCATTCTTAATTTTACCCTCCATTGGCCAAACCCTTGACTGATTTATCCTAAAGGTCCATTACTCATCACCATCGGCATATGTCACACCAATCCTTTCATTAGGCATCAAGATGAGTTTCATATTGTTACTCTGCAATGTAAATTTATATTGATCAAACTATTGACATAACCTTCTCTGATGTTTATATACCATTGACATATATCCTCCTATGTGTGTGAATTTTGTACCTAGTTGTAGACACAACACTTCAGTAAAACATTAGAGGTTAGCAAAAACTGAAATCTACAAGTAATTGAAACTATGCTAACCAGGCGATTTACTGCATTCTAGTAGGTGCGAGTATGATGTTCTCAAATTGGAATCGAGATCAGTGACAATGCAACACCTAAACAAAGGATTTGAACGAAAACAATTTTAAAATTATATGAATGTAGATTTAATCTATATTTTTGTATTTTCTATGCAATAGGATGAGAAACTATATGAATCTAAGCTATAATGTATGAAATTGAGTTTGAATGCAGATTTAATCTAAGAAATGCTATGAATGCATATAAAAATATATGATATGAAACTATGAATGCTCAAAACAATAAATGAAAATCTCACAATAGCCTTGATTCGCAAAAGATTGATTCTTCAGTCACGAATTTGCCAAAGTGAGGATGCAATTTCAAGGTGTTCATTGTGAAGAGCTGAGCCTTGATTTTATGGAAATCTAGGGCTTGAGGATGCATTGAGAAAAGCCATAAATCACTCTTGATAAACTCAGGTTGATTTTTGAGTTAACAAGAAATTAAGAATATTTAATTCATAAAATCATGCAAAAGCAGTTTTTATCTCAAAATAGAGCTTTAGTTATCTTTTTCAACTCATCATCAGATGTTGAGTTTTAGAAAGTTTACAAATTGAAATTAGCAATTGTTTTAAAGTTGACTGCTTTTGTGATTGTGCATGATTTAATATGAATTAATCCACTTAACTGATTTTGAATTAATTGATTTATGGGTTAATCAATTATTAAATCAAACTTTATTCAAAAACTATATTATTAAATATTGGCAACTGACGTTAATTAATTAAATAAGAATTTAATCAATTAGTCATAAGATTTTTTATTTATTGTCAAAATTAAATAATACAATTTAGGAATAATTTAATTAAATTTAATTAAATAATCAAGTGGTAGTATTAAATCTGATTAATTAAATATTCAGAATATTCAATTAATCAAACTTTAGGATAAATAAGATTTATCGCCAAATAATTATTAAATTAAAGATAAATAGGATAAATAGGAATATTGCTGGGAATATTCCCCGATGCAGAATTTATGATGAAATCAATTAAATTCGATAATGTGCAAATGTGCCTTAGGTTAGGACTTCGATGTCAATTTCATTCGAATTTGAAGATGTAGGAGGTTAATGAACCTATAGCCCATTTTTGGGGTATTACATTTTGCCCCTCTTTGAATTATTGTGCGAAGCGCAATGGTTCAAAGATAGTCTATGTATGATAAAGATGTATGAAACTGATTTGTTTTGAAAGATGAACCAATTCTGAGACAGAAATCGATTGAAAGATTTGAAGATGTAAGATTTAAGATTTAGGTCCTGAGTGACCAAAGATAATGTCAACTATAGAAAAAATGAACTGGTGATTACGAAAAGTGCCAAAACGCCTGATTTTGAACCTTATGATTGCGAAGAAGTGAGTGATCGATTCCAAACCTGAATGTCCTTGTATGAATCATATTAGTATCACATCCTGAACCCATCAGTTATGAAGAACCAAGGAAATAACACTAATGAACTGATGGTTACGAAAAGTTGATATAGTTTACAAGATAGATTTAGGATACCAGATTGATATGGATCTCGATGAATTTGATATGCCCCAAGAAATGAAAGATTTTCCCCAAGCGATGAGGACTTTTGATGAATCAGTAACTAGACATGGTTGTTGTCTTGATTACTAAGAGAAAGATTTATTACAGATTTAGATTTACAGACTTCAATGATATGTAATACCATGCCCCCTTCGGGATTAAAATTGAAATTTGACAAGAAAAGTCAGTGTTGTATAGTTTAGAAGCATGTTAATTGATTTGAGAAGTGGTTGTGCATGTTTGAGAATGCGTTCTGCATCGTTTAGAGGTCCAGAAGACCAAGTTTGACCATGAGTTGACCATGGTTGACCAAGTTGAAATTTTGATAGTTTAATGTAAGATAATCAGTTAAGTTGAATACTGGATTTATGTGATGATTGAAGGTTGATTGTGCAAGCAGTTGATAATATAAATGATCTTAGATTTTGATTTTGATCCCAAAAAAAGATTCTACTTGCTATTTCGTTGGATGGACCTTCGTGTAAGATTTAGCTCTTATAGTCATGTTTAGCATTTTTTTTTTTTTGAAGAATCATTTAAGTTTTCAAGCAATTTGTGAGATCATGCAAAGTGCAAAATGTAAAATGACATGAAGAATGAAATGCAAACCTAGGACCTAGGACCTAGTCACTGATCATGTGTCAATTTGTTATCATCATTGAACTTTTTACATAACCAGATAAATCAATACAATGCCCACTAGTTATGAAACTATAGACATGAATATCGATTTGTATGCACAAGAATCAATACAATGCCCACTGGTGAGACAACCATGGACATATGAATATTGATTTTGTTTTCAGAATGTCAGATTAGATATAAGCACCAAGGCACAAATGCCAGGATGACCTAAATATCATGTCCATTTTAATATTGCAATTTGTATAAGCATCATAACATCAATGTCGTGATGACCAGAATACGCCTTGCATGACAAACACATCAAATAGTCAAGAGATAATTCTAAGTCCAGTGTGAATTACTCGTAGTGACCCTTTATCATTCACATCCTTAGGTAAGATTGTGTTTCACAGTAGGAGAAATAATTCACTCAAAAAGACTATAGTGAGATCAAAATTCCTTGAATTTTCTAAGTATCAATGGTCGAGGTATTCATGGCCATCCAATTCGAGATAGAGGCTCTTACAAACAGACACCATTTCAATCCAAAATTTCCAAAGTTGTTAGATTTTCACATACAAGAAGAAAATAAAGAAAAGATTATGCCCCCAGTCATCACTCCCTAAATCTTGTAAAGGAAATCATCAAAGAGCTTGAAGGGACACAATATGCAAAAATCTCAATGTGAATCAGTAAGCATACAAGGAGATAAAAGCATGAAGCACATATTGTTTTCATTTTGTGTTGATGTTTGATTGTGTTGTTGTAGATGCAAAATCCCTTTCTAGAGAGGAGACTGACTGAGTAACTCGGATGAAGCTTCAAAGGAATCTAACTAGACATGACTCATCTAAGGTATACTGGAGACCATAGGATTGACATTGATTGCCCCCAAGTGTTAAGCATTGATAGGATACAGGCTCGTGAGCCAATTGGTGTACCAACCGACTTATTGAAAATAGGAATGCGGGAACAAACCAAGAGATATGTACAAACTAAAGCAAGACTGAAAGCTAGGAAAGATCAAGATTGCATTGATAGATGGAGCATTTTGAAACAAGTGGTGCCCATTTTTTAGGTTTTCACCATCTTGGCAGAGATTCTATTTTTGCTACCAAGGTGCCTATTTCTGGGTTTTCACCAAGGCACTTTTCTTTTTCTCATTTTTTTTGTATTTTTCATTTTTCCAATTTTTTTGTACTTTTTTTTTTTTTTTTTTTTTTTGTGAATCATCAAGGCACCTATTGCTAGGTTTTCACCAGGATGTTCATTTTTTCAGGACTTTTTCAAATTTCTATAATTTTTTCAGGACATTTTACCATAGACTTAATGCCTTAGGCATAGAATTTCTTCAGATGGAGAATGTTGATTGGTTCTCAGAGCTGTTCTCCTTCAGTCATTGAGATTTGATAGGTACTAGAGCCAAAAGTAGCAGTGATAACAAAGGGACCCAGCTAGTTGGGTTCAAACTTCCCCTTGCGCTCTCTATGTGATTGATTTTTAGGATTCTCTCTCAAGACTAGATCACCAACCTAAAATTCTCTGTGTCTGACTTTCTTGTTGTAGCCTCTAGACATTCTCTTCTGATATACTTTGAGATGATCATATGTTGCTTGTCTGCACTCATCTGGTAGTTCAAGTTCTTGCAACCTAGACACTCTGTAGTCATCATTAGTTACTACACCATGTATTTTGATTCTCAGTGATGGGATTTCAACCTCAATAGGCATTACCACTTCAGACCCATAAACTAAAGTGAATGGTGTAGCCCCAGTGGGCATTCTGATACTTGTTATGTAGGCCCAAAAAGATAGATTGATCATGAGATGTCATTCTCTTCCTATTTTATTAACTGTTCGGTGCAATATTTTCAATAGATTCTTATTAGAAGCCTCTGCTTGTCCATTCCCTTGAGGATAGTAGATAGATGACCAATGTTGTGTAATCTTGAATTTGGCAAATAAATCATCCAAGTCTTTGTTCTTAAATTGTCCACCATTATCTGTGACTATAGAATGTGGAATACCATACCGGCATATGATGTAGTTCAAGATGAACATAGATATTTGTTTTCCAGTTGCTTGTGTTAAAGGGATTGCTTCTACCCATTTCATGAAATAATCTATAGCTGTAATAATGTGGGTATGCCCATTAGAAGAATGAGGATGTATGGATCCTATAAGATCAAATGCCCATTGATGATAAGGCCATTGTTTAGTGAAGGGGATTAGATCTCTCCCTAGAGCATGAATTAAGTTGCCATGCACTTGGGACTTTTGACAGTTCTTAGCAAACTTGATAGACTCTTTCTCCATTTCTGGCCAATAGTACCCAGCCCTAATAAGTTTTTGGGCTAGTGTTAAACCATTCGAGTGTGACCCACAAATACCATCATGGACTTCTTCCAACGCATGTTGAGACTCTTCTCATTCTAAACATCTAATTAGCATACCATCTAGACCTCATTTGTACAGATTGTGACCAATGATAACATATCGGGAGGCATTATAGATAAGGTATCTCTTTTCATGACAGTTAAAGGTATCGGGAATGATTTGGTCTTTGAGATAGGAGAATAGGTTTTTATATCGGGATGAATCATGACCCACAACAATGCAAATCATATGGGTATTAGAGGAGTCATATGCAGGATAAGATAGTGTTTCCACCAGGAACTCGTAGTGTAGCTCATGTTCAAGCTGCTATAATAAAGTAGATAATGTTGCCATTGCATCGGCAGCCTTATTCTTTGTTCTAGGTATTTTCTCAAATGTGATAAATATGAAATATTTCTTTAGATCATCTACCATTCTCTTGTATGGAATGAGCTTTTCATCCTTCATTTGATACGCATCATTGCCTTGATGGATTACAAGTTGTGATATGTTTGCTAGCTGAGATATGAAGCGTCTAATAGATTGAACTCTCCCTTGCAATGTTCTTATTTGCTGATGTTCTTGGGAAGTTGCATCTCCATGATAGCTTTAACTTTAGTTGGATCTACTTCAATTCCTTTCTTTGAAACAATGTAGCCTAAAAGCTTTCCAGAAGTGACACCAAAAGCACACTTCTTAGGATTTAGTCTGAGACTAAATTTTTCCATTCTGTCTAGTATCTTGCTCAAGTCATTTAGATGTTCGGATCTTGTCATAGATTTTTCTAAAGTATCATCAACATAATCCTCCATAGTTCGATGCATCATGTCATGAAAAATAGATGTCATAGCTCTTTGATATGTAGCACCAGCATTCTTAAGGCCAAATGGCATGACATTCCAATAGAAGGTACCCCACGCACATGTGAAAGCAGTTTTCTCTTGATCCTTTGGAGCAATTTTTATTTGATTATATCTAGAGAAACCGTCCATTAAAGAATACATCTTGAAACCCACAGTCATGTCCACTATCATATCAATGTTAGGTAATGGAAAATCATCCTTAGGGCATGCCTTGTTTACATCTCTAAAATTTGTGCATACTCTTATTGATTTGTCTGGTTTTGAAATAGGTACAATATTAGAGATCCATTCTGCATAATCAATAACTTGGATAAATCCGGCTTTTAGGAGCTTCTCTAATTCAGCTTTTACCAAGAGTGCAACATGTGGATGCATCTTTCTCAATTTTTTCTTAATAGGTTTAACGTTTGGAGCTATAGATAAATGGTGCATTATAAGATCAGGATCCAATCCTGGCATATCTGAATATTTCCATGAAAAGTTGATCTTTCTCTCTGTTAAGAATGTTGTTAATTTTTTCATTTCTTCTTCTGATAAGGATTGTGCTACATGGATCAACTATGGTTCTTCTGTTGTTCCCAAGTTGATGGATTGAGTGGGCTCAATTAGAACTGAAGATATGTCATGTAAATGACTCGAAAGAACATCAAATATCTCATCCTTAGGCACCTCAGAGAGGTTTTCACTGTCAGATACGTCTTTTATTTTTACTTTTGTAGGTTCTGAGACTGCCACAAAGTGGTTTTCACCCTCAGAACTCCTTTTCTTTTTATTCTTATTCTTATTTTTCTGACTAAGATACTTGATGTCTGACTCTGTCATGCTAACACTCGGTTCACTGATGGAAGTCCTCATAGGCTCAACTGTATTTAGGTAGCAAGCAAGGGCATAGTCATTCGGGAAGGTATAAATTCCATAGCTCCGACTTGTGGAAGTTTGATCAAGAAGGTCGGGATGTTGGATAGTCAAAGTGGTAAAAGATTGGGAAAGAGTGTTTATGGATATGGATCTATCATCATTGGTCCTAACCCGACGCTTGAGTTCAAAGGTGATATTACAACTTAAGACATTCAATTTGTGAATAGGCTCAATGTCATTGTGAAAGTCCACTTCAGCCATTGGTGGATCAGACACAATAAGTTCATCATTTCTCTCTAGACTTACATTGGGTTTAGGTGCATATTGGTGAATAAAATCAACATGTTTCTCTGTAATAAGCTCATCTTCCTCTGGAATGGCTCCCCATTCATAGTCATTAGATTATTCATCTATGCCTCTAGGAAATCTAAGAATATGAGTAAACTTAGGTTGAATACCCCAAGAAGAGTTACCCTCAGATTTTGATTTGAATTCATACTCATGAGAATCTATCTCAGAATAACTACCACCTTCCTCTTTGTCTGTTTGATTGTCTTCGAGATTAGCCGGTTCTTGTGGTGCAACTATCTCTTGCTCTATAGTAGGTTCTTGTGTTTCTACTACATTAATTCTTTTTACTCGATCATCTTCAACTTCAAGGAGGTCTTTTATTTCTTTAGGCAAATGCTCATAGGGAATGAGATCTTCAGTGATGTATGAATCATCACTATCAGATTGTTCTTTTGTTTCTCCCTTTAATTGATTTGTTGTGGAAGGCTCAACCTATTCTAAGACATGTGGGGATTTCTTGATAAGATAGAAAGGATTCTTCTTGTATCCTAGACCTTTTGTATTCTTGTTTTCTTAGCCATGATGATCAAGAGGTGACATAAGACCTTTACCCTATAGTCCTAGAGGTCCTTTTCCTTTATATCCCATTTTTGTGATCAATTTGTCTCCTGGGCCATATGACTTAGAAGGGATATTTGGTATTTTAGCATCACATTTTTTAACAACTTGAGATTTAGGTTCATCTTTGTATAGCCATGTGAGCACACCTTCATCCTCTTCAAACTCATGTTTAGATACTTGTTCTGCAACAAAATTTTCTTTATATGCCTCAAGAGGTTCTTTAGACTCTAGTTTGGACTGTTTCAGAATTTGTCCATAGGACTTAGGCGAGATAGGGAGAGACATCAAAGATAAGACTACCTCTATAGTATATTCTCCCATACCATTTTCTTTGATCTTAACCTCTTTAGCAATGTCTTCCATCTTGGATGTTGAAGCAACATCTAGCTACTTAGTGGAAGATTCTCTGTTATTAGGAACAAGTTTATCAACACTCTCTTTCAATGTATTGCAAGTTGTATATAGATCAGCTGGGATTGTCACCTCTAATCCTTCATAAGGAAATTTCAAACACTGATGGTATGTAGAAGGAATAGCTTTCATTTCATGTATCAAGGGTCTCCCTAGAAGGATATTATAAGACAAACGTAAATCAAGAACTTGACATATAGTATCTCTGATGACAAGACCTACTCTGGTAGGTAGGACAATTGTTCCTTTTGAAGATCTTTCTTGCTCATCATATGCTTTGATAGTTATCTTCTTTCTAGGATCAATGGCCATTTCTGAAAATCCCAATTGTGTAATCAAGCTGAAAGAACAAATGTTTAGACCAGTGCCCCCATCTATCAACACACATTTGACACGACGGTTTTGGATAAAGACTTCAATATGCAAGGGTTGGTTATGCGAATGACTCAAGGAGTTATTATCTTCCTCTAAAAAGGAAATGTACTATGGAGATGTAAGATGACCAACCATAGTCCAGAATTTGTCTAAATCAAGGTTATTAGGAACTTTGGATCTGAGCAGAGCTTTGTCTAGAATGGCTCTATGGACTGGAGATATCCAAAGCAACTCAAACATGGAGATTTTTGCATTTGTGTGCTGGATTTGTTGAACAATATTGTATGAAGTAGGCCTCGTGTCTTTAGGATTTGAAGATTTAGATGTAGCCTTATGTTTAGAAGAAGATGAAAGATTGAAAGGCACCTTAGGGACATTGGATGAATCTGGTATTTGTCCTTGCAGTTGTGCCTAAGCTTGTGATCGATTAACTGCATTAGCTGATTGATTTTCTCTATCTTTTCTCACAATTTTGATGACATTGCAACATTCAAATAGACATGGTTCAACCATATTGATAACAACATTGTTTCTAGAGTAGGCATAATTGACTTTAGCACCCATATTAGGCTGAGAAGAAGAATCTTCTTTACCATGTTTAGGAAATGGTTTCGTGAATGCTGTATGATCATTATTTCTCTTATGATTATCAATCATGATTTCTCCATTATCAATTTTGTCTTGTATGATGTGCTTCAAGCAGACATAGTTATTAGTCTTATGACCCTTATTACAATGGAATTCACAGAAGTTGTTCTCCCTCCACCATTTTGGTTTAGGTTTGGGATCAAAGACTTTCATCTCAAGCAAGTAGATGATTTTGTTTGCTAATAGAGTTTTCATGGAAAATTCTAAGGACTCTCCAAGAGGAGTGAATTTGCAATTAGGATCTGTAGCCCAAGGTATAGATCAGATGACTTTTTGTTAGATTTAGATGTTTTAGCTTCAACATCTTTGATGGCTTGGGTGCCAATAGTGAGATTGAAAGCGAGTGCCTTAGATGGGGCATGAATATTATCAACAACACCATCTGTGATGATGCCTTTATTCTTATTCTAATTTTTGCCTTTATCTTTAGAACTAGATGTAGATTCATACTTGTCCTTTTGAAGTGATATGTCTCCTTTTTGCACAAGTACTTTCTCAATTTTGATTGCATTTTCTGCCATCTTATCAAAGGATGTATGATTTTGCATTTGCAAGTGGTAGTTGAGTTCTGGAACAAGATTTTTGATGAAGATTTCCAGCTTCTTAGTTTCTGGAATGGGTCTAGCATATAGAGAAAATTTCTTCCTCCATCTCTTGAGAAATGTTAGGAATGGTTCACCTAGATATTGTTTTAGATTGCAAATGTCGATCATGGTGACCGGATGTTGAATATTGTAGGAGTATTGTTGATAGAATAGTTTGATTAACTCCTCAAAAGTTTTGATAGTTGGAGGCATTCTAGAGAACCAATTAATGGTTGCTCCTCCTAGAGATCGAGGGAAAAGATGCATTAAGTAGGTTGGTATGTGCATGAACTCCATGGATTGAGTATAGAATTCTCTAACATGATCTTGAGGATCAAAGTTTCCATCATACTTAGGCATTTCCACTTTTTTAGGGAATGGTGGCATGTACAAGTCTTTATCGAATGGAAAAGGGCATAGAGCTTCCATGGAGAACTCCTTAGGTTCCTTTTCTTTTTTAAGTTTGTTAAGTTTAACTTGCATGACATACATTTGTTTCATCATAGCCGTGATAGGAGTTTCTTCCTCATGTGTAATGATATCTTCCACATTAAAGTTTGGAGGAAGTTTAGCTCCTTGATGAGCTAACTCTAGAAAGTATGCTTCTCTATCTTCTTTCAAGAAATGTTTCATCATTCTTTTGAAGTTATCATCATTTTGATATTGGGCAATTTCAGAAGGTGTGGGTTCTTGATCAATACTATGTTGAGACTGATGTCCTTGGGACCCATGATGTGTCCCTCTATGAGACATGTTAGGAGTTTTAGGGCTCCCTAGATTAGATCGAGGTGGAGTTTGTTGATTACCTCTGTGAGTTGATGGATGGGGTATGTAACCAATTTTCAATCAAAAATTGCCAAGACCGTTATCTTCGTAAAGACCAGAATTGTAGATTTGTTCAAGAGTTGGACCCTTTTGAGTAGTCAAAGGTACAATGTTAAGTGCTTCTCCAAATTTCTTCTGAGAGGAAGCTCTAGTTTCCACCATTAACCTTGGGTGAAGAAAAAGAATAAGATGAAGACAACCGAAGAATGAATTGATTCAAGAAGATCGAATGACGCAACCTTGTCAAGATTGAAGTGATTAAAGATTAGATTAGACATAAATGAAGGATACTATGCCACAATAGTGTGGGTAGATGCCCAACAGATGGCGGGCATGAGCTCACAACACTTAGCTGTTTAGTAAAAAGATTGAATTTGAAGATAATTTTGACAAGGTTTTGACACAAGATGAAAAAGACTCAAATCGATAAATCAGAAGGCTAAATCATACTCAAGAGACCACTTTATGAAAATGAATGGATTTTTTATAGGCTCTGCTCTATTTCTGATGCAATGATTTTTTTGACAAATTCCAGGATTTGTTTCTCAACTCTAGACATGTAGTTTCTGTAATACCCTAAAAATGGGCTATAAGTTCATTAACCTCCTATATCATCAAATCATACAAAATCGACATCAAAGTCCTAATCTAAGACACATCTAAACATCATCAAATCTAATTGATTATCTTAAATTTTGCATCGGGGAATATTCCTAGTAATATTCCTAATTATCTTAATTATCTTTAATTTAATGATTATTTGGCGATAAATCACATTTATCCTAAAAATTTGATTAATTGAATATTTTCATATTTAATTAATTAGATTTAATATTTGCCACTTAATTGTGTAATTAAATTTAATTCTATCTATTATTAATTGTATTATTTAATTTTGACAATAAATCAAAATTCCTATCTTTAATTGATTAAATTCTTATTTAATTAATTAAAGCATGTTGTCATTATTTAATAATATAATTTTTAATAAAAGTTTGGTAAAATAGTTAATTAACCCATAAATTAATTATTTTATTTCAAAAATCAGTTGAGTTGAGGATAAATCATTTTATTTATTTATTTATTTCTTAATTATTATGCATATTCAAAAGAAACAGTTAAACTCCAAATCAAAAAATCAATGCAAGTTATTGACTTTTTGGAACTCAACATCCTTTTGGAGTTCAAAAAGCTGATCTAAACTCTAATTTGAGTTAAAAAATTGTTTTTGCATGTTTTTGCATGATTTTGAAAATTAACTATCTTTCATGATCAGATAACTCAAAAATCAAGATGAGTTAATTTGAGTGATTTATGGCTTTTCCCATGCACCTCCAAAGCCCTAGATTTCTATAAATTAAGGCTTTAGCTCTTCACAAATCATCTCATATTTTGCACAATCACGCTGGAGAATTGGAATTGAAGAATCAAAGCTCTTGCGAATCGACATCTTTGTGAGATCAATCTTATTTTTGCATTCATATTTCATATCATTGTTAGATTAGCATAGCATATCAGTTTTCATATAGATTAATTTCATATCAGTTTTTCATTCATTCTTATTGCATAGAAAAATCTAAAAAAATAGCTTAATTGCATTTATTTCATATCCATCTTTTGCATTCAAATCCTTCATTTAGGTGTCGTCTAGGTCACTGATCTCGATTACAATCTGAGAACATTAATCTCGCACCTATTAGAAGGCAGTAAATTGCTTGGTTAGATAGCTTTCAATTTTGCACGATTTTGATTATAGCTAACCTCTAATGTTTTACTAAGTTTTGTGTCTACAGATCAGGTACAATTTTCACACACACATTTCTGGCGCCCACCGTGGGGCAACCCACCTTTGCATGCTGGTTTTGATTTTTTTTGGGAGCTAAAACCCCAAAGTTTCAAAGATTTAATTTTATCTCCCAAACGGCTTAGAATTTTGGTCTGAAATTTTTTTTGCAGGTTGGTGACATGTCATGGAAGATACAATAAAAAATTTAGAATTTTCTGAGATCTTTTGAATTTTTAATAATTTTTTCTTAAAATTTTAGAAAAAATTAATATCTGACGCAAATCAGCATATTTTTTGAAAAATTTTATATTTTCGGAAAGCTCTTTAAATTATACAGGGGGTCCATTCTTTGTGTTTTAAATTTGGATATGATATCATAGCTCAACTAGTCAATTTACAAAAACTGGTCTGTTTTGATAAAATGGGTCTCTAGGGCACAAATGAAGAGATTTTTCTAAAAATTTTGCATTTTTGGAAAGCTCTCTATTTTTTAGTATGGGTCTCTATTCTGAATTTCTATTTTTGTGGCCAAAATCATATCAAAAAAATTAGATCTTGTTGACTAGGTCAAATGCAGCAAAAAAATAAAGTTTTGTGATGGGTATGCACTTATTTTTTTTACATGGTTCAATGAATGATATGAGTTGTCATTTGGGTTAATTGCTGGTTATTATTATTGATAATAATTGATTTTTAGAGCTAACCCTATGGTTTTCATAAGTTGAATATATTTTGCATATCTTGTTTGCTTGTTTGCTTGTTGGAGAGTTCGTCACTTGCTTGCATGGAAAAGCTCAACAAAAATTGCTAAAAATCAAGTAAAATCTACTAAGCACGTTGCAAGGATCCCAGGTATTCTCCTTCATCTAATAATATTTTGATTTGGGACTTAAAATAAATCTCTTATGTGTCAAGTTTGTGTGCATCTTTTCATGCTTTTGATCTATTTCTACACACTTGCATAATTGATACTAGGTTGTGAACCCTTAAGGATTCATTAATTAGTCTTAGAATACTTGTGATTGATCTTGATTTCTATCTTGGGTTATTGGACTCGCTAATCCGTTGGCCCCTCATTTCCGCCCCGTGGTTACAATCTCAGCGCCATAAAGGGGAGGGGTCAACAGGACAGAAGCGTTAAATGTTCCACTTGGCAACCCTTTTGTGCTTTTAGGAACTCACTTATTTTCTAAGTTGGGGACTCATTTTCAGCTTGTGTGAGGTGTTAAGTGTTCCACCTTGTGGACTCATCTCATATTCACTTTAAACGTTAAGTGTTCCTCTTTCTACTTTTTGGATGCTTTTGGTAGATTTGCTTTCGGAACATACATCTGTGCTCACATAGTAATTAGGCCCTATGAACACTATTCGTGATTCTTGAGAGATTGGATTCCTAGCGAAATCCTTCCTTGACGATGGAATCCTTGTAGGTAGGGAGGATACTTAGTGCGTTTCACATTCATTTTGGTTAGTGCATCTTCTCTTATTGATCGACACATTCTCTCTCCGGAGAGGTTGATAGATCACGTGGGGTTGATATCACAAGCTTTGGTGAATCAAAATTGGTTAGTGCGTCTTCTCTTATTGATTGATACATTCTCTCCCCGGAGAGGTTGATAGATCACGTGGAGTTGATATCACAGACCTTGGTGGAACAAAACTTTGTCTTAGCGTGTCGGATTAATCTGCTTGCTTTGTTTGGGTTAAAAGTGAAGAGGTGTCAAAACCTAGAATCTAGAGCCAAGTCCCCTTGTGGTATACTATTGTGAGTCATCTTTAGAGAGGGTTTAACCGCAACGGACAATCCCTTCACAGGGCAAACTGTGTTGACGGAACCTCAAGCGGTAATAGCCATTTTCGCCATGGTAGTGACAGTCGCTATATAAATGTCCTTGTGGAAGAAATCTCCAAGGGTATGGTTCATTGTTGGGTTGTCAGATCTCCCTAGCAGCTCTTGAAGATTAAGTTCTCGAACTGTGTCAAAACCCTGGTGCGCCGGGATTGGAGTTCACCCCTTTGAATCATAAAAGTTGCAAAGTCAAACCATTACTTAAAACCCTAGAGAGGCCAATTTTTCATTCTCAGGTATGTGTGTTATTGCAAAACTTTTTAGAACATACACAATTAGTACTCTCAGGGATTAGCACAATTTGGTCATTTGATTGTTCATGCGCAAGGTTGCTTTTTCCCTTGTTCATTGTTTTCAGACGTGCTTGGAATAACTTGCTTGCTATTCTGCGTGCTTATTTATCTACTTGGCTATTAAAAACAATCAAATCTGGTATAACCTTCAAAATCTGGACAGTACAATTTGCAAACAATCCAAAACTAAAAACCTTAAATTTTGCAAAAATTGACGTAAAATCTTTCTGGAGTCAAAAGTCATTTCAGGAAGTCAAAAGTCATACGAGTTTTGTCAAGTGTCATTTTAGTATTACCCAACTATCGTATGAGTTTAGCAACTGTCATTTCATAGACTACCCAGTGTCGTACGAGTCTGCAGAGTGTCATTTGGAAAAATTTGGGAGAGTTGTCGAAAATTGTCAAATTGCAAGATATCCAATGTTTCCAGCCTAGTTCCAGAATCTGTCAAAAATATCATTGTGTCAGGAATAGAGCAATAGCTATTGAGAATCAGTACACATGTCTCAAAGAATTAGTACACAAGAGGAAGAAGCTATAATCACCGCTATGATGAAGCAGTTGCAAGCTATGCAAGTCCAACTTGACAAACTTGAGAAAGAGAAGGAATCTAAAAAGTTCTCCATGGAATCTTTATACTCTTTTCCATTTGATAAAGACTTGTACATGTCACCATGCCCCCGAAAAAAAATTGAGCAATATGATACCTCTTCCACAGAGAGTGACACATCTAGCTTTGAAGACTCTGATGACTATGACGACAGACAATGTAATGATACCTATGACACCTCTGTTCCTAAGAGTCCTCCTCATCGTTCATTCCTGCTTACTACAAATGGGCCGTCACATTGGATAGATCATGAGGGTGATCCATATGATTCTGATTATGAAAGAGACTTTGATGATTTCTATGCACAATACCTAGATGATCCATCTATTTCACTTGAGGAAGAGAAAGTTTACCACGCTGATTATAAACATGCATACTACAAGGATCTCTCCTCTAAGAACTCTCAGGCTGAAAATAAAGATTACACTCTCAAGCAAGATCATGTTAATGTTGGACCTTTGTCTTGTGATGGTTCCCTTCCATCCCCTACTTCCTCCAATACCCATACATTTCCTAAAGCTTCTGAGTCTTTCAAATCTTTCACAGAACCTTCATCTGACACAAGCCCTGATACTTTTCATGTGGTTCCCTATAGTTATCCTCCAGGGCTACCTCTTAAAGAAACTCAAGCTAACCTTCACTTAGCTACAAAAACTTTCAATAATGATAAATCTAAAGAGCCTAAGCCTTCATATGCTATAATCCCTACTTCAGCTAGTCCTCCACCATCTCTTCCAAAGTCATCCATACAATCCCAACATGCTTCCTTGTCCTTAGAAGTGGCTCCATGTCAAGAGGACTCTAAAAATGATAAAGAAAAGAACATAAAGAAAGATCAAGATCAAGAACCCTCCATGTCATCCACTCCTTTTCCCGATGTCTCTTATCTGCTTCATGGTTCTTTTGATCCTATACACCCTTTTTCATGCATTCCACCATGTCTTAAGTCTTCTCTTAAGCAAGCTCAGGCTACTACTTACACTAATGAGCTTATTGACAATCAAAATGACCTTACTACACTTGCACTTTCCAAAGATGATACTTCCATTAAGGTTGGTAAAAATGGTGTTCCTTCCAATGTTAAGCCTATTGAAAAACAAGAGAAAAATTATGCGCTTATGCTATCCGAAGATCCTTGTCAAGATCAAAGTCTTTCATCTTCTTGTTCTACCACTCCATGTTCACTTCCACTTTCTACTCTTCCTAAGTCTTCGCAAGCTTTGAATGATCCTATCAAAGAAAATGCTCTTATTCACGATGTCCACGATTCTATTAAAAATTCTAATGCTCCCTCTAAAGATGCTGATATCCTTGGTTGTCATATAGATGCTGATGAACTTATTGATTATCCTTTTGCGTCTTCCACTTCCATCCTTGGACCTCTTCCACCACTACAAAAATCTTCACGCCTTCCTTCCATCTTGGGTCCTTATGTCCCTTCACTTTCCCCTCCTAACTCTCCTAATTTTCCATCCATCTTGGGTCCTTACATCCCTCATCTCCCATCTTTCCTCAAGATCAACATAGATTCATACCCTTGAATCCATTTCATCCACCCACCCATTTAAACCAGTCATATCCTCCTTCTTCCACAAATCCCAAGTCTTTTGGAAGTAACTTGAATGTTCAATACAAGAAAAAGAAGCAATACAAGAATCCATCAAAAAAAGATCACCATGTCTCCTCTAATAGACATGGAAACATAAAGTCAAAAGAGATATCTAAGAAAAAAATTACAAGACAAGTATGGGTTCCAAAATCCATCATTGAAGATATTATCTCTAAATCATCAAAAGGAAATAAAAAGCCTACGACTATATGGATTCCAAAGTCTCTCTTGAAAGAGTCTGGTGTTGAACAAAAAGTGAAATTGACATTCAAGCTTCCAAAGGCTTCCACTACATCTCCTTCCAAAAATATTCTTCCATTTCATGTGCCTAAACCACAACCTCTGCTATCCATTTGCCATATTCCTTCACGTATTTCTTCATTCACGATTCCTCCATTCTCTCACCACCCTTCAAGGTATGTGTTGATGTTGAACTTGCCTTCCTTTCCATCTACCTTTTCACAATCTTTCCATGCATTATCCTTCTACCTCCTATCATTTTTCCTCACTTGCCTATTCCTCCTATCTTCCAACCTCACTCGCTTTACATAAAACCTTATCCTCCATTTTTCCCTTTCATCTCCCTTTCCCTATCAGCATCTTTGAGCATGTCATTTTGAATCCTTGGCATATCATGGTTTATCCTTTCAAGGAGCATTATCTAAAAAGCTTGCCTTCTTCCAAAAAAGAAATAAATAAAATAAATTGAAAATGTGCCTTGGTGAAAACCTGGAAACAGGCACCTTGGTAGCAAAAGTAAAGAGAAATAAATTCATCCTATGGTGAAAACCACTTCCTTGTGGCACCTTGGATAAGTACCATGATGAAAACCTGGCAATCAGGCATCATGCGTAGTTCTTCTACACATTTCATCCATTCCATCTTCTCTCTTTGATCTTGACAATGTTGATCTATACAGGAATATTTGGCTATTTTGTGAGCTATATTACGATGATCTTGCTTTCATTCCTTCCATGTTTAGCCTTCATATCCATCTTCCTCCATTCATTTTAGCCTGTCGCTATCCTTTTCCCCTTTGGTCTTGATATAAGAAAGAAAGAGTAAAACACGGTGCTATGAAGCCTCTTGACATGTCTACTCCTTTGGATTGCATCCTTTCCTGCTCTTGCATTATGATTTTGTGCTTATCCTATGCTAGCCTTTCACTACTTATCCAAATATGCTTTACATGACAATTTTTCCCTAGCTTGAGTATTCTTGAGGAGTTTTCCCTTGGGGATTTCTTCCCTTCATTCTCCTTAATTCTCTTGTCTTCCATCTCTTCCACCAGCTTGCTAATCCCTCTTGTTCTCCACCTTGCTAGACATTGGGACTACACGATATGATCTTGCTTGGGAGTTTGCAAATGGAAAAAGATGCTATCAAGTATACCAAGTATCAGAACAAGTATCACAACCAGTATCAAAAAAAGTATCACAACTAGTATCAGAAAAAGTATCAGAACTAGTATCAGAACAATTATCAGAATCAATTATCAGAATCAGTATCAGAATCAGTATCAGAACCAGTATCAGAATAATTATCAGAATTAGTATCAGAATCAGTATCAGAACCAGTATCAGAACCAGTATCAACGCAAGTATCAGAGACTGACATTTCATGATTAATCCAGCTCTATGGGCCTACAGAACAAGTATCATAACACCTACTGGGGCTACACCTTTCACTTTAGTTTATGGGTCTGAAGTGGTACTGCCTATTGAGGTTGAAATCCCATCACTCAGAATCAAAATGCATGGACTTGTCACTGATGAAGACTACAGAGTGTCTAGGTTACAAGAACTTGAATTACTAGATGAACGCAGGCAAGCAGAGTATGATCATCTCAGAGTGTATCAGAAAAGAATGTCTAGAGGCTACAACAAGAAAGTCAGACATAGAGAATTTCAGGTTGGCGATCTAGTGTTGAGAGAAAATCTTAAAAATCAATCACATCGAGAACGCAAGGGGAAGTTCGAACCCAACTGGCTGGGTCCCTTTGTAATCACTGCTACTTTTGGCTCTGGTGCCTATCAACTCTCAACAATTGAAGGAGAACAGCTCCGAGAACCAATCAACATTCTCCATCTGAAGAAATTTTATGCCTAAGGCATTCAGTGCTTGGTAAAATGTTCTAAAAAAATCTTAAAAATCAGAAAAAGTCCTAAAAAATGAACATCTTGGTGAAAACCTAGCAATAGGCACCTTGATGATTCACAAAAAAATTTTAAAAAATATCAAAAGTACAAAAAAATATCAAAAATTCAAAAAAATTCAAAAAATGAAAAAATGAAAAAAAATTGAAAAAATGAAAAATACAAAAAAATGAAAAAAGAAAAAGTGCCTTGGTGAAAACCTGGAAACAGGCGCCTTGGTAGCAAAAATAGAATCTCTACCAAGATGGTGAAAACCCAGCAAATGGGCGCCACTTGTTTTAAAACGCTCCATCTATTAGCACAATCTTGGTCTTTCCCAACTTTCAGTCTTGCTTTAGTTTGTACATATCTCCCGGTTTGTTTCTGCATATCCTGGTTTCAATAAGTCGATCTGTACACCAATCAGCTCAAGCGTCTGTATCCTATCAATGTTCAAACTTGGGGGCAATCAATGTCATATCCTATGGCCTCCAATGTATCTTAGACGTGTCATATCCACTTAGAGTCCTTTGAAGCTTCAAGTTGAGTCAGTCAGTCTGTCTCATCTCCAGAAAGGATTTTGCATCAACAACAATCAAACATCAAAACTCAACTGAAAACAATCTATGCTTTTTACATGCTTTTATCTCCTTGTATGCTTACTGATTCGCATTGAGATTTTTGCATATTGTGTCCCTTCGAACTCTTCGATGATGTCCTTTATAGGATTTAGAGAGTGATGACTGGGGGCATAATCTTTTCTTTGTCTTCTGCTTGTATGTGAAAATCTAACATCTTTAGAACTTCTGGATTGAAATGGTGTCCGATTGTAAGAGCCTCTATCTCGAATTGGATGGCCATGCATACCTCGACCATTGATACCCAGACAATTCAAGGAAATTTGATCTCACTATTGTCTTTTTGAGTAAGTTCTTTCTCCTACTATGAACGCAATCTTGCCTAAGGATGTGAACGATAAAGGGTCACTACGGGTAATTCACATTGGATTTAGAATGATCTCTTGACTGTTTGATGTGTATGTTAAACGCAAATTGCTATATCAAAATGGACATGATATTCAGGTCATCCTAGCGTTTGTGCCTTGGTGCTTATATCTGATCCAACATTCCAAAAACAAATCAATATTCATATGTCCATGGTTGTATAACCAGTGGGTGTTGTATTGATTCTTGCACATACAAATCGATATTCATATGTCTATGGTTTCATGGCTAGTGGGCATTGTATTGATTTATCTGGTTACCTAAAAGTTCAATGATGATAACAAATCGACATATGATCAGTGACTAGGTCCTCGGTCTTAGGTTGCATTTCATTTTGCATGTCTCATTTCATTTTGCATGTTGCATGATCTCACAATGATTAAATGAACTCCAATGCTTAAACGATTCTTCAAATCGCATCTTCCAGTCTAACAAGAGCTGAATCTCACATGAAGGTTCCTCCAACGAAATAGCAAGTAGAATCCTTTTTCGGGATCAAAATTCAAATCTGAGATCATTTATCTTATTCACTGCTTGCATAATCGACCTTCAATCATCACGGAAATCTAGTATTCAACTTAACTGATTATCTTACATCAAACTATCAAAATTTCAACTTGGTCAACCATGGTCAACTCATGGTCAAACCTAGTCAAACTTGGTCTTTTAGGACCTCCAAACGATGCAGAATGCATTCTCAGACGTGTATAACCACTTCTCAAATCAATTAACATGCTTCTAAACTATAACGCTAACTTTTCTTGTCAGATTTCAATTTTAATCCCGAAGGGGGCATGGTATTGCACATCATTCAAAGTCTGTAAATCAAATTCTATCGATCAAATCTATCAATATCTTTCATCACTGATCAAGACAAACAATCACGTCTAGTTACTGATTCATCAAAAGTCCTCATCGCTCGGTAAAAATCTATCATCACTTGGGGCATATCAGATTCATCAAGATCTATATCAATCTGGTATTCTCCTAATCTTGTAAACTGTATTAGTTTTTGCAACCATCAGATCATAGTGTTCTTTCCTTGGTTCTTCGGCAACTGAAGGATTCAGATGTGATACCTGCTAGTTCTGCTAAGACAATCGAGTCTAGAATGGGTCACTCACTTCTTATCAATCCTAAGGTTCAGAATCAGGTGTTTTGACACTTTTTCGCAATCATAGGTTCATTTGCTGCTACAGTAAACATTATCTTTGGTCATTCAGGACCTATTATCTCCATATCAATTCAATATCAATCAGCTTCTATCTCATATCAATTATCAATTTCAAACATCAGTTTCATATCTTTATCAAACACAGACTATCTTTGAACCACTATGCTTTGCACAGTAATTCAAAGAGGGGCAAAATGTAATACCCTAAAAATGGGCTATAAGTTCATTAACCTCCTATATCATCAAATCATACGAAATCGACATCAAAGTCCTAATCTAAGGCACATCTAAACATCATCAAATCTAATTGATTATCTTAAATTTTGCATCGGGGAATATTCCTAGTAATATTCCTAATTATCTTAATTATCTTTAATTTAATGATTATTTGGCGATAAATCACATTTATCCTAAAAATTTGATTAATTGAATATTTTCATATTTAATTAATTAGATTTAATATTTGCCACTTAATTGTGTAATTAAATTTAATTCTATCTATTATTAATTGTATTATTTAATTTTGACAATAAATCAAAATTCCTATCTTTAATTGATTAAATTCTTATTTAATTAATTAAAGCATGTTGTCATTATTTAATAATATAATTTTTAATAAAAGTTTGGTAAAATAGTTAATTAACCCATAAATTAATTATTTTATTTCAAAAATCAATTGAGTTGAGGATAAATCACTTTATTTATTTATTTAATTCTTAATTATTATGCATATTCAAAAGAAACAGTTAAACTCCAAATCAGAAAATCAATGCAAGTTATTGACTTTTTGGAACTCAACATCCTTTTGGAGTTCAAAAAGCTGATCTAAACTCTAATTTGAGTTAAAAAGTTGTTTTTGCATGTTTTTGCATGATTTTGAGAATTAACTATCTTTCATGATCAGATAACTCAAAAATCAAGATGAGTTAATTTGAGTGATTTATGGCTTTTCCCATGCACCTCCAAAGCCCTAGATTTCTATAAATTAAGGCTTTAGCTCTTCACAAATCATCTCATATTTTGCACAATCACGCTGGAGAATTGGAATTGAAGAATCAAAGCTCTTGCGAATCGACATCTTTGTGAGATCAATCTTATTTTTGCATTCATATTTCATATCATTGTTAGATTAGCATAGCATATCAGTTTTCATATAGATTAATTTCATATCAGTTTTTCATTCATTCTTATTGCATAGAAAAATCTAAAAAAATAGCTTAATTGCATTTATTTCATATCCATCTTTTGCATTCAAATCCTTCATTTAGGTGTCGTCTAGGTCACTGATCTCGATTACAATCTGAGAACATTAATCTCGCACCTATTAGAAGGCAGTAAATCGCTTGGTTAGATAGCTTTCAATTTTGCACGATTTTGATTATAGCTAACCTCTAATGTTTTACTGAGTGTTGTGTCTACAGATCAGGTACAATTTTCACACACATAGTTTCAGATAGTGTGCACTAGGAAAATAGGTATACCGACCCCAGACAAAAATCAGATCTGACAGAAAGTTGACCAATTGGCAGTAATAAGCTCTTTGTTTTGCAAATTTTAGGATAGGTTCATAAGAGAAAATGTTGTTTCATGCAAGGAAGTACCAGTTTACGTGCGAGAATGTGTTGTCTCATGCGAAGGAATGCTTAGAAAGTGAAATTTTGCGTGATAAAAGGACACAGTTTGATAGTTTAGACACAGTTTTTGAGGCATAGATTTCGAGACATAGCACTGGCTGTTCTCTGATAGAACATTCAATTCTCACTCCATAAAAGGATTTTTGCTCAGATTTTGTAATTTTTCAATGTTTTAGTATCAGATTGTTATGCAAATTTTGAAGATCTGTGTAACAGTTCATTTCAAGTAACCAAGAAGATATCAAGCACATAAAACATCAAGCAAGGGAAGCAAGCAATCATCTAAAAACAATGAACAAGGGCAAAAGAAACCTTGCACATGAACAAGCAATAGTGACTTATTGTGCTAATCCCTAGAAATACTACTTGTGTATGTTCCAAAAAGTTTTTCAATAATGCACATATTCCTAGAAAATAAAAAATTTGGCCTCACTAGGGTTTGTAGTAATGGTCTGACTCTACAAATTTTGTGATCTCAAGAGGGAAAACTCCAATCCAAGTGTACCAGGGTTTTGACATAGTCCAAGAATTTAATCAATCAGGAGCTGCTAGGGAGATTTGACAGCCCAACAAGAGACCACACTTGTGAAGATTTCCTCCACAAGGACATTTATATAGCGGTTGTTGCTACCATAGCGAAAATGGCTATTGCCACTTGAGGTTCCATCCATGTGGTTGACCCAATTAAGAGAATGTCCACTACAGTTAACCCTCTCTAAAGGTGACTCACAAAAGATACCACATGGGGACTAGATCGGATTCAAGGATCTAGGTTTCTGGTACTATCCAAAAAAGAAGTAGAGCATAATCCCCTAACCTCTTCACTTCACCAAGACAAAGCAGATAGATTAATCCGACATGCTAAGACCAAGATTATCTCACAAAGATCTATGACGTCAACCACTTATGATCTATCAACCCCTCCAGAGAGAGAATGTATCAATCAAAAGTTGAAGACACACAAATCTAGTAGAACGTGAGACTCTCTCAGTAACCTCCCTACCTACAAGAGGATCCTTCATCAAGAAGAGCTTCACATGCATGAATAAGTGGAAGAATCCCACTCTCTCAAGATCATCCACAAATAGTGTTCATAGGGCCTAATTACTATGTGTAACAGATATGCAAAAAACAAATCTATATTCGTTTTAGAGCCCAAAATTGAAGTGTGAATTATGAAAGCTGTAAAGGAACTCAAGCTTGACACAAGAGAGTTTGTTTTATGTCCCAAAATGAAGTGTTATTAGATGTAACAGAATGCCTGAGTTCCTCACAATGTGATTAGTAGATTTTACCTATTTTAGCAATTTTTGAGCATTTGTCTTCTATCTTTTGTACCCACAGGACGTACCTGCACTTGCACCTACAAACCATTGTTATGAAAAACTTACCTATTCTTGTATACGAAACCCACTATTATAAAAATCCATAAAAAAATAAACACAACTTTTCAACCCCACGTGGTAGAAAATCAGGTTAGTCAAAGATAATATGTCATTTGATAATCGAAAAACCTGTTGTCATAAAAAATCAGATTCTGACCAGTCTGTACTAAATCAATAATAAATTTTGAAAATCAAAATAAAATTAATCCAAACTAATGGAAAATGAAATCTAACTCAAATACCTTTCCAGAAATATAAATTTTGGATCTGTATCATGTCATATGTGCATGTACCAATAAAAACATCAGTCAGATTTCATAAAATCAGGTTCATACCAGTCTTCACTAAAATGATCATAACTTTTGCAAAATAAAACAAAATTAATCCAAACTAATGGAAAATGAAAGTTAACTCAAATAAATTTTCATAAATATAAAATTTGGATCTTTATCATGTCATATGTGTATGTAACAATAAAAACATCAGTCGGATTTCATAAAACCAGGTTCAGACTAGTCTTCACTAAAATGATCATAACTTTTTCAAATCAAAATAAAATTAATCCAAACCAATGGAAAATGAAAGATAACTCAAATACCTTTCGAGAAATATAAATTTTGGATCTTTATCATGTCATATGTGCATGTACCAATAAAAACATCATTCATATTTCTAGAAAAATAGCCCAAAAATTTATCACAACTCACAAAAATTAACCTTGTGGTTGTGGGTTCGAGAAAAATGATAGAAATTTGATAGAATAGAATGGAAACCCATTTCAGAGCCCTACGGTGGGCACCAAAAATGTGTGTGTGAATTTTGTACCTAGCTATAGACACAATACTTTAGTAAAATATTAGAGGTTAGCAAAAACCAAAATCCGCAAGTAATTGAAACTATGCTAACCAGGTGATTTAGTGCCTTCTAGTAGGTGCGAGTATGATGTTCTCAGATTGGAATCGAGATCAATGACAATGCAACACCTAAATGAAGGATTTGAATGAAAAGAATTGAAAAATATATGAATGCAGATTTAATCTATATTTTTGTATTTTCTATGCAATAGGATGAGAAACTGTATGAATCTAAGCTATAATGTATGAAATTGAGTTTGAATGCAGATTTAATCTAAGAAATGCTATGAATGCATATAAAAATCTATGATATAAAACTATGAATGCTCAAAATATTAAATGAAAATCTCACAATAGCCTTGATTCGCAAAAGATTGATTCTTCAGTCACGAATTCGCCAGAGTGAGGATGCAATTTCGAGGTGTTCATTGTGAAGAGTTGAGCCTTGATTTTATAAAAATTTAGGGCTTAAGAATGCATTGAGAAAAGCCATAAATCACTCTTGATAAACTCGGGTTGATTTTTGAGTTAACAAGAAATTAAGAATATTTAATTCATAAAATCATGCAAAAGCAATTTTTATCTCAAAATAGAGCTTTAGTTATCTTTTTCAACTCATCATCAGATGTTGAGTTTTAGAAAGTTTACAAATTGAAATTAGCAATTGTTTTAAAGTTGACTGCTTTTGTGATTGTGCATGATTTAATATGAATTAATTTAATAAATAAAGTGATTTATTTTCCACTTAACTGATTTTGAATTAATTGATTTATGGGTTAATCAATTATTAAATCAAACTTTATTCAAAAACTATATTATTAAATATTGACAATTGACTTTAATTAATTAAATAATAATTTAATCAATTAGTCATAAGATTTTTTATTTATCATCAAAATTAAATAATACAATTTAGGAATAATTTAATTAAATTCAATTTAATAATCAAGTGGCAATATTAAATCTAATTAATTAAATATTCAGAATATTCAATTAATCAAACTTTAGGATAAATAAGATTTATCGCCAAATAATTATTAATTAAAGATAATTAGGATAAATATGAATATTGCTAGGAATATTTCCCGATGTAGAATTTATGATAAAATTAATTAAATTCGATAATGTGCAGATGTGCCTTAGGTTAGGACTTTGATGTTGATTTCGTTCGAATTTGAAGATGTAGGAGGTTAATGAACCTATAGCCCATTTTTGGGGTATTACACCTCCAATACCAAATGTGTTAAATTTTGCATATCTCCATCTGTATACATCACACTGATTTTCTCATCGGGTGTCAAAAAAGCTTATAATAGTCTTACCTATAGTTAAATTTATGTTGATGAATTTAATCAGGTAAAATCTCTCTGATCCCACCTTCTTTATTGTAACTACCATTGGTATAGGTCTTACCAATGGCCTTATCATCCATTGGCAAGATATTATAAATCGTTTTCCACTTATCATAGTTTCACCGATGAATCTTATCGACATGTGCTTTTCTGATCATGTGTTCTTTCATTTTTCCATTGGTATTACTTATGCTAATTTGATTAAATTTTTAGCATTAAAATTTTATAGTGACCACATACATTTACCTATGTCATGTTCTTTTTCATCTCATTTGTATTTTTAGTGTGACTAAGAACTAGTACTTTTCATTTCTTAATGAAGTAGTAGTTTTACTAAATTTGAATTCAATAATTATATGTTAAAATTTGGGTACATTCTTATTAAGCCCTTTTTAATCTTTTCCAATGAATTACAAACAAGAAATCCAAAATGGGAAGAAAAAAATGAGATCAACTACAAGTAATTGTGCATGTCACAAACCTAGAAACATGAGAACAATGTGAAAGTCTTGGTGTAGATTTTAACTTGTCTTGTTGATGTCTTCAATGATTCTTTGTGTTCTATAATGTTAACAAATTATTAGAGATCCTAGTGCATTGGTATCTTAATGGAACTACTGCCAAATTTTTAGAAATGCCTCTGAAATAATGCAACTGTGGTCTCCTTCTATACTAAATTCATGTAAACTTAATTGAGCATAATGCATTACAAATGGTCAATACTCACAAATGTTGGTAATCTTTCACTAGTGTCATGTTAAAATAAATTACCTTTTTTATGTCAATGAATCCTAAAGCACATTTCATGTTGTGACAAAACTGTACATGACATCCAACATGAAAGCTATGCTACCTGCATACAGACAGTTGTCACTTAACCAGTTGTATCATCTTAAAATGGAAGCACTTCCATGTTAAGAGCATTTATCCCTCTAAGTAAGTGGTATGGGGTCATGTCAAGTGCCTTGATTGGGTCTTTGCATGGATTTGGTTGTTTCCCCATGTTTTGCTTCTCTCTCCCTATTTCCAACCTCTTTCTGACAGACTTTCTCTGAGAATCTGAAGACTTTAACTTTCTGGGTCAAGGATGACCTAGACCCTGACCTAGGTCAAGGACAATCTCAACCCTGACCTAGGGCAGAGACTACCTCATCCCTAACCCCAAGTCCAAATTTTAGTTTTCAGAAGTCTTGGGATGCCAGGTTTCAGAAAGTTTATTTTCCCGCTTCCGAGTCGGCTGTTTCAGATTTTGGAATGGTAAACCCCTAAATTTCATTTAATCTAGGTCCAATTCTAGGGGTTAAGATTAATTGGGATTTAATTCTCCAATGTTGGTCTCTCTAGAAGTTTTTTCCCTAGATCACTATAAAAAGAAGTCTTCCTCTCTCATTTTCTCCATCTCTCATCCATCTATTCATCAAGCATTCTCAAGGAGACATTGGTGATCAAGAAAGCATTCCATCAAGCATTTCAAGGAAGCATTCAAGTCATCTTCTCCATTCAAGTTCTCCATTGAAGATCAAGGATTTGAGCATTCAAGCCTTTGCAGGGATTTGGTTCAAGCATTCAAGATTCATCATTCAAACCCTAGATCTATCCATCATGGTGGTGTGATCTTCCTTCAAGATCCTTTGTTCATCTTCAAGATCCATTCATTCTTCCCTCGAGGTGGATTCAAGCATGCAATCATGGAGGTTTTGATTTACATTTGTTAATGTTATGTTCAAGCTTTCATATCAACATACCTGTTTACATTTGAAACACAATTGCATATCTATTGAATATCATAGCTTCGTTGTTAGATCTACTTCTACTACTTGCTAGCATTCTCTATTTCAATTCCATTATTAAGGTTGATGTCAAGCTAGGGTTTGACCAAGGCAAACCCCTCATCCAAACAACAAAACCATTTTTCTTGCAGGTACAGGTATAGGATAGCAAATTGAAGTGTAGATCTGGATACCCTTTTCGACAAACTTCTGAGATTCGGGAACAGAATTTTCGTCAGAGATGACCTTCAGTGAGGGGTAGGATCTTGCCCTAGGGTAAGATCTTTCCCTGCTATTTGGGTCAAAGATGACCTAACCTTGAAAAGAAAAAGATTTTTGGGTTTTGTAGATCTCGCAGTTTCAGTCGAGGAGCCTGAAAATCAACAGTTTCTGAGACCATCTGACAGGGTTTTCAGCTAATTATTTTTCGGAGGTAAGTACCTTTATTTGTTCATTTCAATATCAGCTTTTCTAGATTTGCATTCCATCCCCTTACAATTCAAATGTATTTGTAAAATATTGGTTTTGGGGTCTCTTTTATGTGCAAACCATTGTTCTAGGACCCCATCCATATTTTATCCTATACATTTTGGTGAACCCGACACGCTTACCCCTTTCTTTTGTGGAATTAGATGCCCTATTGTGCTATATTTCCCTTTGTATTATCTTGTGTGTGTTCACCTTCACTATACATTTTGGTGAACCCATTTACGACAACTCTTTTTTTTTTGTGTTAGATTTACATTTTGTGTTAGATCTTACATGCTTACAAAAGTAGGTTTATTTTATGCTCTTGCATTTATATTTCAAAAATACAAAAAAATTGCAAAATTTCTTCAAAAATACAAAAACATTTACATTGCTTTGTGGAATTAGATGTCCTATTGTGTTAGTGGTGTTTGATTTCCTTTTTCATCCTTATAAATTTTATTTGAATGCATTTGGATATATTTAGATCTATTTTCTATGCATTTTTTAATTTGTTATCATGTTGCACAAGTTATCTCAAGTATTTTTCAAGTACTTTATTGAACCATTGGATAGGGATGTTGATTTTTCTCTTCCTCATGAAACTATTGTGAATGATACCTTCGATAAATACATTGATTTATCCCCACCTCATGAAGAATCTTTGATACAAGAGGGTGATTTATTAATGGATGACATATTCATACATGATGATAGCTCTTTTTCTAAAACACACTCCCCTTATGCATACATTTTAGCGAAAGAAGATGACATTATAGATTCTTTACCTCCATTTGGGATTCCTCTTAGTGATGAGGCATTAGCGGAGAATGATATAAATTCCCTTAATGTTCTCCCTCTTAGTGATGATCTTATGGAGAATCAAGATCTTACATCATCTCCTCCTAGGAGGTCTTCTTTGCTTCCTTCTTGTGAATCTATTTGTAGTGTTGAGACAACTAATATGGTTTTTTTGAAACCCTTGCTGACTATCAAAGGTTGTCCTTGCATTACTATCAAAGGTAAACCTATAGATTCTTTAGAGTCTTTCAGTGACCAAGATTCGATAGCTCACACATATCATACAAGGAGTAACCTTCAACCTAACCTAGTGGTTTCTACTTCTTTACCACCTTCTCAACCCATTCTTCCTCCTCCACCCTATTTTCCTAGCAAGGAGTATGATTTGATAAACCAATTGCAAACTACCCCTGCCAAGATTTCCTTATGGGAGCTTCTTCAAACCTCACCTACCTACTATGAATCCTTGCAAAAATCTCTAGCAACTCTTCCTACTCCACCTCCTAATCAAGAGAGAATCAATAACTTCTTACAATGCATGCATGCTACCCAAGGTCCTCCTGACATTGTATTTACTCAAATGGATTTACCTTCTAAAGAAGTTTAGAATCAGTATGATGCTCTTATGGTTGTTGTTACTATCAATAAAAGTATCATTCATGGGACCTTTATTGATAATGGATTTGGGCTTAATATTTGTAGCATGGACATGCTCAAAGCGATTAAAGTTGATCTTTCAACTATTCAACCTGAAAATGTTCATATACGTGGCTTTGATAACATTGCTAAGAACACTTTAGGCATCATTACCTTACCTATCAAAGTAGGTTTGGTTATCCTAAATACTCCTATTCATGTTATGCCTAGACCTCTTAATTATAACCTTCTTTTGGGTAGACCTTGGTTGCATGAGATGCATGCTATCCCTTCCACCCTTCACCGTAAAGTCAAGTTTATACATAATAACAAGATGTATACACTTCATGCAGATGATGCACGTAATCCTTGTCTGAATATTCAAACCCACACAACTCCTATTCCTAATAGTAATCCTTCTTCCTCTAATGCTCTTCTTGGCGATGATTGGGGAACCTTGGATTTTAATCCTACCTTTATTGGAGAGTGTAAAGTCTCTGATCTTGATTTTATGAAGAAACAAAGAGAATTTGAACAATGAGTTTTTACTTCTACTTCTAACACCCTTAGTAATAACTTTATCACTCCTTCTACCCACAATAAATCTGTCAAGCCTACTAATGATGACATAGTGACTACTGAAGTTCCATTGACTCCTTCTGATATGGCTTCTTGTTATGGTCCTGGTTATCATTTCCTAGTTAAACAAGGATTTAATGGTCAGGGATATGGTAAGCATAAACATGGAATTCAAATGCCCTTACAGAGTGGGGGGCATGAGAATTCTTATGGATTAGGATTTAACCCTTGACAACAAATCAATGTTAACAACATTTCAAATAACACTTCAAAACATGATGAAACTATGAAGGAATTTAACCAAGAAGTTCTTTTCCCTAAACTCCTTCATGCTAAGATGATTACTAGACCTAAACACAAAAAGAAACGTAGTCCACACTTGAAGACTCTTCCTTTTTGTTTGCATCATAGATTTCATGATCACTCTACTAATGAATGTCAAGCTTTACATTATAAGATTAGGCAACTCATTGATAGTAAGGTTATTTATATATCATGTGGCAATGAGTTGTATTTCAATCCTGTTTTCTCTAAATAACATTTATGTTCCTATTATGGAGCTTCACATCATGTAAACAATGCTAGCCTAATCCTTGGGGGCTCGTTGTCTTATATACTATTGTGAGCGATATAATAGATCCCTGTCCATCCTTGTTCCTATGCTTGGGGGGCAAGGATGCAATCTCTTTCTTTTATGTCTTTCCAGGATTCACTTCTTTCCTTGGTTAAGCAGTATCTATCTATTATGTGATATCCAATCATACATGAAAAATTTGGTTTGCATTGAGGATCTTTGTCCTTGATCACAACCTATTTCATTGTTTGACATTGGGTTTCCATGGTTGATATATCTCTCACCTTGGAAACTGAATAGTGTGCTATCCCTCACAAGGGTTACCTTTTTCACTTCTTGCATGATATCTCTTTGCATTTTTCCCTTCCATGGCCTCATAGGAGTTGTGACCTTCTTGGCTTGGACTAGGTGTTGTCTATGGATATTGTCTTGATGTTGAAGAAGGCTTTATCTTTGTTCTTTTCTTTCCTTAACATATCAAAATAGTATGTTTTTGCCATCTTAAGGAGGGGGGCATATATAAGACCTCCCACATTCTATATTACGTATTTTTGTTCTAACCTTTTGTTTTGCAACATGCTAAATCTCGGAAGGTAATGCACATAAGTTGCTAAATCCTGAAGAGACATGCATTTTCAATATGCTAAATCTTTCGAAGGTAACGCACATAAGTTGCTAAATCCTAAGGAGACACGCATTTCATATTCATAGTGATACAAGAAGGTGGATCTATGGGTATTTCAAAAGCCATCAGAAGATGCATTACAATTACAAAGCATAGTTTATGGGTGAACCTATTGGGCTCTCCCTCTAGGGTGATTCACGGTAAGGTGGGCATCTTACTAGGCAAGGTAATCACTTTCTCCTTTCTCTCTTTTCACTTTCATGCTAGTAGGACAAGATCATGAAGCTATGGTATTTATAGTGTTTCTCTTGTCTTTCTTATGTAATCATGTATTCTTTTATGATAGCTTTCCAAATATGATATTAATATAGGAAATATTTCTTAGCAAGGTTTCCTCTACTAGTTGATTTGGGTTTGTACTAACCCATGTTCTTTTGGTTTTCTCTTTTCACACCCTCGTGCATCTATGTTGAGTTAGAATCCTTAGCCTGGGGGCTTGTGTCCTTAGCTAACTGTTATTTTATCTTGTTGTGAATCCACTTGGATCTCTTCTTTCTTCTCCTTTACCAAGAGTTTGCATCAAGTCCATACTCTTGCTAAAGTGGGGGCTTAATGTATCATCTTAAAATGGAAGCACTTCCATGTTAAGAGAATTTAGCCCTCCAAGTAAGTGGTCTAGGGTCATGTCAAGCACCTTGATTGGGTCTTTGCATGGATCTGGTTGTTTCCCCCTTGTTCTGCTTCTCTCTCCCTATTTCCAGCCTCTTTCTGATAGACTTTCTCTGAGAATCTGAAGACTTTGACTTTCTGGGTCAAGGATGACCTAGACCCTGACCTAGGGAAGAGACTACCTTGTCCCCAACCCCAAGTCCAAATTTCATTTTTTGGAAGTCTCGGGATGTTGGGTTTCAAAAATTTTATTTTCCTGCTTTCGAGTTGGCTGTTTCGGATTTCGGAATGATAAACCCTTAAATTACATTTAATCTAGGTACATTTCTAGGGGTTAAGATTAATTGGGATTTAATTCTCCAATGTCGGCCTCTCTAGAAGTTTGTGCCCTAGATCACTATAAAAGGAAGCATTCCTCTCTCATTTTCTCCATCTCTCATCCATTTGTTCATCAAGCATTCTCAAGGAGACATTGGTGATCAAGAAAGCATTCCATCAAGAATTTTCAAGGAAGAATTCAAGTCATCTTCTCCATTCAAGTTCTCCATTGAAGATCAAGGATTCAAGCATTCAAGACTTTGAAGGGATTTGGTTCAAGCATTCAAGATTCATCATTCAAACCCTAGATCTATCCATCATGGTGGTGTGATCTTCCTTCAAGATCCTTTGTTCATCTTCAAGATCCATTCATTCTTCCCTCAAGGTGGATTCCAAGCATGCAATCATGGAGGTTTTGATTTACATTTGTTAATGTTATGTTCAAGCTTTCATATCAACATACCTGTTAACATTTGAAACACAATTGCATATCTATTGAATATCATAGCTTTGGTTTTAGATCTACTTCTACTACTTGCTAGCATTCTCTATTTCAATTCCATTATTAAGGTTGATTCCAAACCAGGGTCTAACCAAGGCAAACCCCTCATCCAAACAACAAAACCATTTTTCTTGCAGGTACAGGTATAGGACAACAAATTGAAGTGTAGATCTGGATACCCTTTTTGACAAACTTTTGAGATCCACGAACAAAATTTTCATTGGAGATGACCTTCAATGAGGGGTAGGATCCTGCCTCGAGGTAAGATCTTGCCCCGCTATTTGGGTCAAAGATGACCTGACCTAAGAAAGAAAAATATTTTTGGTTTTTGTAGATCTCATAGTTTTGGCTTAAAATCACAAAAATCAATAGTTTTTGAGACCATCTGATAGGGTTTTCAGCTGATTCTTTTTCAGAGGTAAGTACCTTTATTTCTTCATTTCAATATCATCTTTTCCAGATTTATATTCCATCCCCTTAAAATTCAAATGTATGTGTAAAGAATTGGTTTTGGGGTCTCTTTTATGTGAAAACCATTGTTCTAGGACCCCATCCATATTTTATCTTATTCACCAGTTTCTTAAAATAATGGAATAGTTGACTTTGCTAATAATGGCTCCGCCTATCAATGTTACTAGTCTTCCATATCGAGCTCTTATTCTTCTCATATAAATGTGCCTTATATTATTTCTAGTCATCATGGTCAAGGATACATGTCTATTCCTCACATTATTGACCTGTAATGTGGTACTTATCTTCTACTACTTCCAATAAGTCAATGCACACATGGGTATGATATTATGCCATGAAATGTGAACATTATGCATGAAAATAGAGTAGACAATCAATTGTGTGCATAGTCATCTAGACTATATTACTTGAGCATCAACCTGATGATCATGATACAATTTCCAGTTGAACGAAAATACTTATAACAATTGCAAATTTTCAATTTAGCTATTCAGTGTCAACCATTTTTCTAGATCGGGGTTTCTTGTATTTTTGCATAGTGGAATCAAGTTGCCTTGAATTGTAGATCAAGAAAAGTAATGCCACACCAGTCATTATAGTTTTCCTTACAAAAATTTATACATGAAGTAAGGAATCAAAAAACAATATGGACAAGCTACCAATTATTCAAGTTCTAAAGATTCCATGAAAGGAGAGTAGCTTGAACATTTGTAGAAATTGAGCACAAGGAGTTTCATTTGTTTAAAAAAGAAAAAGTATATATAAAGGTGTGAGGAAAATTCCATGGGATATTTATGCTACAGAAATAAGGGACCCCAAATCTAACCATCGTCGATGGCTTGGAACATTTGAGATAGATGAGGAAGCATTTGTTGCCTATGAAAAAGCTACAAGATTCATGAAAGAAGAGAAAGGAAATAAAGGTTCTAATTGTAGTATCTCACAACTGTCTATTTTTTTAGAGATTATACATTGTCATCATCCAAGAGTGCAACCAACTTCTAATGTACAAGCATTTATGATCCAATCCATATAGACAACTAAAAATCTTGCATTTGAAAGTGTGTGGAAAGACTCGAGGAAAGAAATGCAGTAGTATGATAATTAACCCAAAGGAAATTATACATATTTAAAGGATTCCCCACTTCAAGCAACAACAAAAAACAACAACAATAATTATATTCAAAGTCCTAATAGTTGGTCTAAAGACTACAATGACATATCCTCTATAGAAAATAGCAGTGGGCCTCACGTCACACTCACAAATACTGATCACCAAGGGACTTGTGGAAATAGTATTTTGAACAAATACACCAATATAGCTTCTATTCAAAATCAGTGCATTGCTCCTAATTATAAGAATTGTCATTTGACTGAAAATGCTACTAACACAATGCCAAATGGCCTTTTTAAGTCAGCTACAATAGATGTATTCAACCCAGAACTAGAACAAATATGTACAAAGAATACTTATCGACATGTAGATTTACCTGACCAAATGGTAAAAGAATACATTTTTTCTCAATGTCATTAATCCAAATGGACCAAATGGGATAACTCATGCAACCCATGTCACTAGCTAGTACACACTTGATGCAAGCACTTCTCCATGCAATGCCAGTGACTCTATTTCCAAAGTTCCAATAACAATTATCCAAAGCTTTACAGATATGCACACAATGTGGCCATAGATCAATGAATTCACTAGTATGAGATATTAACTATGGTAGTAGTAGAAACTAATACATTATTTGAGAAAATAGTTAGCCTTTGATTGTATTTTTATAGAGATGATAAGTTTCATAAAATAATATTGTACACAATGCATAACTTAATTATGATTATGTGTTAGATGTTCCTTTGTCTTCTCAAGAGAGAATACTTTCAAATAGGGTCAACATGTTGAATCCTAACTTATCATTGGATGACATCTTTGCAACTCACCATTTGAACTCTCAAGATTCTACTGAAAACCTTCTCAATGGAAAGTGTGTTTCTAATGAGGACATTACTAATGTGCCTATTACAAGACAACATTGTGAAATTTGTTCACAAATTATAGCTTATGTGCAAGAACTGAAGAGTAGACTACACATAATAGAGAAACACATAAAGCTTGTAATGAAGTGCAATGGAAATTTATGCACTTGTTTTACAACATCTTTCTGATTTACCTAGGGACTTAGGCTACACAAAAAAAAAGCAATGACAAACCAAACTCTAAAGCTTTTGATGAAGTGAAATTTCATATCATTAAAAAGTGAATTTTGAAATTGTATCTAACTTCCATTTTAAGAACTTTACAACTTGCATTAAGATTGGGAAAGCAACATTAAGAATATGAAACTACTTTAAAATATTTTCTTATAATTTTGTATTAGGACTGCAAAAGAAAAATTTAGAACATGAAACTATTTTAAAATAGTTGCCTTTTTTTATTAGGATTGCAAAGGAAAAATTTAGAGCACATAATTATTTTGAACCCTTGCTTGAATTAATGTTTTTGACATTATTATACTCTCTCTACATTTTAGATAATTGTTAGGGATTTCTCAAAACGTGTTCATAAAGTACAAGAAATTCTCATTTAAAATTTTGTATACCTATATTATTAAGAAACGTGTACATATAATGAACCTATGTACAACAACATAACTGTTATCTTGTAATTTACAAATCTATACCTGCTTATCTTGAATTTTACCAATGTATTTAAGTCATCTCAAAGAAACATAGACTAATGTAAGTGCAGTACACTACATTTCTTACCATTTCAAATTAGGTATTTTCAAAGTTCTTGCATACTTTACATTAGTACATTTTGCATTTTCTAGTTGAAGATTGTGCAAAAAAAAAAGGCATGCAATTAGGTAGACAAATATGACAGAATATTTCACTAAATAGTGTGATTGCTTATAACATGTCAACAATACAAATGTCAAAATGTTCTTAATGTTATAAAAGTGTAGATGAATGACAACAATGAAGATAGATGAAATCAATTCAAAACATATAGTGTAATGCCAATACAAATTTTGTCTTGCGGAACAAGAACATCTAGAGACATGAAAGAAACAACATACTAATATACAAGTGTCAAGCAAAGTAAGGTTGCACTAGTCCCTTCATTTACATTACTATTTAAAATTATTATTCAAATTTGACAAGTGCATAAACTTTGTGTTTGATAAATATATTAGGAGACTAAAATGACTAATGACGTAAAATAAAATAGAAATGATAGATATGGAGCACTACCAATCAATAAGTAAGAATAAAAAATGCAATATTGAGACCACATTACAAAATAAAGGAGTATGTAGAATACACACATTCAAATACAATGTAGGTGACTACTTGTTTGACGCCCTAAAACTCCTTCTCAAGTACTGATACACATCACTCCAACTAAGAAATGTCATTATTGATTACTACCTACAATGCATTGCAAAAGGTGAATTAGAAGCGTTGCATTCGTATAGCACCGAACTTCATCCTGAGACTTTATAAAAATTGCACCAAGTACATGATCCAAACACATATTTTCATGGAATGTGACTATTTGCAAAGAGAAATGCACACAATAAAGAAACTAGACTATGGGGAGATATATTATGCATTCATTGGTTATCCAAGTGGTTAAACATACAAATATGTATTTGGTCAAGCACAATAGGGAAGAAGTACCTACACTTTAATGAATCAATACATGCAAAAGCCTACTCAATCCTCTTTAATGAATATACACCCGCTCAGTGAGCATTTTGAACCACTACTATGATTAGAGTCACAAAATGTCATTCCCAAAGCACACATGTGATTCCACCAACTTAAGAGATTCATAAGGGAGCATAAAGGACAATACACTATGAACAATGCAAAAAGACATAAAGTATGCCATGATAAGGTCTACATTGAAAATGTCAAAGAACAAAACTCTAATAGCAAGCAAGCACTAACATTAGGTTGCCTTTAGAGATTCATTAGGAACACCCCAAAAAATATAGATACAAACACAAATACAAGCAAAAACCTACAATACGACAAGACAACATGGATGTGCAAAACCCAAGGAAAAATAAATAGATGTGAAACAATAATACGTATGGCTCAAAAAAAGAAAAAAATAATTGTCACCAACATAAATATTTGAAAGAACAATTCAAGATACACCAAAATATACATGCTCAATTTGTCAAGTTTTGTGTTTCAGCAAAGACATTAGAGCAATAAAAATAAAACAACAAAATAACTATTGTAAACTAGCACAATCGAACCATGCAAAACTAGATGATTTCATTTTTCAAAGATGCTCTTCTACATTGAAATATTTTAAGATACATACACATAGTACACCACATAATATTCGAACTAATGAACCAATCCAACATGTACAAATTTTGTCACAATCAGAAGAACAACTTGTTTCACTCAAAATTGCATTCGCTCATATTTGGGAACTAGGATACAAAGGATCCCAAATAGGACTAACATGATCTATTATCAATGTTCCTGTTAACATGAACGTCATATAAAATGCATTGCCACAAATAATTAATAGCACAAAAACAATTATTGTCACTCTCAAGAGACATTTCTAGAATACAAAAATGCATTTCAAATAGGGATGGTACAACCAAATTTAGTCATGCAAACTCTTCCTCAACTAAAAAAGAAATAATTATACATGATGCAAAATGTTGAAATAAAGAAAGATTGGAAAGAAGCTCTAGAAATTAATGCTGCCAATGAAACATCAACATCAATCAATGAAAATTAGTCTAATTTAGACAATGACAAAACATGGCAAGCCTTCTGAAACTTTGATACATAGGTTCATTGAATCTAGATCTATACATAAAATGCAAGACAAAATAGTCGAGGTGGAACCTACACAAGAGAACTACCCAATTGGAACATTCAAAGACAAATATGCTAAGGAAATTAATTTCCCCACATTATTGTTTGGAAAACCACACGATGAAGACATTGTCCAAAAATTTAGTTTCCAAAAAATTGCATGATGGGAACTCCTACAGTCAGAAAGACACTTTGGATACCATATAACAAATCTCTTCTTCAAGACCATAAAGATACTAGTACAACAAGTCCTATCTAAAATGTGGATAAGAATACAAAAAGGTCAATTAAAAGGAAGAAAATTGTTAGAAAAAGATGCCAAACACAAACCAAACCTAGAAAAAATTCTCAAATCAGAAATTGGATATGTTGATTTCAAAAGAATAAGAATATCTCTAGACTACACACAACAACTTAAGAAGAATGTTTTTGCAATGATACAACAACTCGGTCCACCAACTTTTTTTGTTACTTTGACTAGTGCTGAACAAAATTCAGAACCACTCGCAAGTACACTTGAGGAATTATACAGTATACACTAATCAAAATTACAACAAGAACAACATGACAATGAAAATAAAAGTGATAAATTCCATCTAATCAAGAAAGATCCAGTCACTTATGCACACTATTATAGACATAGAATAGATGCAATGAAAAAGCTGATATTGACCGATGATTCTTTATTTGGAAATGTTGTAGATTGTTTCTCTATAATTGAATTTTAAAATCAAGTAAATGAACATGATTATTTCATACTCTGGGTAAAAAATGCACCAATCTATGGGAAAGATAGCAATACAGATATCACAAACTTTGTTGACAAGTAACTTACTTGTAGCACTAAACATTTACAACCTTCTCTTCATGCAATTCACAAGCACCACCATACAAAGAAATGTAGAAGATCGAAAAAGATAGCTTGCAGATACAATTTCCCTTTTCCACCCCTCCAAAAGACAACAATACTTGAGCCACTACCAAAGAAGAATGAAGCAATAATTACAAAGGAAACCAATATCTTTTGCAAACTACAAAAAGAAAACTATGGCCTCGCATGCACTTTTCAAATGTTCTTAGATTAAATTGACATGGATGAAGAGGAATATATTATAGCTTTGAGGTCAAGTGTACATAGACCCACACTCTTCCTATGAAGGAAGTGATGCAAGGGAAGGATGGGGAGAGGGGCCAAAGGCACACCCTAACCAGATCCACCTTGCAGAGATCACACATGGAAGCCAAATACACAAGTGAGAGAGAGAATGAAAATCAACTTCTTATATTTGATCAAATTGATTCATACATGTCAAGTTGTAAGGCCTTCTCAATTAGGGATAGATATTACAATCCAAGTACATAAGCCCTCCAACATGTGAGGATATGACACTATCTTCAATCTTCTATCTTCCACTACTAATGTCCTAACTAATGTCCTAAAACTATAACAAAGATTAAAATATATACAAGAGGCTACAAAACAAGTCAGCCTTCAGATCCACCATCAATGGAAGGAATGACCAGATCTAGGTCCACACACTTCCCAATGATAGATACCAACATTAAATCTACAACCATAATTAATTGTACAAGTTTTCCTCAACAAGAAGCTAAAACAAACAACTCGGTAAGCAAGGATAACTGAATACCAGTAAAGAATACCGAGTGCTAGGGAATTAACTGAGTGCCAGAGAGTTAATAGACCAACTTGGTAAATAAAGGAAACTGAGAAACTATCAATCCAACTCGGTCAAAGAAGGAACCGAACAACACAGGAAAACACAAACATGTTTTTGGTGATATAGGATTTCCAAGGACCCGAGATGCTCCTACATAAGACACTTGGGGTTATTTTAAATGATTCTCCAAATCATGTAGCAGATACAATCCAAGTTGAATCCAACTCAGATTGTGAAATCCATGAACTCTCTTCAATCGGTCTATTCCTCCACTTTACCAGATATTCCATATACTATTTTCCTCTTGTACTTTTGTCAACTCTTTGTTCCCAAATCTGCTCAACTTCTTCTATCTGTTTCTTAAGATAATATTTGATACTATCATTTCTTCATCTGATTCATGGTACTCATACAAATCAAAAATGTTGAATATAGGTGATATATACATGGCATCAAGTAACTCAATCTCATAAGCATTTCCACTATCAAATTTTCTCAAAATCTTGCAAGGACCAAACTTCTTCATTTTCATCTTCCCATATGTTCCAATGGGAAATCTTCCTTTCTTCAAATGAATCATTACTTCATCACCAACTACAAAAGTATTGTCTTCTAGATCTATCAACTCTGTCTTTTTATTTCTGATTACTTTTCTCCAACTTATGTTTCACATCTTCATGCAATGTCATTATGTACTCAGCAAACTTTACTCCTTCAACACTTCTCTTTTCTTCATCAACAATATCCCTCAAATCTGATATACCTCTCAGTTGTATGCCATTTACAATCTCAAAAGGTGTTTTTCAAGTACTATTCACTGAATTATTGTATGCAAACTCTGCTTGTGCCAACACATAATTCCAATTACTAGGTGTGTCTCCTACTAAACATCTCAAAAGATTACCCAAGCTTCTATTCACAACTTCTATCTATCCACCAGTTTGTGGGTGAAATGTAGAACTATATTTCAACTTAGTGCCAAAATTTCTCCAAAGGGTCTTTCAAAAGTATCCAACAAATTTACTATCTCGCTCAGAGATGATACTCCTTGGTAATCCATGCAATCTAACAATTTCTTTAAAGAAAAGATCTGCTATATGTACTGGATCTGATGTCTTTCTAAAGGGTATAAAATGTGCCATTTTAGAAAATCTATCCACAATAACAAATATAGAATCATTACCTCTCACTGTCTTTGGTAAGCCAAGAACAAAATCTATACAGATATCAATCCAAGGTTTCTCAAGAACTGAAATTGGTGTATACAATCTAGTATTCTGACTTACTCCTTTTGCAACTTGACAAATTCCATAACTTTTCACAAATTTCTAAACATCCTTATACAACTATGGCCAAAAGTATTTATCCTTAAGTAAATTCAATGTCTTGTCAACACCAAAGTGTCCAGCCAAACCACTACTATGTTTCTCCTTTATCAAATTAGTTCTCATTGATCCTCTCAGTATACACAACTAAATACTTTTAAACATCATACCTCCTTGAATGAAATAGTCTTCACATTTAGTACTCGGTTGATCTTAAATAGGTGCTCTGCACTTTCTCCACGGCTCAGAAAAATCAGGATCAAATTCATATGAATCTCTCATGTCATCAAAACCAAGAACTTCAATTCTCATCTCAGTCATCAAAGATCTTCTACTCAATGCATTGGAAACTCAGTTAGTGACTCCACTCTTATGCTTTATGACAAATGTATAACTCTACAAATATTCAACCCATTTCATATGTCTCTGATTCAACTTATTCTGACTACCCAAATATTGTAAAGCTTTATGATTGGTATACAAGACAAATTCACTCGATATCAAATAATGTCTCCATTTCTTTAGGGCTTGAACAATATCATAGAATTCTTGATCATACACAAAATATTTCCTTTTTGCATTATTCAACTTTTCACTAAAGAAAGCAATAGGTTTACCTTCTTGAATAAACACAGCTCCTATTGCACTACCACTTGCATCACATTCTACTTGGAATACCTTATTGAAATTAGGCAATGCTAACACAGGCAATTCAACAACCTTCTTCTTCAGAGTCTCAAAATTTTTAACAGCTCCATGTGTCCACTTGAATTCTCTTTTATCTCCTCTCATAGTCTCATTCATAGAATTACAAATTGAACTGGAATTCCTAATGAACTTTCGGTAAAAACTTGAAAAACCATGAAATGATCTTACCTCACTAGCATTCTCAGGTGTAGGCCAATTCAAAATAGCTTTAACCTTTTCAGGATCCATCTTCAAACCATCAACTGAAATCAAAAATCCCAAATACACAATCTCCTCTTTCATGAAAGAACACTTTTTCAAATTTATCAACAACTTTTCTTCTTCCAACTTATACAATACTTGTTTAACATGCAACAAATGTTCTTCTCTGGTCTTATTGAATATCAGAATATCATTTAGGTATACAATCACAAATTTACCTAAGAATTTCTTCAAAACTCCATTCATCAACCTTAGAAAAGTACTCAGTGTATTAGTTAAACCAAAAGGAATAACCAACCACTCATACAAACCTTCTTTTGTCTTAAAAGTAGTTTTCCACTCATCACCTTCTCTGATTTTGATCTGATGATACCCACTTTTCAAATCAATTTTGGTGAAATACTTTTCTCTAGTCAAACTATCCATTATGTCATCCATTCTCGGTATAGGAAACCTATATTTCACTGTTATCTTATTGATTTCTCTGGAATCCATACACATTCACCATTCTCCATTCTTCTTATGTGTCAATATAGCTGGTACTGCACAAGGAATCAAACTTTCTCAGATCAAACCTTTCTGTAATAATTATTGAATCCATTGGTTCAATTCCTTATTCTCGGTAGATGTCAACCGATGTGGTGCCTTATTTGGTAAACTAGCTCCAGGGATTAGATCCACACAATGATCAATTCTTCTCTTCAGTGGTAAACCATCAGGTACATTATCAAAAATGATCTCACTGTACTCAGTGAGTAACTTATCAATCTCTTCAGGGATGCTATCCTCTATTTTCTTACTTGATTTTTTAGGAATCACAACAAAACATACATCATTCTTCTTCAAATCATTAACAAAATTTCTTCCTTCCATCAAGCAAACTTTCATAGATGTACAAACACTACTAACAGGTTCTTCAATCAAAGGTAACAAGATTTGTCTTCTCCCATCATCCCAAATAGTATATTTATGCAATCTCCCATCATATATAGCATGTCTATCATATTGCCAAGGTCTACCCAACAAAATATGACAACAATCCATAGGCATGATATCACATAACACCTTATCATAGTACTTCCCAAATTTCAAATTCACATAACATTTTTCACTTACCAAGAGTGTATGCTCATCCTTGATCCATGAAATTTGATAGGGCTTCAGATTTTCTAACCTTTTCAACTGCAACTTTGTAACCATTTCCTTAGATGCCAAGTTCTTCAAGCTTCCACTATCAATGATTACCTTCCACACTTCATCAGAAACTCTACATCTGGTCTTGAAAAAAACTTTTCCTTACTAGATCTTCCTTATTACTTTCACTCCAAAGTGCTCTCCTTACCATCAAGTTCTTTTCCTTCTTAGGTTCATTCGGTGACTCTTCTTGCACCAAAGCATTTCTACTACTACCGAACTTCTTACTTGCATGTGTACACTCAAATTATCTATTTCCTTCTTCTCCACAATTGTAACAAGTTCCTTAGAAACTACCTCTATTATGACCACCTTAGTAGTTATTGCTTCTTCCTCTAGATGAACTTTCTCCTTTCCATTCGGTCTTGCCTTTATCCATATTTGTCTTTTCCAGTTCAGATCTACTATTTTCATCATAAGATATACCTCTTCCTCTAGGGAATCTACCACCTCTACCTCTTTGTCTTTGCTCATGTCTCTTGTTCAATTTCTCCTCATCTTTCAATGCAAATTGATAAGCTTCTCCAATGTTCTCCAATTTGACCAAACTTATTTCTTCTTGGATGGAAACTCTCAATCCATTCAGGTACCTAGTAATTCTTTCCACATCATTTTCATCATGTCCAGATCTTATATCTAATCTATAGAATTCCTCAATATAATATTTTACCGAGCTATCTTTCTACCTCAAACTTTACATTCGCCTAACTAGGTTAGTCTGATAATCACAAGGTAAAAAATTTCCTTTCAATTTATTCACCATCTTATTCCATACCTTAATTTTGTCTTTGCCTTTCCTCTTTTTGTCCAACTGCAGATGTTCCCACCACAAGGATGCATGACTTTTCAACTTTGTGCTTGCAATTTTCACCTTCTTCTCCTCAGGGACATTTTCATATTCAAAGTACTTTTCCATCTTGGTGATCCAGTCCACAAATTCATCTGAATCCAATTTTCCACTATACTCAGGAGGATTGAAGTGTGGTGTTGACTTCAAATTTTTCAAATCCTTCAACAATATTTCCTTGCCTTGATCCATCGTTGGTGCAAGTTCTACATCACCTTGTTCTTCCTCAACTTCATGATCACTAACATCTTCAAGATGTCTTCCTCTTCACTGGGCTTTTTCAACAACTTCTAATCTAGCAGCAAGTTGTCTGAACATTTCTGCCAATCCTAGATTGGCATGTCACCTCCCATGAACCATCTTGAAACCCTCTATAATTACAGGCCAGATCACAACCTGCTAACCCATAATAAATCAACTAGGGTTTGAAAAGAAGGAACCCTCAAACCTAGATTCATAAACCTAGATCTAGATCTCACCTCATCTTTGATACCACTTGACACAAGGGAAGGACGGGGAGAGGGGCCAAATGTACACCCTAACCAGATCCACCTTGCAGAGATCACACGTGGAAGCCAAATACATAAGTAAGAGAGAGAATGCAAATCAACTTCTTATATTTGTTCAAATTGATTCATACATGTCAGGCTATAATGCCTTCCCGGTTAGGGCCAGATATTACAATTCAAGTACAAAAGTCCTCCAACATGTGAGAATCTGACACTATCTTCTATTTTCCACTACTGATGTCCTAAAACTACAAACAAAGATTACAATATATACAAGAGGCTACCGAATAAGTCAGCCTTTAGATCCACCATCAACGAAAGGAATGACCAGATCTAGGTCCACACACTTCCTAATGATAGATACCAACATTAAATATGCAACCATAATTAATTGCAGAAGTCAGCCTCAATAGGAAAGTAAAACAAACAACTTAGTAAGAAAGTATAACTGAATGCCAGCAAAGAAAACCGAGCACTAAGGAATTAACCGAGCATCAAAGAGTTAACCGACCAACTCAGTAAACAAAGGAAACCGAGCAACTGCCGAGTCAACTCAGTCAAAGTAGGAACTGAGCAACATAGGAATTTAACACAAACATGTTTTTGGTGACACGGGATTGCCAAGGACCCGAGATGCTCCTGCATCAGGAAGCCATCCAAAATTTAGAACAACTTTGCAAAGAAAATTCCACAGCTGTGGAAAGCCAATATTGATACACAATTTGTACTTAATGCATATGCTAGAACAATGTATTATAGCTCATACATGACAAAACAAATCAATGACATATGCATTTAAAATAATATGAAATGACCATTAGAGAGTTAATAAGTATGATAATATTGGACAACAACAACAACAACAAACTAGTATAATGCTATACTAAAAAAATTGACAACGACTGGGTACCAATACTTCGCATTAGCCGACCTATCCAAAAAGTGTTGACAAACAAAAAACTTATAATCAGAAAACAATTTCTAGTACAAATAGAATGTGCAAGAACCATTCATCGGTCCCAAGGACTTACAATGCAAGCTATGGATTTTGATCCTTCGAGCATAAGAGGACATGGATTAACTTACATAGTGCTCTGATGAACTAAATCAATCAACTCATTATTTTTGTTAAAACCTCTAACAACAAAAAATTAAAATTAAAGAAAAGATACGTCTTGAAATGTGCCACATTGATTCAAATGAAAAATGGAAATTTGAGAGTGATATTACTTTTTCTCATAACACATCAGCCATGCTCTTATGTACACTAAACACATGCAGCTTGAAGGCTCACATAAATGACATTATTAAGGACTAATATTTAATGTCATATGACATCTTGTTCTTGCAAGAGGTACACATGCACTCCCCTTAAACACATTTTGTATTTCAACATTTGAATAACTTCAATGATCACAACATACATAGTCAAATGACTTTGACCAAAAAAAACCCTAGTCATCTAAAAAATAAAACAATAAATATTGAACCTATCACAATAACAACTTTTACTGAAAGCAACGAGCTAAATGTTTGTAATATTTATGCAATACCTAATGCTCTCATTAAAGAATAATGTACCATTATTCAACAAGTAACCACATATGTGAATTCAAAGAATGCTTTATACATTTTAGGTGATTTCAATATTGACATGTCAACTAAAAATAGAAGGAAAGATGTTCTTGAAAAACATATGCAAGACCACAACATGAATTACATCATAGACAAAGCACTCAATGTATACAACCCATCAATTGATCATATCTAGACCAATTCAAGTACAAATATATATTGTATTTACGAAGAAGAGGCATATTGGATTGATCACCTTGATGCATTCATAAAGTTCCATCTCACATAGAAAAATGACTCCACTCAGACTACTAACACATATACAAGTAATGACAAATATAATAAACTCGACATCTACAATAATGCAAATACATTTCACAAGTAATAAATTTTCTCATCTAGAACAACAACTCTAATTTATTAATGCATACTACAATGTTCTACAACTATTATGTAGTAAAACAATGGAAGGAATCAAAAGAACTGGAAAAGAAACACAGATGAAGCAAGACCAGACAACAAAAAGGTAATAAAATTTTCTTATTTTTAACATTATTAATCCTTGTATGTGTAATCACTTGAAAATGGACCAGATTAATTAAATGAGCAACCAAGCCAAAAAATCAATACAATTAAATCAAATCAAGTTAGAATCAAAGCTAAATTGTAATCAAGCTATAATTCAAATTTAATTAAAAATCAAAAGCCATAAAATCAAATAAATCATGATAAATCAATTAATTGTGCAATTAATCTAATTAATTGCATAGTTCAATTAAATCAAATCAACCCATTCAAGGGGTACACATGGCTAAAGATATTAAATAAATTCAATTAAATAAATCATATTTTCCCTCAACCACCAAATAGGAGGAAAAATCATCAACCAATAGGATTTGAGGATCAAGCTCACATGGATCAAGCTCACATCGAATCTCCACCACCCATATGGAGAAAGAATCTTGTCCACCCATTTTGTCCTCTTGTCCCAAGCTTTGAGGACATGATATTTAAATGGTCTCCAAAGGTGGAACCATGGACTCAACCCTCATCAAACTATGATCAAATCAACTACACCCCCTACCCTTGCCAAAATCTATAAAAGCAAGGCATAATTCAAGCAATAATCATCCATAATTTTTGAGAAGCATCAAACATCTTGCAATTTTAAGCTAGAAAAGGCAAATCTAGAGCTAATTAGTTGCATTTTCAATTGGAATTAATATTTTAGCTTGTCTATCATTTCTTTCTCATATTAGGATTGTCACTAGTGAGAGCTTGCTGAGAGCTCATCATTATCATCCCTAATTAGAGAGCCATAAAATGCTCAATCATCTTTAATTTTTCTTAATTAAGTTGCATTTGTGGTAATTTAATTGTTATTTTGAGTTATTGATGATACTAACCCTATGAAGGTACTAATCCTAGTACACAAAATGACACCCATCATGGGGCATTAGGCCTCACTAATTTTTAAATTCGGAGAAGTAATTTTTTTTCTTGCAAATCCTTCTATTGTTCTCTATTTTGCAAGTTTTTCAGTTCTTTTGTAGGTTTCTTTGACACGTACAATACTTTCTCCAGCATGTACAAGGTCTGAAATAGCACATCCATGACAAAGTTGTGCGCCTTTTGCACAGAGTTTTAGCGCATTTAATCTTTCTATTTTCTTGTCTTACTTCTTTCAGCGCATGTGCCCTGACTTTGCAGCACTTTCAAATTATTCTCCAGCGCCTTCAAGGATTTCTCATACGCCTTTGCTTAATTAAACAACACATTTAAATTTTGTTTGTGCGCATTTAATATTTTTCTGCAGCAAATTTGGTAGTTTTAACAATGATTTCAATCATTTTAACAACGCATTTAATAGATTCTATTGCGCGTTCAATTAAACTGCAAATTCCCATAATCTAACATTCAGAAGATGATTTTTATATGTTTGCAGGATGACTGGTCATAAAAGAGTCAAAAAGCCAGAGACTAGATTTAATTATGAAGAAAAAGCATTGGCCAAAATGATCAAGGAGGAGAATATAGAAAATATCAAGCTATTTTTGGAGGATTCACAACAAGAAACAGAGGTATATGATCATTATTTGAAAATTGTAGAAGCCTATAAATCTAAATTTGCTTCATTAAATTGGATTTACTTACCTTAATAGATTTGTCTCAGATTTGATAAATAAGGTTAGATTTCCAATTTGGTTCTTATTTTTCTTCATTGTGCTTGTTGGTGTTGACTAATTTATTGGAGGAGAAGCGAAAATGAAGGAACGATTGCCACTGGGTAAGCATAAATAATGGAAAAATCATCAAAAATGCCCCTAGCCTTTGCTAGCTTCAATTGAAGTTAAGCCTAAACTTGGTCAATTTTTCCTTAAATTGTGGCCTTGTGATTTTCATTCAAATCTAGTAAATAAAATAGCATAAAGGATAAAATCAAGCACTTAATCAAACAAACCCCTTGTTTGTGGAAAAGAATAGAAATACTCGATTCCCATTAGTTTAGTGGGTTTTGGAAATTGAACCTTGTTAAAAGTGTTTGGGAATCAAGAAATAGATAGGGATATGCTCTTCACCTTTTGGTGAATCAAACTCCCAAAACCTATCTCTTAATTCCATTTTGATTGCTTTCAAAATGAACATGCTAGATCTTTAGTGGGCTCGCCTCCCAAGATTTGCCTTAAAAGGGCTGGTGAGAGGGACAACCCAAAGTGGGATACATTTGCCTTTGCCGCAAAAATCTGACCCACTATAAAATAAAATAAAATGCATCCTTAATGGGGTGTGTGACAAAAGGGTGTTAAGCTTTCAAACTTCCTCGAGTAGTCCTTTAGGATTGCGCAAAACTCTGACATACCGGTGGTGGGAAGCCTCCTAATTTTTGAAGGATGAAAACTTAATATTCATTTTGAATGAAATCTTGATTAAATACCTTGTTAAAATAGAAAATCCTACCTTGTAGAGCCATGTTTACGAACCAAATTGTGAAGTAGGTAGATTGCTTGAAGTGTTTTTTGGTGAAAAACCCGTGATAACGTCCTTACAAATTCAAACACTTTTTGTGTAGAGGGTTAAAAATAACAAGTGTATTTGTGATTGCTTTGTTTGAAAAATACTTAGAACAAGTAAGAGATATCCATTTGAAAACTCATATTATATTTTTAATCTCTTCATAAAAGTAAACAATTACCAAGTTTGGGGGAAACAATTTGAAATTAAACCTTGTTGAATGCTGATTTCTACATGTTCTCATAGACTCAAATTATCTTTACAACAAGACGACACTTGCATTGCAAAAGAGGTCCCCAATTTGAATCTCAAAACTCTTTCATAAATCACAACCAAGGGAATAGTCTCCCAAATCTTTTTGAAAAGAGAATTGATCCAATGGATACGAACTCCACATTTCATGATTACCTCAATGGAGGAAAAAATGATAGCATTAATAATGCCAATCAAGGGCCTAAAGAAACACTTGAAGATAAATCTAATAGGGTGGCTCAAGACATTGAATTTCTTGAAGTCATGGATGAACTGATAGAAAGAGATAGGGAAAGATATTTCCTAAATTTGGCCCAAGAAGGGGTGAAACTTCCACATGATTATGATGTTGATCAACTTAAGAAAGACAAGGAAGATGATAATCCGATGGGTGCGATGAGTAAACAATTAAAAATGTTCCAAGCACAAATCGACCTAATGAAGAAGGCAGCTGAACCTAAGCCTTTTTCTATTGAGGCCTTGTGCCCATTTCCTTTTGACAAAAGCTTGGTTATGGCACCTTTTTCGATAAATGTGGTCTTTCCAAAATATGACAAATATATGGGTAAATCAGACCCACAAGACCACCTTAGAGAGTTTTGCGCCCTAAGTATTGAATTTATGCATGATACAACTTATTTAATGAGACTTTTTCCAAGAAGTTTAGGAGGCCAAGCCATGGAATGGTTCTGAAAACTTCCGCAAGGGATAAAGACATTCAAGGAATTAGCCTCCAAATTTGTAACCCATTATTCTTACAACATTGAACACGAGATCACCATGCTCAACCTATGTGACACTAAAAAATGAGATGGTGAATCCTTCTTAGGGTTTCTTCAAAGGTGGAGAATGGTTTTGACAAGATATCCATGAAGCATACCCGAAAAGGAGAAAATGGAGATATTTATGAATAACTTAAATGTGGAGATGAACTATAGGCTCCAACTTCAATGTCCCCCTACTTTTGAAAAACTTATCGAGAATGGGATCAAAATTGAAGATTTGTTGGTTAAGAGAGGAGAAATCAAATTATTCAAATATAATAAACCCTATACCAACACTAATAACAATCATAATGTATCTAATTATAATAATAATAAAGGAGCCAACAATCACAATGATAAACCTAGACTATGGTTGAAAAACAATAATAAAAATCTTGTGAATGATGGAGTTGTGGAAGCACACAACTTAAAGGCTACCCCCTTTAATTTATCAAGCAGGGAAAATTTAACATATAACATTAATCAAACAAACAAAGCCCCTTTCAATAATAACAATCCCAACAACAACAACAACAACAACAACAATGCTAATGACAACAATCCCTTTAATAACTCCAATGTCACTAAACCTAAGCCTTTCTTTTCCACCTATCAAAAGAGAATATTCACCTTTTTAGGGGAACCATTGGAAAATGCATTAAGGACTTTGGTGGCTAACAAAATCATTACCTTACCCGAATCGAGGCCATACGAACCCCAAGTTAAGCCCAATTGGTGGAATGATTCTCATCATTGTGAATACCATCGTAACAAGGGACATAAAATGAATGAGTGCATGAAATTGAAACATCTTGTCCAAGACCTAATTGATGATGTAACAATAAAATTGGAAGGGCCTCAAAATAATGAAGACCATATGGCTTTTAAGAACCCTTTCTTAAATCATGAAAAAGGGGAATCATCAAACACTAACCCTAACAACAAAAGAGGTAATGAGAATGTTAACTTTGCTCATACCTATGATAATACCATTAATACTCTAAAGGGTGATGAAAACACCATAAATGTGATTGTGGTGAAAGAGAAGCCAAGGGAAGCAACATCTAATGTTGTAACTAGGGGGCAAGCATCAAAGATTACCTTACCAAGAAGTGCCCCAAGAATTGTCCTACCAAATCAAACCTCATCTTCACCTTCAAAACAATATAATCTGGTAGATCAATTACAAAGAACCCCTGCTCAGATCTCTATTCTAGAATTGCTCAAGCTTTCACCAACTTATAAGGAGATTCTAGAAAAATCCTTAGTGGAGAATAATGTACCTCTAAATTTTGATGCGGATAAATTTCAAATTATGGTAGGCCATCTTGTTGCACCCCATTGTCTATCATTTTTAGAACAAGATGATATGTCTCTAAACCACCCGCAAAATCTACCCTTGCATATAGAGGTTCTAATCCACAAACATAGAGTGAAAAGAGTCTGCATTGATGGGGGAGCCGGCTTGAATATTTGTACCCTAAACTTGGTTAAAGCCTTAGGATTTTCTAAGGAGGCTATTGATCCAAATAAAAAGATAACCATAAAATCCTACGATGATGACGAAAGAGCTTCCAAAGGTTTCATAGTACTTCCTATCAGAGTTGGTCCGATGCAAAAGGAGACCATTTTCCAAGTCCTTGACCTAAAATTAACTTACTATATCCTATTGGGAAGATCATGGATCCACGAAATGCAAGCCGTACCTTTAACCTACCATTAATGTCTCAAATTTCCCCACCTAGTACAAGAAGTCATGGTAAGCAGGGATTCAAACCCCTTTCAATATTGTAATAACATGAAGCCTATTAATGAATCCTTAGTCCCACATAATGCAAAAGGGTCTATTACCCAAATAATAGAGCAAGGACAAAGTTCAAAAGATCTTCCATCTTTGAAAGGAAAAGAGAAAGAAGAAAAAGGATTCTTGTTGAAAATAACCAAAGTCCTACTAACCTAACTACATCGACAAAAGGAATAGAGAAGGTTAGTGAGGAAAGTGCTCTTGAGAAACAAAAAGAATACCAAGCAAGATCTGATCAAATTTACACCAAAGATGCCCATTATCAAAAAATGGATCATATGATGAAGAATTTTGAAAAGTAATGTCAAATGAAACAAAAGGGTGTCGGTGAATATTCCTTATCCATGATGGATCTACCCTTATCTCCAAAATCACATGGAAGACCATCTAATCTCCCTCATAAATATAATGACCACTTTGTGAGGGAAAGAACTTCTTCATCCATGGATAAGGAAGATGGGGTATAAAGGACAAGGACCTTTAGGGACAAGAAATGAAGGATTAATAGAACCCATTAAAATGTCATGGATAGATAGTAAGGAGAAAACTAGATTAGGGTACCTAGAACAAGGATACACTCAAAAGAAGTATCCTTTTGTTTATGATCAAATCTTACAACTAGGTTCCCAAAGTGATGAAGATTCAAAAAATTGGGAATGGGATTCATTATCAAGTGATTCATGCCAAGATAAGAGGTTGATGTCATCCATACCTATACTCCTAGCAAGGGAAAAGAACAAGTCTCAAAATCAAATCAGAATCAAGCTTCAAGTTCTAGTCAAGTGGTCTTAGATAATGTGCCAAGTCAGGAAATTGAAATAAATCAATGGGTAGGAGAACCTTACGTACCATCACGGAGACTTGCTATAGAGGAATCTAACCGTAGGTTTAATCCAAGATATTTTTACCCAATGGAAACCTTAGAGGATTCTAATGAGGAAGATTTTAACCCTAGTTCTCTAGAACATCTCAAAGAGGCACATATCATAGATTTGAGTGATACGATGTTTGAACCTTCAAATGAGGCCATGTACTTAAACCCTATTGAACCAAACCAAAGCATTGATCCTTTGACCCTTATCTATCCCAAACTGATTGAATGGGATTCCATTGAACCTACTATCCTCCCTACAATCTTGAATGATAACTTGGTGTCCCAATACCTTAATGTGGTTGAGCCTTCTTCTACCATGGAATATCAGGAAGAAGTGACAAAGGGGAGTATTCAACCTTTCATTTTGGAAAAAAGTGAAAAAATAAAAATAAATAAAAAATGGAAAGAATCTAATGTTGAAAACCACATTTTGGCAACATTAAATAAAAAAGAAAAAGAAATAAAGAACATTTTTGAAGGTGAAAACCCAATAGAGGCACTTAAGGAAGAAGGGTTGGATACTTTGCCCGAGCACTACAAAGAAAGATCACCTATCTTAATTGAAACAATAGAGAAGGTGAACATTGGGTCAGAATCAGAGCTAAGAATCATACACTTAGCAACGTCTCTATCTAGTAAAGAAAGAAAGGATTTCATCAGATTTTTCAAAGAAAAACAATTCAATTTTGCATGGTCATATGATGATATGCCTGGATTAGATCCAAACTTAATCATGCATCATTTGAATATCAGAGAAGGAGTAAGACCAGTAAAGCAAAAACTAAGAAAGATTCATCCACACATTTCTTTGCTTGTAAAGGTAGAGTTGGAAAAATTGCTAAAAGTAGGGTTTATAAGAGCCACTGACTATGTCGAGTGGATTTTAAAAATCGTGCTGATTTCCAAAGTAGATAAATCCATCAGAATTTGCACGGACTTTAGAATCTTAATCTTGCATGTCCTAAAGATGATTTTCCTCTACCAAGCATAGACACCATCATAGACCTAACAGACATTCAATGTTCTTACTTATGGATGGGTTTAGTGGTTATAATCAAATAAAGATAGCACCTGAAGATCAAGACAAGATAACATTCACATGCGCATGGGGGACATTCTACCAGAATATTATGCCCTTTGGTCTCAAGAATGTCAGAGCGACCTATCAAAGGGCCATGATGACTATATTTCATGACATGATGCACAAATTCATGGAAGACTATGTAGATGATATACTTGCTAAATCTCACTCAAGGGATGAACATCTACCCATCTTAGAAAATATCTTTGTAAGATTAGAACAATTTAAAGTTAGGCTCAATTGAAAGAAGTGTGCATTTGGTGTACAATCAGGAAAACTATTAGGATACATAGTTTCAACAAAAGGAATAGAGGTAGACCCAGCCAAAGTAAAGGCAATCATGGAAATGGGAGCACCTCAAAATATTATTCAAATGAGATCTCTTCAAGGTAGGATTCAATCCATTAGAAGGTTCATCTCTCAATTAGCAGAAAAGTGCGACAATTTCACTCAACTCCTTCACAAGGACACAATTTTCAAGTGGGATGAGACATAAGAAGAATCATTCACCTAATTGAAGAAATACCTAATGAATCCTCCAAAATTAATGCCACCAATCAAAGGTAAGCCCTTAATTTTATACATCTCAGTGACAAAACATGCATTAGGGGCACTCTTGGCTCAAGAGGATGAAGTTGGAAAGGAAAAGGTCATATACTACATAAGAAAAACATTGGTAAGTATGAGTTGAACTACACCTTCATTGAAAGAGCATGTTTGTCCGTAGTTTTTGCTTCCCAAAAATTACACCATTATATGTTATCTCACAAGATTTGACTCATTGCAAAGATTGATCCCTTAAAATATCTTCTCAGCAAAACAACATTGAATGAGAGATTGGCCAAATGAGTCATGGTTCTAAGTGAATTTGATATAGATTATGTGGACCGAAAGTCTATCAAAGGCCAAGTAATACCAGATCAATTAACAAAATCACCTTTACAAGATGAACATCCAATTCAAGTGGAATTTCCAAATTCTAAAATTGTTAACATTGAAGAAAAGACAAGGCAATTGTATTTTGATGGCTCTTATACATAACATGGGTTAGGAGTAGGGATACTTTTGATTACTCCTCAAGGGTCTACAATTCCAAAATCATACAAATTTCTATTCCCATGTACAAATAACATATCTGAGTATGAAGCATTGGTCATTGGCATAAAGTTGGCATTAGAATGGAAAGTAACAGAGCTACAAATCTATGGAGATTCCCAACTAGTTATTAATCAAATTAATGACGACTATCAAGCTAAAGATGATAAGTTGATACCATACAAGAATATGATTGATAATCTTAAGAAATACTTCACTCTAATCACATTTGAGCAAGTATCCAGAGATAAGAATAAAGCAGCAGATGCAATGGCTACTTTGGCATCACTTCTCCAAATACCAGATCAAAGCGCCATATATGAATTCCTGGTAGAAGAAGTTGAGAAACCCGCATTTGATCCTTCCCATCCTCATACCATTTGTTTACTAACATGACATGAATCACCTTGGTATGGAGCCATTTACACCTACTTGAAAGACTAAATCTTACCCTTAGACCAAACTAGAAATCAAAAGAAAAGCTTTATATGTCAAGCTTCTCGCTATACTATGATATCTAACACATTGTATTGCAAGAGTCTAGATGAGATCTTTTTGAGATGTCTAGATAAAGAGGAATCAACCATAGCCTTATAATAAATTCATGAGGGGATTTGTGGGTCACATTCGAATGGTTTAACCCTAGCTAAGAAACTTCTTAGGATAGGATATTTCTGGCCTTCAATGGAAAAGGACGCTTGTCACTTTGCAAAAAATTGTCGTAAATGTCAATATCATGGGAACCTGATCCACATACCAACACAAGAGCTTCATCCTATGACAACACCTTGACCCTTTTTATCAATGGGGTTTGGATTTGATAGGAATGATTTATCCACCATCTTCAAATGGTCATAAATTCATCATTATTGCAACAGAGTATTTTACCAAATAGGTGGAAGTTGTACCCTTATCTACTGCCACAGGAAAGCAGATATCCTTATTCATTTTAAATCACATAATTTGTAGATATGGTGTTCCTCATGCCATCATAACAGATAATGCAAAACACTTCAAAAAAAAGGATTTGAAAGAATTATGTACAAAATTTCATATGGTACATCACTCATCTTCCATATATTACCCACAAGGTAATGGGCAAGCATAAACTACAAACAAGAAAATTTTGAACATATTGAAAAGAACTATAGATAATTCAGGTAGAGATTGGCACATGCAAATGAACCCTTCTCTATGGGCTTATAGAATGAGCATTAGAATGCCAATAGGAGCTACACCATTTTCCCTAGTCTATGGAGTAGAAGCAGTTTTACCTTTGGAGGTAGAAATTCCATCCTTAAGGGTCTCATTAAATGGGTTACTAAGTGAACAAGACTATAGAGTTGCTACATTGCATGAACTAGAAGTGCTAGATGAAAGACATTGACAAGCTTTTGATCAATTAAAAGTGTATCAGAACCGAATGACCAGAAACTATAATAAACATATCAAACCAAGGGCATTCCAAATAGGTGACTTAGTGTTGCGATAAAATCCCAAGAATCAAGTAGAGAGGGAAAATAAAGGAAAATGGGAAGCAAACAAGTTAGGACCCTTTGTGATCACTTCATCTTTTGGCACTGATACTTACAAACTAGTTGATTGTGAAGGAGAGGAGTTGCAAGAGCCGATAAACAATATACACTTGGAAAGGTTCTACACTTGAAGCAATTAAAGAGGGATAGAGAAAAAGAGTATCATAAATATCAGATGAGAAAGCATCCTATTTATTGTATATAGTCAAAAGAAATCCTGAAAATACCAAAAACATTGAAAATTAAAAAAAAACAAAAAAACAAATCAGAAATGTAGAAAAGATAAAAAAATAGTGGAAAATTGAGCATGAAGAAAGCCAAAAACATTCAGAAAGGATCCTTAAAAAGATGTTGTCTTGGTGAAAACCTAGCAAATAGGCGCCTTGATGATATGAAAATAAAAAAAAAAAGAAAAAATAAGAAAATACAAAAAAAGAGAGAGAGAGAGAGAGAGAAAGTACTTTAGTGAAAACCTAGCAAATAGGCGGCTCGGTAGCAAAAAAAGGAAAAAAGCTTGAAAAATAGAAAAAAGAGAAAATCCATTTAATCGGTGAAAACCTGGTAAATAGGTGCCATTGAAAGTCCAAGTCAGTCTCATGCCTAGTGGTCATCCTTGTAAATATTGCATTCGCCAGCATTTGTATATATTGCATAATAAAACCCCATAGTTGCATTTGCAAGTACCTAAAGGTCTCATCACTAATTCAATCTGCAAATTGTCCCAAGTCCCAAAATGCAATCACATCAAACTGGGGGCAAAATATACTCTCAAGGAGGAAAGATTCATCAAAACAAACATCAATCTGACACCAAATCAATTCATAAAAATGCAAGTGAAATGCTCAATCAAATCCAAATCCAAATCCAAATGTCATTCAAACATAAAATTTTGATCCAAGATCACACAAGAACTCTTATCTTTATTAGGATTAAAAGTATGAAATGGATAGAACTATACTTGAAATATGGATTTAAAAAATGGTGCAATTTTTTTCTAAGTGTTGACTTGATTGATGAAATCATGTATTTCTAGCGAATCGATGAAAGTTTCTAAACTAGACAAGCTACGATGAAAGCATGATATTTTATTCATTTCTAAATGAGTGTCTTAAAGTCAAAATTTTTGAAGTATGTATTATTTGCCTAAGGACATGATCATCAAAGAGTCATCGAGGACATGTACATATGGGGAAATTGAGATCTTTGTTTGCTTACGCAAAAGGATACCTTGGATATTTTGATGTTAAATATCATAATACCAAAATCCACTTGCAACATAGAATCTGACAAAATCGGTATTCGTACTCTCATGATTGGTCTCAATCAGTGACAGTCGTGCCAAATATGGGAAAGCACCATAAAAAAAGGAAATAAGTATTCATTGTGTGCAATAATTGTGTCACACTTCTATGGATCATTACATGCAAGGAGCTCAAGAATGAGCCCTCACAAATCGATCCATAGCTCCCTAGGCATGGAGTGCAAGGGTTTTTAAGAATGCTCTCAGCTAGAGCTATTTAGCCTATAACCTTGCTAGTAAACCATGCAATGGGAGATTCAATGAAGACAAGGGCAAGAATGCCAATATCCTCAAGAATCAAGAATGCAAATGCAATGCAATGCTATGCTAGAATGGAAATGCAAGCTAAGCTATGAAAGGAAATATGCAAGTGTTACAACCCAAGCTAATTAATCTATGTGAGCTAATCTAGAGCATAGAAATGAAGCTAATCTAAGAAAGCATGAATATGAAGCTAAGCTAAGAATGCAAGAATGAGATGTAGATGCTAAGAATGCTCCAAATCTTCAAAAGCTCCAAAGTGACCTAGAAAACCTGCAGCATAAAGTTAGCATAAAAAGTTGGGGGATCTAGAATGAAGAAGAGAGCTCTTCTTTTATAGGAAATGAGAAGGAATGGACCATGGAGATTAAGAGGCAAAAGATTTAATCAACGGTGGAGCTTAAAAGAGGAGCAATCCATGTGCACAAGTATCCTCCAATAGGAAAATAGGAGTTGACTTTTGTGTCCATATGAGATAAAAAGTGTTTTTTCCCTTTTTATAAAATAAGAATAATGCTTTATTTGTGCAACTTAGGATAAGAGGAAAAGTGGGGGCTTTTTATTTATTAAAAGGGGAGGGAATATTCCTTTTAATAAATAAAGACTTAGGATAAGATGGTTAGCCCATAGAAAATAATCGAATAAATGATAAAGCTAGGATTTGATCAAGAATAAGCAATTAGTGATTTACCAAAAGGGGCTAATAGTCTAGATGACCATTTTTAGGTGTATACATTCATATCATCATAGTTGAACTAGTGATGGTTGTACTAATTTTAGAATTCTGAAAACTGCTCAATGATGAATATAAGCTCCTAATTTGTGAATAATAGTTAGCTACATCCATCCTAGATTAAATGCATTTACGTGATTTTCTTTTCTTAGTTTGAAAACATCAATTAGAAAAGAGAAAAAACTAAAAGGGTGTGGAGTAGATCAAATATCAAAATGCACATCAAAAACTACATATGATAGAGTGTGTTGAATATCAAAATAAAAAATCAAAAACAAAAGGTGCTTTGCATTAGATTAAAGGCATGTGTTAGATTTGAATTTTAAACATTAACATAAGTTCATTTAAATTAAAGTGCATTAGTTTGCATTCATTGTAGCTTACATTTATTTTAGTTTACATTCATTTAGTCCGCATTCATTACATTCATTTTCAAATAAATCTTTCATTATCATTCTAGGTCATATCCAATAAACTCATTTGCTTTAGTTTGCATTTATCCTTAAATTCATTCATACTCATTTTATTAGGTCATCACATTTCATTATTCATACCAATTCATTACATCTCATTGCATTTCATTAAGTTCATCTTAAAACATTACATACATCTAGTTTATTTCATGCATTATCTTTTATTAGGTTGCATTCATATTAAAACTTCATCAGGTCATTAAAATTCATTGCATTAGTTGCATTCATGGATTAATCTATATCATTGAAGAGCATTATTTCATCGTTAAGACATTACAAACATTGCATTGCATTCATTCTACATCATCACATTTTTGAGATCATATCATTAGTATATTGCATTGTTCATTTAGGTGCATTCATCCAAATTTATTCATATAAAACATTACAATATATTCACATTTAGGTCATTTCCATTTACATATAAGATCATCATTAATTTTATTCATATCATTAATCATTACATCCAACCTATCCAATTTCATAAATGCATCCATCACATTTTTGCATCACATTAATATACCAAATATCCATTACATTTATTATACATCCATATCATCACATAAATGCATCCATAAGAACCATTACATTGCATTAATAATTAAACCATTACATCATCATACAACCTTAAAACATGTATCATATGCATCCATCTACTCTATGTCATAAATAAGACAAACATTTGCATCAATAGAAGATTAAACATGTGCATTCATATCATAACCTACATTTGAGAAAAAGCATAAAAATAAAACATGTAGAGAGAGAATCATATAGATCTGCATATCATATAAAGCACCTGAAAAATGAAGTCCAACACATGGTGACATCATATAAATTAAATCTATCAATTGAGTATTAGAGTCCATAATATCATCAAAACTGACAATACCTGGAAATCAAAGTCTATCAAAAATATCAACAAGTATCAAAGCATGAGTAACATCAACTAATCAAAGAAAATGTGAGTCCAATGTCTCAAGATAAAAAATGAATCATCATATACATCAAATAATAAATTATCTCATATAAAAAACCAGGTCAATTTCCATAATCACCGGCACCATCAGGACCACAATTAGCATCTGGAGCTCTACTCGGGCTAGCCTGTAAACCATGCTGACTCATAGCAGCCATGAAGGTCTGCATCATTGAAATCAACTGAGTAACCTATTGTCTCATCTGTAACATCTTAAACTACAATGATATAACATCTAAGGCCAAGGCTAGTGCAGGAGTCTGCGCTGGTACCTATGTGGGTGAAGCCTATGGAGGAGCCTAAATAGGCGGAGTCTGTGGAGGAGCCATAGAGTAAGATGGAATGGAAGGAGACAAAGATGGAATGAAAGAAGAAGAAGATGGAAGAATGAAATAAGATGGCATAGAAGAAGCAACAGGAGCCTATGGAATAGCCTATGGCAGTGCTAGTAGACCCTGTACCTGATCTAATAATATTTGTGCTGCCTGAGCATCCACATCAGCCACAACCTGAGCACCCACCTACCTGAAAAATCTCAATCTATGTTGGCCCCATCTGGCCAATCTATCTACACCCACTCGACATAGAGCTTTGTCCACACCACCTCAGACTCTAACCCGACCACCCCTCATCTGGACACCACCCTTAGGAGGAATCGGTGCAACAATAATCATCAGGATAACAACCCTACCCCCTCTATCCACTCGATAGCCTTTTCATCCCCGACGAACTTGTCTCTGACCTCTCCCTCCACCATCATCATCCCTGCTGTCATCATCTGACTCCTCCTCAATACCTAAAACCCTATCAACAGGATTAGTAAATCTCATAAAAGGGTTCCAAGCAAACCACTTGGCATAGTCATCGGTCATGCCAGCATCAACAATATGATCACGCATATCCCACGCAAGGTGGGGCAGCTATAACAACTCCTGAAGATATGTCTTGAAATCTATCTGAGGGCTCCAGAGCAACCTCTCTACCTATACACGGGCATATAATTCTAAACCCTAAGGCATGCCCTAGATCTAGTCATACTGTCGTAGAACCCTTTGAAAGAAAAACTACTCAATAATCAGTGGTGTATGCCCTATCATCTATCGTGGCATACACATAAACGGTAACTCAGCCACATCCTTTGGCCATGCCTCACATCTATGGTCACCACATGGCCTGATCAATATCATCTATGATGCATCTCCAACAATCCAACTTGCCCAAGTGGGCTTGCACTACCATCCCCTCATACATCGAAGCGAAGGGCCAGCCTAGATCACAGTGCCGAACAAATATGGGTTGAGTGCTAGGGATGTGCTCCCATGTCCACAACTACAATAGAATCACCCTAGCAAAGAGAGTCACCTCATGACAGTATACAACAGAATGCAGCTTGTGATACAACTACGCTAGCACACATGTACCCCAGTCAAATCTTCATGGCTGTGCGATTATATCCTCTAGGATATGACCCTAACCAACTGCAAAGCCATGAACTCACCAATCAGGAATGAGGAAACCACCAACCAATGCTCTTAGAACAATAGGAAGAGCAAGGAAGGAAGGGAACTGGGCCCATTGAATCAAATCATCACCAATAGTCGGGTCACCAAAAACTCACCTACAGGCGGTCCCATCATACACCTGGTCATAGAATATCAGCTCCCCATGAGTAGGGATGCGCAGAAGCCTATACACATCCTTGGGAGTGATAATCATCTCCCCCATCGGTAGGTGAAATGTGTTATGGTTAGAGTGCCATCGCTCTGCCATAGCTATGAGTAGACCTCGATTCATGCAGAATCAAGGGAGAGATAAGAGAAAAGAGAGACCGCATCGACCAATGACTCGGTGCTCAGGACTGGTCAAGTCGTCAATCATACTGAAAGGTAGTGGTTATAAGCGTCGAACTCCAAGCGATTTAAGCTCAGCCTGCAAAAAACAAGTTAAACACATTAGAAATCAACATCATTACATATTGAATCATTTCAAGTCAATAAAAATCTAAATCAAACCACAATCAATTTTCCTGATTCTATTAAGAGAGGATGGAAAATTTATCATCATCCACCATCAAAATCAAGATTGACAATCAAACATTCAATACGACATGACTCGAACTGACATCATACGACTCGCTATCAAATCAAACTTGTTACCTAAGCCAATCAACTAATTAACGACAGCAGACGATTCAGAAAACTGACTCAGAAGTTTGCATTTTAAACCAAATAAGGTATACGCGCTATTTAAATGATTAAAAGTGCTAAAAGGAAAAAGTGTAGTTACAAATGGTGAATGCGTTGAAGAAAGGATTAAAAGCGTTATTTTAAGGTGTACGTGCTGTAGAATTTAGTACGCGCTACAGGAATTACTTGTACACACTGCTAAAATACTAAAGTGCGCAGTTGAATTTTTATGCATAGTAGAAAAGGGCGAATGCATTTTATGCCCTAGTTCTATTATTTGTACGCACTATTAAAAAGAGCGGATGCGTTGCAAAAAATTGCAGAAGCATAGGAGAAATTTTGTACGTGCTATTAAAAGTCTTAAATGCACTATTTAAAATGGAAAAAGAAAAAAATAGGGTTTTTCTTGTAAAGGCTTCCACTTCACATTCTCCCAAACATATTCCATCTTATCCATCCATTTTGAGTCCTTGTGTCCCAAGATCCATATCCTCTCTTACATCAAAGTCTCAAGCTATTTCACCCATTTTTCCTCCTCTATTCCACTACCCTTCAAGGTGTGTATCGATGTTGATCTTGATAATACTTATTATCCTCCTATTCATTATGCTTCCATTCCCTTTTTCACACCCACACATGGAAAGACTTATTATCCTCTCATTCATTATCCTTCCATTTCCATTATCCAATCCATTGCATAAATCTTTAGCCACCCTTTACCTTATCCACCATATCACCTTTCCATCACCCTATCAACATCTTTGAGCATACCTTTCAACGGCCTTGGCACATCATATCATACCTTTTCAAGGAGTATACAAAGAGCATGAGGCTTGAGTCCATCCAAAAAGAAAAAAAAAAAGGAAAAAAAAAATCATCCTATGGTGAAAACCACTTCTTGTGGTATCTTGAACAAGTACCATGATGAAAACCTGGCAAACAAGCGTCATATGTAATTCCTCTCTCTTGCACTCTACACTTGGGGGCAAATTTCATCCATCATATCCTCCATCTTTCTACCATTGATCTCACTTGCATCCGTACTCCATCTTCCACCTTTGATCTTGACAAGGTTGAACATATCCATGAGCATTAAGTATCTTGACATGAGTTATCCTATCCATCAGCCTATTCACTTGTTACGTTCACGCTACCTTATCATGATCTTCCTAATCCTAAAGCTACCTTCATTATTCCCAAGAAGTCTTCCCATAATCCCAAACCATTCACTTATAGCCTTCATCACCCCTTTATCATGATTGTGTGATCCTACCCACATTGATCCCTTGATCTTGATCCAAATGAGAAATAAAAGAAAAAAAGGTTAGAAAAAGTCTCTTGATATGTCCACTCCTTTGGACCATTGTCATGACACCAGGTCATTATTCCATATGCTATCCAACACCACATTATTGGCCTATATTGAGATATTATTTTTTCCTAGCTGGGATAATCTTGAGGAGATGGTCCTATGGGTAACATACTTGCTTCATCCATCATCCATTAGTTTGCAAATCCTATACCTTGCTAGACATCAGGGAAATTCAATGTGATCTTTCTTGAGAACTAGTAATCTCTAAAAATCTAAAAAGGTGGAAATATTTTCTAAAATCCAAAAACATAAATTTTTTTAAAAATCCAAACAAAAAAAATAAAAAAAATAAAAAATAAAATAAAATAAAATTGCAAATCTGAAATTATTCTCAAAAGTTGCATTGCCCAACAAAGCACTATCTTTTCCAAATCAAACTGGGGGCACCAATCCAAATTTAACGAGCTTAGCAAAATAGACATCGGTTGGATCAAATCATTGCATCAAAATTAAAAAAATTGCGACACTTGAACTTATTGATCAATATCACATTTCAAACATCCAAATACTTGATCTAACCAAAACATTTGACAAATGGAATCAAAATCTAAAAAGCTTAATCAAATCAGATCAAAATCTAAAAAGGCTTAAACATAACTAAGGATCAAAGGGGATGAATTTTTTTGAAATATGAATCTACAAACAAAAGCAAAAATGTTCAAAGTGTTACTAAATTTTTGGAACCATGTCTTTTTAGCAAATCGATGAAGTCTTTGACTAGATGAGCGATGATGAAGACATGATATTTTATTGATTTCTACTTGAGTGTTTGTTAGGTTGACTCATAGTAGTATGTGAATCCGTCTAATGACATGATCATCAAAGAATCATTGAGGACATTTGTATATGAAAGGGATCAATTCTTTGATTGTTTACTTGCAATATTAAAATATGAGGAAAGTGGTATTCATATCATCATGGTTGAACCAGTGAGGGTTGTACCAATTTCAAGTTCCAAAAGCTCGATGATGAAAATAAGCTTCCAAAATCTTGAATAATGACAGTTAGTTGCATACATCTTAGATTAGATGCATTGTATATATTGTTTTGCCTTTCTTAGCTTAATTTGTAAGAGAAAAAAAAATAGAAAGGGGGTGGAGTTATCATCATCAAAAGACCAAATCAAGATACATCAAATGATTAATGATATCATCAATGGTACATCATCAAATGTTTTGAGATCTACATCATCAAATGTCCATTGATATCATCAAAGTCTTGATCAACATCATCAATGTCTGAAATATCCAACATCAAAAATCATGCTCAATCTGATCATCAAAGGAACATCAATATCATCAAGATACATCTTCAAATATTTGATCCATCAAATGATTCATGCTTCATCAAGGATATCATCAACAATCAATCATGCTAATCAACTAGGGGCAACCTAATTCTATTCATCACCTTCTATCAAATCCCTAGTTTTGCATCATGAGAACATCCAATCAACTCCATATCATCAAAACATCTAATCATATCATGTATCAAATATCAATCAGTCAAATCATCCAAGTGATCATCTAACGTCAATCAAGTTATACTATCATCCATTTTCTCATCTTGAGCACATCAAAACTCCTAACTCTAGATCTTGAGGAAGGAAAATCATTATTTTGTCTCGCTAGATCTTGAGAATGAAATATCAACCATCAACTTATCCTATTAGATTGACATCAACATCAATTAAGTGATTTTGACTGACATCAAACGATACCAAACCATCATCAACTTATCTAGAGCATCAACAACATCTTATCAATCAAATCTTTTCTCATCAAATTTTCTCATGATCGGGGCATTTTCAAATTTCTATATCGGGAAACAAATCAAAATTTCTCATTCTTAACCAAATCCTCCAAAATCATTTCGATTCATTTCCCGAGGGGGCATGCAATCATATCATCATCAAAACTAGACACCTATCATCAAATCAAAAAGAAAGCTTTTATCAAATTTTTTTCATAAATCAATCGAATGGGGCATCACATCGAGATCAAACATCATATCAAGGATCCATCATCAGAAACAATCATCAAAGTATCACATCATATCAAAACGATCATTAGAATCATATCAATTGAGAGTTTCATATCGATCATATCTGTAGCAATCTCGTATCAAAAATCAAAAGATTGACCATCGAAAGACATCAAACGAACATCAAGGATCAACCATCATTGAATCAAGACCTATTATCAAGCAAGATCAAAGTATTCTTTGAATCGATATGCTTTGCATATCAACTCAAAGAGGGGCATTTGTAATCACCTAAAAATGGACAAAGATCAAATCAAAGCAAATCAAGTCAAATCAAAGCAAATCAATGACCAAATTGAATCAATTGAATCACAATGAATAATTAGCCAATCAAAATTAAAATCAAGTCTTAATTCAAGATAAATCAAAATTGAGAGCATTTTAATCAAGTGTAATAAAATCAAAATACAATTAAATCAATTAATTGTATAGTCTTGGATTAAATTAAATTCAACCCATTCAAGGGGTACATGGCTAAAATAAATCAATTAAATCAATTAATAAATCTCAATTACTCTCAACAACCCAAAAGGAGAGGAAATCCGGGCAACCAATGAGATTTGAGAAAATACATTCACATGGATCAAGCCAAATTGAATCTCAATCACTCAAGGTGAAAAAGAATCTGGTCCATTGATCTTGCCTACTTGTCCCAAGCTTTGAGGACACAAACTTTGCTTTGTCTTCAAAGGGTGGAACCAAAGACTCAACCAAGGTTGAATCATGATCAAACACAACTACACCCCCTACCATTGGAAAATCTATAAAAGGAAGACTAAAACCCTTCATTATTCATAACCACACATCTGAGAATTGCATTGAACCTCTTGCAATTTGAGTTTAGAAAGACATTTTGAGAACATAATTATCATTTACTTTGATAATTGTTAGCAATAGCATTGTTTATCTTTATCATTCTCATTCTAGGATTGTCATTAATGAGAGCTTGCTGAGAGCTTATTCATTAACATCTTAGTTAGAGAGCCATAAGATGCTCAATTGATTATTAATTTGCTATAGTTTGCTCTATTGCTTTGTGGTTTAATTTAGTTACTATTTCAATTATTGATGATTAACCTTAATTCTATGAAGATACTTTTATTAGTATACAGTAATAATCAAGATACATTTCAATAAAATTCTAGTATCCATAAATTTGTCATATGTACTTCTCAAGTACCCAATTTTTACACAAATCTTTAACTTATAAAAAAATTCATGATTTTCAATACCATATGCTAACATCCTAATATATATTACACTTTGCTTCAATCCAATTTTTAATACCACCTTGAAAATTCTCACTATTTGTATAATATCTTAAGATACTAATCTTTTTCATTTTTGTCCAATATAAAAGATACAACAAATTTGAGTAAAATAATAAATTAGCACCCTCTTCAACCCAAACTTTGAAATATCCTGGATACTTACAAAGACTAAAAATCTAAAAATTATATACATTATTTAATACAATCACTTCTCTATGTACACTTCTATTACTACAAATAGGATTTGTTAAATGACCTATCAATTTGTTTTACTTGACCTTCTGTATATTCGACGTATTGCTAGCTTTTATCTTGCCATGCTGATGTGTAAATTGGGATGAAATGCTACACCGGTGGATATAATTGTGCATTTTTAGAGAGGAGTTTTATTTAAAAAAAGCTGATCCGTTGATCAACGTACCATTTTCTTCCCACAAAGGAAGGAAGTTCCATGTTTCGACAGACTGCGAACGAGACTGCAACAGAAATCCCATCTATGAGAACATTTCACGTATAGCAGTGAAGGAACGCTCATGTTGTAGCATCAGTTTTATTTTGTGAGGGGGAACAATTCGTAAGAGTAAGAGCTAAAAGAGAAAAGGAACGGCCACATCAAAGACAATCGTGTTGTCCGGATTCCATCCAAGCAGACATTGGAGAGAAATTGCATGGTTTGTCATGAAGATATTTTCGCCTCCACACCTTGACCACGACAGTGACATAAGAGAAGAAGTCCGCCGGCCTACTTTTCTGGTCAAACATGGCGATGTGGTGCTCACGCGGTATCTTTTCTTCATATGTAAGCTATCTTTTTACACGCTTCATGTCCGCCTTCCCCTCTCAAGGGCAACCATACACTGGTGCCGCCACTTCTTTGGTTCGATTTCCCAAATTTTTGTTATCTGTGGAATATGGTGTCAAATTCGTGCTCACCTTCGTAGACATTGTTACGATATAACGCGGAGCTTCATAAAATTCAAGTACTGATAAAAACTGGGCGCGCAGAGAAGAAATTGGAGTTCGCGAAGAGAAATTGGGCGCGCAGAGTAGAAATTGGACTTCGCGAAGAGAAATCGGGCGCGCAGTAGTAGAAATTGGAGTTGGCGAAGAGAAATCGGACGCGCAGAGTAGAAATTGGAGTTTGCGAAGAGAAATCGGACGCGCAGAGTAGAAATTAAAGTTTGCGAAGAGAAATTGGGCGCGCAGGGTAGAAATTGGAGTTTGTGAAGAGAAATTGGAGTTTGCGAAGATAAATTGGGCGCGCGGAGAAAAAATTGGAGGTGCAAAGGAAAATATGAGCAGCAATGGAGGGAAGAAGGGAGGGGAAGCGACAGGCGGCGGCTTTTTTGCCTCTCTCACCTCCACCCTTTCCAACTTTGGCAGTTCGATGCACAATTCGGTAAATAGGTATGCTGCGCCTTCTCTCACTAGTTGAACAAGGGCTTCGATCCTTTTATTTTTGTTATGTGCAGGCTGCAAGCGCCGGAAGCTTTCACGGTCAGTTTGTGTTTTTTCTTTGTTTTTTACTTCCTAGTAAGATCTTTGGCCGTCAAGACAATAGCGTATTTTTTCGTGTGAATCTATTTAATTAATTCAGTGTGTTGAACGAATTTATCTGTACTTCGACCATATCACGAAAGCCGAGTTTTCTCTTTCTTGTATGGCTTGGAATTTACTGGGTTTTTTTGTGTTAAGGCCATTAAAGGAGCCCGTAGTATGACCATAATTTTGTTCTCTTTTGGTGATTATTTAGTCCATGTCCCTGATGTCCCTCCCTTAACATGAATCTGTAAATTCATGTATTCAACTGTCTAATTTGCAACATCATTCTTTGATCAGATTTGCAATGGGGTAACAGAAAGCAGCCCAGGCAGGGCACTCAGAGTATCTGAAAAACAGGCAGAGTCTGCTCATTGTCTACCTATATTCATTTTAGGCTGATTTTATAAGTAGTCTGTGAGTTTCACTTCAATTATATAGGAAATCAAGCCAACCAAAGGTCACGAATTTTTCATACTCCACTGTAATATATGAAATCATAATCACAATGTGCCGGTAGAATTTTTAATTTCCACTTCAAAGGTCTGTGCTTTGGCAAAACACGATGACAGCATTGACAAAGGATGCATTTAGAGACATTGGGTGAACTGAGGCAGAAGCATATATACGCCTTGTACTAGTCTGTTATTCTCTGAAACAATCTCCAAAGCTTGATACTTAATGTCTCAGTTCTTTCCAAACCTTGATTTTGTGGGCACAATTTAATATTTTAAATAATACATAACAAATAATTTTAGGAAAACCTGTTAATTGAATTTTGTAAGGGGATTTTTGTATTCATGTTCTGCATTCCATATTTTTAAATGCTTTAATTTTTTCTGCTGTGGAGTTGCTAGATTTAATTTATTATGGAGCTAGTGTATGGAGTTTCAGTACCTGTTTTAAACGTTTCTCAACTTGATACAGTTTGATGGGAGACGAGGGGTTGGAAGTAATTAATCCTGAAGGTGGACAAGATGATGTGCAAGAGGAAGCTCATAAAGGAAGGTGGCAGAAAGAGGTAGGTCTGTACATGTGTTGTGCTTTCATGTTGATGTGAAGCTTAGTGTAATACCACAAAGTAGCAGAAAACATGGCCATTTATATTTTTGAACACAATACTGTGCAGTGCACGCTCTTACACACTGTTATGTCTCATGATTATCAATACACAAAGGTGGAGAAGCATAACTTCTAAATGTAGCGGACCATTTCGTCGAATCCTCAGTTTGGCAGTGCAATATGAAAATGGAATAGGAATTTGAATGGAGGGAAAGCAAATTTTTAAATTTCTAATGTCTACACTTAATTTTTTCATTTTTTATTTGTGTGGGGAGGGATTTAATTTATTTTTTTATTCGATTTTTTAAAAAAAAAATTCAAATTTTTGCCGAATTTTTTTTCAAAATTTTTTTCCAATTTTTTTTTCGAATTTTTTGACAAATTTTTTTGTCGATTTTTTTTTTTAAAAATTGATTTTTTATTTTTTTGAATTTTTTCTCGAAATTTTTTTTCAAATTTTTTGTCGAATTTTGGTTGCAGTGATTGTAACTTGGTTGCCTGCCACCAACTTTGGCTGCCTAAAACAGTCTGTGATTCCATTTTAAATTTAATTCAATTAATAAAAATGAATTATTAAATTCAAAAATATTAAAACAATTAAAAAAAAATAAAAAAATCATATTCAAATTCCAATTCCAGTTTCAAAAAGTGGAACCAAACAGTCCAAACATAATCCCAAAATGAAAAACCAGATTATCAAATCCATGATTTGACCATTTCCAGCATTTGATCAAATCCATCATTTCCTAATTCCCGCTACCAAACGGGCCCCAGGAAGTGGCATACATATTGGTTTGGCGAACTTCAACTTACACAGAGCACTACAAGAATATTTGTTGGTTATTCAATTGACAAATTAATTATTCTAACAATAATACTTTAAACTAACATATTATACACGCTATGGCAGATATAGACGCAATGCGTCACTTGTTTTTATTTGAATCATTTATATTTTTAGTATAAAATTATTTGAATCATCTATATGGTTTTTTAATTTCTATTTATATTTTTTAAGCTCATTGCTAGTTATTATTAATCTTTTCAATTATTCATATTTAAAATTAATATTATTTTAATCTGTATTTACTTTATTATATTGTATTTTTTTTATTTTAATTGAAATTTAAAACTTTAATTTGAAAGTGAATTTTTATTTTTAAGTTAAAAATTAATTCTTTAATTTAAACTTCAATTTTTAAAAATAATTTCAATTAATTTTTACTTTATTTTAATTTAGGCATTTTTTGAAACTAAATAATAAATATTAAATATATATTAAAAATATTTAAATTATTGTAGGATATAAATATGACATTTTCATTGTTTGATGTTGTAACAACCAAACCCTATAACATAATTAAAATAAACTAGCACTTGTGCCTAAAAGAGGTGCAATGGTCACGCGGATAGTCAATATAATGGGAGTTGAAGGAAGTGAAAATGAAGTGTATTATCTTTCTTCCACTTGTTATTCTTCTCCTTATGTTGCCTCTCCTCCTCTCCTTCTCTGGATTCTTCTCCTTCTTCTTCTCCTTCTCCTCCTCCTCATCCTTCTTTTGCTTCTTCTCTTTCTCCTCCTTCTCCTCCTATTTTGTATTCTCCACCTCCTTTTCCTTTTCCTTCTTCTCCTCCTCTTCCTCTTCTCCTCCTTCCTCTTCCCCTTCCCCTTTCCATCCTCCCCCTTCTTCTCCTTCTCCTTCTCCTTCTTCTTCATGTTCCCCTTCCTCTTCCCCTTCTCCTTCTCCTACTCCTCCTCCTCCCTACCCCCTTCTTCCCCTCCCTCCCTCCTCCTCCTCATCTTCATTATTTTCTTCTTCTTCCTCTTCTTTTGTACTTAGACTTGCATTCTCAAGTGTAGTCATTTGGAAGAGGAATATTGCACTTGTAGAATAAGAGAAAGAATAAACAGAACAACATGAGTGAAGGAATTTCATGCCTTGCCTCTCTTTTGTTTTGATCCATACAAGTATTAAGGGCATTTGCATAAAAATGCATGCAGTTGTTGTTAGGGATTGACATATCCAGAACAATATAAAATTAACAGTTATATGCAGAAATAGAAGAAGACAACAATCACAAAACAGATAACACACAGATTTAACATGGTTCACCCAAAACTTGGGCTATGTCCACCTACACAGCCGTCCAACTTTCTTATTATCTAGCAAAAACATACACCAACATTACAATGCGTTATGCATCTCAGCCGCTTATGACAAGGTTTTAGGGCAACCTCTAAAATCGACCATTTTAGGGTTTTACAATGTCGGTATTCCTTTTTCCCGAAAAAGCAAAATATTCTTCCCGAAAAAGCACAAAATTTTTTGCCGCTGCGTGGCGACCAGAGGTTTGGGGCTACCGCCCCTCACCTTCGGTAACTACATGAGAGGTCATCACAGTATCAACACCCACTACATGATCAGTCGCCACAATATCAACAGTTGTTCCCATAAGCTTGACTAGTTGTTGGAAAAAATAATGTAACTTAGGTTGGGGTCCCATGGAGGGGGGCTTCCTTAAAGATAGAGCTGTGGCTGCTATGTTTTTTGAGGAATATTTATTGGTGAACGGTCCCATGAATTTTGTAGCGTGTTTAAGCTTAAAAGTTTCAGCTCCTAAAATTAAGAGGCCTAAAAAGTGGGAGATCCTATTTTGTAGGAAAAGATTCCAAATAAACCTTTAGCCCCCAAAAAATTTCTCATGGAACCTTTTGTTCCTCAAAAATAAATCTCAAGCCCCTCCTATGGGACCGGTGCCTTAGTTGAAACCATTAATTTGCCCAACAAAGATTTGGAAACTGCTGCAATGGTTTCAAAACTGAAGAAATTGATGGCCTACATGGAAAAGTAGTTAACTGCCCCCTTATTGAATTGGCATTTCAACTACAATCCATGGACCCTGTGTTTATAGGTCATCCACTAATTGAACTGGATTGCAACGCATCAAAGTTGTTTACTTCACTGTAGACATGACCATACTTATGTCTATCCTCCTCATTCTTGGTTAAAAACACTTTGAAAGAATGATTATAAAGTGTTTTCATGTTACACTCTTAGTCTTCTAGAAAACAAACACTTGAGCTTATTTTTTGACACTACTCGATGCAATTTGAGTTAAAAGAAAATTGTACAACTTGACTTTTAATCAGAGGTTTCTTCATGAGTAATAAAATTAAGTTATTTTACATGGAAAGTTTAGTTTTTTCTCGAGTGAAATTCAAGCTTCAGATGGTTTGAATATTAATTTACACTAAATATAAAGGTACAACATTTAAGTAAAAAATTGGGCAATTGAATATTTTCTAATTAAAGAACAACTATTAGATTCAAAAGAAAACTACGCAGGATAGCTAGATTTATGGTCATATTCTTCCCACTAGTATAAAATTTGTGATTTGTTTTCCATCAAGAGATTTCAGAGGTGTTGTATCAGTTCAGACATGGTATTCTCATATCATACCAAAACTAAATGTAATTTGAAAATTGAGACTTAGCAGACCAAACCATCAACAAACAAAAATAATTGGAACTGCAGTGGCATATCATAGATTGGCTAAACAAGTAATTTTTTTTTTCTGAAAATGGAATCAATAAATTCTTTGTCTTGTAATGAAACATTGTATTTAGAAGTACACAAATTGAAGGATACAAAAATCGAATAGGATCAAAGGAAGTTCCTCTGCATGCTGCTTATAGCATACCCCAATTACATGATCGATTTATTTTTGTAATGATTGATGGCTTGTGGTAAATAAAATTAAAAAAGTAATCTACTCTGTAGGTTGATGGTTTATTTTTAGGAATTGATCAGAATAAACAACACTTCTAATGCTTCTATCCAATGCAGAAAGAAAATATTTCATTCATGCTTGCCACCTGATAGGTCAGAATGAAATTTATCCTCAACTAGTTATGGGGATGAAGGCTGAATAAAAGTTATTCTCATCTAAAGAAAAATATCAAACTGCTTACTACATCAATCCCATTAGGCTTGAAGGCCCAAAGGTTGTGTTGATTGCTATTGGGGCTCCTGCTGCTGCTGGTTTTGCTGGTAATGCTAAGGCCTTCTAAACAACATAATATGGGTCTCAGGAATGGAAAACATACTGCACCCATCCACAGGAGTGTTGCACCCTAATTTCTCTCCATTCACTCTGAATTGATTGACACAAAAGGAATTAGACCACAACAATGTAAAATAGTAATCAAATCTATTTCTTTCTTGATAGATTTATTTTTAATATAACCAACAAAACAAGCAATATGAATGAAGAGATTCTGATACATAGGCAAAATAAGGTACATATTGTCTTGGAATCTATACTTGGCCTTATATTTAGATTCTGGAAAACACACATTGTGCTCCTATTGAGGTGTGCATTTCCTAGTAGGCTCTAATACTCTAAGACAGACATAAAAAACAAGAGATATTTGTAAAAAGATTACATCCTGCATTATATCACTACAAGAAAAATAGTCATGAAGCAGCAACAGGGATTCAAATTTTAGAGTTCCAAACAAACTGAAAAGTTCAAAAGGGAATGAAGGACTATAGTCATCCAAGCAAGTATAGATCTATAGATACTTATTTTACAATAGCACTAGCAAAAGCCTAACATAGAACCGGGGTTGACTTGTAGCTTAAAGAAAGGGACCATAGGTCCATATGTAAACCTTGCATTCACTTTCAGCTTAGGGAATACAGACACCAGATCTCGTCAAATTCATTGAATCCAAAACATTAACGCTTTTATATATTAAGAGGAAAAGAAGACATACTAACAAGATATAAATTAAACAGAAATAGGTGGCATGTATAGTTCAATAATATTGTGACAAAATCCCTGCGAGGAGTTAAAAACTAGGCACTCTAACATGGAATAGATGTAGTCTTAGGAAACAAATCATACGGAGTTATACTCTTGTCAATCCAATGTCCCGGGAGACATTCTTCAACAACCTACCAATACATTTGCAGGTATAATTCAACCCCAAAAGGACAAGTTGAGATACACATTTCAATAATAAATACTAAATACTAAATATTAAATATATATTAAAAATATTTAAATTACTGTAGGATATAAATATGACATTTTCATTGTTTGATGTTGTAAAAACCAAACCCTTATAACATAATTAAAATAAAATATAACTTTTATTAACGAACATAAAACTGAAAATAACTAACTTCCATTTTCCTAGAGCATGAAAAGAACTACAGTTAACATTTCAATATAGTTACTAATTGTTTTTCACATGAAGCTGAAAATTAACTTTCTCAATTACTTTCAAGGAATTAAATCATTTAAGGAAATAAATATTGCTTTAACAGAAATAGACTAACAAAATCAGAACTTGTACATGTTGTTCTTTTTCATTTGTTCCTTCATTGAAATTTGTCCACCATGGGTGAAAGAGCATCATCAAGGGGTTTTACCAGCCAACCGTGGATCTTTCGATCGTAACTAACTGCCACCCATACAACTTACAGTGGAAGTAGCCCAGCCCTTCCAGGAGTACACAAGGACGGTTTCCATTTTCTTGCCATTCAAGACTTGGTGCAGAACTTGCAACCGTCATAGCCAGTCATCCTTAAGACATCCTTGCCTATTAGGTGACCTTCCTAGCTAGATGTTGCACTATTGGTCCTAGTGACTAACGTATACTACTCGTAGCATAGTACCATCTTGACTAAGGTTTTGAAAGTATAAGTACATACCCTATGCAGTCAATGTCACGACCAAACTCGTTTTATGGACCTCCTGGTCAAATAAATTGGATAACCCTATCCTAATGGCATTAATTTTTTCTAGCATCACAAGGTATAGTATCATGACTAAAAGAGCATTAACAAGTCTAAAAGGTCTGCATCATGACTAGTTTATTTCCCATAACAGGTCTAAAAGAGCATTAACAAGGTTCTATCATTAAGACCACTTGATTTTGATCCCTCAAACATAGACCCCGATTCTCACTCAAGAAACTTGGTAGAATACTTAAAGAGTGGTAATACGAATCAAGGATCCTGACATGGCAGATCATAAGCAAATTCAGATTATTAAGACTTAGACCTCATTAGTTCGTCCATAATCAAAGGCACGGATACACCCTTAGCATGCACACCAATCCATTAAAATTCTCATACATTTTGCTTGAGGAAAATGATTACTATACCTTTGTATGCAGGCATTACACGAGTTGACACAGATATGAGATGCATGAGGAAGTACAGTAGAAATTCATCCAGATTAATCTATTAGCATGCAGATTTGTTTCAATATGTACTGATAAAGTCTACTCGAAGAAAGAGTTCCAATACCATCCAGACAAATCCATTGTCATGGAACAGATGAAGTTCCTTAATTAGAGAGCTATAACATATTGAAACAGTGTACAAGTTTAAAATGAAATTGCATGATGATAATAACATATTCAGTCAGAGTTGGCATTCCATTCTTGATCTATGAATGCAACCTACAACTCAATCATGAATTGATCAAAGCACAAATGTTCCCTTCTCGCAGAGTATAAGAAAACAGTGAATGCAAAACATCCCAAGGAAAAACGCAATGTATGGACATGACATTACAACGTCTCTTCGAAAACATTCCTCAATGCAATGCAATAAAACTTAAAGTTTCTCTATTACCATCGATAATCTCAATCAATCAAAACATATAAAAATGCTAAGAGAAACCACATGCCTGCCTGAACTTGCACGGGTTAGAGAAAATGTGAAGAACCGAAACTGGCTTCTTCCAAATCCACTTATTTTATTTAAAATATTTGTAGCACTTGCTCAATAAATCTTTTAATTGCAATTTAATAATCAATTTTCACCAAAATTCAAAATAATCCAACCAAGACAAAATGACATTCTTTAATAATTTAATTGATTCTCATTTCTCATTACAAAGTACAAACAGAATATATAAGCATTTCAATTAATATAAAAAACTCAAAGGCACCTGGCAATCCGAAAATGCTTGTAATTTTGTAATGTCTTTCATAAAAACATACCACAATTCTCTAACGCCTAAACTCCAGCTTGTACATTCACAGCAAGATGTAATATCATGAGGTTGGCTTGCTGTGTTGATGGTTTCAGCAGAAATATTAATCTGACCTTGTTTTCCAGTCATGTGAGCAAACAATGAAGCTCCTCAAATTTCCAATTAAAAAACGCAGCCATGTAATTAATGTGGGTTTCCAGATTTTGTGAATTCAATCTCAATATAATTAATTCAGCATCTGCAAGAAGATCTCTGCCAATCTCTCAATCAATTATTAAACCTCAGCCATGAAACAATTCAAAATCCTTAAGAACAAATGATTCGCTTGTAGAAATAACTTCACCAAAAACCCGAACACCAATTTATTAATTGCAACATCAGCAATTAATTAACAGCAGATTTCCCAATAAAAACAACCTCAGCAAATTCGAATGCAATTACCAAATGAAGAAACACAGAACTCCTCCAAACAATTTCAGAACTCCAGCAGGAAGACAAATCAAACCCCAGAATGAATAAATTGATTTGCTTGCAGAACAAACTTCTCATAAACCCAGTAGACATCAACACTGGATTTAATTCAGAATCAGCAGTTGCAAAATTCACCACCAATCTGTGATGGCTCAAATTGCCAGACGAGGAATCAGTCCTCAAAACCCTAGCCGGTTTCTCACAGCCAAGTGATTTTATAAGTTTTATCAAATCAACAATGAATGAATGAAAGTGCTTTTTCGAGTAGAATATATAGCTTTTTTTGGAAAAGCACAATTTTACTTTTTTTCATTAAAAAGACTTTTAAATGACCTCTTCACTTTATAACATTAAAGTTATAAAGTATTAAAGTTATTAAATTAAAATAATTTAATTTAATAACGATAACTTTAAAAACCAAAAGCTTCAGAATTCTACTGACTGAAACAAACTTATTTCCGACACCAGAGTCTCAAACACCAATTGCCCTGCTGGAAATAACCCACTGCCAAAAATAGCTAGCTGCTAAAAATAGACTTACTATAAATAGTAAGTCTCTCAAACTGGAGATTCCCTGAGACTCAATCCTGAAACATCTGACGCTTCGTGCAGACACCCTGCTAATCCAGGCCATACTCAAAATACCACTTAGTAAAAATAGTAAGTCGACCAAATTGACCCGAACGAAGAGCAAATATGATAAACTAAACCTCCAAAATGGAGTCCCAACACTGGCTCCACAATCTGACCCCCTCTGAACGCTTGATTAGCTTGCGAGGGTCGCCAAACCAAGCTAATCCCGAAGTCTGAAAAATGGGGACATTACAGTCCTCCCTTCCCAAGATTGCTTGTCCTCAAGCAATCAGGGAAAACAAGCCACATCACAATCCACCCGGATCCCATGGATGGTCATGAGTAATGTCCCGATCCACCTCATACTCTTGTAAAGAAGTCAACAACATCAGCAGTACCAACACTAGCAACTGAAAAATTGCACTCAACACTTGAACTGATGATGTTGCAACAAGATCGCCTCGTGGGAGACTCAACTGAGGGTAACTCACACGAAAGTAACTCAACCAACAGACTGGACTTTCTCCCAGTCTCCGAGATAACCAAATCATCATACCAGTCATCAAAAGGGTACCTTGAAGAACTGTGTGACTGATAGATGTCCTGGACGTGAGGATCGAATGTAAAGCTGTAAGCACTCCTCACCGTGTACACCTCTGTAAACTGTTCAGCTAGGCCTGGCTGGCCTCCTGCGTAAAGGGTGCCTTGAAGAACTGTGTGACTGATAGATGTCCTGGACGTGAGGATCGAATGTAAAGCTGTAAGCACTCCTCACCGTGTACACCTCTGTAAACTGTTCAGCTAGGCCTGGCTGGCCTCCTGCGTAATCTACCTGATGATCAGTGTACAAATCAGATCCCAAACATCATCATCATCATGTTCGTACAACGCCTGTAAGGGATCATCACTAAGCTCAAACAGCAGATTGTCATAAGTCATAACAACATCCACATCAAATAAGGGGTTGTTCACAAAGTGAACTGCTCCCATCTGTTGATCTGAGCTGAAAATCTGCGAACTGCAAGAGACATGATGTGTAATCTTTTCTACCTGAATGGACTCGTGTCTTTGAGAATCTTCACTATCTACAATAAGTCCCTGTAAACTATGATCCTGGGACCTATCATCATCCAATATCCGATACAAGATACTAGACTCGCTGCAGCATGAATCATCCTCATACATAACATCAGTAGTGTCCACATCATCGATGTCAGCATTACCAACCTGTAAACCCTTTGATATCTCATGCTGCTGCCAACGGGACTCACTGCTGTCATAGAAATCAGAATTAGAAGAACTCGCATTTAGCATGCAATCTTGAAAACTAATACTCACATCATGTGAGTCAAAACCCATAGTGATGTCCACAATATCCTCTACACTTGCCGTGTCATCAACATCATCAATAGGCTCAAACATAGGACCGCTGTCATAAAAATCAGAATCTATATTGTTGGTAACTTCATTGCTACCAGTAGATGTAGGGCTGCCATCACTGGTGGCTATCATGGCCTCAGCATTCTCCTGATCACGAGCCCTTGTCTCATGGATATGATGAGACTCAAAGCAACTGGCCTTAAGCAAGTTTGTCATAGCCCCATCATCCCGATAAGAGCCTCTGGAATGCTCTCTCTTCTGTATCACGTACCTGTCAAAATTCAAATTCCTCTTAATTGCTTTTGGAAGAGCATTCCACTCTCCAAATTGTGCCACCATATCATCAACGAATGGTGTCGACTCTGTCTCTTTACAAACTGCATCCAGCTTAGGCCTCAAGAAAGTAGGACGAAGAGGCCTATCATAAATACCTGTACAGTCAGCTCTATAATCACGTTTGTTATCTGCTCGTGGCCTATGTGATCTAACTGAAACACTCCTCGCACCTTTGTCTCTAGCATGATCTCCTGGTAATGCGATGTGTTGTAGAGTGTCTGAAAGTTGTTGCAATGCATTTGCAACATGATGCTGACCTTCTGCTAAATTTCTAAAAGCATCTCTGGCTTCCCTGTCAACATCATTGCCAATATTATCTCTGTGCCTGTTGCCCGCACGATCAACCTGTGGGCCCTGTTCATTTCCTTCTGGCGGGGGTGAAGCTCTACCCCTACGGACATAATGCATACCAGGCACAAACCTGTATGCCATTGCTAAATCCTCATACCCTCCAGGCTGGCAAGATCAAAACTTTGATACCACTGTGAAGAACTGAAACTGACTTCTTCCAAATCCATTTATTTTATTTAAAATATTTGCAGCACTTGCTCAATAAATCTTTTAATTGCAATTTAATAATCAATCTTCACCAAAATTCAAAATAATCCAACCAAGACAAAATGACATTCTTTAATAATTTAATTGATTCTCATTTCTCATTACAAACAAAATATATAAGCATTTCAATTAATATAAAAACTCAAAGGCACCTGACAATCCGAAAATGCTTGTAATTTTGTAATGTCTTTCATAAAAGCATACCACAATTCTCTAATGCCTAAACTCCAGCCTGTACATTCACGACAAGATGTAATATCATGAGGTCGGCTTGCTGTGTTGATGGTTTCAACAGAAATATTAATATGACCCTGTTTTCCAGTCACGTGAGCAAACAATGAAGCTCCTCAAATTCCCAATTAAAAAACGCAGCCATTAATGTGGGTTTCCAGATTTTGTGAATTCAATCTCAATATAATTAATTCAGCATCTGCAAGATCTTTGCCAATCTCTCAATCAATTATTAAACCTCAGCCATGAAACAATTCAAAATCCTTAAGAACAAATGATTCGCCTGTAGAAATAACTTCACCAAAAACCCGAACACCAATTTATTAATTGCATCATCAGCAATTAATTAACAACAGATTTCCCAATAAAAACAACCTTAGCAAATTCAAATGCAATTACCAAATGAAGAAACACAGAACTCCTCCAAACAATTTCAGAACTCCAGTAGGAAGACAAATCAAACCCCAGAATGAATAAATTGATTTGCTTGCAGAACAAACTTCTCATAAACCCAGTATACATCAACACTGGATTTAATTCAGAATCAGCAGCTGCAAAATTCACCACCAATCTGTGATGGCTCAAATTGCCAGAAGAGGAATCAGTCCTCAAAACCCTAGCCGGTTTCTCACAGCCAAGAGACTTTATAAGTTTTATCAAATCAACAATGAATGAATGAAAGTGTTTTTTCGAGTAGAGTATATAGCTTTTTTTGGAAAAAACACAATTTCACTTTTTTCATTAAAAAGGCTTTTAAATGACCTCTTCACTTTATAACATTAAAGTTATAAAGTATTAAAGTTATTAAATTAAAATAATTTAATTTAATAACGATAACTTTAAAAACCAAAAGCTTCAAAATTTTGCTGACTGAAACAAACTCATTTCCGACACCAGAGCCTCAAACACCAACTGCCCTGCTGGAAATAACCCACTGCCTAAAATAGCCAGCTGCTAAAAATAGACTTACTATAAATAGTAAGTCTCTCAAACTGGAGATTCCCCGAGACTCAATCCTGAAACATCTGACGCTTTGTGCAGACACCCTGCTAATCTAGGCCATACCCAAAATACCACTTACTAAAAATAGTAAGTCGACCAAATTGACCCGAACGAAGAGTAGATATGATAAACTAAACCTCCAGAATGGAGTCCCAACACTGGCTCCACAATCTGACCCCCTTTGAACGCCTGATTAGCTTGCGAGGGTCGCCAAACCAAGCTAATTCCGAAGTCTGAAAAACGGGGACATTACAAAAAAATTCAAGATGCAGACAAAACAACCAACATCGAGCTGTGATTCCCAAGGATTCAATAAAAGAATTTCCCACGCTAAAGACAAAAACCAAAAGCAATGCTTAGAATTCTTCCCAAACACTAGATCACATTTCAATCTCCGTGGCTCACTGCGATCGACAAGAATGGGTCTGTACATGTCGACCCCAAGCTTCTTAACTTGGAGTGGCAAGAGTAACTCCTTGTCAAGGTGGCAAGAGGAAGTTATTCTTGCCACCCCTAGCAAGAGCAGCCCTGACACAAATGGAAAATATATGAAAATAATACCATGCATTGGGTTACAATATGATTGGGATTAATTTCCCATAAGTATGCAATACATGAGCATAAATATTAATTATTGACATTCCATTCTTGATCTATGTATTCAACGTACAACTCGATCATGAATTGATCAAAGCACATACATTCCTGTTTCATAGAGTATAAGAAAAAAGTGACACAATGTATGGACATGACATTACAATGTCTCTTCAAAAACATTCCTCAATGCAATGCAATAAAACTATAATTTTCTCTGTTACCATCGATAATCTCAATTAATCAAAATGTATAAAAATACAAAGAGAATTAACACGCCTGCTTGAAATTGCATAGGTAAGAGAAAAATATAGAATGCAGATAGAACAACTAGCAATGAGTCGTGCTTCTCAAGGATTCAAGAAAAAAAATTCCCACACTAAAGACAAAAACCAAATGAAATTCTTAGAACTCTTCCCAAACACCAGATCAAATTTCAAGCTCCGCTGCTCATTGCGATCGGCAAGAATGGATCCTTACTTGACGACCCCAAGCTTCTTAGCTTGGAGTGGCAAGATTAACTCCTTGCTGAGGTGGCAAGAGGGAGTTACTCTTGCCACCTCGGCAAGGGCAACTCTGACACAAATGAAAAACATACGAAAATAATACCATGCATCGGGTTACAATATGATTGGGATTAATTTCCCATAAGTATGCAATATGTGAGCATAAATATTGATTATTTATATATATGCACTCAAATATATATATGTGTGTGTGTGTACATTTACATAAAGATAGTAATTGCCAAAGAATGCATAATATATGATAAATCGAAAGTGCTTAATAATATATATGTATATTTGTTTATATATATATATATAAGTGCACATTTACATAAAGATAGTAATTGCCAAAGAATGCATAATATATGATAAATCGAAAGTGCTTAATAATATATATGTATATTTGTTTTTATATATATACACATATATTTGTACATGTATAAATATATTTACCAAAGGAATAATCAAAGCAATATGAAATACACTAGATGAGAACAATATGCAAAACATACCAAAAACATAGGACCAATTAAATAATGACTACCAAAGTTGCTAATTAAAAAAAATCGATGAGAAACCTCTACGCCTAGAACACTAGCTAGACCAATTAGGCATAAAAAATACCACATCCCCAACTTAAGTAATTGACAACGATCGAGGTTATAGCTTGGATGGCATTCCCGACTTTCATTGTTTGCTCACGCACTCCTATGCTGATGATACTTTTTCCCTGCTCGCGGGATGGTTTCTCCTCTTGCATCCACTGACATGGAAGGATTAGATATCCACGTCATTGTAATAATCTCATGTTATCAAAATCAATACAAATATGCATCAATATTCCAAAGAGTTTCTATTGCAATGCATTTCCAATTATTCCACATAAGAAATATATAATTCCTCCTAGTACTATTTCCATTAACAGAACGAGATATACATATCTATTCTCATTAGCAAATCTACTTAATCAAAATCAACTAAAAACCAATAAATCGTTATTGTCACACTTTAAAGGAAATAGTTATTACAGTTATAAAATAAAATGGTGACAAGGGATGTAACATATCCCCCCCCCCTTGTGCTTCATTGTCCTCGATGATTATTTTTTTATCAATGCATTAATATGTTCCAACATGGTTCAATACATAAATTCCAAATTCAAAACAAGTGAGGAAATCTCTGAAGGATCTCATCTTGATCCTCCCAAGTAGCGCTGTCTTCTCCATATTGGTCCCATTGGACCTTGCATTTGTTCACCTCGCGGTTATGTAAGTGTAGCTTACGTACCTCGAGCACCCTGAGTGGCTCTATCATTACCACTCCTGGATCCCGCACCTACAAGGAATTTCAGTCAATAACATGCTCAAAATCTAGTTTATAGTTCTTTAAATATGAGACATGAAAAATATTGTGCAATTGGACGAGAGATGGTGGTAGAGCAATTCTGTAGGCAACCGGGTTGATGACTTCCAAGACCTCAAATGGTCCAACATAGCGGGGTGCAAGCTTGGATGCCTTTCCAAATTTAATAGAGCTTTTATGGGGCTTAACCCTAAGAAAAACTTTCTCCCCAATCTCAAACTTTCTAGGGGTGTGTTTTGCATCAGCACAACTCTTTTGTTTGTCATTTGCTTCAACCAGTCGTTCCTTAATTAGTCGCACTCGTTCTTCCATTTCTGAAAGTATCTCAGGTCCAAGAACAATTATATCTTTGATTTTATCCCAACTGATGAGAGTTCTACACTTTCTACCGCAGAGTGCTTCAAAGGGTGCCATTTTAATGGCCGAGATAGGAATTATTATAAGCAAATTCTACCAAAGGTAAGTAATCCTCCCATTTGTACTTTTGGTCCATGTAATACACTCTAAGTAAAAACTTGGTTTACTCGTTTTGTCTACCCAACTATCTTTGGATGATATTTTGACTTGATGTTCAATTGAGTTCCCAATGTTGCAAAAAGGGTTTGCCAAAATCTAGAGGTTATCCTCACATCTCTGTCAGAGATGAATTTCTCAGGTATGTTGTGTACATGGAAAATCTCTTGCACAAATTTCCTAGCCAAAATAGGAGCTCCATTGGTCAAATTACCTGAAATTAAATGAACTACCTTAGTCAATCTACCCACCACCACCAAAATCGCATTGTGTCTATTTCTAGACATAGGAAGACCTTGAACAAAATCCATATTGATTATTTGCTACTTCCAATCGGGAACATGGGGTTGTAGTAGGCCTATTGGGTGTTGGTGCTTAGCTTTAACTCTTTGGCATTCAAGGCAACATGTCACAAATCTGGTGATATCATGCTTCATCCCTTTCCAAAACTACAAGAGTTTGAGGTCAGCTAGCATTTTAGTAACAATGGGATGTCCTGAATAGGGTACACAATAAGCTTCCTTAAGAACTAATCTTCTTAGCTCAGAAGGATTGGGTATATACATCCTTCCTCGATACCTCAACAATCCATCTTCTTAATGTGGAAACCTTCGTATTTGAAATCATGAGGATCCTCCTGTAATGCTGCTCTGACTTGCTTGTAGTACTCATCTTGATGTAGGAGCATCTCGGGTCCTTGGCAATCCTATGTCACCAAAAACATATTTGAGTTTGTTTGTGTTGCTCGGTTCCTGCTTTGATCGAGTTGGTTCGGTGTTGCTCGGTTTTCTTTGTTTGTCGGTGTTGGTCGGTTATCTCTCTGGCGCTCGGTGACGCTTGTCTAGTGCTCGGTTTCCTTGCTTACCGAGTTGTTTATTTTGAGTTCCTGTTGAGGCTGACTTGTGCATTTAATTTGGGTCGTGGATTTAATATTGGTATCCATCCTTGCGAAGCGTGTGGTCCCAGATCTGACCGTTCCTTCCGTTGATTGTGGATCTGAAGGCCAACTTAGTTCGGTAGCCTCTTGTATAAATGTAGTTGTTTGGTTAGAGTTTAGGAGTCACTTTTGGAGAAGATAGAAGATAGAAGATAGAAGATTAGAGATTATCTATAGATCCTCGCATGTTTGAGGACTTTTGTACTTGATTGTAATATCTGGCCGAAACCGGGAAGGCCTTACAGCCTGGCATGTATGAATCAATTTGAAGAAAATATATGAAAGTTTCTGCTTTCTCTCTCTCTCACTGTTGTGTGTTGTTGCTTCCGTGTGTTGTTGAGCAAGGTGGATGAGGTTAGGGTGTGCCATTATTGGCCCCTCCTCACCCACTCTTGCGTTAGGTGGTATCAGAGTGAGGTGAGATTTGGATCTAGGTTTGCGAATCTAGATTTGAAGGTTCCTTCTTGTGAAGCCCTAGTTGAATTGTTGTGGGGTAGCAGATTGCGATCTGACCTGCAATTGCAGAGGGTTTTCAAGATGGTTCATGGGAGGCGAGATGCGGATCCAGGATTAGTAGACATGTTGAGACAACTTGCTGCTAGGTTAGAAGCTGTTGAAACAGCCCAGAGAAGAGGAAGACATCTTGAAGATGCTAGTGATGATGAAATTGAGGTAGAGCAAGGTGATGTAGAACCTGCACCTGTGATGGATCAGGGTGAGGAAAGATTCTTGAAGGCTTTGACAAGTCTGAAGTCTACACTACACTTTAATCCTCCTGAGTATGGTGGAAAGTTGGATTTTGATGAATTGGTGGATTGGATCACAGAGATGGAAAAGTATTTTGAGTATGAAAATGTACCTGAGGAAAAGAAGGTGAAAATTGCAAGCACAAAGTTGAAAAGTCATGCATCCTTATGGTGGGAACATCTGCAGCTGGACAAAAAGAGGAAAGGCAAAGACAAAAGCAAGGTATGGAGTAAAATGGTGAATAAATTGAAAGGAAAGTTCTTACCTTGTGATTATCAGATTAACCTAGTTAGGTGAATGCAAAGTTTAAGGCAGAAAGATAGCTTGGTAAAGGAATATACTGAGGAATTCTATAGATTAGATATCAGATCTGGACATGATGAAGATGACGTGGAAAGAATTGCTAGATACCTGAATGGTTTGAGAGTTTCCATCCAAGAAAAAATCAATTTGGTCAAATTGGAGAACATTGAAGAGGCTTATCAATTTGCATTGAAAGTTGAGGAGAAATTGAATAAGAGACATGAGCAAAGACAAAGAGGTAGAGGTGGTAGATTCCCTAGAGGAAGAGGTAGATCCAATGGTGAAAACAGTAGATCTAAACTAGAAAAGACAACTCTTGATAAAGGCAAGACTGAGTGGAAAGGTGAAAGTTCATCTAGAGGCAGACACAATAACTACCGAGTTGGTTATAATAGAGGTGGTTTCCGAGGAACTTGTTATAATTGTGGATAAGGACATAGATCATTTGAGTGTACACATGCAAGTAAGAAGGTCGGTAACAGTCGGAATGCTTTGGTGCAAAAAGAGTCACCAAATGAACCTGAGAAGGAAAATAACTTGATGGTAAGGAGAGCACTTTGGAATGAAGGTAAAAAGGAAGATCTGGTAAGGAAAAGTTTGTTCAAGACCAGATGTAGAGTTTCTGACAAAGTTTGGAAGGTAATCATTGATAGTGGTAGCTCGGAGAATCTGGCATTTGAAGAGATGGTCACAAAGTTGCAGTTGAAAAGGTTGGAACATCTGAAGCCCTATTAGATTTCATGGATCAAAGATGAGCATATACTCTTGGTAAGTGAACAATGTTATGTGAATTTGAAAATTAGAAAATACTATGATAAGGTGTTATGTGATATCATGCCTATGGATTGTTGTCATATTTTGTTGGGTAGACCTTGGCAATATGATAGACATGCTATATATGATGGGAGATTGCATAAGTATACTATTTTGGTTGATGGAAAAAGACAAATCTTGTTACCTTTGATGGAAGAACCTGTTAGTAATGTTTGTACATCTGTGAAAGTTTGCTTGATGGAAGGAAGAAAGTTTGTTAAGGATTTAAAGAGAAATGATGTATGTTTTGCTGTGATTCCTAACAAACCGAGTAAGAAAACAGAGGATAATGTCCCTCAGGAGATTGATATGTTACTCACCGAGTACAAAGATATCATTTCTGATAATGTACTTGATGGTTTGCCACCGAAAAGAAGCATTGATCATTGTATGGATCTAATCCCTGGAGCTAGTTTACCGAATAAGGCACCTCATCGGTTGACACCTACTGAGAATCAGGAATTGAACCGATAGATTCAAGAATTGTTGGAGAAAGGTTTGATCAGAGAAAGTTTGAGTCCTTGTGCAGTACTTGCGATATTGGCACCTAAGAAGAATGGAGAATGGCGAATGTGTACTAATCCTAGAGCAATCAATAAGATAACAGTGAAGTATAGGTTTCCTATACCGAGAATGGATGATATAATTGATAGTTTGACTGGAGCAAAGTATTTTACCAAGATTGATTTGAAAAATAGGTATCATCAGATCAGAATCAGAGAAGGTGATCAATGGAAGACTGTTTTCAAGACAAAAGAAGGTTTGTATGAGTGGTTGGTTATGCCCTTTGGTTTAACTAATGCACCGAGTACTTTTATGAGATTGATGAATGAAGTTTTGAAGAAATTTTTGGGTAAATTTGTGATTGTATATCTTGATGATATTCTGATATTCAGTAAGACCAGAGAAGAACATTTGTTGCATGTTAGACAAGTTTTGTAGAGATTGAAAGAAGAAAAGTTGCTGATAAATCTGAAAAAGTGTTCATTCATGAAAGAGGAGATTGTGTATTTGGGATTTGTGATTTTAGCTGATGGTTTGAAATTAGATCCTGAAAAGGTTGAAGCTATTTTGAATTGGCCTACACCTGTGAATGCTAGTGAGATAAGATTATTTCATGGTTTGACAAGTTTTTACCAAAAGTTCATTAGGAATTTCAGTTCAATTTGTAATGCTATGATTGAGACTATGAGAGGAGACAAAAGAGAATTCAAGTGGACACATGGAGCTGATAAAAGTTTTGAGACTCTGAAGCAGAAGGTTGCTGAATTGCCTGTTTTGGCATTGCTTGATTTCAATAAGGTATTTCAAGTGGAATGTGATGCAAGTGGAAGTGCAATTGGAGTTGTGTTGAGTCAAGAAGGTAAACCTGTTGCTTTCTTTAGTGAAAAGTTGAAAGATGCAAAAAAGAAATATTCTGTGTATGATCATGAATTCTATGCTATTGTTCAAGCACTGAAGAAATGGAGACATTATTTGATATCGAGTGAATTTGTGTTGTATACCGATCATAAAACTTTACAGTATTTGGGTAGTCAGAATAAGTTGAATCAGAGACATATGAAATGGGTTGAGTATTTGCAGAGTTATACATTTGTGATAAAGCATAAGAATGGAGTCACTAAGCGAGTTGCTGATGCATTGAGTAGAAGAAGATCCTTGATGACCGAGATGAAAATTGAAATTCTAGGCTTTGATGATATGAGAGATTCTTTTGAATTTGATTTTGATTTTTCTGAGCTGTGGAGAAAGTGCAGAGCACCTATTCAAGATCAACAGAGTACTAAGTGGGATGAATATTTTATGCAAGGAGGTAGGTTGTTTAAAGGTATTCAGTTGTGTATATCGAGAGGAGCAATGAGAACTAATTTGAAAAAAGAGAAACATAGTAGTGGTTTGGCTGGACATTTTGTGTTGATAAGACATTGAATTTGTAGGAGAAATACTATTGGCCACAGTTGTATAAAGATGTTCGGAAATTTGTGAAAAGTTGTGGAGTTCAAGTTGCAAAAGGAGTTAGTTAGAATACTGGATTGTATACACCGATTGCTATACCTGAGAAACCTTGGATTGACATCAGTATGGATTTTGTTCTTGGCTTACCGAAGACAGTAAGAGGTAATGATTCTATATTTGTTGTTGTGGATAGATTTTCTAAAATGACACATTTTATACCGTGTAGAAAGACATCAGATGTAGTACATGTAGCAGATCTTTTCTTTAAGGAAATTGTCAAATTGCATGGATTACCGAGGAGTATTATCTCTGACCAAGACAGTAAATTTGTTGGATACTTTTGGAAGATTCTTTGGAGAAAGTTGGGCACTGAGTTGAAATATAGTTCTACATTTCACCCACAAACCGATGGACAGACAGAAGTTGTGAATAGAAGCTTGGGTAATCTTTTGAGATGTTTAGTTGGAGACACACTGGGTAATTGGGATTCTGTGTTGGCACAAGTAGAGTTTGCATACAATAATTCAGTGAATAGGAGTACTGGAAAAACACCTTTTGAGATTGTAAATGACATACAACTGAGAGGTATATCAGATTTGAGAGACATTGATGATGAAAGAAAAAGAAGTGTTGAAGGAGTAAAATTTGTTGAGTACATGAAGACATTGCATGAAGATGTGAAGCTTAAGCTGGAAAAGAATAATCAGAAATACAAAGACAGAGCTGATAGATCAAGAAGACATAAGACTTTTGATGTTGGTGATGAAGTGATGGTTCATTTGAAGAAAGACAGATTTCCTGTTGGAACATATGGGAAGCTGAAGATGAAGAAGTTTGGACCTTGCAAGATTTTGAGAAAATTTGACAGTGAAAATGCATATGAAATTGAGTTACCTGATGACATGGATATATCACCTATATTCAACATTGCTGATTTGTATGAATTTCATGAACCTGAAGAAGACATGGCAGTACCGATGGATTATCCTAAGAAACAGAATGAAGAAGTTGAGCATATTTTGGAAGAGAGAATTGGCAGAAGTACAAGAGAAAAATAGTATATGGAATATCTGGTAAAGTGGAAGAATAGACCGATTGAAGACAGTTCTTGGATTTCACAATCTGAGTTGGATGCAGCTTGGATCATACCTGTTTCATGATTCGGAGAATCATTTCAAATAGTCCTAGGTGTCTGATGTAGAAGCATCTTGGGTCCTTGGCAATTCTGTGTCACCAAAAATATATTTGAGTTTGTTTGTGTTGCTCGGTTCCTGCTTTGACCGAGTTGGTTCGATGTTGCTCGGTTTCCTTTGTTCGCTGGTGTTGGTCAGTTATCTCTCTGGCGCTCGGTGAATTTCCCTGGCGCTTGGTGATGCTTGTCTGGCACTCGGTTTCCTTGCTTATCGAGTTGTTTATTTTGAGTTCCTGTTGAGGCCGACTTGTGCATTTAATTTGGGTCGCGGATTTAATGTTGGTATCCATCCTTGGGAAGCGTGTGGTCCCAGATCTAATCGTTCCTTCCGTTGATGGTGGATTTGAAGGCCGACTCAGTTCGGTAGCCTCTTGTATAAATGTAGTTGTTTGGTTAGAGTTTAGGAGTCAGTTTTGGAGAAGATAGAAGATAGAAGATTAGAGATTATTTGCAGATCCTCACATGTTTGAGGACTTCTGTACTTGATTGTAATATCTGGCCGAAACCGGGAAGGCCTTATAGCCCGACATGTATGAATCAATTTGAAGAAAATATATGAAAGTTTCTACTTTCTCTTTCTCACTGTTGCGTGTTGTTGCTTCCGCGTGTTGTTGAGCAAGGTGGATCAAGTTAGGGTGTGCCATTGTTGGCCCCTCACCCACTCTTGCGTCACATCCCCTTCCAATTCCTGAAGGATTCTGGTTTTAAAATTAGTACCAATTGTCTTCATTTCCAAAATATGCCTCTTGCGGCTTAAAGCATCAACTACTTTGTTTTCCTTACCCTTAATATAGTTAATCTCAAATTTGTAATTAAGATCAATTCCAACCATCTCCTTTGTTTGGCATTCAAGTTAGGTTGGGTGAAAATATACTTTAGGCCTTGGTGGTCTGACCTAAGCTCAAAAGGTTTTCCCAAGAGATAATGCCTCCATACTTGAAGGGCGTGAAGGATAGCTGCTAACTCTAGATCATGGGGTGCATAGTTTTGCTCATAGTTCTTTAGTTTCCTTGACTCATAAGCAATCACTTATCCATCCTGCATCAGAAACCCTCCTAAACCTTCTCCTAAGGCATCAGTAACTACGACAAACTGTCTTGCTAGATCAGGGACCTTGAGTATGAGTGCAATGGTTAGCTTTTCCTTTAAATACTCGAAGGCTTTCTAACACTTATTTGTCCATTCAAATCTTTTACCTTTTCTCTGAAGAGAGGTAATTGGGTATGCAATACAAGAGAAGTTCATCACACATTATATCTTGCTAACCCCATAAAACTTCTTACTTCCTAAATATTTTGGGGAATAGACCATTTTTTATAGCTTTAATCTTACTCAGATCTACGACAATGCCCTCTGCAGAGATAATATGCCTTAGATATTGCACCTCTTTTTGAAAGAAAGTACACTTGGATAACTTTCTATGTAGTTTGTGTTCCCGAAGATGTTGAAGAACAATTTGCAAATGCCAATGATGTTCCTCTTCATTCCTTGAATAAATTAAGATGTCATCGAGAAATACTGAAACAAATTCGTCCATAACCTTGAATATACTGTTCATAAGGTTCAGAAAGGCAGTTGGAGCATTTGTGAGTTCGAAAGGTAGTACTGCAAATTCATAATGGCTGTAACGAGTCCTGAATGCTATCTTTAGATATCTTCCTCCTTCAATCTTAATTGATGATAGTCAAATCGTAGATCTATCTTGGAAAACACTGTTGTCCCTCTCATTTGATCAAACAAGTCATCAATTTTGGGTAACGGGTACCTATTCTTAATGGTGACCTTATTCAACATCCTGTAGTCAATACAGAGGCGAAGGGTTCCATCCTTCTTTCTTACAAAGATCACTGCTGCACCCCAAGGAGACACACTTGGTTTGATTAACCCCTTGGAGAGTAATTCTTGTAGTTGCGCCTTGAGTTCCATCAGTTCAACAGTGGACATCTTATAAGGGGCCTTGGAAATTGGTTCAATTCCGGGTGCTAGGTCAATGGAGAAGTCAAATACCCTCTTAGGGGGTAGCCTTGGTAATCCCTCTGGAAACACATCATGAAAATCTTGTAGGTATGGATATTTCTCCGCAAAAGATTATGTCATAACATGATCTTTCGACATTTGAGTTGGTGTCCCATAAAGCATCTTATCATCATGGTAAACTATCTCCCCTAGCTCTCTATCTTCTTCCATTTTGACTACAAAGATTTGACATCCCTTCCTCCTGTTTCTTTTAACCTGCATTGCTAAAATTTGCCGCACTTGTATTCCTCAAGGCACTCCTTGAATGAAGACTTGGTTTCCTTTATCATCTAAGCATTCCACTTGCTTGTCAAAACAATATACTTTTGCTCGATGCCTCCATAACCAATTCATCCCAAGAATTACATCATAGGATCCTAAGGGGGCCACATATAAGTTTACTTTGGTAGGGATCTTTCAACCTTGGCTTCAGACAAACATTGCTTTACCATTTCCCTTGACCAGTTGGCATACTCAACTGACCAAATTTTTTCTAAAATTCCAGCTTGCTTAGGAAATTTATCCAATAATTTAGGTGATATAAAACATTTTGTTGCTCCAATGTCAATAAGTATAGAAATGGAATTACCGTATAGGGTACCTTAAGTTTCTATGGGGTGATCTGAAAGTCATCTTGTTTGTTATCTACTACAGCATGATTTCTGTGCTGAAAAGTTGTCTACTATGGAGGTATAGGATTCCTTTGACGTTGGTTTTCGGACATCTTTTTAGGACACTGGTTTGCATAGTGATCTCTGCCACAAGTGCAAAATCCTCCTGTTGGTCCCTTCTTCATAGGATTTTTTGGGGTTCCCATTACCTTCCTTTTTGTAGTCGTTTCCTCCTTTCTTGTCCCTCTTGAAATTCGTGTTATTCCCTTTGAATCCCTTCCTTTTGAAGGTTTGGAAATTCTACTTTCAACCGAATTTCTTCTTCCCTCTATCTCTAGCTGCATCATTGTCTTTGACCTTCTGCTTCTACCGTATTGCTCTTTCATACGCTTCATTTGTGGTGAAAGGTAGTAAAACATCTATTTGTCCTCCAATGGAATGATTAAGCCCCATGATAAATTTTTGTACACGAAAATTCTCATCTGCCTAATATTTAAGAACATACTTTAGGAGTTTAGTAAATTTTTCCCAGTATTTGTGAACTGACATGCTTCCTTGCCTCAAGTCTTGAAACTCTTTCAGATTCTAGTTGTAAAAGAGATGGGGTAACCATCTTTGTCTAAAAGTCTTAACAAACTGCTCCCACATGACTTTGGTTATTTTTAGCTTGCGTTCCATTCTCTTGTTTTCCCACCAAGTAGCTGCTTCTCCAGCCAGCTGGAAGACTCCCCATGTAGCCTTGGATTTTTCAGAGTAGCGCTAAATTTGAAGTATTTACTATCTCGGTAAGCCATTCTTCAACACATGGATCCAAAATACTTAGGGGTTTTACTAACCTCATATCCGATAGTTCTTTAGCCAATTGGCAATGTTCCTCAATTTCATCTAAATCTTCGGAGGAATCCCTATGATGCTCACTCTAAGGGGTATGCTCTAAATTGTGGGTCCTAAGTCTCAAAATAGGCTCTTGTTCATCTTCTGTGGACTTAGGTGACCCGTCTACCTTCCTTTCCAAGTTAAGAATTCAGTTTTGGGTGTTAGCCATCATCTTAAGAAGTTGATCCAATTTCACTACATGATTATTAGTATCTTCGTTTTCCTCTTGAGGGTTCATTGAGTTTTTTATTGTTTTCAATTTTAATCACCTAATTATAACAATTATTTTTTTATTAACTACCTATTATGAAATAATTATTCCATTGATTTATTAAGTACAACAAGAAAAAGGAAAATAAGGCATATTGATAGAGACAACAAAATTCCTTTATTGATCCCAACACATGTTTATTACATTTATTGTAATGATTACAAAATTGTTCAAAAGTGCTCGCTTCACGAGTCACTATAGTCTGTGATAGGTTCTTCCCAATCATCAAAGTTAGAAGGTATAAGGTGATAGGTTGCTGGGTCAAAGCATTTACCCCTCTAAAAATAAAAAAGAAGGGTGATAATATAAAAAATCTAATTTTCCATATCAAAATTACTGTACTTGCTTTACAAGTCACAAGTGACCTTTTCGACAAGTCCAAATCAAATTTAACATACGTAATTATCACCCAAAGGGTATTTTGCCATAATAATACAAAAACAACCTTTTCAACAATTCTACATTTATCTTTTCAATTCCATCCAATCTCCTTTACCTTTCAAGTGGATTTTTGTATTTTCAAAAGAACTTAATTAAAATTCCACTCATAAGAAAATTCTTTACACATCCTAAGAAAGAAATTAAAGCATTTAGAGCACACAATTATCAATTTCATGAAAGGTCTTGAATCACATATTATTCAAATAGATTGGCTTCATAGTTATATCACACGTCACCTTTCGTTGTTACCATGATTGTATTCTTGAGCGATTGAATATTACATTGCATAGAGGCTTGCTGAATAAGCCTAAGAAAATGAAGTACTTTGAAAATCTTAAAGAACCTCATAACAAATCTCTATATACAACAAGGTGCTAATGATAGCACAAGCATAGCCAAACAAAAAATCTATACCTCTACAATACTAACTACACATATTTACTTTAAAAAACCTACATTAATCTTAATGCCCCCTCCCTCCTTAATGATTTAACTAGACACAATTCCACATTTATCTCTAAACTTGAGAATTTTTGCCTTACCAAGTGGTTTAGTCATTATATTTGAAATTCACTCATTTGTAGGACAATATTAAAGAAAACGTGTTTATTATCAACCAATTGACAAATGTAATGGTGATGAACTTCAATATTTAGTTTTAGCATGGTAGATTGGGTTCTTCACCATCTTGAGAATACTTTGGTGGTTGTAGAAACTAGAAAGTGAGGTTGGTGCTGTTTGACACAATTGATTAGCAGCCAATAGCCTTTGCAATCACATCACTCACAAGTTGTATCAACTACTGCCTTATATTCTAATTAATGGAGGATAAGGCAATTGTGTTTTATAGCTTCTTTTTCTACTACGAAAGTACTCCTGAACGAGGAGTGAAAACATAACCTATTGTAGTTTTTCCTATATAAGGTGATCAACCCAATTGGAATCAATCTATTTGGTTAGATGAAGTCATTAGATTGCTGATAGAGAATGTCAAAGCCAAGGGACCCTTTGAGATAATCGAACACTTATTTTACAGCTTGTCATTTTTCCTCTTTAGGCGTAGACATGGATCGAGAAGAACTAACTTCTGCATTCATTTTCTCCATTATTTTCTTGATGATGGATCATTGTGTGTGATCCGAAACGTTGATCTAAAAAATATACTTGCAGTTTAATCCAAAAACAAGTTGCATTACAATCTATGGACCGTGGAAAGATAATACCTTAAAAAACAATTAATTACAAAACATAGATCGATGGTAGTGCAATAAATCAAACTACCTACTAATTTTCATACATTGTTTCATCGACTAGTGATGTAGTGTTAGTCGAGTGATTCATCCCAACTTCTGTGGGTTTAAATGTAGGATTACATTCAATTATCCAAAATTTCTCCATAGAGATTTCACATACTTCATTTGTGATACAATATTTTTTGATTAGTTTGTCAAAATTCTGCAGTTACACAATATTGAAGGAGACATACCTGTCATTGCAAAAACATAACATATATCATGTTCCATCATTTCAATCAAAGTAGAATTGCTCCTAGTGATGGCGAGACCATCATCACAGAAAATCAGGATCACTATGTCATCACCACTTACTTTTAGATAGAGGGTGAGCTCAATTTTTTTAAAACTAGAATCTATCAGATACTGATCAATTTTAAAATACTAGGTTTGAGTAGTTTCTTAAGTCATTTTACCAACCTGCAAATCAAATGTTCCTTTTCTAGAACCTAGAATCCTTGTGCTCGAGTGATGTAGATATCTTTCTCCATTCTCCATCCAAGAAGGCATTTTTGACATCTATGTGATATATCTTCTATCCAAATTGGGCAGCAATGGAAAAACCAACCAAAAGGTTACCATCTTTATAGTAGGGGAAAATGTTTCTTTATAGTCTATCCCTTTCTCATGTGCTTATCCTTTTGTCATAAGATGACCTTTGTACATGTCAAAAGAACCACCTAATTTACAATTTATAAATCTATTTACAATCAATGGGCTTTTTTCCTAAGCACAATGTTGACAACACCCGATTCTTATGTTTCCCAAGGCATCATACTCCATGTTGGAGATTCATACCAGAAATGAATTAATAAACACAAAACAAAATAGTGCTCAATAAGACACAAAGAGTTATCTTGGGAAAACCCTTCCAACTTGAAGGGAAAAAACCCAGCCACAAAAATCGTCTCTTTTATTGATGAATCATCAGTAGTTTGAATACAATACTGAATACTCTATATTCTGCATACAATACTAAACACTGGATATACACAAACTGTATATGAAGTTGAACTATATATGAATGATTGTCTCAAAACACAATAATAACCTTCGAACAATCACTTCAGACACACAGCAAATACAATACTTAAATGAACATAATCATTTCACAAAAATGGACTCTTCATGTTTAATCTGCCATGACAAATGAATCAACTGCTGTTACAAGAAGGTGACTCTTCAGTAACTTGAACTGTCTGACTTTTCAATGTCTTTATCGTCTAGGGAATATGAAATGATGATCACAACAAAGTCTTGAACTGATGGATCCTAACAAAGAATAATCGCTGATGACAAAAGACAGATGACCAGCTGTTTAGAACAATCATCATCAAATAATATCGGCAGCAGCAGAGAAAGAAAACCAAACACATCATGATGAAGGGAGAAACAACAACCGTTTGCAGAGACGATTATTTCAGACAGAGACGACTATCTCAGATAAGGGAGAAAGATATCTCTGGAAGCTATATCTCCAACACTCCACCTTGATGGCAGCTTTTCATTAGGCTTCCCTTCAGCATTTGCAAATGTACCAGGCTCAAACACCTATGAAATAATAACAACTAGAGCAAAATTTACCTGCTCACCACCTTTCATAAGTTGTTTTTGTGGTTCCTTAGAATGGCCTTCCATTGCCTTTGGCAATTCATCTCTCAAACACCTTTCATCATGTTATAGTACCACTTTGATCTCTTTTGTTGGCCCTCTTGATTGTGTTGTGAAGATTGAACATCACACTCTTATCCACCAGATTTGTGATCTTATTGTGAATACTAGGAGTGCTCACTATTTTCTCCATCTAATCCACAATCATGAATTTGCCTTTTATGACGCTTCTTGTTTGATTTCAGCATTATAATTTGTTCCAAAATTAGTAGTAGTCATCCATACCCCACTACCTATAGGATCTGGATTACCATTAACTGAAAAGAATGGTATTTTCTTATCCTCAATAACATGTCTATTAATGACAATTTTGTTCTTGGAGAGATGACTTACATAAGATTTTCTGTTTGATCATGCTACCCCAAGATTGACATTTAGCTAGAATTTTCAAGAAATTTTATTAAAGTTTAGATTGATGTATTCACAACTTTTTTTTAATTCCGGCTCATGAATTTGACTTTTATGATGTTTCTTGTTTGGTTTCAACACTAGATTTTTTCCCAAAATTAGGAGTAGTTACCAATACCCCACTATCTATAGGATTACCATTAACTGAGAAGAAAGGTATTTTCTTATCTACAATAACATCTCTATTGATGACAATTTTTTTTTGCAGAGAGATCACTACATAAGATTTTCTGTTTGATCATGCTACCCCATGATTGACATTTAGCTAGGATTTTCAAGGAACTCTATTAAGGTTTAGATTGATGTATTCACAGATTTTGCTGAATACCTATATAGCACATTTCAGTGGTGGACCTTGCACCTCACCACCTCCATAGCAATCGTATTCACCCTTTGCACTACTCCATCTTGTTGTGGAGTGTATGGAGTACTATATTGCTGATGTATGTCATTCTTCTTGTATAATTCCTTGAACTAGCTGGAGATAAACTCACTGCCATTATATTATCTGAATGTCTTGTCCTATTTGTTGTCCGGTTTTCAAGCAAAGCTTAAGTTAGGATAATATTCTAATTCATTGTAATAATTAATTGTTATTTTTTTGAAAAGTCATCAAGTAACAAGAAATACATCATACTAGACATTGTAGGTGTCTTCATAGGACCATGCAAATTAATATGTACCCAATCTAAAACACCTTTTAATTGCTATAACTAATGAGTATCAAATAGATGCTGACTTTGTTTGTGCATATGAGACCCTGTGCACACATTCTTAATTTTCATAATGGCTGGAAGTCCATACAGTACATTAGTCTTACTAAGCATAGACAAATATTGATAATTCAGGTGGCCATACCTTTCATGAAGTTCATTGGTACTCCCTACCGCTACTAGTGCATATGCCTTTTCTTCTTTAGGATCATTCAATTTACACGATCCTTTTTCATCAATTCCATTATCAATCACTTTGTTATCTTGAAGAGTGGATTCCATACATTTGTTTCCTTGAAACTTTACAAAAAGAGTAGGGATCTTAGTAAATCTCACTTATAGATAATAGATTTTATTCAGACATACCAAAACATTCTTCAATTTATAACTTACCTCATTATTCAATGTGACCATAACATTACCACAGCCTCTTACAAAGTGAGTCCAATTGTCACCCAAATTACAAAGTGAGTCCAATTGTCACCCAAAAAGAAAAATTCAAAACTACTTTTATCCTCAACTAAATTTATATATTGGTCTTTTTGGCATGTAAAATGTTGAGATGCACCAAACACAAAATATCAAGTTGTAGAATTAATAGAATAGTTCTTTGATGCCACAAAATCAAAGTCATCCATTGCTCTCTATTCATCCTTATCAACATTTGTATAGAATGACTTTTTTTTATCACTTGTGAGATCATATTGTCACTTTGGACAATCTTTCTTGAAATATCTTAGCTCTTTATAGAAGTAAAATTGTAATGGGCACCCCTTAATGCCAAAAAGGAAAACTAAACAACTGCTGGTAGGAATTTTGTCAAACAGTTTGCATCCAACTTCTTATTTCCCCGTTTAATATTTTACCGCTTATAACTTCGGAAATGAAGCGTTTGTTTGTTTGTTTGACTTTTTGCATGGAATTGAAATCATACAACATAACAATAAAGAAACTACAATAATATGCAAACTAGATATTAAACTGCTGCTGATAAGATGTTATTTTCAGAATTTAATAAAATCAAATACATGGCAGATTATCAACTCACTAATTACTCCAATATCATTGGCATAATACTCCAGCCCATGCTTTCAAACTTGCTTCTACAGTGACGTGAATAGTGCCGTGTGAATAGTGCCGCATGAACAGTGCTGCAAAATATCAAATCTGCCTGTAATTGGAAATGCAACCAAACTGCCTGATAATGAAGCTGATAGCAATGGATTCCAAAGGCCAAACCCTAAGGGAATGACGTCTAGAATGTCACAAGAGAGGATAGACGTCCTCTAATGCCAAGAACGGATCTGCAACTCACACACCAATTTCTTCTCATATTCAACATATCTAATGAAGCCACAAACGCTTCCTTTTATTCTATTTCCAAGGGTCGACTCAACTCTCATAGGCAATGTGGGATAAAAGATGTGCAATATAAAACATATATTAAAATATCCACTTATGTCTCCCTTGGGTACACATCCCCATAAAATAAATATTAAAGTAACACTTTAATATTTTACAATTAAATTAAACGTTACTTTAATAAAACTTCAGGCATTAAAATGTATTAGCAATTGGACTCCGAATAATGCGAGTGATAGCTCGTCGGAAAGTTCTCACCGAGGAGTATCAAATCCAATCACCAAAACTGGCCTTCACTATGTCCTGCTGACTTACTAAAAATAGTAAGTATGCCTGAAATTGAGTAAATCAACTTCGTTTTGGCCCAAACTGGAAATGACTAGGCCAAAACACTCCAGGATCCCCTTAAACCCTTCGTTAGCCCTCGGGACCATGTAGAACAAGGCTAAGGCACACACACTTGGTCAACTGCTAAAGTGGGGACATTACAAAAACTTCCACTTGGATCTTTGTGTTGAACTACCAAAAGATACACCAATTGAACTAGTTGCTATTGAAGTTTTTGAGTCTTTGGAATTTGATGCACAGATCAGTCTATGCTGACAAACTATGCATTACCAAAGCAACCAAATCTTGATAATCTATTAGCTTTTCAACAGCTACCAATTGATCATTGAGATCCTACAAATGCAAAAGATGGTAAAAAAATAGACCCTCCCTAAAAATTAGGGGAAAACAAAATACTTTTTTAATACAAAGCTCTCCTGGCTTTGGATGCTTGATGTTTTGTTTTGATAATTTCCCACAATACTGAAGCTACAGGGGCATTTCTAATCTTTGGCACTGATGTATCAGCAATAGATAGTTTTTCAAGCATGAAAGCATCCTTATGGAATTTTATCCTCTTATAGGCTTATACAAGGCATAATTTTAATAAATTGTATTAATTTTATGATATTGCTATCAGGATTCAACTGTGTAGTTTTTGAGTCAAACTTATTGACCCATGTTTCATGAGTAATAAACATAAGTGAGATATTCTTGCTCTAAATATGTATATCATTTGTTGGACTTTATATAATAAAACTTCAAAATCAAATTTAAATAAATTGCCTGCTCGCCACTACAAACCTGTAAGAAAACCTTCTTTTGCTGATTCAAAGATCTCATTGTGAGTAGCTAAAGATAGTGTCTCCTCTGGAAGCATGCCTTTTCCCTTTAGCAAAGGGCTTCCTTGTGCTTTTGCAGATCCAGATGCTGTAAATGCTTAATTGCTTTGCGGTCCTGATAAATGTTTGCTGTTTTTCTCTTATTGCCAGCATCAAATGTAATTCTTTCATTCAACAACAAACTGAATGCATTCACTAATGTTTTCCTTCTGCAGCTCTGAACCACAAATTCTCTCCCCTTGGTTTTTAAAGTGATGATGGCTATGATACCATATGGTTATTACATATCTTAGCTGTAGATTATTACATTGCAGAGAGGCTCATTTAATAAGCCTGAAAGAATGAAGTACTTCTTAAAAAAAAGAAACAACTTCATATAACAAATTAATCTCTATGTACAAAAATGGGCTCCGGCCCATGATAGCACAAAAATAACCAATCTAAATGTACACCTCTACAATGCTAATAATATATTACTATTGTAGATATTATTGGTATGGCAAAGCTACATTAATAATTACTGCACCATGGAGCAAGATGAATACATTCAAACAAATCCATGTTACCTCTCCATTAGTGGCCAACAATGGTTTATACTTGTAATTCTGCACACCAAGGCACATGTAAAGTCTATCTAGCACAGATAGCCAAAGAACAGTATAATGCCTATTAGCACAAATATACTTATGCAAAACACATATATCTCATAATCTCATAACATAATAATCACACCTAACTACTAATTCTCCACTCAAATGTATGATCAAAATTATACATTACTAGCATGATCAAATTACTTATAATCATCATCAATTTAACAATACTAAATCATCAGTGAAAGTAACTAATATCGCATGCTTGTAATAAAAATAGTGAAACTTAAAAGATCACAGCTCAATCACAATAATATCATGTCTCACATATAGTCATGGTGACATGGAATGCAGTCACAGTAAATTACTAAAATCACAAAGCATGATAATAACATATCCTCTAGTTTGTGTAATAATTACAGAACAGACCAAGGCACCAAACACAATTAGCCTCTGAAACACCTCATATGGATGATTCCTAAATCAACATATACAACTCTTAAAAAGACACGACAATAGCCAAGCATGGCCCTTAACTGCAAACATCAATGCAAGGTTATAATAATGATCACACATTCAAGACAAGTTATGAGGTAGTTCAGTCGTAAACTTAGAACACCCTATACAAATACTGTCATGCATGCATCCACGGCAATGATCTATTTGCTGAAAAGGTACTGAAAATATGCTACAACAATGAACATCACAGAGCATTATGAGGTAGTTCAGTCCTGATTTTGGACACCCTACATCAATATTTCCATGCATGCACCCAGAGAGATAATCTATTTTCTGACAAGGTACTGAAAAAATGCCACAACATGAGCATCACAGAGCCTCAGGGTAAGACAGGAGACACAAAACTTTAGGGTCTTACACCTGGTATGTGTACTCAAAGATGCTAAGACCCTTTTTTCCAGTCATTGCATTTGGCAGCTGGTATTCAGAAGTCTTTATATGTCTAGCCAATTAGATGCATTATCTGTTTAGAGGAGCTAATGTATAACTATTAATATTACTATCTGTAGTTTGCATGTTAAGTAGATCCATGTCTGAGTAGCGCCCCTTCCTTCTGCCCCTGGGAGTAATACAATACAGATAATCAGGCAGGAAATTTTATCCTTCCTTAGATGCACGAGCTTGGTTTTTGCAGTTGAAGTATGGTGTTGTACATTTGAAAGTATTTTTGAAAGAATTTCATGACCAAAACCAGCCACTATTACTATTATAGTGTGATAGATTTTGTGTTTGGAGTCTAACCTGTTTTAATGAGTTATTCTCAGGATCGGGATAGTTACTGGAGAATAATGCAAAAATATATTGGATCAGATATCACATCCATGGTTACTCTTCCTGTCATGATTTTTGAGCCCATGACAGTGCTTCAGAGGATGGCTGAGGTATAACACATCTGAAATTCTGGCTGTAAAGTTGTAAACTTTTGAAGTATTGTGATTATCTTAGTTTGCTTTGACTCTTTTTGTTGCAGATAATGGAGTACTCTTATTTGTTAGATCTAGCAGATGAGTGTGAGGATCCCTATCTTAAGATGGTTTATGCATGTGAGTTTAGTCATATTTTTGGTTTGTTTTTTATATAGATTTTAAAGTTCATTCTGTCTAAATGTCTCATTTTTAAGAATTAACCCTTCAGTAGCCTAATGCAGTTTATATGTATGATTTTGTCAGCATCATGGGCAATTTCTATTTATTCTGCATACCAGAGAACTTGGAACCCTTTCAATCCAATTCTTGGAGAAACCTATGAAATGGTCAATCATGGAGGGATTACATTTATTGCAGAACAGGTGATTAGATTTGTTTGTTCTAGGAGTTTCTTTATTATTGGAAATAACTTTTTGTACTTTAAAGTTTAAACTACAAGTCTTCTTCCAGCTCGGCCTTACATTTTCTGTTCATTCATGTTATGGCTACTTTGTAAGTTTATTTAATTCAAAATTTAAAAAATTGCTGACAGGTTTGCCATCATCCCCCAATGAGCTCAGGATTTGCAGAAAACAAGCATTTTACTTACACAATTACTTCAAAAGTAAAAACCAAGTTTCTTGGAAACTCTGTTGATATATACCCACTTGGACGGTAAAATTCTTGAATATCTGTTTTCTTCATCTTCTTTGATCTCAAAGTTGTAGCCTGTGGAGTTGGATGTATGAATGCATAATTTATTGTCTTGAGAAACTGAATTACGGGAGGCATTCATAGAAGTTGCATTCATAGTAAGCTGATAGGTTGGTGGATGATTTACATCCGTAGGCCAGATTTAATGTCTTCTTATACATGGGCAGATGATGTGCATCTATACAATGGAGGATGATTTGCATCCGTAGAAGCTGCATTTAAAGTTAGCTCATACATGGGTGGATTGTTTGCATTCATAGAAGCTGCATTTAAATTATAATTTGAAGGCACAGACATTGAAGAGAAAGGGTATATGTGTTTCCCTTAGGCTTTAGTTAAATTGAATGGAAGGCTTCTGTTGTTTAACATGGAAGATGAGAGTTGTGGCTTGTCCTGGTATAGTGACACTCATCACTGATGACACATATCCAACACTAACAGCATGACTTATATGAAACAATATTAGCTTTTTAGTCTTCACTATGATGTCAATCAGTTTCAAATGCAATGATGAATGCTATATGGCTGTAACAGATTATTATGGTGCATCCATGAGTCCGTTGAAGGGAGGATTTCAACATTGTTGATTTTCTGAGATTGAATTGTCAATTGGTAGCTATAGACATCATGTATTTTTCTTGGTACTGGGACTAAAGCTAATTTATGCTTGCTTGTTTACTTTTTCAGAACACGTGTAGTGTTAAAAAAATCAGGGGAGGTACTTGATTTGGTGCCACCTCCAACAAAAGTTCATAATCTGATTTTTGGACGTACTTGGATTGATTCACCTGGTGAGATGCTAATGACAAATCAAACTACAGGAGACAAAGTTGTGCTATATTTTCAACCATGTGGTTTGTTTGGGTATGTGAATATACTTATATTGCTGCATTGCTGATGTAAAATATGATTTGAAGCCTTCTAGAAACCTACACTGTGTCATTGTTATTTCCTTTGATGCTATTTATTGATGATGCAAAGTTAATTCCAAATCTATGCTTTTAGTCATTACTATCTTTAACTCATGGCTTGTATCTGCTATTTTTATTTTCTAAAGTCGGATAGGGAACAGATCTGTTGTGCTACATGGTCTAGATATGCAAGAACTCAATTAAGAGCCTAGATGGCATTGTTGAGCTTTGCTTCTTGTGTCGTCTCAATTGTATTTTAGAAATGTCTTGAACATTGTTGATCTCTTAGATCTAGCTGTTGGTATTGTCTAGATCATGCTGACTGTTTTTGTCTTCTACTTGTGTTCTCTCTCTTCCTTTTTGAGGTTTTTGTATTTGCATCCAATATCTGCATTTATCTTCCAGTCAATCCCTACTCAAGAAGGTTTACTTTCTAAAACTGGTCCAGGTACTCATTGTGATTGCATATAAATAAACCAGCTGTAAATGATTGCCATGGAAGTGTACTTGAATTTTACTGTTCAACAAAAGTCACTTCCATGCTGAGATCAGAACATAATTATACACAATGGTCAAATTGTTGTTCTGAAAGTTGCAACCATAGACCATATTCATTTTTTTTTTCGTATTGTTGGACCCATTATACCTCCCAATTATAATGGTCAAATTGTTGGTCTAGGTACTCATTGTGGTTGCATATAAGTAAACCAGCTGTAAATGATTGCCATGGAAGTGTACTTGATTTTTCCCATTCAACAAAAGTCACTTCCACGCTGAGATCAGAGCATAATTATACACAATGGTCAAATTGTTGTTCTGAAAGTTGCAACCATAGACCATATTCATTTTTTTTTCATATTGTTGGACCCATTATACCTCCCAATTATAATGTAGGTAAATTTGAAATATATAAAACAAGCATGGCAGAGACAATATGTTTCAAGCAAACCAGTTTATGAAGGGAACACAAAATCGAATTATTTAGTTGAGATCTTGTGTTTACGAGCATGACACAGGTGCACTATAACTCTTAATATTCCTTGTATGACATTCACATGATCCATTGACACCTTTTAGCTGATCATTTTAGCTTTTCAACCTTTTTTGACTTGATTTTATTCTTAAGTTTCAATGGGAATCCAGTCATAGAAGCCAAGTATGGATGAGGAAAGTTGCAAGCATGGAAACAGAAAGGGATGCAATATTCAAATGAAAGATGCTATACCAAATTAGAGGAAATAAAAAATTAAAATGACTTTTGAGACATATTGAGAGGTTGTGGTTTCGTTATGCAACTGGTACGTTCTTGTCTTGGTGAGGGCCGACTTTGCATGAGCGAGTAGTCGCTCGCCACGCGTGAAGGCGGCCATCACCCTCTTGGGGCTTGGTTGCATTTACTCCTTGCAAATAGCCGATGATTTTAAATGGGAGATGGCTCTATTGGAGCCACACAATTTTCTTCCTCCCCCTTGTCCGCCCCAACTAGCTTTGGCAACAAGGCGTTCAAGTCGGTGCTCGAGAACTGCATGCGCCCTTTGGTGGGAGCCAAATTTGTGGCTTCTCAAGGCTCAACTCAAAACCCTGCATCAAATGGAGGACCAAATGGTAAGTGCTCGGCTGCCACTACTCTTTTCATTATGCCTAACTCTAAGATGACCATATAATTGAATAACGAGAGGAATAGACTCAAGGACATTGCTATTTTTCTTACGGTATTGGATCATAACCGTGTGCCCTCTAGGAACTACATGAATAATTGGTTTTAGTCTGTGTGGGTGAAAATATTAGGGTTTCACTTTTCATTTTGTAGAATGATTCAAAGGGGTTTGTTCATTTTTTTCAATGAGTCTTGTAGCTTGAAAGAAGTCCTTAAAAAAGAATTACGGACTATTGGGAATGGATGTTTTAGGGCCATAGGATGGACCCTGGAAGCTAACAATGAGGAAGTTGTGGCACTATCGTGCCCTATATGGATTTCTATTAAAAATTTGTCGCCCATCGTTTGGAAATGGATTCCCAAAACCCTAGAAACTGTGGGTAATGTGTTGTGTATGGGCGAGTCACCGTCCCTACTCCCTCATATGGATGCTAGGCTGCTGATTGCGATTAAACTGGGTGTTGATCTCCCGAGCCAGTTGAGTATAGAACTTGATGAGGAACAAATTATTTGCCCCGTTGAATTCCTAGGGAGTTTAAACGCCTGTTTCCTCTGTAGAAAAGAGGGCCATTTGAGAGATAATCGCCCATTGTTGAAGATGAAAAAATTGCTGCTTATTCTGATACAGATTGTGCTCCTTTTGCTAAGCCGAACTCTAAAGGCAAGAGTGCCTCTGTTGCTAGCATTCCTTGACCTGTTGATCCCCCATTCCTCCCCTCAGTAAACCTTCTTTAGACTTCTGGCCTTCTCATGACATCGGCGCTTCCTCCTTGGCTTTTCTTGTTGTCAATCGTTGTGTCCCTGTGGTTGAAGAGCTAGATAACCTGCAACATGCCATTAAGGAAGCTTCTTGTGCGCATGCTGCCCCTGTCATTCCCTCTCTTGCTCGTGCTTTGGAAGAGCCTCAAATTTATGGTAAACAGAATAATGGTACTAAAATCAGGAATCAAAATGCTCAACAATTGTGTTGGACAAAATTAAGAGGCTATCACACACCAGGGTTAGAATTGAAGCCCAAATTTATCTTTATCAATATAGAAAGAAACATGGCAGCTTGTCTAAGCACTCTGATGGGTTGCCACTCATTATCCCCTCCCCGGTAGGGATGAGACCACCACTGTGGGTAAGGAGACCACAGACCTAGATGTAATCTGGGAATGGCCAATAGAGAAGAGGGCTCTATATCTAATCCTCTCCATCCTTCATAGTTTCTTAATTTTGTTGATCAGCCTCTAATCTCTCTTGAGACTATGGATGCCCCCCCCTTCTCCTCTAGTGGACTTTTTCAAACTGTTATTAGTGATGGAGTTCTCCCTACTGAGTATTTGAGTGTGGTATAAAGGAAGGAATGTTTTCCTTGTTATGATGGGATTGTAATAGTTGTGATATGAAATTGTGAAAGTTGTGATGCGAATATATGACAATGGAGAGAATGAGGTGTCCATCATTGAGGAGTCCAAGGGTGACTTAGCACACTCCTAGGCCATTGTGCCATATAGTTATATCCCCACTGAGCAAGTTTTTCTTGAAGTCATTAGAGAGTTTGTTGCCAAGAACGACAAAAGTTGTGTAGGCCCTAAAAGGAGGAAGAGAGTTAGAAGAGACAATACGGCTTCAATTGGGATATAACGTGGCTTTGTACTCAAAAAGAAAAGGGGCAGGCCCACTGGATCTGTTGTCCGCAAGGCAGCTAGGAGAGGATCTAAGGGTCAACTGCCTAAATGCTAGAAATCCTTCTAGGCCCCTATGGACACTGAACCCTAATTGTTTATATGGAGTTGAATTTCATATCTTGGAATATTAGGGAGCTAGAATCCCCTGACAGGAAGTATGTAATCAAAAGATTCCTTAGATCTCAATCAAATGTAGATGTACTCCTACAAGAACTAAAAGCAATGTAGTTTGCCCTTGAGATTAACTTGAAATGCATCTGGAAGGATGCAGTCTCTTTTAAGACCAATCACAACAAGGGTAAGGGAGGTGCAACCATTCTGATTAGTTATAAATGGAGTAAACAGATTGTAAGGCGGGGATGCTCTCCCTGCAATAGAGTGGTGTGGGTTATTTTGAATATTAAGGACAAAGCGATAGGAATGTGCTCTGTATATGCTACTAATGACCACCATCAGAGAATTGAATTATGGAAGTGGTTGTCTCAGTTGGATGAGATCCCATGGATTCTTGGGGCGACTTTAATATGATAGAAAGCCCCTCTGATAAAGTTGATGGTGTTAAGTTTGAATGGAAAGGTGAGGAAAGGTTCTTCTAGAATAAGACGATCAATAAGCTCAAGTTGTGTGATCCTGTGGCAGGCAAGAAAGGTGAAGCAAAAAGTCTTTGGTTTACCTGGTGTAACTTTTAGCAAGGAACAAGGAGAATTTATAGCAGGTTGGATAGGTTATATGCCAATAAAGATGTTTTTCAGTTTAAAAAAGAGCCCAATGGCAAAAGTGCTAAGGTAATTTCTTAAACACTATCAGATCACCACCTTGTCCAAGGTGACTCTTTTTCTTTTAACTCTAGATTGCTACTTGATGAGGATCTTTTTCAGGCAGTGGTATCATTAGACTCTATAATAAGAATAACAAGACCCTACTTAGTGTTAGGGATACATGGAACTGCAATGTTTGTAGTTGGAAGCGGCTTTTTCAAACAGTGGAAAGGAAGAAAGCTAAAGACATGAGGAGAATGGAGACTAACTTGCACAATGAATTATACAGCGTTGAGAACCAATTGCAATCAGACCCTACTAATAAAGAGGCTAATGAGGCCCTCTACCATGCCAAACATTCTTTGAGGAGGGTGCAAAATATTATGGGGCACAAGACTAGAGCTAGACTGAACTAGCTTGAACATGGAGACAAAGGTTCCAAACTCTTCTTTCAAATTCTTAAAAATAAGGAAGCTAAGGAGAATATTGAAAGCATTTGGGCATAAGGTAGGAACATCACTAACCAAATGGATATTTTGGATGCTTTCAAAAGATTCTATAGTAACCTTTTTGCATCAGAAGATGTTGGGCAAGAAAAGATATCCACTAGATCTAGAATTCAAAGTATCATTCCAAAGAAGCTGAATGATGTTGATGCAAATACTCTGGGCAAAGACATTACTATTAAAGAAGTTAAAAAGGCCATTCTTTCCCTTAGCAGTGATAAGGCCCCAGGGCCTGATGGACTACTTGTAGAGTTGTACAAGAAGAATATTGATTGGATAGGGGAAGAGTTAATGGATGTGTATAAAGAGGTTATTGACAATGGGTCTCTTGGTGAAGATATTAATATGAGACTTATTAAATTGATTTCCAAGGATGGAGATAGGAATCTGATAAAAAATTGGAGGCCCATAACACTACTTAATGTATCCTACAAGATCTTGGCCAAAATTCTGGCCAAAAGATTGGAGAACATCCTACCAAAAGTAGTCAACCCTACGCAAACAGGCTTTGTGAAAGGGATATATATACTAGAAAATCTCCTTACATGCTGGGAGGCATGAATTGGGGAAGACTCAAATCAATCCGTTGCTATGCTGCTACTTGACTTTGAAAAAGTTTATGACTGCATAAAAAGGAATTTTATTTTTATGATGCTTGAGGGGCTTGAATTTCCCAAACAATACTGCCACATGGTCAAAACTCTCATGCAGGATGCTAAAGCAATGGTGGAGGTGAATGGGGTTAGATCTGAGAAATTTAATCTTTCTAGATTTATTATATAGGGTCTCCCCCTTGCACCCGCCCTCTTTGTGCAGGTTGCAAATGCTCTATTTTATCTTCTAAGGGACGATCAGTTATCCCTACTAGTTAAAGGTATCACTCTCCCCAACAATAAAGGCCTATCCAATATTCAGTTTGATGATGACACAACTATCTTGGCTAGACTTGATGAGCAAAATGTAGATGCTTCGAAGATGGATCTCTTTTGTGCTGCTTTTGGGAGTAAAATCTCTCTACCCAAGTCCATCATGCTTGGATGGGATGCTCATCCTGCCACTAGGTTTGCCAAATATCCTATACTTTTGGGAGGACCTGAGCACCAGGTTCGATTTTTGGGCATTCCATTTGCCATTAGTCCTAATCTTAAGGAGATGTGGAGCTAGATTCAAGAGAAAATTGATAAAAAACCGAAAAAGTGGAACAAACAGTATCTCTCTTTAGCAGGAAGGATATAGGTATGTCAAGTTTTTTTATCATCCTACAACATATACTACTCTTCTTATTTGCTCTTCAATCAACACTAGCTCAACCATCTTCAACAGCAGATTAAAGATTTTCTATGGTCGGATGGTAAGGGTAACAAAAAGAGGCATGCATTGAAATGGGCCTGGTGTAATATGAGAAAGAGTATGGGGGGCTGGGACTGAAAGATCTCAGGAAACAAGGAATCTCCCTTGCAGCCAAATGGATTTTCAAGGCTTTGCAAGGGAGTGAACCCTGGAAGGTGCTAATCAAACATAACATTTCTAGGGTTGTTCCAAAGCAGAGCCCTTTTTGGGTTGGATTACCTATTAGTGATCTTCTTGTTGGGCAATGCCTTTTCAGACCATTCGGGTTGATTGTATTTAAATCCTTATGGAGGGCATGGGACTCTGTGAGAAACCTCATTTCTCAGGATGGATTTATTGACAAAAACAATAAACTATGTGGGGAAAGGTCCTTTTGGTGGAACCTCAAGCATAAGGATAAACCACTAGCACTCCTTCAAGGATGCTCGGCCAAGAGCTGGGCTAATAAAGGCATTAAAACTTTTAGTGATGCTATTAAAGATGATTGGTTGATCTCTTGGAATGATATTGGGACTAAGTTTGGCATCCCTCATGCATAGTGGAGGACTTATTATATTTTAAGAGAGGCTTGTGCTTCATTTTCCTTTCCTATTTCCCGTGACTCCATTGTTGACAGATACACCTGCTTTTGCTGGCCTGATGGGTCTCAGTTGTCCTAGGTCAAAGCCAAAACTATTTATGCTCACCTTGCAGACAACACTGATATCCTTTCCCATATTCCTAGATGTTGGAAAATTGACTTTGACCCCCCTTCTTGGCAGCCTGTTCGCAGCAGCATTTGGGGCAGACCCATTGAGCCCAAGAAAATATGCTTTGCTTGGGGCCTACTCTTATACAAGTTGCCTATCTTTAAACTGGATGGTGATATTAATTTATGTTCTTTGTGTAGACTTCCTGAAACTGTGCATCATATATTCTTTGATTGTATTTTTGCCAAGGAAGTATGGAATCTTTTTGGTTTATCTATTTGCAGTAATATCAGTCCTAGGCAGGTTATTATGGGGATGATCCCTAGGCTTAGGAAAGATTCTAATGTTCTTTTGTCTGTCCTCCCCACCAAGATTCTATGGTTGATTTGGAAATCAAGGAATAATGATATTTTTAGTGGCCATGCTAGAGCACTTACTGAGTCTCTGAGGAGACTCATTATTCATGATGTCGTTTGGCAGGTAACATTCACTTTGAGGCTTTCCAAAGGTAAATTTGAAAGGCTATTACGGGATGGCACAGCTAGAATATTCACTTGGGATATCTCTCATGGTCATACTTGGACAGAATGCACCGAGGAACACACCCCATTTGAGATTGGATTGGCTAACTTCATGGCAGATTTGGAAGAACAGAGAAGAAGGGAGCAGAGAGTGCAAGAGAATGTGGATGTAGATGTGGTTGCAGTCCCAGTGGTGCCTCTAGCAGTTGCAGCCCCAGTGGTACTGTTAACAGATGCAACCCCACTTGCTGCCACAGTACCTGATCCACTTCCAGGGGCAGAATTGCAGTCTTCAAATGGAATGAAGGGCCTTTAGGTTGGACCGCATGGGTCAAGGAGATCATCAATGAAAAGCAGATCAGGGATAGTTAATTGGATCTAGTTTTTGTTCTGATCTCATACGGTCATACCTTTTTGCCAATGCAAGATATGTAATCTTTTTGTAGCACTTTGTAATCTTTTGTATCTACCTTGTACCAATGCTAGTGGATAGGAGTTGATATATTGATGTACAGTAGCACAGTACCAATTTTTTGGTAACAGTATTTGTATCTGATCTGTAAGGTGCTCTTATATTTAATAGAAAAAAAATGATGAAATCAATAATCAAAATTAACTACCAAATGGATGGATGAAATAGATACAAATAGGCTTCTTAGATGCATGACTCAAGGAAATGACATGTCTAGAGATCATGAGTTTAATTGCCAATCAATTGGCCAGTTCCCTCACTCTAAGATAGAGGTAGTCTTGACTGAGCAAAGGTGGTATGTGACTACTATTCATCTAGGACTGATGAGGCAATGGTGGCACTTGTGTACCTCAATTCTAGGTGTCTATGCATGTCATAATTAGCTACCTAGTTGAGGATAAATAAATATTCCTTATATTCTAAGAGACTACCATCCATCTAGGACTAATGAGGCAATGGTGGCACTTGTGTACATCAATTCTAAGTGTTTGTGCACACGCCATTATTAGCTACCTAGTTGAGGATAAATAAATATTCCTTATATCCTAAGTAAACTTTTAAATAGGTGCAATATCACACTTGGTAATAAATATATCCAAGGTGAAGTATGGTGTACTACACCAGCCCTTGGCCCTAAGATGGGAAGAATGGGTCTCAACAATTTGTGTAGCCATTTTAGATACCAATGTACAATATCCCCCCCAAAGAAGAGAAGAAGAAAACTCAAGGAAAAATTCTCTTGCCGAGAAATAAAAGATTCAATAGCTTAAAAATTCTTACAAGATAAGGCCTATGTGAGCCAATACTTAGAATAGAGAGAATGTTGATACAAAATGTTGTATGTTGAGTGTTGCAAAAGGTCCTCATGCAACAAATGATGCATCTTCTAATTGGAAGAAAGAAATCTTGAGCAACAAAAATTGCTGAATTCCCACTCAAGTGGCAGGATGAATAAAAGAATTATGATGAATGTCTGCAGAAGATGCTCACATGTCTTGATTATTATGCTGACTTGTAATTGAAATTGATCGATAGGACTAGGTACCAACAATGATTCAAGAAAAATGACCATGTAAGAATGACTCTCAACACAGGTGTGAGCTTTGAGTTGAAATGAATCAGTTGCTCCTGCAAAAGATTTCAACATGATTGATTGATGATGGAGGTGAATCATATGACTTAGGTATTGTAGAATGAATCATCACAAAAACATGATGAGGCTGAGAAAGAACAAGAAGATTTGAATGCACACTCATACCACCTAGAAAAAGAGATGCAACTCCAAAGGAGTTGCCATCAAAAGGAAGGCAAATATACTCAGAGCTATTATTTGTCGATGTTGGACATAAACTATCCATAGCCCCATAACACTGACTCATAGATAGAGGAGGTGAAGCCTCTGAATCTATAATGGAACCCAAAGAATCAGTAGAAATCTTTGAGGAGCATTAGGAAAAATCTTGTCATCACAAGTTTCAAGATCTGTCTGTAAGGAGGCTCTTCATCCATGTCATCATCATATAGAGAATTCTTGAGTCATCAAGGGTTACAAAATAGTCCATAGAATGATCATTTGAGAATGAAGGATTTTTAGGATCTCCATACATCTACCAAATCTTGGTCCAAAGAGTGTGGGGGCATTCAATGATTGAGATGGCCCATTGTAAGAACCCCCTGTGGTTCTAACTCTGACAAAACATTGGATTGCTAAACCAATGAGAGAGATTGCTTTGAAATTTGAATGTTTGACATTTTGTCAAACACTTAGCATGCAAGCTTTGATACCACTGTAAGAACCCTGCTGGTTCTACCTTTGACAAACACTGAATTGTTACACCTTTTTGGTGTTTGAGATTTTATCAAACACTTTGCATACAACCTCTGTCTTGCTGTCTTTTCTTTTCAGATTGTTTTTGCTTGCTCGGAAAGGTTTCAAATGAAGTTTAAATACTTGCAAATGATTACCAAGATATCCATGCAAAGTACAAAGATAAAAATGCAATCCTTTTTGACTTTTTGAATGCACACATATGATTTCTACATGTAAAATGTGCATCTACAGCCAATAGACAATTTCACAAACACTTGGCATGCAATCTAATAAACTGATTATGAGTAGTTTAGATATGGAATTACGTCAAACACTTGGTGTGCTTTCTTATTCATCCACATTTAATTCAAACAAATTACATGTAAAGAGCCCAACTGGCTCTCAGCTGCAAACTTACTCCTATCTTGAATTTAATTGAAATTTCTTTTGTATTCTTAAACATATATAGTTTTTAATAATTTTTCCAGCCTCGTGAAATTAAAACAACAGCAATTAATTTAATTCAAGAACTCATGAAATGAACAAATTCATCACTTGCATCATTCTAGAGTATTACAAATAAATAAGAAGGCACCTTTATTATTGTACGGATGCAAACCAACACCCAATGAGCCTCCTCAAATTCCAAATCGCAGCAGTTAGGGAAATAACAGTGGCTGCCAAAGAAGTCATGCAGCCTGTATAAACACTACCATTCCCAAAAAATTCACAATGTAGCCTCAAGGAAAATTACCACAGTCAGCTAATGACTGTTACACAAGCTCCAAACTTGTTGACACAACAGCTAGCATGTATGGCACACCTTCCAACAGTTCACAGCCCCTCAAACAATGTACTGTCTGAATTAATTCCATACAGCTACAACCATGACCGTACGACTCAGAAAATTCAAACACAATTTGCAATGATAATTTCCAGATTACAATCCTTGCTGAAAACTCCACAAATTTGAATTGCATTAAAGAAAGAATTCTCTCCAAGATAAAGACTGAATTCTTCCCAATTTGATATACATCAGCATCAAATCGCATTCCCAGAATCAGAACTAAATATTCAGAATTTCAGTGGCAAAATTCATCATCAATCAGTGATGATTCAAATTGCCAAGAGAGGAATCAGTCCTCAAACCCTAGCCATTTCTCATAGCCAAGAAATTCATTAAATTTTCATCAAATGAATAATAGATATCTTAGAATAAGCTCTCAAGTCCCTTTTTATTCTTTCTTGTGAGAGCTCAAACACAATTCTTACAAATGTGGGATAAATAGATTTACTTTTCCTTTTAATAATTCATTTACCTCAATTCTTTAAATTAATACCTTGGCTTAGGCTTTCAAGAATTAATTAAATAAATGGCCCCTTCCCATGATGACTCAACCCTCAACTCAAGTGAAATTATAACTTTATAATAAGCCATTTAATAAATTAATAATAATTTGGCCACCAAAATAATAATAACTCCCAAAATACTTATCCTTTTAATATGTCGTCTGAAACATGAGTCACACCTATTATTTCCCCATGTGACCAAATGCACTTTTCAAAAATAGAAAGGGTCCTTCTCGAACAACATCAGGCTTACTATAAATAGTAAACGTGGCAAAACTATAGCAAATGAAGTCCGAATGACACCAAACAAAAGCCAAACCAAAGCATACTGAATCCTGAAGTAGATGCCCATTGACCCTCTGTCCATCCTCATTAGCCTACGAGGGTCACATGATAGGCTAATCCCAAGAGCCTGAAAAACGGGGACATTACAGTCCTCCCTTCCCAAGATTGCTTGTCCTCAAGCAATCAGGAAAAAAAACAAGCAACATCACAGTCCACCCGGATCCCAAGGATGGTCATGAGTAATGTCTTAATCCTCACCATACTCCCATGAAGAAATCCTCAGCATTAATAGTACAAACATCAGCAACTGAGAAACTACACTCAACACCCAAACAATTGACATCACTGACAATATCATCTGAAGACCAACTGTAGGTGCCGATGGAGGAAACAACTAAGCGGAACTCAACCCAACTGAAACAACAACTTTGACAATACTCGAGTCCCTGTCTAACTAACACTCACACCCAACTGCACTGTGGATATGATAACAACCATAGGTACTTGAGTCACTACCACCAAATCCAACCTTTGATAAACTGTCCAGGGTGTGTCGATACTGCAAGTAGTCTAACTTGCAACTGCCAATTCCATCTGCAAAAGATGGTGCTAATCCATCCCATAATGGATGGTAAGAAACTGGAGCCGGTCTACACTTGCGTGAGATCAAATCTTCTACCTGTGGGTCAAAAGAAAAATGATGAGCATACCCCACCGTATAATGCCGATAGAAAGCCCCAATCTCCGTCAATGGCTCATCATTACCCAACTGGGAATCATGAGATGGCTCTAATCTCTGACTCCACATAACCGCAGGCTGGTTAGGATCCTGAGTAACCCTCTCAGCAAACCCAACCTTGAAATCCCTATGGGGAAGCATAGTAGATAGAGTCTCCACAATCTTCCCTACCAACCTCCGAATAGCACAAGAGCCTCGGATGAGAATGCCCTCAGACACTTTGTATGAATCTTCTCGCACATCTGCACTCTCAAGTAAATACTCCATGAATGACTCGGTGCAGTAGAAATTATACGTGGAAGCGTCAACTTGCTTCCCCACAACCCACAATTGATCCCTCTGAAAATGTGGCACTGCCAACTGACCCATGCTATCAGCTATATGAGATGAAGAAATAGATTCACTTCCAGCAAAAGGAAGCAAATCAACATGAGAGCTTTGATTCCACTGATACTCTTACCTCATCTGTACCTAGTGCACCCATATCCTGAACATATGTGCCTGCCACATCATCATGTCGCTCATCCCCAACCGTAGAAGCTAACTCACCACCAACCACCTCAATGTGCAACCGAACTGGGTCTGGGGCTGGTGTGGACCGAAAATGCTCCAACTCTATGGTCACCTCTAACTGAAACTGCGACTCCTGAAGAGCCCACTAAGTGCCCTCTAAAACCTCAGAAGTCGTTGTGAGCTCCTTAGTAAGCTCACTCACCTCCTCTCTATCCATCAGTGCCTCATATGCTGTACTTCCCCACTCAACTAGGTGATCACGGTCGGCTACCATCTGTAAATAATTCTGTCTCAAAATCTTGATAGCCTCACGCAAAGAATGGATCTCTGTCAAGGAAAGGTAACCACCATTGTGCTCATCTGTCATAGGAGCACCCCAATCATAAACAGCAACCAATTGACGAGCGGCATCAAAATGCTCAAGAGTAGAAGTAATATCTCTCTCACCAACTCACAACTGGCTAGTCATATGATGACTCTGCACAACGGGCCTCCTGTGTACAACCTCAACTGCACTGTCCACACTATGAGAGGAAGCTACATCCAACAAACTCCCCTCAAGATCACCGTATCTCTGTGTGCTTTCATCCGAGTACACATCTATAAACTGAGTACAGACATTAGACTCGTCCTCATCTATCCTCGAGGAAGCTGCTACTGAATCTGACTCAACACAATATCCAGCTACCTCGTCCTCTGCAACCACCTGACAATCCAGATCCTGGGATCCATCCTCACTCACTAACAACTCAGAGTCCTCCCCCAGGGTCTGATAAATCAAACATGTCTCACTGCAGGAAAAATCATACTCATGAGTCACCGAAGAAGTAACCCACTCTCTAGAAATGGAAACCCTGGCTGTAACAAACTCCTGCCACTCATATGCTTCCCCATCCTCATCCGCGAGTCCCTGCAACCAAGAATCCTGGAACCCACCACCACCGTATGACAACACTGAGTCCACACCCAAGGTTAGATATAGAAAGCTAGAAACACTACAACACCCATCATCCTCACTCTCAACATCAGAAATATCTATGATGCTAGTGTCCACATAATCTATTTGCGTCTCCTCCACTAACTCTGGCTGCATACATGACTCAATGTCATCATGTAAATCATCTACACTGTGGCATGAATCTATCACCCAACTCAATTGCAACACTCCCATCATGAGTGTCATCACTAGATAGCTCCATGCTCACATCCTCAGTATAGGAAAAGACCATCGTCTCCTGCGTTGATTCCACAGTGCGACTGCTATCATAAACCTCAGAGCTGTCAAAGCTCATACACTCCTTGCAGTCATCACCTAACATCTCACAAGGGATGTCATCCCCAATGCGGCTCATAGCATCCTCAAAAGTATCGTCAAATGTGTCTATACTATTAGCATCCACATCTCCTGCTAGAATCTCAACTGTTGACACCTGACTCTGCACACATGACTCGATGTTAGGCAGTGCACCAATAATGCTAGAGCATAAACCGCCATCAACTAGCTTCGCTGTAACGCCCAGATCACCAACATCACCACTAGGAGACTCCATACATGCATCGGTCCCATATGAGGAAGCAACTGCCTCCTGCACTAGAGCAACACTACTATAGCTAACATAAAAATCTCTTATAATAACTCCCTCCACGGAAGAGTCTGAACACTCAGTAATAACTACAACATCAACTGCCTCTGTACAATCTGTAGCAACTACTCTGGGAGCCTCAACCTGTTGATGCTCAGCGTTGCTGTCAACCAATGGTACTGAAACATTCACATATTCCTGTGAAATAAATCCATCATCAACACTGCAGATAGGACTAGCAAGTGTCGTACTAAATATAGGTACATCCGCATCATGGGCACCTGTCGAGGAAAACTCAAGCTTTCTTCCCTGCAATCTCAATGTCGGCCTCCTAAAAGCAGAGACCATATACCTCGCTGCCTTGTCTACTGGCACTGGATCCGACAAACTCTCCGCCAATCTCTGCTTATGCAACCTAAGTCTTTCCATACTTTCTGCTAAGGCATTTAATTCCTCTGTTTTTCCCATACTGCTATGGCGACTTCCAGAACTAGGCCTCCTGTATTTGTCCATAGCTAGAGAAAGTGGAAGTGCTGATCACTTATAAAATAACATCAGAATATAAAAGAATCCAGACCCCACAAGATGGCAGGAAAAAATGCTCTGATACCACTCTTAGCCTCATGAAATTAAAACAACAACAATTAATTTAATTCAAGAACTCATGAAATGAACAAATGCATCACTTGCATCATTCTAGAGTATTACAAATAAATAAGAAGGCACCTTTATTATTGTACGGATGCAAACCAACACCCAATGAGCCTCCTCAAATTCCAAATCGCAGCAGTTAGGGAAATAACAGTGGCTGCCAAAGAAGTCACGCAGCCTGTATAAACACTACCATTCCCAAAAAATTCACAACGCAGCCTCAAGAAAAATTACCACAGTCAGCCAATGACTATTACGCAAGCTCCAAACTTATTGACACAACAGCTAGCATGTATGGCACACCTTCCAAAAGTTTGCGGCCCCTCTAACAATGTGCTATTTGAATTAATTCTGTACAGCTACAACCATGACCGTACGGCTCAAAAAATTCAAACACAATTTGCAATGATAATTTCCAGATTACAATCCTTGCTGAAAACTCCGCAAATCTGAATTGCATTAAAGAAAGAATTCTCTCCAAGATAAAGACCGAATTCTTCACAATTTGATATACATCAACATCAAATCGCATTTCCAGAATCAGAACTAAATATTCAGAATTTTAGTGGCAAAATTCATCATCAATCAGTGATGATTCAAATTGTCGAGAGGAATCAGTCCTTAAACCCTAGCCATTTCTCATAGCCAAGAACTTCATTAAATTTTCATCAAATTAATAATAGATATCTTAGAATGAGCTCTCAAGTCCCTTTTTATTCTTTCTTGTGAGAGCTCAAACACAATTCTTACAAATGTGGGATAAATAGATTTACTTTTCCTTTTAATAATTCATTTACCTCAATTCTTTAAATTAATACCTTGGCTTAGGCTTCCAAGAATTAATTAAATAAATGGTTCCTTTTCATGATGACTCAACCCTTAACTTAAGTGAAATTATAAAGTTAAAATTATAACTTTATAATAAACCATTTAATGAATTAATAATAATTTGGCCACCAAAATAATAATAACTCCCAAAATACTTATCCTTTTAATATGCCGTCTGAAACAAGAGTCACACCTATTATTTCCCCATGTGACCAAATGCACTTTCCAAAAATAGAAAGGGTCCTTCTCGAACAACATCAAGCTTACTATAAATAGTAAATGTGGCAAAACTATAGCAAATGAAGTCTGAATGACACCAAATGTGGCAAAACTATTCCAAGAGCTTGAAAAACGGGGACATTACATTACAATACCAAATATTATGCATGAAGTAAGAAATAAAATAACTATTGAAACCTGTAGCAACAATGTATATTCAAATAGTTATTCAAGATTGAAGTTGCTGACTGTAGCTGAAGATGGCTCTCTAGTGCCACAACGTGCTTCCCAACCTAATTAAACGCTGCCCAAAAATTTAATTGCAGCACTATAATTATTAGCCGCTGCCTGCAAATGATGAATGGTGGCTCTTAATTCTCAATTGCAGCCTTCCTTAGAGATACACTGGCCCAAATTACAAAATGCAGACCCTCATAGATTATGCTGTTTGCAGCTAATAACAGTTCCAAACTTGTCAATTTTAACTGTGACCAAATGCTGAAACCTCCTCTCAAATTGTCTTCAATTGGTAACAATAGATGGCTCTGATTGAAGCCACCTCTAGGCACAATATCACTGTATAGTATCACCAATTCAAAGTGCAAACACACTTGAAGAATTCTCAATTCTTTCAGCTCTCAATATCTGAAACCCTTGGCACAACTCTCCATCAAATTCACAAATAACAAATGCACAATAATGGATCGTTCAAATACCTCATGGAAGGCATTTATAATTCTTTATTACAAATTGACTTGGAGCTTCTCCTTCACACTTCTCATTAAAAAGTATATTTGCTTTTGATGCACATTTGAAATATAATAATCTATGATATTTCACCTCCACTTTAATGATGAAAATGACCCTTCCTTTATGCAATAATAATACTTATAACATAACATTAAATGGTCACATAATAAGATTTATTAATAAAGTTATCACTTTATTAATAATCAAATAACCATAACTCCATGATTAATTAATTTTTCATCATTCTATCTGCACCAGGAAGTTGACCATTTTATGCTTTGTCCAACCCACTAACTTACCAAAAATAGAAAGGGTCCCTCTCAACTATCACCTAACTTACTATAAATAGTAAGTATATGAAACTAAGCCCAAACGAAGTCCAATCTAAGCCAAATGAAGACCAATCTGGAACATACTGAATTCTGGAGAAGACAAGAACCTTCATTAACCACGCCTCCGCCTCAGAAGACCCTCTATCCACACTTATTAGCCTATGAATGTCACAATAATAGGCTAATCCCTCAAATTCTGATGCTCATAAAAATGGGGACATTACACCCACAATGTATTGTCAACACTAGAATTCATCATTCCTAGGACATGATCACTCATATTAGTCCATACTTGCTTCTGCTATAAAGTACCTTGTCTAGGAATGAGTCCATATTAGATGAGATAAGAGATGAATCCACTTGAAATGCTTCAAGACTCCATTTCACTGAAACTTATAGACCTATTTTCAAGTTGATGACAAAATGAATCAAATCATCCATTATTAACTATGAGACTTATCAAATTAGTCAAATAATAAACCAATTAAGATAGCCCCTCAGCATAGAACATTATTTCAGTTTGTAGGGCACAAAATGCTCAAATTGCCCATGTTTAAAGCCTTCAAAGAAAAAAGAACCCTGCATAAGAAATTAGTAAAGAAATCCCCCAAGACAAATGAGTGTGGCACTTCATATTTTAGTGCATTTACAATTGCCACTTGCCAAACGAGTAAAGTGACCTTGATCTTTGCAAATTATAGATGCTAGTATGTTGAAAGTACAACTTCAAGATAGAGTGGGAAATATAAAACAACACTGGTAAGTACATGAAAGATCATGCATTTTCAAAATAAAATTGCACCAAAAAAATATTTTGTATGAGCTCAAAGAGATCCTCGGAAGTTATCAAAACAAGAATGACTTGGCTTCACCTATGAGAATTTGCAATTTCTAGACAAACTAGATGTCAAAGTGTAGAAGTATATGCCCCACTATGAAGCCATTGAAATTCTATCTTGTTTAAAGAAATAACCTCAAAAAATACCTATGTGTAGTTGAGAAAATACCCTCAAAGTCAATCTCCCAAACTAAAGAGCTCAATGAAGAAAAGTATAGTTGGTAGGTGGTGATTGGGTGGTTGGATGAAAATGCTACTACTAGTGGTGGTGGTCTCTATGCAATTCCTAGGTGAAGCCTTGTTGGCCTTGTAGTAGCAAAGAGGTGGTTACACTCTGGTGACACAATGGAAAAGGGATAGGAGGTAAAAAATTGGCATTGACAGAAAGAAAGTGGTAAAAAAGTGGCTATTTATTTTTAAACAAAAAAAATTTAGAAATGCAAAGAAAAAATACTAATGCATAGTACTTGTGCTTGCATAGGCCACTAGATGGCCTTGAGCTGTGTGCCTGAGGGTTACTTCTTATTTTCTATTTTGCATTTTGTTACTTTGCTTCAGCTTTTGACAAATTGAAACTTACAATCACTTGAGGTTTTGAGGCCTTTTTAATGCAATGACACAATCCATTTTGAGTTGAAGTTCTTTAAAAACTGAGCTGTGTGCAGAAGACAAAAACATGAACGCAACCACACACTAAAAAAAGATGATCTCCAGGCATCCATATTGGATGAAAAAAAATCAAACATTTTTATCTTAATTCTTTTGGATATAGTGGGCTTTGATACCATGTAAGATTCAATGAGAATGTAATCTCACAAGCCTACATCTAGGTGAATAAAGAAAGTTACAATAGTTGCAAGCATGAAAGCAACAAGGGTTGCAATATGGATATAAGAGATGCTATACCAAAATGGAGGAAACTAATAATCACAATCAATGACTAAATAGATGGGTGAGTACATATAAATAGGCCCTCCTAGATGTACCACTTAAGGAGATGACATGTTTAAAGGTCACGAGTTTAACACCAATTATTGGATCAATTAACTCGATTTAACTAAGACAAAGATGGCCTCGAGTAAATAAAGGTTGCACTTGACTACTATCAATCAAGAATAGATGAAGTTGTAGTGGCACTTATCCTCCTCGAGTCAAATTGTACACAACATAGAAGCAATAATTTGCAAAAAATCCCGATTATACTCGATTAATCTTGAATCCTAGAACTAGCCGATTTTCTCCCTAAAAAACTGTTGACTAGTAGTTGACCTAATTTTCAATGACCTTTTTCCATTAGAAGTGAATTAAAATCATATTAAATTCCCTAAAATATGGCAAAATAAGGTAAAAAATCATTGCAAAAACCTATGGAAAACCCTAAATAGAGGAGTAGGAGGAGCAATGGTGTCCATCGACCTAATTATGAAAGGGCCTCATTCATCCTAAATTATGGGGGGCATGTGAGATAGTGTCAAAGCAGCTAATGAATTTGCTCTAAATTGCGGTATCAATATGACTTGAGCTCTTTGCATGCCTTGCCCCATGGATTCTAATGTGATCAAATATATAATTATTATTATACACTAATTTTAAAATTATAACTATTATGCACTATTATAGATGGCCCTTTAAGGGGCAAGCAATGAACCTCTATAGTTTATAATTAATATAATAAAGTAGTTTCAAAATTAAAATTATTATGATTTTTAATTGTAATTAATATATTTAATTTTATCATTAACATTGGTCTCCACCTAAAATAGTAGTTGCCAAAACTAGTGGTTTGCTAATCTTTTTCTTCAACTAAACAAATGTCTTTTGTTGAATTCTACCCCATATAAAGGACTTACCATTTGCCATTATGGAATATAAAGCATTGCAATTGTGGAATATGATTTGATAAGCTTTCTCAAATATTGAACTACCCCTACAAAACTCCTTGCTTCAATCACAATGAAAGTCTTGGATCACTTCAAAATGATTTCCACTTTTAATAAATTCCACTTTTGATAAATTCCTAACAATAGCTAGATCAGTGTCTGATAAATTCTGATCTCAGTTACTTCATAGAATTAGCTAATACTTGATCTTGGACTTAGAGAACTATCTTGTGACTGCCCTCTTTAAAAGTCTGATAAGTTTTGATCTCAGTTACTTCATAGACTTAGCTAATATGTGATCTTAGACTTAGACAGCTATTTAGTGACTGCCCTCTTAAAAAGTTAACTGAATATTTGCCTATGTAATCAGCAATATGAATTTAAAAAAAAATCTATTTTCTACAATTCATTTTGATTTCAGGAATTTCATAGACTTGGCTAATATTTGATCTCACACGTAGGCAAGTATTCGATGACTGCCATCTTAAAAAATTAATTGAATATTTGTGTATGCAATCAATGATATGAATATAAACGACAAAATCTACCTTTTACAATTCATGAGTTAAATTCTATTTTTACAAAAATAGTTTTTCTCCTCTTCTACAATTTTTTATGTTTTTTTGGAAATCCAAAATTTTCTTGATATTTTCCCGATTTTTCAAAAAATCTTATACTTTTGGTTTGCCAATTAATTCTCCAAATGATTTTGCTCCTATGGCACACATCATTATTAGCCACCTAGGTGAGAAATAGATATTTTCAATATCCTATTTAAACTTATTAGCCAGGCACAACATCACACTTTGGATAGAAGCATATCCAAGGTGATGTATGAATATTACACCAATAGTACTAAATGGTTGTGTGGTCTAATTCCACTTAAATTATCTCAATCCCTTTATATAAAAAGCATGTGGTATTTCTTTGTTGTCTAGTCTACTTACCAAATGTTAAAGATCAATTGGTACATAGTTTGAAAACTTGAATTGTACGGACATGACAAAAACTTGGCAAAACTGAACAAAAGAACATAATCACACAAGATAAAAGAAATTAAATTTTAATGCATTAAGGGTCCCTGCAAGTCTATTTTAATTATCAATTTGTCACGATTCAAAGACTACAATTCTTTTTTCTTGTGTGTAGGAGAGAGTTCAAGCACAAGACTCGTGAGTTTTTAATTGAGGCTTTCCAATTTGTTTAGGAAACTCAGCTAGGGCTAAGTGTGTGAATGTGTTTCAATTTCTAACTTGTGAATCCAGACAAGTTTGAACAAGTTGGGATTTCTAACTATTGTGTGGTGGACATCAGAGTGTTTCCAGACCCTCAAAGTATTTTCCTGATTTTTCTTTATTTCATGTACTCTTAGATTGCAAATGTCTAGGATTGTCCTTACTCATGTTCTGATGGTCATTTTGTGAAGGGCAAGTGAAGGGTTTACACATACCATCTCCACAATTTATGGCCACATTTATTAATTGCATGTATATCGTAACATTGTAAATGACAGGTCAAAGGAAACACATAAAAGTCACATTAAGTGGACATACATAATAATGGGTGTTTTAGAAATTTATAAATAATTGCAAATGCATATAAATGCTGTCACACTAGATGCTATGATGCTCGAAGAAATTTCAAGTTCATGTCTCATATTTTCATGGAGACACCATTAAGCTGTGTATGATACTAATAAACTTGTGCAGACAAATATAAAGCGCACAGATTTGGGAAGGCATGCAAGATTTGGCATATGTTTAGGTGGTTGTGCAAAAGTAATTACTTCTGGCTAAACTTTTGTTATACTCAATGCATGTTGATCTTTGGTATGCTTTTAATGGATATAATATTAATCTGGCACAATATCTCTAAACTTTGTAAACAGATTAGAAAATCCAAATTAACAGGAGATGTCACATGCATATATACTATTACCTGCCTATCATGTACAATCTTTTGTTGCTGATTAAACATAATTGTAGTGGCTCATTGACATTGCTTGTATCACATTGTGTATCAAGGATTTATGCAAGCAAATGCACAGATGTATGTATGAATGAACTACTAGTTTTTCCATGTGCAGACACAATTGGTATAAATGGAAAAGTAAATGCCACTGTGCAGAACTTAATTTACTTAAATATTCCCTTTTAGTTGATATCGTTATTGGGGAGAAACATTGATTAGGAACAATATCCACAGGGATGAGTAGTCTTATCTGAGCAAGATTGAATATGCTTTTACAAATGCTGATTCCATATAGTTTTGTTGTAAACAAAGGTGGCTTGAATCGTTTTACAAAACTATTTGGTTTCTGGATTATGTAATATCTATATTGTTAGCTTTAGCAGTATTAATCGTTTGAATTATTTCAAGATTGTGTGTTTTATAACGTAGTTGTGAGTCTCTGGCACATTTCCTGTTTCTCATGTATTTGCCATTTGTTCTCAGTTGCTTTGCAGTAAATTTGATAAAAAAAAAATCTTGTTCTTTTCTTCCCTTTGCAGAGCTGGTCGTTATGAAGTAGACGGGTATGTATATGATTCCCAGGAAGAACCTAAGTTATTGATAACAGGAAAGTGGTCTAAGTCATTGAGTTATCAACCTTGTGATAGTGAAGGCGAGCCTCTACCTGGTACAGATTTAAAAGAGGTACATAAGAATAAACCAGTTAAGGATGATCTTTCACATCATGTTGAAACAAAGCTGAGGCTAGCAGTTATCATTATGTGGACCATGAAATTTTTGTTATTCTATATTTTTCTTTGGCGAAAAATTTCTTATAGCAGCATAGCTTTTTTTGTCATATTTAGTGGTTTGGCTGAATTAGATTTTTTTGAAACATCACTTGCATTTTCTCGATTACCATGGGTTTTGGCTACAAATTTTGAATTATGAGCCGATATTGCTTTGTATTATCGCATGGAATTGTAATTGGGTTGAAATTCAAAACCAAAAACTGGTAGAAAAACCAATGAACAGAAGTCAAAACCCATGTTTCTAATAGGCTTGATGGCATTACAAATTGTTGGATTTGGCTGTAGTGGTTCTTTTAGATGTGTTTCTGTTCGAGATAGATTGCTGCATCCTTTGGAATGTTTTTCCCGTGTGGATTGTATATTGAAACAATCTCTACATTCAAGGACTTTCATGGCCTTGTGCATGTAGTATAGCTTGTGTTTTGAGTTAAGGTCTTATGGAAAGCAAAAGCTTTCATTGCATAGGGAGGTCTGTGGCAGCCAATGCCATCCAAATCATTACAAAACTAGTATTCATCTACCACTTTCTTAATCCTAACTTTGAGATCTATCAATTGAAACAGACACAACCCTATAAGAAAATGGGCATCTAATTCGAGAATTTATTAAAATCTCATCATTTTCTTCACTGAACCCATTTAAATTATGGTAGAGCAGAGTCTATCTTCTCTCTGCCAGCTAGTTATCAATTAGTATGTTTTAGGATTGGTATTGACAGCTTGTTGATATGTCTCCACCTTTTGTGTAGTCATAGAAAATGGCTGCAAAGAATTATTAGGTATGCTTATGTTTTCTTAGTTCTCCCATATCAAATCTTCTATTAAATTGATGGAATATCATACCCATCAGTCTTTACTCTTTGCAGGCTCCAAAAGGAAGCTAGCATGAATGTTAGGCTGTGTATTGGAGAGCAATTTCTGGTAATTATCTGAGAGGTCCCTATCTTATAGTAATTTTTTAGTGGTAAGACCATCAGTCTTGAGAGGTCCTCAGATAAAGCTAAAGAACTTGTACGAGAGTGATTGTTGCTAACTATTTTAGGGCTTGGAATGTCTTTTTCATGGAAAGGTTATGTCCTAGAAATTCTAGGACAGTACTAGCAACCATTGATCAATATTATAAATTTTGTTAAGACGTACAAGGTTGTTCTGCCAAAGCCTTTCTGGCATTAATTTTGTCACAGAAATCTGATCTATAGACTATGGCTAGTCTATGTTGATTACATCTGAATACAATGGCTGGACTGAGGGTTTACAGCACTTTATGGAGGTTTGATGTAATTGTCAGTGCATTAATCTCCCCCTTGTCCCATAACATTTGTGAGAGGTGGTTGTAGGTGATATTGCCCACTTGCTAGTGCTCTCTTATTCATTGCATATGTAACTGATTGATTTTTTAAATTAAGGCAATTTTATTCTTATTGAAATAAGTACTGTTATCATGGACGCTGGTTGTGCTGTCCATTTTAGACTCTTGCAAGTAATCATATCTTCTATTCATGAAAAGAAGCTGTTGTCTCCTTGTATAACCTTGAGCCTCAATAGGATGATGGGCTTTGTCAGTCAAAAATGATACCTCACTCCACTATCAATGTCTATGACAGTTTTGATATTAATGTATTCTTTCTGAATTTTATGCTATCCTTGGAATATATCACTTTGGACACTAAAGATAATGTAGAGTAAGTAGATAAAGTGTGATAGAAGGTAAAGACAATGGACAGAGGCTAACATCTTTGTTAGGAGGCGAATTGTAGCTGTAATTAGTACTACCACAGGATGACTTGTTTTGAAGTTTCTAGACTCTTAGTTTTGTTGGATTTCATAATGAAGAACAGTAGTAGAAAATATATAACTAAAAAGTGACTTGCTGCAAGGATGATTACATTCTCCATGGAGCTGCAGTACTGATTACATGCTTTATTCACATTCATTTATAGTATATTGTTGGATAGGATGGTTATAATCTTTAACCTTGACAGGATCACATTGGACTTGTATGACCTGGATCATAATTAATGCAATACTTGTTTACAACACTTTCACTAATAACATGCACATATGGCAAGCATTATAATCTAATAGGATAGTTTCCTCTGAATTTTGTGGGAAGGTGGCATTTGATTGGAAATTTGCCAAATCAGAATTTCCTACAACCAGTCTGTTGATGCTCTTAAACAACACATGTTCTAGTAGAAAATGGACAAGGTTCTATTGTTCACGGTACTTGTATCTATTTTGTGTTTTGTCATCTAGGAATTTTCTTAGTCTGTACTATGTTGATTTATTAAATCATTAACTAGTTGGAATCTAGCATATCAAATTGGGACTCATTGGCAATGCTAACAAGGGACAAGAATGATATTAAGTGAACAGTGATATGTTGTTTACTGTATAAGGCTACATGGCTTCTACATGTTGATAGTTAAATCTTTCTTTTCATTTCTGATCTAATGCAGGTGCATAATAACCTATTGATGGTGCAAATTACATAAAATACATTTTTGGATATGGCTTATGAAATGTTAAACACTTCATAATTTTTCTGCAAATGCTTGATTATGAATATTTAAGCAAAATACAATGCAGCCAGCTAGCTGTTTCAGATGGCAAATATATGCCCATTTACTATTTTAAGGTTTCTTGGTCTACCTATATGAGGAGAAGAGACTTACTGTAGTTTTGATGATTGAGTCGTAGATAAATTGACAATCACTTTTTCAATCGGCTGTTGACTAAGTACAGAAAGTAGGTGTAGTTGCTTGAGGGTTATGGATTTGAAAGCATATACTCCACCTACCAAGACAAGAGTTGAGTATTGGACTTTGTAGTATAATAGCTGATAATATGTTTCTTTTTATGCAGTAAGGGTTATATTGGGACCCTCACCTGTAAATTTATGATAATCTGTTACATTACATATACTATGACAAAGAGTGTTGGAAACCATAAAGCCATACATTATCTATCTATGATTCAAACATTTGAATATCTAATCAAAATACTGGCAAAATGATATTAATTTTTACAATATTAGGCCAGTTAACAAAAAAGCCCCAAAACCAGAAAGGAACTGTTACTTCTCAGTCATTGCTTGCATGGTCCCCAACTATCAACTCTGCCACCAGATGCCACATACCAGCCCTCCATATCTTGCAAAAGGACCTCTTCAATCCCCTACCAACTTCATCCAGATATAGTACCACGACATTGAGAAGAGCCCAGCTGGCTCTCATGTACAATCTAACTCTTTACTCAATTTAAATTGCACTTTTAAATTTCTTTTGAAATATATAGAAATTAATGAACATCAGATATGAAATTTAAATGATACTTTCCAGCTCTAAACTTCTTGATAAAATATCAAGTCATTAATTCACCATTGAATTACTCACTGAAAATCAGAATTGAACAACTATCTAATTAAATTCAATTACAAGCATTCAATAACAATTCTGAGCACCTTAAATAATATGTGGCTGTATAATGGAATTCTGGAACAGAATTTCCAACTGTCATTTCCCAATCCGACTTCCCATGCTGCTGTAGTCTTCATTGACGCCACAAACCCAATCTAATGCCAACTGAAAGAACCAAAATATAGGCGTCTAAATTGGAAGCCGTTCTCAAAAGGAAGCCTCACGCAAAAACCTGCTGTGTACAGCCAGGCTGGAAATGTACAGCTGCAGGCATAAAGTGTACGGTCACTGCTGAATTCCGTACGGCACTGATAATAATCAGAATATAAATTCTGAAAGCAGCTATATAAACCCTCAGCAAACACGATTCATTGGCATTCAGAGAGCCAATTCAAAATGTAATCATCTTCAAGAAGATAGTGTTTCTTCTAGAAGTCAAACTCAAACCCTTGAGCTGTAAAAATAATCAATCCATCACCATTGGCATACCTCAGCGCCAAATTAAAATCTTTAGAATCAAAATGTAGTTCTCAGAATTCAGAAGCAAAATTCATCATCAATCAGTGATGATTCAAATTGCGGAAAGAAGAATCAGTCTTCAAAACCCTAGCCATTTCTCACAACCAAGAAACTTCATAATTTTTAATCAAAATCAACAATGAATAATGAAAGTGTTTTTTCGGGTAGAATATATAGCTTAAGCCTCTGAATCCCACCAATTGAAACAAACTTATTTCCGACACCAGATCCTCAAACGCAAACTGCCCTGCCAGAAATAACCCACTGCCAAAAATAGCCAACTGCTAAAAATAGACTTACTAAAAATAGTAAGTCTCACAAACTGGAGATTATTTGAAACTCGATCCTGAGATATCTGACACTTTGAGTAGACACCCTGCTAATCCTGGCCATACCCAAAATACCACTTACTAAAAATAGTAAGTTGACCAAAATGATCTGAACAAAGAGCAGACCTGATAATTTGAACCTCCAGAATGGAATCCCAACACTGGCTCCACCATCTGACCCCCTCTGATCGCTTGATTAGCGTGAGGGTCGCCAAACCAAGCTAATCTCAAGAGTCTTAAAATGGGGACATTACAGTCCTCCCTCCCCAAGATTGCTTGTCCTCAAGCAATCAGGAAAAACAAGCAACATCATAAACCACCTGGATCTCAAGGATGGTCACAAGTAATGTCCCAATCCTCACCAAACTCCTATGAAGAAAGAACCACCATCAACAAAACAGACATCACTGAAAACATCTGTAAACCAACTGTAGATGTCGATGCTGACAACAACCCAGCGGAACTCAACCCAACTGAAATAACAACTCTGTCAAAACCCGAGTCCCTGTCTATCCGATACTCACACCCAACTGCACTGGGAAAACAACAGTGACCAAATGTGCCTGAAACACTGTTATCAACTCTGTCATCTAATAAACAATCCTGAGCGTGTGGATACTGCAAGTAATCTAACTTGCAATTGCCAAATCCATCTGCAAACAATGGTGCTAATCCATCCCATAATGGATGGTAAGATATTGAAGCCGGTTTACCCTTGTGTGAGATCGAATCTTCCACCTGTGGGTCAAAAGAAAAATGACGAGCATACCCCACTGTATATTGCCGGTAAGAAGCCCCAATCTTTGTCAATGGCTCATCATCCCCAAACTGGGAATCAAGAGATGGCTCCAATCTCTGACTCTGCATAACTGTAGGTTGGGTGTGTACCTGAGCAATCCTCTCAACAAACCCAATCTCGAAATCCCTATGGGGAAGCATAGTAGAAAGAGTCTCCACAATCTTCCCAGCCAACCTCCGAATAGCACAAGAGCCTCGGATGAGAGTACCCTCAGACACTCTATAAGAATCCTGTCGAACATCTGCACTCTCAAGTAAATACTCCATAAAAGACTCAGTGCAGTAGAAATTATACGTGGAAGTGTCAACATGCTCCCCCGCAATCCACAACTGATCCCTCTGAAAATGTGGCACATCCAACTGCCCCATGCTATCAGCTATGTGAGATGATGAAATGGATTCACTCCCAGCTAAGGGAAGCATATCAACCTGAGAGCTCGACTCCACTGGTACTCCTATCTCAACTGTACCAAGTGCTCCCATCTCCTGAACAGATGTGTCAGCCACAACATCATGCTCCTCAACACCAATTGTAAGAGCAAACTCACCACCAACTACCTCAATGTGCAATCGAACTGGGTCTGGGCTGGTGTGGACCGTAAATGCTCCAACTCCATGGTCACCTCCTCTAATTGGATATGCGACCCCTGAAGAGCCCGCTGAGTAGCCTCTAAAACCTCAGTAGTCGCTGTGAGCTCTTGAGTAATCTCACTCACCTCCTCCTCTCTGTCCATCAGTGCCTCATAAGCTATACTCCCCCACTCCACTAGGTGATCTTGGTCGGCTACCATCTGTAAATAGTTCTATCTCAAAATCTTGACAGCCTCACGCAAAGAGTGAATCTCTGTCAATGAAAGGTAACCACTGCTGGACTCATCTGTCATAGGAGTACCCCAACCATAAACAGCCAGCAACTGACAAGTGGCATCAAAATGCTCGAGAGTAGAAGAAATATCCCTCTCATCAACTCGCAACTAGCTGGTCACATGATATCTAATCAAACTACTGGCAAAATGATATTAATATCTAAAACATTTATACTTTTATAACATTTATCCTTGGGTTCTTCAAATGTTTTTTGTGGAACCTGAAACATTTGAATATCTAATCAAAATACTGACAAAATGATATTAATTTTTACAATATTAGGCCAGTTAACAAAAAAGCCCCAAAACCAGAAAGGAACTGCTACTTCTCAGTCATTGCTTGCATGGTCCCCAACTATCAACTCTGCCACCAGATGCCACATACCAGCCCTCCATATCTTGCAAAAGGACCTCTTCAATCCCCTACCAACTTCATCCAGATATAGTACCACGACACACAACTCAAAAAGCTGGTAACTTGACCCCATGGAAGACCTCAAGCTGCCTTTTTGCACAAACCAGCTTTCCTGAATTGAATGAGGGCATCGAGAAAGTACTTGAAACTTAGATAGCGACAAATTAATAGTTATTGCTTCCCATTCAGCACCATTGTTTGTGCAGTTATTCAAAAAGATTGAGCTGTCATGAACAAACAAACCTTTTTCATTCCCAAATAATCAAATTGACACCCACCAAACTTGGGTTTCCTCTAAAAGCACCATCAAAATTTAAGTCTCAAGAAACCCTATGGAGATCTCGGAGGTCTCACCAATCTGCAAACTGTTTTCCTTCTAACCTTTAAATGTGTTAAGTATCATACTAATTTTAAGGGAGGAATTTAAATAGCTCAAATGAGCTTTTGTACTAATTTCTTTAGATAATATGGGATTTTTTTTGGTGGGGAGCAACGTTTGTTGGTAATATGACTGCCATAAGGAAGTATTATGTTCAGTACGGAAAGTGTTGTTATTGCCAGAAGGTTAGCTTCTGTATTTACTTCTTTAAAACAATACAGGTATACAACTTCATCAAATGACTTGCCGCTACCACTTGCTTCTTTCAAGAAGCTTCTAAGCATTCAATTTTGGTATAAAACATTTGCAAAGGCCATTGATAACCAGAAGGGGGTCCCCTTCCACCTCTGGCTTGTTTACACCGAGTCAATTAACTAATGATAAACCTGGAGATATTGCTTCCTTTTCAGCCTCTGGGTTTGTGCAGTTTTCCTTTAAGATTGAGCCGCCATGAACAAAATAACCTTTTCCATCCTTAATAATCAAATCAACACTTCCAAAACCTAGGTTTCCTCTAAAAGTACCATCAAAATTTACCTTAAAGGAACCCTTTTAAGGTCTCAGCCAAATTGTAGAATTTCTTGCGAATTGTTTTTCTCTTAACCCTTTAACAGGGTAAATACTAAGTTGTCGGTTCAGTTTCAGGTTCAGGCAAACAATATTATTCTTGTTTTGATGGAAGTGGAATTTGTTCATTGTGAAACGTGCCATCATCTTATGTTCTCTGGAGCAATTATTATATATAGATTATGTATTATGGCAAGTTTCACAATGTACAAATTCCACGTACATCAAATGAGAATAATATACTCAATTTTCATAATAGCTCCAGAGTACATAAGATAGCGGCAACTTTCACAACGCACAAATTCCACTTTCACCAAATGAGAATTATATACTTAATTTTCTCACTAAGGAGGTCTCAAGGAAATAAATTTGATGGTGGAGATATCCCGCAGAGGCAGATAACATTCCATCAGTCAATCCATAACCTCCATTCATTAGGCCCTATCTAACGGGCTGCTTCCCATGATCTGGGGCCAGGTTGGAAGAGGAGAAGCATTTCAACTTACTATCAAGCACAGGACAAATACCTCTTTCCTTATTATAATATCCTTCACAATGCACATTCAAAATGGTAAAAAGTTTCAATTACAAGGTTTCTGCTGCTTCAAAACGAAAATTTCCAGCATTTGAAAATAATAATTTTGGCATTTTTGGGGTTTTTTTTTTGTGGGTTTGGCCTGCACTAAGGGAAAACCCTTAGGAGATCTAGGGTGCTAGGGGCGGACCTTGGTCAAACACAGGGCTGTCCCGAACATATCAGAACTAACTAGGTGCAATATAGAGGTATAAATAGGAGAACTTAGTAACAAGGTAAATATCATAAGTTAAAAGGAAGTTAAATAGATCAGACCGACTGTACTACTTTAGATACTATGGGATTGTTTCGTGGGGTCTAATCGGTGTTAGTATGATCATTGCCATAAGGAGGCATCCTGGTTGATATATAAGTGCTGTAAGAGGATCTTGATATCGGCCAGAAGGTTAGCTTCCGTATTCACTTCTTTGAAACAGTGCAAGTTTACCAATTTCGTCAAATACCTTGCTGATATTAATTGCTTCATCCAAGAAGCTTCTAAACTTCCGATTTGGTAGAAAACCTTTGTGAAAGCCATTAATAACCAGAACAGAGTCCTTTCTCGCCACTAGTTTCTTTACACCAAGTGAGTTAGGTAATGGTAAACTGGTTTTTATTGTTTCCCATAAGGTATATTGTTCCTGCAGTTGCCCAAGAAGGTCAAGCTGCCATGAACAAAAGAACGTGTCATCCCGAATAACCAAATCAGCACCCACCAAACCTGGGTTTCCTCCGAAAGTGCCATCAAAATTAACTTAAACGGGTGTTGGTAATATCATTGCCATAAATAGGTATTATATCAGTAAATCTTCCAAAGAAGCAGAAAAAGAATCTCGCACTGCTAAAATTGGTATTGGAGTATGTGTACAAGATGCTAGATATACTTTAGTCTGTTCGAGATGAGTTTGCATCACGATTTACCTTATTTATGGTTCAGTTTTTATTCTTTATGGTGAAAAGTCTTGCTTGTATATGGTTGTACTAATTTGGATTAAACTGTTGATTTAGGTTTGGAAGGTTGCAGATGCTCCCGAGAATGACAAGTATCAGCACACGCATTTTGCTCATAAAATTAACAGCTTTGATACTGCACCAAAGAGGCTTCTTGCCACAGACTCTCGTCTTCGACCTGACCGTTATGCATTAGAAAGAGGAGACCTAACTAATGCTGGAGCTGAAAAGAACAAGTAATCGAATATGTTAATTTATTGGAAGTCTATTCTGATCTTGTGGAAATTGCCATAAAAGAGCCTATTTAAGCATATTTTTGAACTTTTGAGTATTCCAGGGCTGTTCTCAAGATTCATCTTGTGTTTTCTGCAGTTTAGAGGAAAGACAACGGGCTGAAAAGAGATGCAGAGAGGCCAAATCTGAAGAGTTCACTCCAAGATGGTTCACTCGAACGGGTGAAGTTTCAGCCACGCCTTGGTGTGATCTGGAAGTATACGAGTATAATGGGAAATATTCTGACCATCGTGCTTCAATTGATAGTTCCCATATTGATGATGTTGTAGATCCAGAATCAATTCAGTTTAACCCATGGCAGTATGGAAATATACAGGGGTAACGGAACTGTTGAATGACATCTGTTTGCCGATTTCAGTTCTACAATGTCTCAATCAACGAATCCTAGCAATTCGCTCTCAGTGGGATTTGATTCTCTTTGGTTGTGCGCTTTGAAGAAGGTTTTAGAAGGCAGGGAAATCTCTTCTACTTCTTTGCCATAAAAAAAGCTGATATATTGTACTATTTTTGTCAGGGAGAATGGATTCTGTTTTGGGCAATTGTAAATTATATATTTTTATCAAAATTATAAGGATAGAAATGTTATTAAGGACTTCGGAGAAACATGTAGAAGTGCTGGAATGTTTGGCAATTGATGTGAGGCATTATCTTAACTTTAGTTTTGATTGTCTTGTTCTGAGTTGGATTATTAAATTATTATTATATTTTTTTATTAATTAAGTAGTCTGACATGGGGTTGATCCTTACAACACCATAGATTAAGGGTTGTCAAGAAATCAACAACATAATAACATGTTGGCTGTCTCTAAACAGAGCCTCAAATGGCACACTGTCAACAAAGTAACTTGGCTTCTTTAGAAGTGTCGCTTGAAGAACAAGGGACCACAACTAACCACTTATAGCACAGAGGTTCAAAAAGTTCTTTAAAAGCATACAACTAACAACCCATAGGGTGGGGCAAACAAACAAAGGGATTTTGAAAGGCTCCCCAAGCCTTCTCCTTGGCAAACATGAAGGTGTATACGATCATCTTGTGGTAAACAACAACCCAATTGAAAATCCACCCCCAACAACAAAACTCTTTTCCACCTCAATAGCAAAGGAACCCACCTCAATAGGAGCTGGGAAATGATAGACCAACAAAATGAGGAGCACACCGCTAAACCAACACACATCCAAATAGCCACGGTAGGGGACCCATGTAGAGCAACAAACCTTTGCTTTCATGAAGCATGTCTCCACCTCCATAGGAAACACATCCATCTCCATAGGATTCGTGAAAGAAGAATAAGCAAACCAAGTTTGTTAGGAATAAGGTGTCTCAACTTTGGATAATTTCCTATTCTTATTATTTGTTTTGTAAAATGTATTTCTTGCAAATAATGTAATTAAGTGTGAGTGCAAATGTCTAGTTGGCATGTTGATGTGTCACTCCACTTGATGTGTCGGCATCTTGAATTGTGTGTAAGGAGATCATGGCTGAAATGGTTATGACAGATTCCTATGACACGTAAGAGTTATGTTTGGAAGATTCAATGACAGGTGAAGACATGTGGCAACTGATAAAGTTGAGTACTGTACAATCTTCCCCAATCGTGGGGTTCCTATTTTCTTGGAGAATGGTAAAACCCTAATACGGCTATCTTTGGAAGTTGCCCTACAAGGGGAAGCACATGATATAAGCATTTTTTAGGGTTGCAAAGATAGGAGAAGTGAGTGTACTGTTGGAACGTTTTATGCTGCCGCGATTTGTCTTCAAGAGTTGGAAAAATCTTCTGAAAGAACTTGCATTGCAGTGTATTGTAAACTGTAATAGTTTTGATTAATACACTGTGCAAGTTTTGGAGTGCTGGGGTTTTTACTGAAAGGTTTCCCCAAGGTAAATCGTTGTGTCATTCTCTATTTTTTGTATGCATGGTATATGGCTGTAATATCATTGTTAAAGTAGTTAACGAATCTGAAATTGTAAGGATTTAAAAGAATTTGCACAATACTTTCCTTTAGAGATTAGTGTAGGAAGCTGTTTCCGCATCTGAGTTTCCTTACAAAGTTCACCTCTTTGTCAATAGAACACCTCTTTCGTTGTTAGGGTTGGGGACAACCTTAAAACTTGTTGCAATCCTCAACCAAAAACAAAAAACCAGAGAAAGCCCTTGAAAATTGTTTGCAAACATATGGTAGTAAGAATGGCCAGTCCTAACAAAAAGACACAAAGAAGGTTGAAAGAGTCAGCAACTTCCAACACAGTTTAATCCAAAACCACCAGTTTACGAATGACATCCAAGATAGATGCCACTCCACTAAAACCATCATCACACTTAGGCTGCACGTAGCCTACCAACTAGTCCCAACTCTGACTTTCCAAAAGACTAAATTGCAAAGCAAGCTTCTCATAGGAGTATCACTAACAAAGATCTAGAGGTAGTAGTTCAACAACTATCAGACTCTTCCAATACATCATAACATCTCTCGTGTGCCTAATAGATAAGAGATACAAAACATGAAACCATCAAATAATATTACAAAATCATGGGCCAAAATGACTCATCAAATGCACAAAAAATATCCACCATTGGACCTCTAACCTAATGATAAACAATTAGGAGTCACAACAACAAATTATATATGAATTTTTTAATTTTATTTTAATTTTTAATTTTAGGTCGAACCATGTTCGACCTATACCTGAAAGAGCTAATTTTGAGGCAAACTTTATGGGGTCTGAGAATAATTTAAGGTTTCAGGGGGACAATGGAAAGATAAGTAGAAAAATTAAGTGTAAATGTTAAAATGGGGCAAAAGAGGGGAATGAATTGTGTGAATGGAAGGATAAATGGAAAATTATGCATAGGAATTAGAGCCAACTTAGAATTTTGAGAAATATTAAAGAAGAAGGTAGGACCTTGATTTAAATTATGTATGCAATTAGGTGCAATATGAGGTCCTAACATAAGAAACACATTAAGGAGGGCTAAAAATGGTCTCAAAAAGAACACAAAGAAAGTGCTTACTTTTGAGGCTATACAATCCCTAATATATTTTTGCAAATTAGAAATGAAAATATGTTGTATATAAACTGTTACTCAAAATATAAAAAACAAACAACATAATAGGCACTAGTAGAGAAAATTGCATGTTTTAGTTGTCTATTTAACACTACCTTATAGGTTTTTTTAATTTGCATTCACTTATTACATTCATTTCCAAATATCATAAATGTACTCTAAGTATTGATCAACTGTTACAAATTCAAAATTTATCAATGATCATTACATTGTGCATTCATAAGAATGTAGTACAAATGTCCTTTTGATTCACATTTCATGTTTCAATAAACAGAGTACATTGCAAATTAAAGTAGAAAACTGAAGTATGGAATAGGGGTACCATGCATTGCCTTGTGTTTCTGCTGGTAGTTTTGTCAGGTTCATCTGCATCTAGGTCACTCTCGAGTCTCCATTAGCATTCCGGTCCTTAGGGTTCGCATTTGCAAAAAGAGAAGAAGAAATAATGGTTAGATCATGTCGGATCTAAGCAATGCAAGAGAAGCAAATTACATACATCAACAATCTTTTTTTTTATCTGCATATCAATTTGAAATGATAAATGTAACAAGAAAACATAAATCAACACTCACTATAAGGTAGTGTTAAAGGGACGTGTTTTTGAAACATGAAACCTTTCGCTTCTAGTATCTATTATGGTGTATGTTTTCTTTTGATCAGTCATGAATCTGAATGAAAGGGACTTAGTATGTTTCCAAACTGAGAAACCTTTTTTAGAATATATTTCATATTGATATTACTTGAAAATTAACAAGTTGTTTTGCAGATAACAGCTGACTTGTTTACATTTTCAGTCATTTTTCAAGATGCAGAACAAGCTGGTTTCCTATGCCAAGTTGTTACAGGAATTTCCAGGTTGCTGATCGTCAAAAAATCAATTGCTTCATCAGAAGGAGATGTTGATTACATGATTTTCAAAGTACATTTTCAAACTTTCAAATGATTAAATGCTGAATATTTTAATAGTGCTTCAAGATGACATCATAATTTAAATGTTTACAGTTTGTTATGATTGGGTGTCACGAACCCATGTTCGAACCTCAGTCATTAACATTCTGTCATTTTTGAGTGTCACGAGCTCGTGCTCGAACTTCATTAACAAGTAAAAAACATTTATATCTTGTTGTGCTTCAAATGTCAAATTACAAATTCAGCTTCAAAAGAAATGATGTACAGAAAATAGGGCTTCAAAGGCTGTATGTTTCAATCAACATGGTTACATTTTGAAAGATCAACTACAGGATATGCATAGTTCAAAATAGACTGGATGTAAAAGATCAACTACAGGAATTCATGAATTTGGTGCTCACTGTAAAGCCCTTGGCATAAAACTGTTAGTGTCACATTTTTAGTAATAGTAAATACAATGTGAACTGGAACAACATTTAAGAAGAATGGGTAGCATAAAAAAGATGGAGTCTATGCTCATTACATTTGCAAGAATGATACATGCTACTAGATTCTTCAATATATTTTCATGCTAAGCAATGGATAGCTGAAGAAACAAAGGGTTTTTAACTCAAGACTGGTGAAAATGTTGCATACACTAATAACCCAGTAAGTGGGTTTCAGTTATCTATAGAAGAGGAAAGTATCAGTAAGTTCAAACTCAAGATTATGTTTGAAATCGAGAGCCCAAGTTCAGATGTTAGTGCACATTTCTTTGTAACAACAAAACATATTGACAAACTTTTTATTAAGAACAAAGAGTGCAAAGGAAGAAATGACAGTCCCTGTTATGACTATGACTACATGTTTGAAGTCAACAGTGCATCTACAGTTTTGAAAGAATAATAGCAAGCTTTTATAAAACCGTGTGTTCATCTTCAAGTTATGGCTGCAAAAGACATGGTTATTGCTAAGAAGTTCAAACCCTCGGTTGAACTAGAGTCTCCTGTTAATACTGTAAGTCATATTTGCTGATAACAAGGGTAGTTTTTTGAAATAATAGTGCGTTATTCCTTGATAGACAGTGAGCATTCTGAATGGAAGGCACACGTTAATGCTAACTCATGCATTGAGAAGAAGATGTTTAGACAAATAACAGAGAGATCAAAACCGTAAATCATTTTTGCTATGAACTGTAAGTGCATGTTTTGAAGTCCATTTGTGCAAGTTCAAATGATAACAAACGGTGAGCATTTAAATCAGCATAAAGGAAACAGTGAACTTAACGTGAGTTCATCTACAGAATAGAGAGTTTTCGAACTCTTAAACCCTTGTTTTTAAACAGAGATTTTAAAAAGCCATCAAAATCGTGAGTCATCTTGTTGAAACCGTGAGTGCATTTTCAAAAGCTATAGTGCGTCATTCTCCAAATAGGCAGTAAACCATTTGAATCGAAATGAAGAGCACGCACATTCTTGTGCAAATTTGTGCATTGCAGAAAAGATGAAACAAAAAGTTAAAACTATCAGTTCGAAATCCAAAATGAAGTTCACTTTCCAGCATGCGAAGACAACAAATGATTTCGTGGTTCGAAATCTATATGAATGGTAAAGTATTTGTTGTTTCCTTTCAAAATCAGAGGAAGAGCCACGTTTTTGAAAGAAACGTTAATTACAAAAGGAAAAACAAAGAGTTTATTCAATAAACTTATAGTTTCTTGCAAAAAGGAGTTCTTCTATAGTTCCCAGTCCGAGTTTCAACACTAGTGAGTCAACATTCATGCAGATTTGAAACGTATCATCAGAAATGGTAAGTTTTCCAGCAACAGTTTCAACACATCATACAGTGAACTAGGGTTTCAACCCTCATATTTTGCAAATGAAACAGTAAATAAAATGCCCAAACAAAACCAAATAGAATTTGGAGTCCACGAGAAGTGAAAGTGACAGAAGTATTCAATGCAGCTGCAGAGACAGTGCCACCTTGCACATCGAAGACCTCAACAAAATGCCACCTTTCATCTTTAGTACATCTTTCATATCGTGTATGGCAAGTGGGTGGTAGTCTCATCAACTCCCCACTATGTTTTATTTTATACACTTGGTTTTGCCTAAGTTTGGGATTAAATTGGAAAGATAGGATAGGTTGGTTGATGTTTTAGTTTTTTGACATTAGTTAATATTAAAATCTTTTTAATATTAATTTCTTTTAATAAAATTTGGCATTATATTGTAAAAGAGATTTACTTTAAATTCCTTATTTTGAGCCAATTTTATTAAAGGGGCTAAAATTGTGGCAAAAATTATGGCCAAATTAGGGTATTTTGTAAGGGCATTGGATTCCCGAATTAGGGTTTCAAAGATCTCTTAAGGAAGGTAGATGAACTATTTTGTGGGTCGCAAGCATGGAAAAGAGAGCATATAGTGAACCATTTTGTTCCTAAAAGCTTAAGAGTCCATTTTGTAGCCATTTTGCAGAGATTTTTTGAGGAAATATACCAAATTTTACAGCTCATATTTTGTGTTCAGATCTTCAATTCCTATTCATCTTTTCTTGTGAGTGTTGCAATTCTGATTTTAAATCTGGAAGTGAATGACATATTATTCCTTCCTAATTAATAATCTGATATATCAAGCCTTACTTGAGAAATGTATGTTTGTTAAATTTTTGAATTATTCGTGGTTTATCCCTAATAGTTTGAATACATTAACCTATATGTTGAGCAATGAATCCAAATTGACTGAATTTCATTATGTGAGTTAGGTCTAGAATTGATACTTCCTTTACAGGTTTCTGAGTAATTCATTGGTATATCACCCCTATTTTCTAAGTTTTAAGTTTTCTATTACCTTTTCCCAACAATTTTTTCAGGTTTAGAAAGTGATAGCCAACATTTTTATAGGAACCGGCCTAGAACCCGGAGATTCCTCTCTAATCATAGTCTACCCACAACTAGGAGAGGTTTCTATTGTCAACTAGAATTGTTGTTTTTGCCTTAGTGCCTGATGAGGTAACAATTCTAGAGCTGAACATAAACATTGAGCATAAGATAACAAATCTGAGCATGCAAATTCTTAAATCTACCAATGAAACCAGTCACTTTTTATTTAACACCTTGTTTACAATGCATCAAATCAATCAAAGAAATATTAGGAACAATATTATTTTGAAACTATTGAATGAAATCATTAGAATTTTTTTGAAATGAATCAATAGAATAAGGAGGCAAAGAACAATACCATTGCAAGGCTTTATCTCAAAAAGTTCTAGTAAATAGTTTAGCCATGAACCTTTGATCATGAGAGAAATAAATACATAATGTTTGAAAGGTTTTAATATGATTTTAAGGATCACCCTGTTAGGATTGTTCAAAATTTTGGCCCCTGATGTGAAAGTCCTACAAATTCCATGCATTATCATTAACCCTAGGTCTTCCCATGCTTAAAACCCTAAAATCTGTGTCTTTCCTTCTAATTGATTGTTACTTTTTCCAACCACATAAGTTCTTTTTAGCACATGTCTTAAGTTATCATTGGGCGGGGCTAAGTCTTTCAAGCTATAAAAACCCGACAATGCCTCTTAACTTTTCCTAAGTCCCAATGTTTTAAATTTTTTATGTCTTTCGAGCTCAGTCGGTATGCAGTGCTAAGTTCGACAAATGTAAGAAAAGAGAAATCGAACAATAGTGTTAGGTCTTTCGAGCCTAGTCGGTAAGCAGTGCAAAACCTGACGGTTGTTGGATGCATCAGTAACAAAAGAAATAAAGCAAGTGGGACCAGTTTGTTGAGTTTTATATGTACTGTCCGATTCTATTTTTTCCACGACTTGGCGACTAGGGCTATCTCCTGATCTCACAATGTTTGATGTTAAGTCTTTAACATCTGGAGACTTGGAGAAAGGGTAAAGGGCTTAACTATTTTGGCTTGTCTCTAAATCTCGCGATGTTGGCAGTTAAGTATCTAACATCTAGCGATCTGGTGAGCGGTTAAGAAAAGTGTTATCTCCAAGTCTTGTAATGAAATGGCTAAGTCATCATGCATTCAACAATTCGGCGACAACCGTTGATGGCAGATAAAGATCAAGGGTTCTCGTTGAATCTCATGATCCTTGCCGAGTTAAGTAAAACATCTGGCGATTACAAGATTTGCCTCAGTCGTTCATTCTCATGATCAAACCCTGGTTAAGATAAAAGTTCAAAGATCCTGAGAGGGCCTTTGGTCACGTGATCTCCAAATGATGTAAGGTTAAGGGCTTGCCGTGGTTAAAGGTAAATACATTGCAGGTCAAGGTTGATCAGATGATGGTTGTGAAGCCTCAATGATAACGTGCTCGAGTGATAATGGTCGCGGGATCACGCCTACCTGCCACGTGTCTAGCCCGATGAAGATTTTTAAAAGGTGGGTCCTCAATGTCAGGTGTTGCAAATGTGTTATTTTTTGATTGGTTGCCGAGGCAGATGATATGGAAGGTCTTTTTTGAAGGCTCTATGTACCGTTCTACTGATTTATGAGAATTGCACAATGTGCTGGGAATGATAAGAGATCGACAACCATGTTTTAAACTTATTGATTAACCATTGTGGCCCAATTTTTGAATTGTTTAAAGGGTTATTTTCAACAAAATGGAGTTGGTGAGCTAGAAACGTTGAATTGAATCAATTTTATTTTGTTTCAAGGATGGTTGCAGGTGAAAATTGATTGGCAGGATGTTAAGGAGGCTGCCATAAACTGATTTTTGTTCCCTATGTACCGTTCCAATTTAATGTAGAGGAGTGATACTTTGAGAAGGGTGGCTAGGGTTTGATGGTTGTCAATTTTTCCATGCCCTAATACATGCAAGTTTGTTGTTAGTGGTTTTGGAAATAAAGTTTTTTCTACAACAAGAGACCTATTGAATCTGTAACGACAGTTGTCCTGTGATGTGAAACCCAAATATCGTAAATTAGATTTGATCTAATCTTTCCCAGGTTTTTAGGCTTTCTTGTCTGCCTTCATTTCGTGTTGTATCTGGTTGTTGTGGGTGGTTAGAAAACCTAATTTTTCCCTAAATGATCCCAAGCTTGTTACAATCCCTTATAAGGATTTCCAAGATCATTTAGGAAGGTCATCTTTTGGTTGAGTGGAAGGTCTAGGTCTAGTCTCTCCTTGATTTCAGAATACCGGCTAATGATTTTCTCTCAGTCTAGGGTGTAACAGGTTTGATATCAGACTGTGTTATTGTATGAAAGGAAAAACTTTTGGTCTTTTGCATATTATTGAAGTGGTTGAATCTTGAATCAAGGTGTGTATAGAGGCATGAATCCTCATACATAATAAAATTATCCAATCTTATTTCTCTCATGTGTGTTCATCTTATGAATTTTGAGTTTTCTGACTCACTATACAAAGTTTATCTATGTATATGTTGTCAGTCATTAGTTCTGATCTAGGATTAGATTAAATGATGCTATAGATGAAACATAGATTCATTGGGTTTGCACAAGGATTTCTGTAAGTAGTATAGGTTTGTGTATTTGTATTTATGGCTTGGATCTTTAACGAAGAATAGTAGTTGGTTTCTATATTCTGCAGTGCATTAGAGATTTTGCTCAATGGATAAGGCACTAGTAATGAATAAGTATATTATGCAGTGATATGTGTTTGATATGGTCTGCTTATATCCCTCAAGTTTTAATCATAACCAATCCCAAATCTTTCAAAATATTGAGGTTATAGGGTCATTTGTTCATCATAGCAATGGAGAGTCAATGAATGACTGGTTATCATTTAGTACTTTCTTGCTATCTATCTGCTTTGTTGAATCCAGTCTTGGTATTGTAAGAAGTGTTTTATTCATTGGATTAGGTACACCCGCCTTGGTTTTGTAGAGCTAGAAGTGCAGAGGGCAGTCTTGTCCCTATAGTTGGTCCAGTTACCTACAAATCTCCTCATATTTGGAGTTAAACCTTCCTCAAAATCTATCTTAGGTATACTAGTGTCTCTCTGAGTGTAAAACCCTTTTCAGGAGCCAACAAGATGGTGACTTTACAGGGGAACTATTATAACCAATCATAAATAACATAGGTACAAGTTGAGCTAGACTTATGGCCTTATTTATCCTATCCAGTGGTTACCATTGATAATTTAGAGTCAGGTTCAAATATTTTATATCATCTCACCAAGTTGTGAGTGGTGACTTTGAAGTTCCTTGTTTGATCAATGTATAAGATGATGTATTTACAGTCCCGATAAATAGTTTTTATACCTTGTGAAGTTTTGTTGTGTTGATGGAAAGAGATACAAAAAGAGTTTTGAGTGGTTAGAATATTTGTCCTCTTCAAAGAGGTGGTGACTCTACAAAGATTTTAGTGAAGCAAGCTTCATATCTATTAGTCTTTCCACTCAACAGGTTGAGTTTCAACTACAATATTTCCAGGTATTTTTTATTTTCCATGAGTCAAATTAATTTCATGAAAATCATGTACATAAGAAATTTTTCCTTATTAAGTGATCTAAGCACTAAGAAAAGGAACAAGGTGTGAATAGAAGTTTGCATGCTTCAAAGATTAGGATTGCAGTTTGAAAAATTTAGTGAAGTATAAAATAGTGAAAATGGGGGACATAGAGGTCAGGGGATCTGCTATGTTTGAATATGGTGGTTTTTTGTCAATGTATGAAGAAAATTTTCTAGAAACAAAGAATCCAAGAGGAAGCCATAGTGTTCTTGAGAAGACATGTGGGAAAAAAGGAAAGAATAGACAACACATGTTTTACAAGATATTTTTTAATAAATATAGTGAGCTTCTAGAGGGTGTTGAACTTATAGGGTCTACATATATTGATTTTTTTTAGACCTTTGTGTGCCTAAGTCATTCAATTGGTTTGCATCGCATAGAGAATAAGGTATTAAACAGGCTGAAAGATGGATAAATTCAATTGAAAATTCCAAATCTGAAAATGATGATGATGTTGACTCTATTTGTGCCGAGGATGTTGGTTATGATGCTGATAATGAAGTCAACAAATGTCAAGATATTGAAGATGAACTCATAGTTGACAATGTTCTTGTTAAGTTTGTAAAATTCTCTTATCAACATGAAAGGACACTTTTCTTGTCTCAATTCAAGGAAATTTTTTGTGAACATTAAGAGGATGATTATGATGCAAGTGTAAGTTGTTGTGCTGATTCATTCGCACAAGGAGACATGAGCCAAGAGATTCATGTCCTTGTTCCCAATGGGTAAGATGTTTGCAGCATCAAGCAAAAGGCCAAAGAAAATGAACATGAAGTCCAATATCCATTAAGAAGTGAAAATCTCAGAACTCTTGGCTATTGACTTTCAAAGGTATGCCCCCAATATGGACTCTAATTCATAGTACCCCATTGATATATGCTTTGACATTGATAATGAGGTAGGTGTTCAAAGTGATGCTGATAATGATTCATTTTTGCAAGAGTTCCCCTCATGTAGTGAGTTTGCAGAAGAAGAGAATGAAGACCATGACAATGTGTTTTCTTGTCATGAATATTCTAGTGATGAACAAGTTTCTTGTTCATTTTATTTTCTTTCTTTTGATAAATATAAAGATGATTGTGACAGTGTTGAGGACAATGTCTTCAATGATAGGGACAATGAATTTTTTGATAAAAATGATGATGCAGATCAGTTGTCCTTATGCCACAATATTTGTGAAGAAAACTTTCACTTGGTTCATGATCTAGTTTGTGAAGATATCCTTGAGGAACCAAGTTGTTCAATGGCTGATGCATCTCATGAAGATAAATCTGAAGGTCTAGTTCCTTCTCAGCTAGGTGAGTTTGTAGTAATGCATCAAAATCATTGCAATCTATTCTTCAATGCATTACTGGATAAATTATGTATTCTCAGTCCACAACAAAATGAGGTAACATATGTTCCATACTTTTTGGAGTATGAGTATGATGGTGGTTGTGACTGGAAGAATTTGGGCAGTGACAAATACAGTTTTATTCTTCAGCCCATGAATGTTCATATATGTTGGCAGTAAGTTTGTCAGGACTTTTTTAGGTGGCTGGTCTCATATGTGGATGAAAATCAAGTTTTTCACAAAGGTAGGATCTGGTTTTTACTTTGATAGCCTGGGGCCATCACATAAAGTTTTAGTCTCATAAATTTGTAAGTATTTCCCTTTCAATTGTGTGTTTCTTTCCTGTTCTTCATGTTCCTGGTTTGTTTTCTAGTTTTTGAGAATTTTCCTTGCAAGTTTTTGTCTAATGGTGGTCTGCTAACCCAAAGATTCTGAAGGTTCTTGCTATGCCTGCAAGAGGCATGCATCCCCAACTAGAGCCACTATTAGGACTGTTCAAAATTTTGGCCCTGATGTGAAAATTACTGCAAATTCCATGCATTATCATTAACCCTAGGTATTTCCATGTTGAAAACCCTAAAATCCATATATTTCCTTCTAATTGATCATTACTTTTTCCAGCCACTTAAGTTCTTTTTAGCACATGTCTTAAGTTATCATCGGGCGGGGCCAAGTCTTTCAAGTTATATAAACCCGACAATGCCTCTTAACTTTTCCTAAGTCCCAATGTTTTAAAAGTGTTATGTCTTTCGAGCTTAGTTGGTATGCAGTGCTAAGTCCGATAGATGTAAGAAAAGAGAAATCCAATAGTAGTGTTAGGTCTATTAGGCATAGTCGGTAAGTAGTGCAAAACCTGACAACTGTTGGATGCATCAGAGATGAAAGAAACAAATCAAGTGGGATCAGTCTGCCATGTTTTATATCTACTTTCTGATTCTATTTTTTTCGTGACTTGGCGACTAGGGCTATATCCTGATCTCACAATGTTTGATGTTAAGTATTTAACATCTGGAGACCTAGTGAAAGGGTAAAGGGCTTAATTATTTTGGCTTGTCTCTAAATCTCATGATGTTGGCAGTTAAGTATCTAGCATCTAGAGATCTGGCGAGCGGTTAAGAAATGTGTTATCTCCAAGTCTTGTAATGAAACAACTAAGTTGTGATGCATTCAATGATTCAACAACAACCGTTGATGGCGGACAAAGATCGAGGGATGGTGTTGAATCTTGTGATTCTTGCCGAGTTAAGTAAAATATCTAGAAATTATGAGATTTGCCTCAGTCACTCATTCTCATGATCAAACCCTGGTTAAGAAAAAAGTTCAGAGATCTTGAGAGGGCCTTTGGTCGCGTGATCTCAAAATGATGTAAGGTTAAGGGCTTGTTGTGGTTAAAGGTAAAGACATTGCAAGTCAAGTTTGATCGGATGATGGGCATGAAGCTTCAATAAAAATGTGCTCGAGGGATAGTGATCATGGGATCACACCTTGCTGCCATGTGTCCAGCCTGATGAAGATTTTTAAAAGGTGGGTCTTCAATGCCAGGTGTTGCAAATGTGTTATTTTCTGATTGGTTGCCAAGGCAGATGATATGGAAGGTCTTTTTCGAAGGCTCTGTTGACCGTTTTGTTGATTTATGAGAACTGCACGATGTGTTGGTAAAGATAAGAGATTGACGACCATGTTTTAAACTTATTGATTAGCTTTTATGGTTTGATTTTTTAATTGTTTAAAGGGTTATTTTCAACAAAATGGAGTCGGTGAGCCAAAAATGTTGAATTGAATCAATTTTATTTTCTTTAAAGGATGGTTGCACATGAAAATTGATGGGTAGGATGTTGAGGAGGCCGCCATAAACTAATTTTTGTTACCTATGTACTGTTCTGGTTTAAATGCAGAGGACCAATACTTTAAGAAGGGCGGCTAGGGTTTGATGGTTGTCAATTTTTCCATGCCCTAGTACTCGCAAGTTTGATGTTAGTGGTTCTAGCATTAGCATTTTTTCTACAACAAGAGACCTATGGAATTTGTAACCGCATTTGGCCTGTGATGTGAAACCCAAATATTATAAATCAGATTTGATCTGATCTTTCCCAGGTTTTCAGGCTTTCTTGTCTGCCTTCATTTCTTGTTGTATCTGGTTGTTGTGGGTGGTTGGAAAACCTAATTTTGTCCTAAATGATCTCAAGCTTGTTGCAATCCCTTATAATGATTTCCAATATCATTTAGGAAGGTCATCTTTTGGCTGAGTGGGAGGTCTAGGTCTAGTCTCTCCTTGGTTTCAGAATACTGGCTGATGATTTTCTCTCAATCTAGGGTGTAACAAGTTTGATATCAGATTGTATTATTGTATGAAAGGGAACAATTTTGGTCTTTTTCATATTATTGAACTGGTTGAATCTTGAAGAAAGGTGTGTACAAAGGCATGAATCCTCATACATAATACAATTATCCAATATTATTTCTCTCTTGTGTGTTGATCTTATGAATTTTGAGTTTTCTGACTCACTGCACAGAGTTTATGTGTATATGTTATCAGTCCTTAGTTTTGATCTAGGATTAGATTAAATGATGTTATGGATGAAACATAGATTCATTGGTTTTGCACAAGGATTTCTGTAAGTAGTATGGGTTTGGGTATTTGTGTTTATGGATTGGATCTTTGATGAATAATAGTAGTTGGTTTCTGTATTCTGTAGTGCATTAGAGATTTTTCCCAATGGATAAAGTACTGGTCAAGAATAAGTATATTTTGTAGTGATATGTGTTTGATATGGTCTTCTTATATCCCTCAAGTTTTCATCAAACCAATCCTGAATCTTTCAAAATATTAAGGTTATAGGGCCATTTGTTCATCATAGCAATGGAGAGTCAATGAATGACTGGTTATCATTTAGTACTTTTTTTTCTATCTATCTACTTTGTTGAATCTAGTCTTGGTATTGTAAGAAGTGTTTTATTCACTGGATTAGGTTAACCTGCCTTGGTTTTGCAGAGGTTAGTCTTGTCCCTATAGTTGGTCCAGTTACCTATAGATCTCCCCATATTTGTAACTAAACCCTCCTCAAAATCTGTCTTAGGTATACTGATGTCTCTTTGAGTGTAAAATCCTTTTTAGGAACCAACACACCCTTACCATTATAAGCCTTTAAATGATGAATTTATATGTATTGAGAAATAATGACATGAATTATATTTAAGGACAAGGTAATAGCAATATCACAAGTAGGAATGTTAAACTTGGAAATGGACACAATTTGTTGTTGCAAGGATAAAATGGTTGATCCAAGCTATTAATATTAGATTTTGTAGATAGAGTGGTAGGAGATATGTGTGAAAGGTTTGGACCATTATGGGAAATGGAAGGAATTATAAAATATGAAAAAGGAATACTATTGTAAGTGGGCATAGATGAAGGTAAGGACACATATGGAACACTTGAAGAGGAGGAACAATAGGATTAAGGATGGTATCATGTATAAGATTGGTGTTTTTAATGGAAGTAGTTATGATAGGTGGACCATAAGTAGACACACTAGGTATTGAGGTTGGAATAGGAATGAAGGTCTCAACACTAGTGATAGGCATAATAAAAGCTAATTATTAGGCACAATCTCTAATATGATTGACATTGTTAACAATGAGATGAGAGATACTATGCAAAATATTAACACCATGTTTATCATTATGAATTATCATCCTCAAATCTTGTACAATAGAGATGACCTCAAGATTGGAGTTTTCTTGTCCAAACTATTTCTCAAAATTTTCAAAATTGTGGAAAAGCTTTTGGACTTGCATAGGAGGAACTCTTAAGGTCTCATCCTCGTCATGATAATAGTGGGAAGAGTTATTTTTTATAATAGGAGGTGTTGGTTCCTCTGACTAATTTTCTTAATAAATCCCTAAGGACTTTCCCTCTTCTCTATACAAGTGTCTTAAGCTAGTAGCCAACAAATTGAGAATTCCTTAAGGGAAAGGAAGATCTCCATCACTTTGGTCTCTGCAAGACTCTAGAGGGTGTACCATTTCGCAATATACTCAAAATACATAACACCTATTATTATATTGCACACAATAGATAACCCTAATCACATGTAAGAAATAAAGTACATATGTGTATCATCCTAAAAAGTAAGCACCTACCTTGTGATCATTTTGTGACCATTTTATGCCCACTTTAGTGTTTTTTCTATGGTAGGACCTCATATTGCACTTAAACACATTCTTAATTCAAATATGAGTCCTCCTCCTTCAATCTTGCTTTTAACTCGAGGATAGTTCTCACTTATAGGAATGATTTCCTATTTTCCATCTAATCCCATAATTCATTTCCTCACCTAGGATGCATGCATTTGTTTTTGGATATCAAGATCTATTCTAACCTCATTTCAACCTGCATTTTTCCCCCTCTCCTTTTCACCTTCCTTGACATCTTGACAAAATTTGAGGTGATTTTACCTAGAACAAGTTGACTGGTCAACTTGTTCCTAGGTTTTTGAGCCTAGATTTGGATCAAGGCCCAATGAAAAGGTTTTCCACCGAGGTTTAGATTTGTAGTTGGCCAAGATTTGATTTGAGCCCTAAAATGAGTGTAAAAGGACCTCTTCTCCCCTCATTTGGTATCCATAATTCAAGTGAAAATTGTCCATAATTCATATGTAAGTTATAATCAAGTGCAAGCTATCATCCATCGTTGTGAAGGCATCCATTAATAATAGATCAATAATTCAAGTGCGATAAATATATCAAGAGCCATCAAACATTCAATTATTCATTCCAATCGTGCAATCAAGGTTTTTTTTTCTATAGATCTAGCTTCTTTCCCCTATTAAAGGCCAACCAAATGAGTCTTCTATCAAGGAAGGAGATCCACATTCATCTATCAATTTTTATTCATCTCTCTCTTCCCTAATCAAAAATTATGGTGATTTACAACATCTACTTCATAAGGTTTTTGTCTTTTCATGATTTCCTACACTTTTGGCTGAAAATTATAGGAAAAAAAGCTACAATTCTCAGTATTCCAGATACAAAGTTACAACATATTTTGACATTCTGGAGACAGTTAAATCCATCTTCAAAGTACCATTTCCTCTATCTCATTTTCAAGTGCAATTTTTCTTATCCCTTTTCCATTGCACTTACTTACATAGATCGAATATGTTTTACATTACATTTCCTTATCATTTCAATTAAGGAATAAAAACCCTGCATTGTGTAGATCTCACATTAGCACCCTCACTCTTTTGTTTGTGATAATTAGATTCATTTTGTGAGTGGTATTTTATTCCACTATATGCTAGAGTTTGGTATGTAGCAATGCTATAAAATTGCATCCCATTTTCTAGTATACATTTTGGTGAACCCATCCCTTTCATGCATTATACCTTTTATTTTGGATAGTGTAGTGGTGGATAAAGATGTAGGGGATCTATCTTTACCCTTACTACATTTATATTGTTGTTGTGTCGTATCTATGTGAGAAATGGGGGAAATTATAAGATCTATCCCTAATCTAAATTCCCAAAAGAGAGATCCAAATTGATTAATCACAAAGAAGTGATCAATGCACAAACGAATCAAACAATGGAGAATATGAAGAAAGGGGGAAATCCTATAATTTGCTATAGAAACTATATGCTTGAAATCTTAAATGAATAGAAGGAAAATACTAACCTCAAAATAGGGTAAACTAGAAAATGCTAATTTCTAGTGTTTGTGCACAGTTTCAGGGAATTCTGCAACCTACTCCGAACTTGAAATATGAAGATAGAGAAAACCCATAAAACTTTTATCTTTATGAGGTCAGGTTGACTTTGACCTAGATAGCGGGGCACAATCTTACCTCGAGGCACAAACTTACCCCTCACTGAAGGTCATCCCTGATGTGAAACAACTCCGACGAAAATTCTGTTTGCGGATCTCAAAAGTTCACTAAAAAGGGTATCCAGATCTGAACTTCAATTCGGTGTCTTGTACCTGTACCTGCAAGAAAAATAGTTTTTTGTTGTTTGGATGGGGGGTTTGCCTTGGTCAAACCCCAATTTGGAATCAACCTTGAAATGAAATTGAATTTTCAATATGCATAAACAAAATAAATGGAACTATTCACCTTGCTTATGTTGAAATCCTTGTGGAGGATTTGAATCCTTGAATCCACAAGTATGGATGCTCCAAATGAATGTAAGAATGTAGGGAGTCTCAAATCAATGGCATTAGATCTTAAAAACCAATCTTGAATGGATCTTAGCATAGGAAGAGGCTTGGATGAATGTGGATGGAGAAATCTTCAACAAGAGGGCTCCATAGAGATTGAATCCTTCAATGGCTAACAATGGATCTCCTTGATGAATGCTTGAATGCTTGAATTCTTGAATGCTTGAATGCTTGAAGATGAATGAATGCTTTCTTGTTTTCCTTCTCCTTCTTTCTTGCTTGCACTTGAGAGCTTGAGAGATTATGAGATGAGATGGATTGAAATGAGAGAGGAAGGCTTCCTTTTATAGTGATCTAGGGCACAAACTCCTAGAGAAGGCTGACATTAGAGAATTAAATCTCAATTAACCTTAACCCCTAGAAATGGACCTAGATTAAATGCAATTTAAGAGTTTACCATTTCGAAACCTGAAATAGCCGACTCGGAAGTGGGAAAATAAAACTTTCGAAGCTCGACATCCTAAAACTCCCGAAACTTGAAAATTGGACCTGGGGTCAAGGTTGAGGTTGACCTTGACCCATCAGGTCATCATTGACCCAGAAAGTCAAAGTCTTCAATTTCTCAGAGAAAGTTGTCAAAAAGAGGCTAGAAACAGGGGGAGAGAAGTAGAATAGGGGGGGAACAACCAGATCCATGCAAAGACCCAATCAAGGTGCTTGACATGACCCCAGACCACTTACTCAGAGGGCTAAAAATTCTTATCATGGAAGTGCTTCCATTTTAAGATGATACATTAAGCCCCCACTATAGCAAGAGTATGGACTCGATGCAAACTCTTGGTAAAGGAGATCATAATGAAAAGATAATCTTATTAAAATCAAAGGGACAAAGAGATCCTCAAGCCCCCAGGGACTTAACTTTTTATCAACTCCAAGATCACAATAAGAGAGACATCTCTAGAAAAGAGAGAGAAGAGGGTGTGATTATCTTGCCCAATGAGAACTTAAGTCCCATTATGAACCACTCAAGGAAACAACGCAACTGGAAAGATGGAATTGAACTACCTAGTGAATGCGGCTACTCACTAGTCAACCCATCAAGGATTCACCCTTAAGAATATTCTATTCCATAAGAGTAAAACCAAAAACAAAAGAGATCCAGTCTTAAGGACACCTTTGACCTTAAGGGATCAAAAATTTGAAATTGGAGGGATCAAGAGATCCTAAATAAAAATCCATGCTTTAAGGATTAGTCACTAATCCATAAAGGGAGAACAATATCTTGAAAAATAATATATGTATAGTGAAAAGTGCACGTGTGCAATAGGTGAGTAGAGCGTATGCCCCACGTTAAAGTCATTTCTAACACTTTAACAGGAGCAATGGCTTTAATGGAAACATAAACAAGTCCACTAATTATGTTCCACTACGAGATGCCCCCAAACAAAGACAAATCAAGGGAAATACCACATAAACATACAGAGAACACAGAAGGGATCTACCTGTCATGGGGTCAATATGATCATAAGATATATATATATGATATTATTTCAAATGAATTGACATCATTCCCCAAAGAAAGTAGAACTACAATCACAAAGGAGGAAAGATCACCTAAGAATTATGAAGAAGAATCTTTTCAGACCATGACCTGGAGACCAAAAATAATCAGTGCTACCAAGTCACAGATCCAAGCAGATTACACAAGGAAACATTTACAAATAATAGCACAAGTAAAACATAACATGAAACAACATATAGAAGAATATAGATACATATAGAGGAATTATACAATATGTTCGATTCCTTTATCACCTTGTACCAACAAAGTAACAAGGGCTGTATAAAAGAATCTAACAACATTTAACAAATGCATCACGAGAGAAGAATAGTACAACAGGCAAATACACAACAAAGCTACCATAAAGGACAAGCTGATCAAGCATGTTGCCTACTCCCCCCATCTCATTCTATATCATTTTGGGAAGCTGGGTAACTCACAAGAGGGACTATATCCAACACAATAGGAATGATAGCCAGTTCCAAATAAGGATCCTCTTGAGAATCATAATGTTTGATACTAGGTGTAATTGTCAATTGTGATGAAAGCATATTAGGTAAAACAATGTCAATGTCAATAGTTTGATATTCATCATTAACATAATCAAGAGCATCTTCTTCATCTAGATTAATCAAAATAGGATCTAAGATACGAATAGAATCATCAGAATCTTGCATTTTAACATCATTATTAGCAACTACCTCTTCTAACACATCATGCATAGGCTGATAAAAAAAAGGTAAAGATTTTTTAAGAACAAAATTATGAAATTTAGCTTGAGCACGATGCTTTTTACAATGTTCATTATCAGATCGATTACGTTTTGATTTACTTGAAATATTTTGAGAACTAGGAGGAACAATTACTGGATCCTTCACAGGTTCTATAGGAGGATTAATAGGATTATCAGTAGACGAACAAGCAATAGTAGGAGCTTGATTAACAGAACTAGAAGCCATAGATAAAGGAGGTATGGAAGGTGTAGGCAAAAGACCATGATTAAGATCCATAGGAGGTATGCTTAACTCAGGATTCTTATGATGCTTATTGGTTTGATATGAGTGGAAAAGATTATTAGGTCGAGAAGGACATGAATTAGGTAATGAAGGCCAAAAGAAATCAAGGGTAGCACAATCTCTGGACCTAGAAGGTTGATATAAACTATGATAAACCATCTTCACTTCTTCATCATGAACAAATTTAAGACATTTATGGATAGGTGAAGCAACAACATACATAGCATTTAACCATGGCAAACCAAGCTTAACTTGAAACTGATCAGAAGTAGGAACAACAACAAAGGAAGTGTTCACAATTTTACCACAAAGTTCAACCGGCAAGTTAATAGAAGCAAATGATGGATAAATAAAACCATTACAAGTTTGAATCCACACATCAGATGTATCATAAGAATCGCATTGCAAGTTTTTCATAAAAAGATTTTCTTCAGTAATAACATTAACTAAGGATGTAGGATCAACAAGACAACCACGAGTAGGTATCTCAGAAATCCTAGCATAAATGTAAAGGGGACCATTAGGAACCTTAATAGTCTCAAAATCATCAAACGTAATCAAAAGTTCCCGAGGTGTTTTATTCTTAGGTTGTTTTCGAGGTTTAGGCTGAATTTTCAATTTAGGTTGCGGTTTTGGTATAGGTTGAGATTGAACTTGAGATTGAAGCTGAGGTTGAGGCTGAGGTGGAGATACAAATTGAACAACATGCTCCACTTGATTAACAATATGATTAAGATCATCCATCTTTGAATCTTAAACAATATCCATAGAAGATGGCTAAGCAATGGTATTAGTATCATGTGTAGGTAAAGGATTCGTATAGATTTGAAGATTTTGATTAGGAGAGACAAATTTTCTCCCACTACTATCAAGATTATCAATAGATAAGGCATTAGAGTCAATTAAGTCTTGAACCTTATATTTTAAAGAATAAAATTTCTCAGTATCATGACCATTCTGACGATGATATTGACAAAAAGCTTTAGGATCAAAGGATTTAGATGCAATCATAGCAGGTAAAAGAGGTTGAATAGGAGGTAAAGTAATCATATTAGTAACAACCTATTCATAATATAATGTAAAGATTCAGAAAGAGGAGTAAACGTATGATTTAATCGAAAAGCAGTGGATGTAGAAGTGGCATTGTAAGATGCAACAACTTGATTAGCAACTGCGTTCACTTGTTTGTTTATCTTGACATAGTTGTTGAATTTTTGAAATTTATTTGGATTAGGAGAAACATCAATCTTATCAACTGGAATAGGAGCCATTGGAGTGTTGCTCTCAAATTGACTCACTTGTAATTGATAATGATGAAGCGCTACACAAAGTTGTTGAAAAGAGGTAAATTTAGTAAGAAAAATCTTATCTCTAATATCCTTTTGCAAATTTGAAATAAACATACATTGAATATCAATATTAGGAATGGGATAGGAAATCTGAGCATGTAAATGCTTAAATCTACCAATAAATTCAGTCAATTCTTCCTTAGCACTTTGTTTACAATGCATCAAATCAGTCAAGGACACTTGCGGACCAATGTTATTTTAAAATTATTGAATAAAAGCATTGGAAAGTTGTGGAAATGAGTCAATAGAATAAGGAGGAAAGGAACAATACCAGTGTAAGGCCTTGTCATGAAAAGTTCTAGCAAATAGCTTGGCTAAAATCCTATGGTCATGAGCATAATCACGACAAAGGATTTGAAATGTTTTAACATGATGAACAGGGTCTCCTTTTTCGTTGTAATTTTCAAGATGAGGCATATCAACTTGTTGAGGAACATGAGTATGAATGATGTCTCGGGACAAAGGACTTCCCATGTCACATGTAGGAATACTAAACTTGTTTTGAGTCAAGGATGCAAGTTGTTGTTGTAAGGATGACACAGTTTGAGACAAACTGATGATTGTTGAATCATTAGAAGAAATAGGAGAAGTAACAACATTAGAAACACTAGGTAAAGTGTATGAAGCTGCAGGAATGGAAGACACAACTGGAGGAACACTTGGAACTATAGTTGGAAGAGGATTAGAATAAGTAAAATGAATATTATGGTTGATGTAGGAAGGGACAAAGGAGGAACACTCATAGGAATAGAGGGAACCGTCACAATCACCAAAGGATTATAGGTAGGAATACTAGATAAAGGAACAGAAGAAGGTTCTATACTAGTAACAGGAGGAATCAACCCTAAATCTTGAGCTTCTTGAGCTAAAGGTTTAACATTTGAATGCACAAGATGAGTAATACCATGCAAGAGACTAACACCTTGATCACTATCATGAAGAACTTTCTTAAGAGCCTCTATAGCTTGAATGGAATCTTGATTATGGTTTTCTTGAATAAGCCAATTACCCATTTTATCAATTTTAGTTGAAATTTTTTGGACTTGTTCAGGAGGAACTCTTAAAGCATCATCCTCATCATGAGATGAGTGAGAAGATATTTTCTCCATGATAGGATTGGAATCATGAATAATCAAATTGTCATTCGGGATCCTAAGGAAAGGAGAGGAAGATTCAAGATCAAAGGCACCCATGAGTCTACGACTTCTTCTAATTGAAATGTTGTAAGTAGAACTAGAGGTAGTAAAACTCGTATAGCAATGCAATGCCAATGAACTAAACTAGGCAAACATAAAGTATAAACAAATAAATATTTTTGTATTTTAAAGAGATTTTTGCAAAAAAATTTTATATTTTTGAAATAGAAAAGAGCATGCAAGATTTAACATAAAAGGAAAATCTAACACCAAAAATATATAAAGGGAAATTTAACATCACAAACACAATATGGCATCTAATTCCACAAAAGAAAAGTGGGTAAGCATGTCAAGTTCACCAAAATGTAGTGGTGGATAAAGATGTAGGGGATCTATCTTTACCCTTACTACATTTATATTGTTGTTGTGTCGTATCTATGTGAGAAATGGGGGAATTTATAAGATTTATCCCTAATCCAAATTCCCAAAAGAGAGATCCAAATTTATTAATCACAAAGAAGTGATCAATGCACAAATGAATCAAACAATGGAGAATATGAAGAAAGTGTTGGCATTAAGTAGAATTTCCACTAGTGACAACACTTATTTACATTCTGAATGCAAACTGAGCAGAACAGTGCAAACCGAGCAGAACAGTGCAAACCGAGCAGAACAATGCAAACCGAGCAGAACAGTGCAAACCGAGTAGAACAGTGCAAACCGAGCAGAACAGTGCAAACCGAGTAGAATAGTGCAAACCGAGCAGGACAGTGCAAACCGAGCAGGACAGTGTAAACCGAGTAACATTATGTCTACCGAGTCACCAATATTTACCGAGTTCAAAACCTACCGAGTGGTTAGTATGAATCGTGCCTTCACTTCTACCGAGTGCATGACGATGCCGAGTAATGTAGTGGACGCCGAGTATCAGAAAGTCACCGAGTTAGTTTGCAGGAACCATGTAACCATACTTGGGCCGACTTAGTAGCACTTATGTTTATTTGTCAAGCCGACTTTGTAATTGTAATTGTAATTAATTGTTTAGACTTGTATATAAACAATGTTGTAAAAATGCCAAGATGTAATGAGTATGAATGTGAAAAAGAAAGAAAGGCAGAGATAAGCGAATTACAAAGGGCTACAGCAGTATAAGGAACAACAAAGACAAATTCATCACAGAAGGTGATCAGTATATCAGCGAATCTCATTCAACAATCCAGTTGCAAAGCAAGAGATCTACTATTTCATCCTAACAGGTGAATCAGTACTAAAATCCTTTAACCGGGTAGACTTAACAGTCTTTTGTAAAATCTCTTTACCGAGTACATACTTCTTTTGTAAGTTTGTAAAAATCCTCTAACAAGGTGGACCTAGCAGTCCTTATTGCTCCTAGCAGGGCAGATCATCAGAAGTGATCAAATGTAAGCCTTAACCGGCCAACTTTATACTGCAGTACTAAAGCTTTGTGGGTTTCATCCCCACCCCAGTTTTACTTTCTTTTTGGAAGGTTTCTGGGTAACCAAATCTATGTGTCATTGTTGTGAATGCTTTTAAGTTTCATGCTTTCTATATGCAAAAGGATAAAGTAAACTATTTGTTAATACATCTGTAATTGAAAGAAAATTTGAAGTTACTGATTCACCCCTCCCCTCTCAGTAACTTGGTTAATTCCTGAATATTTCCAACAGAAAGGGGGAAATCCTATAATTCTCTATAGAAACTATATGCTTGAAATCTTAAATGAATAGAAGGAAAATACTAACCTCAAAATAGGGTAAATTTAGAAAATGCTGATTTCTAGTGTCTGTGCACAGTTTCAAGGAATTTTGCAACCTGCTTCGGACTAGAAATACCAAGACAGAGAAAACCTAGAAAATTTTTATCTTTCTGAGGTTAGGATGACTTTGACCCAAATAGCGGGACACAATCTTACCCCTCATTGAAGGTCATCCCTGACTTGAAATAGCTCTGATGGAAATTCTGTTCGCAGATCTCAGAAGTTCGTTGAAAAGGGTATCTAGATCTGAACTTCAAATTGCTGTTAGCTTGTACCTGTACCTACAAGAAAAATGATTTTTTGTTGTTTGGATGGGGGGTTTGCCTTGGTCAAACCCAATTTGGAATCAACCTTTAAATCTAATTGAATTTTCAATATGCATAAACATAGTAAATGAAACTATTCACCTTGCTTATGTTGAAATCCTTGTGGAGGATTTGAATCCTTGAATCCACAAGTATGGATGCTCCAAATGAATGTAGGAATGTAGGGAGTCTCAAATCAATGGCATTAGATCTTCAACACCAATCTTGAATGGATCTTAGCATAGGAAGAGGCTTGGATGAATGTGGATGGAGAAATCTTCAACAAGAGGGCTCCATAGAGATTGAATCCTTCAATGGCTAACAATGGATCTCCTTGATGAATACTTGAATGCTTGAATGCTTGAATGCTTGAATGCTTGAATTCTTGAAGATGAATGAATGCTTTCTTGCTTTCATTCTCCTTCTTTCTTTCTTTCACTTGAGAGCTTGAGAGATTATGAGATGAGATGGATTGAAATGAGAGAGGAAGGCTTCCTTTTATAGTGATATAGGGCACAAACTCCTAGAGAAGGTTGACATTGGAGAATTAAATCCCAATTAACCTTAACCCCTATAAATGGATCTAGATTAAATGTAATTTAAGAGTTTACCATTCCAAAACCCTAAACAACCAACTCGTAAGCGAAAAAATAAAATTTTTTGAAGCTAGACATCCCGAAACTCCTGAAACTTGAAAATTGGACCCGGGGTCAGGGTTGAGGTTGACCTTGACCCATCAAGTCATCATTGACCCAGAAAGTCAAAGTCTTTAGTTTCTCAGAGAAAGTTGTCAGAAAGAGGCTGGAAACAAGGGAGAGAAGCAGAATAGGGGGGAACAACCAGATCCATGTAAAGACCTAATCAAGGCACTTGACATGACCCCAGACCACTTAATCAGAGAGCTAAATATTCTTATCATGGAAGTGCTTCCATTTTAAGATGATACAGACAGTTAGATCTTGCATGTGTTTGTTTTTTAATTCTAAAAAGAAAAAAAAAATTATGATTTGGCTTTTAGAATCTCCTTTTTACCTTTTGTATGGTTAGTTAGATCTACTATTTGTGTCCATCTTAAAATCATATAAAAAACAAAAAAAAAATGTCTTTTTTCTTTCTCCTTTCTTTAGTTGCATTGCATTCATATTTTTAGAAAATACAAAAACAAATTGCATTCATGTGTTTTAGTCATATCTTGTTTACAACATGTCTAATTTCTTTGTCTAAAACTTTACTTCTTTTGATGATCCATTTAGTAGTGAATATTTTGATATGTTAGATGAATCCCCTAATGACTTCATCTCTACTAAATCTTCCTCTACACCTCCTAAAAGATCCTTTTTATAAAAGCTAAATAGTGTGATACAAGGATTTAGGGTTCACAATAGTCCCTTTTATGAACCAATCAATGATTCATCTCCCAAATATTCTCTCCCTCTTGAGGGCATATTGATGCAAGAACCTAATTTTAAGTCTTCTCTCAATGATGAACTATTGGAAAATGATATCTACCTCCCCCATGAGACTACCTTTTTGCAAGAGGATAGTTTTGTGATGAAAAAGGGTGATATGATTGATAATTCCCTTAATGACACTTCTCCTCCTATCCATTTCAATCATCTTCCCTCTAGAGATGAAACACTAATGTGTCATGATTGTACTTCTCCTAAAAGTACCTTAGAAGTATTGGATAATATCTTTGATGCTCTCTCTTTTCCTAATGAATCTTTTGAGAACCAAACCCCTTATTCGAACACATGTATGAATATTGGTTGGGCGTCTTTAAATTTCAAGCCAATTCCACCTAAAAGTGATTCTTATCTTATTGATATATCAAACCTTCCTGATGGACATGGTATAGGATGTGTGCAACAAATCATTGAAAATTATGATAAATCTACGTCATATTTTTCAAAAGAAACTCTAGGTTTCCAACCTTCCCATTTCTCCAATCAATCTATAAATTCCTCTCCTAATTTCTCCTCACAACAAGAGAATATTTTGTTTGAAATTCTTAAGGCCAACTTAATTACTCTTCCTTTGGAATAAAAAGTTAAAAATAGAAAACACAAACAAGACAATTGTTCCATTTGTATGTATCATCAAATTCATGGCCATAAGACTAATGAATGTTATGATTTTAAGTGTAAAATCCAAGAATTGATTTATTGGGGTATGATTCAAATGACATGTAACAATGAATGGAACCTTTTTCATGATCATTCTAAATAAAATCTATGTTCCTATTATGTTTCTCCTCACTATGTGACATTTCTAACTTATTATTTGTGGGCTCATTATCATTTATGGTGCTGCAATTTTAGATGAAATCATACTTTGTGAGAAACATAATATCCCATATTTATTATCTCCTCACTTGGGGGGGAAAGGGTACTATTTTACTCTTGTATTTATCTCGAGGACCCATTTTTCTCCCTTTGTTGGCTCGTTTCTTTTATAAGATGACATTCTATCTTGCATGCATTTGTTGTTTTACATAATAATATTCTCTTTTTTAGGAGATTAGCATCTCAAGTTGCAACCTTATTATCGCTTGAAAATGCATGTCTATTATAAATAAAAACTTCTTAGGGAGTATAATGTGTCATCCTTGCCAAGTATCCCCTCACCTAGCAATAGAGAAGGCATCTATACTTATCTCTCCTTCCTCTTTTGATATTCCTTTCCAATAGATCCAATATCCCATGTGGACTTGTGTCTTTTATATTATGGTGCCCTTTCTTGCATGAATTTTTTGTTTTAACACAAGGATCTTCTCTTTTTCAGGAGAATTACATTCTAAGTTGCAACATTATTCTTTCTTGAAAGTGCATGTCTATTATAAAAGATATATCACTTAGATTTTATATTGGGTTATCCTTTTCCTTGGGTTATCATTTACCTTGTCTATTATAAAAGATCTATCAACTCAGAGAACTATGAGGAAACTAAAGATGAGACAAGACATGGTGAGATTTTAATTAATTATCCTTAATATGCAAGATTTCAGTTAATTTGAAAAAGACCTACTGAAACCACTTCAATTGTTATATATTCTAACTAAGCCCACCCAGTAAAAAGTAATAGAAAAAATTAGAAAACATTTAGAACACTTAGAATTGACCTTGATTTCCTTTTATAGACATAAGGAATGCAACAAGCTATAGGCCATTCCAATACTTTTTGTTTCTAACTACCACTAGCCAGTTGCAGAGAACATCCTCCTAACAAAATTTATTACCTATGATTTTTTCTTGTAGTGAAGTTAATTGCTTGATTGCATGAGATAGACCAAGTTTAGAGTGCTTGAAGGAAGTCAAAGTGTCTCCTTTGCATCCAACCAAGCTTGTAAGCCATGCCAACATCCCATTGATGTAGTTATTGATGCAAATATTTCCAGAATGCAAGATTATCACCATATCCCCTCTTAGGAGAGAATTTTTGTAATTCTTTCTAGGGAGAAGTAGGCTTATAAAAATCCACAGCTTCATCAGTACTTGCATTCATGCATGAATCTACATCATGTCACTTAGGGAGAATCAAAGTGGTAGCTAAAATGAATTTAATCTTTTATAAGCCATACCAAGCACAAACAGTTGGGCCCAAAAGTTTTAAAATCCCTACAACTACCCTTAGCATTTTAAAAATCCCTATAGCTATAAGATGAAGCATCAACTTGCACACTATTATACTCTTTGTATACTTCCTTTAGTAGGGTTCTCTTCAAAAATTATCTCAAGAAACATAAAACATAACCCATAACAATCCTCATCATAAACATTTTCAACATAGAAATACCTTCACAATGCAAGAAAACAACTCCAGAAACTATATTTATACTTCCTCTTCTAAAAGTGATAAATCATACTCTTTGAGTTTCAAAATCATGGCAGCTCTATGTTAATTTTGGAAAATTATGTACTAGACACAACATTTGTGAAATCCTTTTCATGCTAGCTTCCTTGATTATATCAAAATCACAACATCATGCAAAAGGTATGCTGACAAGTCACAATATTGAATGACCTGTACTGTAACTCATAAGTATGCAACATTCCTTCAAATGTCACTTCTAATTTCAAATCCTACCTTCCATCATACCACTTTTCAATATGTATTCAAAAATATGTGACCTACTTAACTTAGAACTTATTTCTTACGTGGTGACACATGTTATCACACTACTTTCTAGACCTCTACGAATAGTGCAACCACCTCCAATACACAAGGCACAAACTTAGCATATAATCAAACCTAAACCACCTTGTTTTGATTACATAAAAGTAGGTTTTGAAAGGACCCAAAACCTTTTACATCAAGATTACAGAATAGGCATTAAAGCTCCAATAAGATAAGTACAAAAACACCAAAAAAAGCCACACAAATGAGTCCTTAAACAAAAAGAACATAAAAAAGACAAAGGACAGCAAAAGGACAGCAAGATAGCAAGATGCTGTCTAAACAAATTTCATAATTTTTGCTGCCTAATCAGCCAGCATCTGCATGTTAGTTGCGAAATTTTTTAGATCTTCAATATCATTATTCTTCTCATCCTCCATCTTCCTGAACCTAGATCTAGTGCGCCTGTTGGGACCTTGATCATCTTTGGCCTTAGTGATCACCTGCTCCCCTTTCCCTTGGTCCAGCTTGTCCACCAGTATCTTCACATGCTCATTCGACGCCTTAAGAATAACATAGCTCTGCTCTACTATATTCCCAATTGTTTTCTCCAGCTTGTTGATTCTATTTTCCATTATCTCAATTCTTTTGGTCATTCCTTCACTGTTACCAATTTTTTTTTCTCCATAGCAATAATTTTGTCATTGAAGACAGTGAGCCCCTCATCCCTACCGATAGTATCAATGAGCTCATCAATAGTTTGGCCCATGGTTTTCTCCTCTAGGTTCATCTTTTTAAGGACCCCTATCTCTTTTTGGAGCTGGTGAATATGAGATTTCATGGCTGTAATGTCAATTTTCATATTACTAAGGGTTGTCAAAAATTTTAGACAACCTAGATTCTCAAAATCCTTGTTCTCTCCCTCCGTCTTTTCCTTGGATCTCTCCACTTTATCCTTCCCCGTGTTGACCAAATCCTTCCCCTTCCCATCTTTCTCAATATTAGTCATAGCCTGTGCGACATCATGCAGAATATTATCCTCGATCAACACATTTTACTCAAGCCCCACACTCTCTTCCATAGTAGGGTCATTGTCCACATGGTCATCCTGATTATTATGGTTTTTATCTTGAGAAGAAGAACCCTCATTAGAGGAAATGAAAACCCTTTTAGCAATTTTCTTCTTCTCTTTTTTTTCTCTGGTGTGCTTACCAATGGGATCCATTCTATTTTTGCCCTGCTTCTTGGAGCTTTCCTCCCTACTCTCCTCTTCCTCCAAATCCATCTCCGTGACCAAGTCCTCCACCTTACTTTTCTTTCTTTTTCTTTTGGGAGTGGATTCCTAAAAATCCTTAGATTCACTCTCATCTTCTTCCATTTCCTCCATAAAGGGCTCCTCAGACTCTTTCCCATTATTTTCATAGTCTTTGAGGGCTTTCCTGGTAAAATGGGGCCTTTCCACCTTCTTTGACTTCAGAACCTCATAAATTAGGACCATAAGCCCTTCATGGTAAGCATGATCACCCTTCGGGTCCCTTTGCCAGTTGAGGATAGAGGCATTCAAAGAGCTCAGCAGGTAAAAAGGGAAGTTAATTTTAACCCCATGCCTAAAATTATTCAGAAGAATTAAATGATGGTTGTAAATTTTAGTATAATGAGCATCCAGGGTAATGTAGCCAATAATAAAAAACAAAACAAGATGCCAAGGCCTAGAAATACTCTTAGGATTAAAGTGAGAGTTGTCCATCTTTACCATACATTTCCTCTCCTGCTCCATAGGTGCAAAAGCCTCCAAGGTTTTGTCTGAGATCTTCCTATCCTTGTGGAAGTTAATGCCCTCAATCATCAGACCTGTTGCTTCTGCTATTATCTCCTCAGCCACCTCCATGTTTTTTGTACCAACCATAACACTCCCCTTATTCCAGGATTTGATGAAGTTCCTGGTCATAGCAACTTCCCTCCATGCAGTTTCTCCATGTAAACCGCCAGACCCCCGTCTTTAAGTATTTTTCATACCTCCTGGTTTTGGCTCCATTTACTACAGTTCCCCAACTCACATATTCTCTTCTTGCCTCCCATAGCTCTATAAAAGTCCAGGAAGCCCTTCTCAAAATTAATCCCAACACTTTATAAATTAGACTTCAAGTTGTAATAAAACCCTCTGATATCCAGAAAGACCCAAAAATTGTGCCAAAAATCCCCAATTATTATCTCAAAATCATCCCACCGTCCTTCATGAACATCACACAAACTTCTGCAATCAATACTGATTAATATGCTCTTCATTTAGAACATATTTCTTACTAATCACCCACTCCTTATTAATTAATGATGTCCCTTCAAAAGGGAGTGCAAAACCATCATCCCAATCAATATCCACCTGGCTTTTACAAGCCACATTCGCAGCCCAGTCAGCTACCAAGTTGGCCTCCCTAAAGTTATGAGTTATCAAACATTCATCAGAGGATTCAATAATTTTTTTAGCCTTGCTAATAACATTGGCTATATTCCATGATGGGGTCATAGTGTTCTTCAAACATTTAATAATATTTAGGGAGTCCCCTTCAATCCAAACTTTAGTATAATTTTTCCTCTTAGCTCATATCAAACCATAAAGGGAACCATTAGCCTCTACAACATGGTTGGTATTGAATCCTATAGGAATGGCCATGGCCCCTTTGCAGTTCCCATAATCATCTTGAATGACTATGCCACAACTAGCAATTCTCGGGTTTCCCTTAGAAGCACCATCAAAATTGACTTTAATCTAGCCATTAGGGGGACAATCCCATCTAGCCTCACTTCTCAGACTTTTTTTGGTCTTCTAAACCTTCCTTCCTTCAAGCTTCCAATTATTATAGACTTTAGACTCCCAGTCATCCTTTGGGTCCTGATAATTATTGATCAACCCCACATTTTTCAAAAGAGATCTCTTAATCTTATGGAAGATTACAACCCAACTAGACTCCTTGTTTCTAAAAATTTTATCATTCCTTTCTTTCCACACCCCACAACACATGAAAGGAAGGAAGAAGTTCCAAAAAGATATTAAGAATTTGTTATTAGTAGGTGGCTTCCAACAAGTGAACAACTCTTGAATGTCCTAAGGAAACACCCACTCCATATTCATGAAATTCAAGAATTTTTCCCAAATTTTCCTAGCAAAAGAACAATGGATAGTCATATGGTTGATATTCTCCTCATCTTTTTTGCAAAGACAACACCTATTGGTTAGAACAAGGCCTCTTTTCCTGAGATTGTCAATTGTAAGAACTTTATCCTGCAATAAGATCCAAAAAAAATGTTAATTTTAGGTGTTAGACCCTTATACCAAGCCTTAGCCCAACAAGGTTCAGGGCTATCTTCAAAGTTCTACATGTACATAGAGGAAACCGAGAAAGAGCCATTTGCATTATATTTCCAAATTAGAGTATCCTCTTCATTAACAAGAAAGACAACATTCAAAAGTTTATTCAGGCTTCTAAGAGAAGGATCCACCCTAGCCAAATCAGTCCATTTATCCCCCTCCCAGTAGTCAGCCACATGAATTCCCAAAAATTGTTTGCATTGAATCATCTTTTCCTTCTAGATTGGAAACTCATTGAGAGACTTATCAAGAATCCAAATATCTTCCCAAAAGAGAATATTCTTTCCATTACCGACCTTCCATTTGATACCCTTTTTTATCAAATCCTTTCTTCTCAAGGCATTGTTCCAAATGCAAGATCCTCCTTGGACAGTTTCATGGTTCAAAAAATTGTTGAAATCAGTGTTGTCCCTGTTATATTTATTGTTCCATATGGTGCTCCATTCCCTCGAGTTCTTGAACAATCTCCAAAGGAGTTTGGCCATAAGAAATTCATTCATACTTCTTATAGTGTGGAGACCAAGACCCCCTTTCCTAGCAAGTTTACAAACCTTCTCCCAAGCTATGAGAGCCATTCTTTTTTTTTTCCACCCCGAACCACAGGAAGTTCTTTTGGATTTTCTCTATACTTTTAGCAAATTTCCTAGGTATTTTAAAGAGACTCAGAGCATAAAGAGGAATACTTTGGAGGGTAGCTTTAAGCACCACAATCTTACCAGCATGGCTAAGAAGAGCACCCTTCCAACCAGCTAAACTCTTGTGAAATTTATCAATCATATCTCTCCAAAAAGAGTCCAGAGGAACAAGACATAGAGGTAGGCCTAAACTCTTATTGGTAGACCTAAACCACCTTGTTGGAGCGTCAAAATTTTAATATAATTTTGAATTATGAAATCCCCTTCTAGTAAATTATTATAGTCATTTCCATGCTTTTTTTGGAGCCAAAAGAAAAATTCCAATGGAAATTGTATCATTGACCCTAATATAATGTCTATATTTTCCCTAGGAGTCTGCATGCACCAAGATTGGAATATTGTGAAGTAAATTTATAATAATTCATGTTCTAGGAATTAGGTTGTAGAGTAAGAAAATATTAGAATGAATGTTCATTGAAAAGAAATCAAGTCAATAGGCACAACTTTTTTAAGAAAACTGAGCTTGCAGACACATGCCGCATGGATTCCTTTGCCAAAGAATAGAGGTGACAAATGGAAGACCAACACAAAATATTTTACAAATAGGAAACTTGAATCTAAGAAAAAACCCATGAGAAAACCACATATAGTATTAAGTAGCACCCAGGCTTGTTGGTTAGAAATCTCATTTTTTGTTTTTTGCCCTAAATTTATGGATGATTCTAAAAAAATTGCAGTCTTTAGGGTTTGCTAGGTCTAATTGCCTTTGAAAATCAGAAAAACCCTGGTTTTGGTCATCAGCATTCTAATCTCCTGTTACTTTATCAGATGACTTAAGTCTTGAAATAAGCATGTGCGCTTCTATTTTCCTCTTAGTCATTGAGTCTCCTTAAGGTTTAGGAATATTCCCTTTTGTTTAGCGAATGCCCGAAAGCCTTTGTCACCTGATCTCATGAGCTTTTCAGAATATTCCTTATTATCCAATGACTTAGCATTTCCCTTTTAGTCTCTAGATCTCACAATGTTTTCTCGAGATCTAGCGACTACTATATTAGGTTTATCACTAAGAGACTATAGTCGCGTGATCTCCAAATTGAATTTACCTATGGTCGGGCAATCTCGGGATGATTTATTAAAGTGGTCTTCTATTCGGCGATTATGAGTTTTCTCTTTAGTCTCTAAATCTCGAGATGGAATAGTGATCTTCTTTGGCGGTTGTCTCCAGATCTCATGATGCTCTCATGGTTAGTCTTTTCATTCAGTGATTGAGAGTTCCTTTGGTCTCGTTATCTCCAAATGTTGGTGGCTATCTCTTGCGCAGTTAGTTTTTTCACGATGCAGTTGTCTCCAGATCTCTGAATGCAACGGTTAAGTGATGAAGGATTGTTAGATTTAATGAGAACCGTCGATGATTCTTGATTGTGTGGACGGTGCTTGATCTCTAGTTTTAACTCAAAGTGAACAAATTTTCTTGCGATTTGGATTTCCCTTTGTTGCATAATCTCCAGATGTACCCGAGGTCAAGTGAAGGTTAATGTAATGGTTAAGGCCTGGTGGCTATGATTGTATTCAATGATATGGAAACTATGTGGTCATGTGATCTCAAGTTCCTAACGGTTAAGTAGAAAACCTCCAGCGATTCAGTGACACGGTTATCTCTGGGTCGCTGAATCAAGCGGTTAGTTGTGAAAATCTCTCGCGACTTAATGTGGGCCGTAAGATTAAATGAGGAATGAGATCAATGGTAGTGTATTCTCAAATAAAAAGTTGAACAGTTAAAGGCTTCAGTGATTAGGAGACTACAGGTTTGTCGCTAGATCTTCAGGTCAGGTGATCGCTGAATGTTTTAAAGAATGAATATGTTGCCGTGACTATGGTTTTGACTTAGTCACCAAACCTTAGAATGAAATTTATTAAGGAATTCTTCCCCTCAGTCGCCAGATCTCTAGATGGCCAGGTTGGGAAATCTCAGAATAAAGTTTGAAAAGTCAAAAGTGTTCTGTGACTACGAGAATCCCTCTTAGTCACCAGATCTTGGAATACTTTTCTTAGGCACCAATATTATAAAATGACTATGTGACTTTTCTTCAGTCACTAGATCTCAAAACATTTAAATTTAAATTTCTGAGCTATGGCTAGTAAATTGAAACCCTGTGCGTACTGAAGTAATGGCAAAAGTGACCTTTTGATAGCTGGAGATGTCAGATATGGTGGCGCATTCAATACTGTAGGATAAAACAGCTAGAGGCAGCTCATTTGAGAATTACGAAGCTTATTGAAGAAGTACAAAGTGGTAGGTTTTCTAAGCTTTTCAGACTTGCAGTGTGATCAGTGAATTTGCAAAGGAATTTTTAGAGCTACAGTCAGGATGAGTTAGGTGATAGCAAGCGGAGCTTCCAGCAATCGGGGGTCTAAGGAGAAAGTTAAAGAACGCTTCTTGGATGAATTTCTCACTCTCTTGCCGGGTTCGTCCCAAAATAAGAAGGTTACTGATGATATCTTTGTGGATGATTTAGCTTATTGTAGATATGCTAGGCTTCCTGAAATCACAGGCATGTGTCTTTTCAGTTATTTTTATAAGAACCGTGATAGTGTTATACTGGTTTCAAACCCTTGGACATCAGGGTTAGCAAAATTGATTGTCCCAAAAGTATTTCTTGATGTAGACGCATTGCTTGCCATGTCAAGATGTTATGATCCTCTCTCAAAGACCATTAGAAAAGAGGACAGTTCACCCTTGGTAACCCTAGACCAAAATTCTTTCATGAATGCTTTTGGAATTCAGTTTCCAATGGCCACATAAATTAACTTGCAGGCTCAAGTGAACATATATGTCAGAGAGGCTGCTTTGGTCTCTAGGGAGATTAAGAGTCATATGCCTAAAGAAAATAAAAATTATATTGCACCTATGGCTGGGTCAATTCCATATGATTACAAGGACTTGATGTTTTACATAAAATACATTGCATATGGGATATGCCAGGTTTTGGGAATTGATGCGGGCCTTGAGAGGATTACATCTGATATTTTGATGTTAGTGATGGATTCACAAAGCCGTATGGTAAGCAAGGGGTATGACTATATTGGTTATGTAATAAACAAGATGCATGATGGTTTGCTATCCTTGAAGAATTTCACCTTTGGTTCTCCACCCAGATTCATGCACTACTCCCTTCTGATGCACCTAATTGTGTATCACAATTATGGTCTTATCAATTTGAATGATCTCAAACCACAAATGATGTGGAATGGATAGCCTAACCTAGTACAGGTTTTGGTTAGGAGTTTGTAGCCCTTTGTGCCCTAGGCAAGATTTTGGTGCCTTTGAGAACTGGATTGTGTACCCCATTCTCCCGAGTTTGGGAGTTAATTGTACAAGATTATCCACCAAGGTCCTACAATTGGTGAGACCCCAACAGTTTGTTCATAATTGGACCAAGGGTCACAATTGGGGAGACATTTACTATGAGAAGGGATATACAATGATTAGGGTTTATGGATGCCCTCAGCCTCCTCATCTACTTCCATTTTATGTTCCACCAAGAGCTGCATTTCTAGAGTTTGTCTGGCAACTCATGTTGACAGAAAAAGAACACTTGGCTTTCCACAGGAAAGGGACTCTCACTCCTCGGCACTTCAGGGTGCATTATATTACAATTGGAAAGGGAGCCTTTAGTAAAGTGAATGATTGGTGAGAGAAATATAGGATGTTTGTAGCTCCACATAGGTATGTGGATACAGAAGGTTTCATGGCTGCTGCAAGGAGATACTACATGCCTACCATTCCTTTCAATAAGCAACATAAAGAGTATCCTGAGGAGGATGTGATCAGAAACATCATTGAGGATGATGAAGTGGAGAAAAGAATTAGACAGTTGGATTGGTTACACAAAATTGAGAAAGAAGTTAAAGGAAAAGGATTGGTATTTGGGGGTTTCTTTCCCACTTTGCCTTACCTCCAAAGACTTGAGCAGATGATGGCTCAATTTGATACCTTAGTTGAATCCATGAAGGATCAAATTGATGATGCTAATTAGGGCAAAAAGGCTCATTCAGAATCAAAATGTGATGAGGATAGTGATGGTGGCTATCCCATATATAGTCCACCCACTATGGAACAACCAATGGCCGAAGGGCCTAGAGAAGAGAAAGAAAATGTAGATCTTTCTGAATTGCCCAGTTCTGAGGATACTGTTGAGCCTCAAAAGAAAAAGAAAAAGTTGTTAACTGGTGAACCTTCATAGAGGAGGAAGAAAGATAGAGTAAGTGCCCTCTACACAGGGACTAGCTTTCATCACCATGAAATAAGGAAAGCAGTCAGAGAGGCTAAAAGGCAACAAAGGTATGAAACAAAGGATGTTGAGTTGCCTCTGGCTTTAGGCTAGGATGAAAGAATAATTGAACAAGATGCTTTCCTGAAAGATGATAATTTTGTGAATTCTAAGGAATTCAAAAGTTTCTTACTATGGCATAAGCAGTAGCAGGTGGCTTCAAGTGTGCAAATAACTAAGGAGGGTCAAGTGCCAGATGAGGCATTGCAACAATTTAGAGAATATGACCCTGAGGAAGAAAATCTTACTCTAGATGAGGCCAAGGAATTAGTAAGAAAAAGTAATATGTTGCTGGTGCCTGGGTGGAGTTTGTACACTGACTTCATAATTGATCAAATAAAGAGACAAGAAGATGTCACCCTCTCTTCAGAAACCTAAGTAGGGGATATAATAAGAGGATTTGGGTATAGCCCAAAAAATCAGGCTTTAGCCATGTGGAGTCTATATCCAAAAGACAAGAAACCACAAATTTTGAATGTAAAAGAACAAATGGAAGGGGAAAAAATTGTGTGGTCTATCCACAATATAGGGGACCTCGAGATCTCTCAGGTCTTGGCCCAATTTTCCAAATTAAATGAAGACAAAACAAAACAATTATCAGAAAGATATGGTAATCTTTTAGAAGATTACAGTGCCCTTGTGAAGGATAGGGATTTACAGATCATAAAAGTTATAACATTAGAAAAATAGGTAAAGGAGCTGCAATTATAAATAAATAATACTCTTGTAGTAGCCCCTGCACCTCCTAAACAACCCACATCAATAGAGGCACAAGGAATGACAGATGAGGAGGTGGCAGTTGAATTGAAGAAGATCAATGATGAAAAGAATGAGGCAGTATTGCAAGCCCTATTGAGTGTTTTGTAGCACAGATTGAACACAATCAAGGATAAATTTGACCTAGTTTATAATGCTTATGGAAAGTTTCCAGAATTGCAAAAGGAGGTCAACAATTATGTGCAAATTTTGAATGAGTTTTATACAGTGTGGTCTGTCAAGGCACCACTTTTTGAAAGATTGATTTTGGCTCAATCTTTGGGGAGTAACATACCGGATATAGTTGTAAGAGTTGGTGAGGAGATTGACAAAATTAAAGCCATATTACCACTTTTCAAGGTTAAGGAAAATCTAATTGAGGCTAAGATAGCCATGCTCAGCTCCTGTACCAACAGATTCATCCCATCGATTTTAAGTACAGATGGGACAATAAAGAGACTTGATAATTGGAGATTGGATGCTGATCTTCTACTACCTAGGGAAGAGGCATTTTTAGGTGAGAAAAATGGTGTTGATTTAGAGAGCTTCAACAAAGCCTTAGATGAAGCCATCAAAGCAGAGGTGGACCTCACCAAGTTTGTGTCAGATGTTAAGGCAATTACGTATGCCAGATGGTAGAGACAAAAATCCCAACTACAACTTGTCCAAGGTTTTAATTGGCCATCAGAGGACAGGTAATTGCATGGGATGAATTGACAAAGCCCAAAAAGGCTAGACCTGCCATAGTTGATTTGGACATTTTGGATGAAGATTGAAAAGGACATCTGACACACTTGACACCTGATCCAAGGAATACAAGGTTGATAAGCTATCATTCAAGAATGGTGTAGGTTAGCCTGAAATGGCGATCACCATGTCTCATTGAAATCAAGGAGCTATCATAAATATTTGCAATTGAAGGTGTCAGTTTTTGAGTAGCCAAAGATGTACCATAGTCCGAGGAAGTTTTGTCCTTTCACCACCTGAGGGTTGGTTGTATATTTTGTTGTATTTTTATGCTTTAAAAGGAGTTAGGTTTTCTAACCACCTAAAGCTTGTTGCATTCCCATTAATGAGGGAATTCCAAGGTGGTTGAAAAGAAGTTGTATATAGAGTTGAAGACTGATTTTTGTAAGAAGGTTGGAAAGATATAGAAAAAAGAAGAGAACAAGATTGCTTGCAAGAAAATCACCAAATTTTGTGTCTGATCTTTTGAGTTATGGGATTGTAAATGTAAGTGGCAAGTTGATTTTAATAAAAATAAACTGCAACTTCTACCATATATGGTTGTTGTCTCTTTGCTTTTATATTGTACTCTTGTATGTTTTACATGTTAGGCATCTAAAATATACCAGTTGTAAGGCAACCTGCTTGGATGTTTTATGAGTTTCTTTCAAGGAAAGAATTAAAAGTTCTCATTTTTCATCTTAGAGAGTAGATATATTTGTATGGATCTTTGATGATAACAATATTTGGTTAATAGAATAGTTTGTAAGGAAACCTATTTGGATTTACAATTGGTATGTAAGGCATACTGTTGTATTTCTTTAAAGTTCACTTGTTGATTTGCATTTTGATTCTGTTGCCCTTCGGATAAGGCACTGGTTTGGTATTTGTTTCTTACATTTTTATCTTTCATAGATCTCTGAAGAAAAATAGAAACCTTCACATCATTTACCAATACCTTTTCATTTCATGTTTATTGCACCAAATAGCTTGGACTATGCTTAGGGCATTCAGTTCATATTTCCTGATTCTGTAAAGAGAGAATCACATTAGGTTGTCCCTCCTTAAAAGGAAGAAGGATGAGAATCCTTAAAGCACTGATTATTGCTTTACTTACAACCATACTTTGTCTGGTCAGGATTTGCATTAAAGTGGTTATAGTCATATGCAAAGTGTTCTATAGGTTTATGCATTAAGAAGAACATAAGCTAATCAGTGTCCACTCATAAGAATACAATAAAAATAGTTATTATTAGAAGGTAATGCCTACCTGAGTCTGTGGAGCTCAAAAATGAAGGAGGACCTTATCCAATCCTCAGTAATTAGGTCTTTCTCTTGTGGGAATTAGTCTCAAGGAACATAAGTTCAAGTAACATTTTAAGTCCTACAAGAAAAATCCCTAACAAGGCCCACTAGAAGAAAGGTATTGCGGTGAGAACTTCGGCGGACACGTGGTGCCTGAGAGGAGATTTAATCAAAAGAAAAATAAAATTGTAAGAAAGATGTTTGTCACCTTTCCAAGTGGTAGGCATTTAGAGTTTTTGGGAAAAGGAAAGACAAAACAAAAGAAGAGGGTCTACCAGGTTTCCAAGTGGAAAACACACAAAGCTTTGACAAGTGACCAACACATGCGAGATAAAGTTAAAGCTTTTGAGAAAGAAATTAAGGAATATGTGGGACCCAAAGCCAAAAGTTGAAGAATCCACGTTGAGAAACCTAGGTTCACCGGTGATAAAGGCGTAAAGGCATCTCAGAGGACATGTAGAAAATGTGCGGGGTTTTGAGCAAAAGGTAGAAAGCGATGGGAGAAAAATGTGCACCGTGTTGACAAGTGGAAAGTGCATGAAACCTTTTAAATGATATCATGGAAAAGGGGAAAAATAAACTTTAGCCATGCTCAAATGAGTTGATAAAATATAGTAAGATATTTCTGCTCAATATAGACGTGATTACACAGTCATTAGAAAATGAGATCTGATGAACCCCTTTTGATATTTTTTATAGACTCATATAGGGAAAATATAAATATGAGGGGATAAACATCAAGGTGCAAAAGGAAGAGATCTTAAGACAGTATGAAATATGTACAAAGTAAACTTTAATTCTCTATTTGGAGATACAATGTATGAAGAGGGCTATTATCGTCTACAAATTTTCTTTTTCCTAGAAAATGATTTTCTTATTAAAGGGAAAAAGGAGAAACAAAAGAATTATTTCAAACAATTTTTTTTTAATACATTATGATGTAATTACTTAATGTGTCTTTAGTTTTCATTGGGGTAGTTGATTATTTTGTTGGGGATAATTAGTTAATTGAATATTCATGTTGTTTGGTATCCAAAATATGTAACTCATCTTGATGGTTCCCTTGTGTCTATAAAAGGTGACCACAAATTAGGTTAGGTGAGGGGGAGGGATAAATAATAATTGTTCAAGTTTAGAATTGTTACCCTAACTCAGGCATTAAGGCTACACAAAAATTCTATTCTGACAATGGAAACCTCTCCTAGCTATGGGTAGACTATGAATGAAGAGGAATCTCTGGATTCTAGGACCGTTCCTATTAAATATGGAATAACACTTCCTGATCTATAACTTGTTGGGAAAAGGGGAAAAGAATAATTCTATTTGAAACTAGATTAGGGTGATACACCAAGAATTGCTTTCAAACTTTGCAGAAAAGATAAAACTTCAATCCTAATTCATAAATGAAGATCTCAACACTTTGAATCTTTGCTCAACATATAGGTTAACAAAACTCACTATCAGGGTTAGACCACAAATAGCTCGATTAGCCAACAGACATACATTTCCCATACAAGGCCCTTAAGCAATTGATTATCTTAAGAAGGAACAAAAATCTACTCACTTCCTTTGGATAGTAAATAATCTAGCACTTGTAAGAAAAGATGAAAACATGATCCAATATCGAAACAACTTCACAAATATGAATCAAAGTCTTTGGTTCATTCCCTCCAAAATCTGACAAAAATGATTACAAAAATGGCCTTCAAAACACTCAGGAACAATGTGTTCACTATAAGCCCTCTCTCAAAAATCTGCAACCCCTAATTGATCATCAAAAATCAATTTTATATCCTTCCCTAGCTTCCAATCCAAAAATACAAGCCTTTCAAAATGCCCAATCTTAGCCAAAAAATGTCCCAAAGATTTGCCTATGTTTATTCCCCCCTAAATGCCTAAAATTTTGGCTCATAATAAGGATTTAAAAAAAATCCTTTTACAATAATATTTGCCAAAATTCTAAAAATCTAACATTAGATAAAAACCTAATATTAAACAAATAACCTATCCTCAAAACACTAAGTGAAAACAAGTGCTAAGTGGGGAATTAACAAACTCAACCCACTTGCAGAAGTTTTGAAAGATAAGGAATGAGGTGGCATTTTGCAAATTTCAAAACACTGCAAAAAAAGACATCTGTAATGAAGGCATTCAATGCATCTTGCTAGCGGACTCCAAAGACTTATGCTCATTTTTTTTTTTCAAGACTTGTGTTAATCTCATTCTTCACAGAGAAATTTTAAGGAAAAACCTTGAACCCTAACAGAAGGAATGAAGCCTAGCTATTTGTAGATGAAGTTCTCTGTCTATCTTGCTCTTCTCTGTCAAACTCGAGCTCACTGCTACTCCAAGTAGACTATCATTTTCTTGTTTATTTTCTCGGTAGAATGGTCAAGACTGGTAAGTTTTTCATGTCTATTTTAAAACTCGAGTTCATTCTCATGCATAAACTCTTAACTATATCTTGAGACTAACAGTCTCTCTCGGTTCTTCTTTGATGACAGTGAATGATTATATCCAGCTTCATAAGTCACGACTTGACTTCTTCTTTGGAGCTATTCTATTTTATTTTAAAACTATGAGTATACAAATAATTTTGAAATAATGGGATAATCATGACTGGTATATATCTTTTGTTCTCAGCAAATAAGAACTCGGCTTTGAATGTAACCCTACATTAGTGAGTCAAGCCGTGAGCTCTATGTTGATTTTGTGGTGACAATCTCATAGCTGGTGCTTTGTTTCTATCTGTATCCCCAATACTCAAACTGTGACTTGAATCTTGCACATTATCTTGACTCCCTATTCATATTGGGTGACTCAATTTTTTGTTGATTTCCTTTTTATCTGTAAGCCACGAGCACATGCTATGATCCAGGGCCTATGTTGTTTCACTTCTTTGTCTCCTGGTATGCTTATAGCTTGAAACTTAACTTACCAACAATTATGACTTTTGGGATTGGTAACCATGAGCCTTACATCATGAATAACTAACAGTCATGACTTTTGAGACTATTAATTGGTTCTATTTTGCATACAAAGCCATAACTATTGCAGATCTTGGGCTTATTGGATTTTAACAATAAAAACAAATGCTTTACCGTTTGATAACTGGCAACCCAGTATATAACTTGTGGGTTTTTATTTGAAGTTGACTGTTGTTCTTTTGTTTCATGTGCCAAAATATAAAGCTCGATTTTACTTCTTAGGTGAGAATGAACTCGGTTTGAAAGAGAATGAACTCCTTGACATTAAGTATTGAAAATTGATTATTTTTGAAGATTTGTACTTGTCTTGATCTTGCTCGAGCCTTTGACTGGTAGACATTTCACATTCTCTATTGAAACATGAAGCTTATTTGATCATTTTGTTCACATACTTCCCACTTGCATGGGCATTTGAACTCTATTAACAATGACTTTATTAAATTCGGTTTCTTTCTCAAGCATTTGACTATGACAACATAACTTGAAACCCAAAAACCTTGACAGGGAATTCTGAACATAAGCAAATAATTTCTCTTTTCTGATTAGCTTCATAAAAACACTTTGTATAAAATAGAGAGTAACTAGAAATTGATTTAAAAGCTTTCTATAGTTTGTACATAAACTATGATTATAGCATTCAAACTATTTCATTCTGTTGATCTAAAATGAATCTGTGTAATCAACAATAGTAAACTTAATGAACTGGTGGAATCATTCTTGAAACAAAATCATATACTATGAGCTCAACAATGACAGAGAGTTGCTCCAGGAAACCATGAAACACCTCTAATGACTTACTAAAGTTGCAAGGTTATGACTGAAAAATGTTAAAAGATATATTCAGTTATAAACAAAACTATAACATCTTTCATTCATAACCTTCACAAACCTTAGAAGGTGATTATGACTGAGAGATACTCAAGAATAATCATTATTCATTCCATAGTAGATAAGTAGCTTTCTCCTTTATGATATTCCTCTGTTATCTGTATATACTCTATTCCAATTTATGCATATTTTACTTCTGTTCAGCTTACATCCTGTTGGATTTTGTAACTTGAAATTTCAGCTTTTAGCATTATAGCTCATGTAGCATTGTCCACTGTATACAATTCTCATTGATGCTGAATCTGCACTTAGTATGATAAGTACAACAAGATGAAAATGTTTGTTCACTGTTAATGAAGTTTGAGCATGGGCTCGTGACACTCAAAAACACCAAAATGTTAATTAATGAGGTTTGAACATGGGTTCGTGACACTCAATAAAAACAAACTATAAACATTTTATAATTTTATGGCTCAATCTTGAAGTACTCTTTTTGCATTCAGCAACAATGATGTTATAGATTGAAAATGTACTTTTGAAACAACAAGGACATATTATACCAGTATTTATGCAGCACCATTTGTATCTTGAACTTGAAAGTTGGCAATCATTGGCACTTCCTGTAGCACTCTTATCATGGGAACCCAACTTGATTTGCATCTTTGACAATTACTGGATGTGAAAACCAGTCAACTATTTTCTGCAAAATAATCTGTTAAGCTCTCAAATAACATCATTATGAAATACATTATCTGAAAAAGGTTTCTCAGTTTGGAACATACTAAGTCCCTTTAATTCAGACACCTAGTTAATAAAAAGGACAACATACACCACAATGATCATTAGTAGTAAAAGGTTTCATGTCAGAAACAAGTCCCTTTAACACTATCTTGCAGTGAGTGTCAGTGTACATTTCCTTATCACATTTAATTTTCCAGATTGATATGCAGTATTGAAAACTTGATTGCTATAGTATGTTATTTTTTTCTCATGTATTTCTTAGATCCAATATTATCTAACCATATTTTTATCTTTCATGCAGATATGAAACCCTAAAGGTCTAGATGCAGATGGAGACTCAGACTACAAAGACCTAAATGCAAAGACTTAGCAGACAACCAGCTAACACAAACCAATACAAAGGCAATGCATGGGACCCCTATTCCATACTTCAATCCTTCTTTCAATTCTGCAATATACGAGCTACTTATTGATAAAATATGAAACAAGAAAGGACATTTGTATATCACATTCAATTTGAATGCACAATGTAATGATTATTTATGAATTTTGGAATCTTTGGAATAATAATCAATACTTAGAGTACAATAATGACATCTAGAATGAATGCAATAATGACGTGTAAACTAACAAAACCTACAAGGTAGTGTTAATTAGACAAACAAATGCAACCTTTTCCTACTCATGCTTATTGTATTGAATGCTGTATTTTTGAGTAATAATTTTGGTGACTTCTGCTGGATGTCTGCCTACTAGACATGATCTATAGACTTATCATAGGGCAACATAATTTAGGAAAACTGAACCATGAATACAAATTTTATTGAAATTAAAATGCACCTAAACTAGACTCAATGCAACCTAAGGACCTAGTGATTTGACGACACTTATTGAACTTGAAAAAATGGACTAACCTAACCCTCAAAGAAAAGCTTGAGGTGTATTCCATTAACTAGAATCTGCAATTCTTCCCCTTCAGTTGTGGAAAACTAAAAAACATTGTTCTCCTTACAGGTTGTTATGACAAAAGGGCCTGACCAAAAACTATCAAATTTATCATGTTGCCCTGGCCTACTCTTTAGCACATCCCACTTGAGTACTAAATCTCCTTCCTTGAATTATCTGAACTTAGCTTTTCTATCAAAAGATCTCTTAATCTGTGCTTGCTTAAGTTCCATTGTTTCCAATGCCTTTCTCCTTTCTTCTTCAAGCTATAGTAAATCAGCATACCTTAGTTTAAGGGGGTCTTCTTCTTCAAATAGTAACATCTAATCAGCCAGCTGTAGGGCTAGAAATTTAGTGGAAACTAGCAATCTAGCCTCTTTACCATAAACCAAGACATAAGGGGAATTCCCAAATACCTGTTTACGTGTAATCCTATCCAGCCATAAGGTTGCCTTCAACTTAGAATGCCAATCTCTCTTGTTTTCCTGCAAAGTCTTTTTGATAATTCTAATTAGATTTTTATTTGTAGATTATGCAAGACCATTACCTTAAGGATAATAGTTTGAAGAAGTATTTAAATAAACCCCATTCTTTACAGCCCATTCTATAATAGCTAAACCAATGAAAGCCATAGCATTATTAGAGATAATTGATTGAGGAACTCCAAACCTGGTTGCAATATCTTCATAAAACTTTAACACAGCAGGTCCAGTAGCCTCTTTTAGTGCAATAGCTTTAGTCCATCTTGTAAAATAATCAGTAGCAGTCAAAATCCATTTATGACCTGCACTAGAATTAGGATTAATAGGACCAATAAAGTCCATTCCCCACTTAGCAAATGGTTGATCAACCATAATTGGTTTTAATAGCAGGGCTGCCAGCCTTTGTTTACCTGCAAAAATTGCACATTTCTGACATTTTCTGGCCCAAACATGAGCATCCTTAAATAAATCAGGCCAATATTAGCTTGCCCTTAGTATTTTCTAGGCTGTAGTTTTAGGACTAAAATGTCCTCCACAAGATCCATCATGAAATTCAGATAAAATTTTGTCCTGATCTAGTGAATCAATACATTTAAGAAACATTCTAGAATAGTCCTTTCTATATAGTACACAATCAATAAGAACATAGGGAATAGATTGTAACCTATAGTACCTCCTCTTTGCCTTATCAAGATGGTTTGGACATTGTCCATTTTGCAAGAATCTTGTCATATCTGATAACCAAGTTATAGGATTGTTGAGCAATACATCACTTTGTAAATTTTTAGATTCTTCAGAAACTTCAGCCTGTTCTTCTTCTTCTACCATTTGAGCACAAAGGCCTTTGCCTCTAATTAGCTTAGTCACATGAATCTATACATCATACTCCATAACCCTTGTTATCCAACTAGCTCTCTTTTCATTAACATCCTTGCTCAACAAAAACTCTTTGATACTAGGATGAGCTACCATTAAGTGCACTTTATTTCTAGCAATTAAATGCTTAAACTTCTTCAAAGCTTTAATAACAGCTAATACATGCTTTTCAACAAAATTGTACCTTTTCTCATAGTCATCCATACCTTTGCTGAAAAAAGCAACTGGCCACTCCTATTTTTCATCACTCTTTTTGAACCAACATTGCTGAAATGGTGTCAGAACCACCATAAGCATATAGAATAAAATCTTTAGTAAAATCTGGATTAACAAGAGTAGGGGCTAAAGACAAAGCCTGTTTTATTAACTCAAAATTCTTTTTCCCTTTATCAGTCCAACTGAAAGGAAAATCTTTCTTAAGAATAGTAGTTAGTGGTTTTAATAGGTTTGCAATATCAGGGATAAACCTTCTTACAAAATTAATTCTTCCAATAAAACTCTGCAATCCTTTCTTATGTTTAGGTAATGAAAGCTCAAGAATTGCATGAATTATCTCGCGATCTATTGTTGTTCCTTCCTTAGACACCTGATACCCTAGGAGTTTTCCCTCATGAACTACAAATACAGATTTCTTGGGATTTAAAGAAATCCCAAATTCTCTACATCTTTGTAAAATCTATCTCAAATGATCAATGTGTTGGTTTGCAACCTTGTTGTAAATTGTCACATCATCTAGGTACACTAGAACAAACTTATACATTAAGTTCTTGAAAGCCATGTTCATTGCTTTATGAAAAGTGGCTCCAACATTTGATAGCCCAAATGGAATTCTTCTATAAGCCATGGTACCCCATTTGGTTGTAAAGGCTGTTTTAAATTGATCAGATTGCTTGACTAAAATCTGGTTGTAACCAGAAAATCCATCTAGGAGTGAGAATCTCTCAGAACCTGAAACATATTGTAAAATTTGTTCCATGGAAGGAAGAGGGTGTCTATCTTTCAGAGATGTCCTATTAAGGTCTCTAAAGTCTACAAAAAGCCTTATCTCTCCATTCTTCTTCCTTACTGGAACTAAATTAGAAACCTAAGATGTGTGCTTAATAGGAAAAATAATACCACCATCTAGAAGTTTTCTCAGCTCTTTTAACATTAAAGGTTCTAAGTTTTCTCAGCTCTTTTAACATTAAAGGTTCCAAGCTCACTAAACCCTTTGGAAGCTTGTTGGTTTTCAACTGAATAATCTGGTCTTCCATTTGCTAATGTTTTTGTTACCTCTAGAAGCTAAGAAACCATATGTTTCTGTCAAAAAAACTTAAGATATGTTCATCAATATTGAAAACTTTCCAATAACTATCATTATCCAGAATGGATGGACTAACAATTATCTTAATATGTAGCTGGTCTGAAATTAGTCCTTTATTTTCTATTATTGCAATATGAGCACCAATACCAGCCAGCCTATTAGCATGCAGATTTTCCCTTCTAGGAATCAAAATTAGGTTGAAAGCATCAAATTCATCTAGAATGTCAGAAACTCTAGATTTATACATCTTAAGCAAATCATTTTTAGTAGTATTGATTCCTCTCACCTGCTTAACAATAAGCTCACTATCTCCAAATGCTCTCAAACACTTAATACCTCTCAATCTTGCCCATTCTAATCCCTGAATCAAACTCTCATATTTAGCCACATTGTTAGAACAAGGAAAGGACAACTTGAATGCATCATAAAATTTATCACCATCAGGTGATACCAACATGACCCCTGCACCAACTCCATCCTTATTCCTTGACCCATCAAAATACAAATCCCAAAGCTGGTTAGACACATCAGATTCAGATTTTGGATCTTTAATCAAATTAGGCACTACTGGATTAGACTCTAAAATCATGTAATTTCCAAAACTAGCATCAAACATATCATCGTTCTATTCATTCCTAGTAGCCCATTCATCTAGAAAAATGTCTGGATATGCTTCAGTTTGGGTATTATAAGCTGAATAATCAGGTATTTCATCTTGATCCATGATCACACAACTCCCATTAATAGGATTTGAATTATAAGGCTCTATGTGATTTTTGGCCAATGATTCTGATTTTATTTTTACCTTAGTACCATATCTAGTTCCGAAGTACAAATGTGACCAATTTGATGAAAAATAGCCATCTATTTTGGCTGTGAAAACTCTAGACAGACACATAGCAAAATGTGCTGGTAAATCAATAACATATATGTCCTATGGAATTGAAAAATTTGGGCAGGAATGTAGGGTCAAACTTGCATTTTTATTGACTCCTAAAATCTTAACAGAAGTTTTGTCAAGTTGGACTACACCCTTCTCAAGAGGCTCATATTTTAAGTTCAACAAATCGGCTACTTAGGCATGAGAGTGCTGGTTGCACCACTATCAACCATACAATTATGAACTAATTTGTTTCCAATAATCAAAGAGACATAAAAAGGAGGAGGCTTTTCATTTGCAGATTTATTACCTTCCCTCTCTGATGCCTTTTGTACATTTGACAGTTTCCTATCAGTAGTTACTGCTATTTTTTCAATATTTGCAGCCTTCTTGACTTCTGGTACTATTGACTGCTGAACTTTACCAGGATTTTTCTCTTCTTTTGGTGGATTTTCCTAAACCTTAGGAGGCTTAGAATTAATCATGACCACACTTGGTGATTGTTGTACTATTTGCTATGAATTAGCTGCCAACTTGGACAACTCTTCCTTCAAAATCTCATTCTGTCCTGGAATAGATAGAGTTTCCCATGCAGACAAAGTAACATTTGTTTTTTTCATTGTACTAGCAATATTGAATGGAACAGTGAACTGTACCTTATGTGATGATCTAGGATAACTCTGATCAACATTCCTTTGAGTTTGATCTTTATTAGTGGAAAATGACATATTCTTCAAAATAGAAACTGGTGGAGAAGAAACATTACCAGTAGATTGATCTGATTCAAGGGCTCTCTTTTTCGCTCTTGTATTTTCTGTAATTGATGAATCTTCATTAAGTCCACAAAATTCTTCCTCTTTCCAGTTTAAGAATCTGGTATTTGTAGTACTTTGGTCTAGTTGATTTTGGAACTCCTCAACAGACACATTCTATTGTGAATTCATTGAATTTTGTACCATAAGAGCTTGATCAAGAATTCCATTAGAACATGTAGACTGATCATGTGGCTCATTGCATGGAAAACACCAGTCAGTAGCAATGTTATTCTGAGTAGGAACAATATCTCTAATGACATTAAGAGGTGCTGGATTGTACTGTCTATTTGGTCTCATATTCCAATTATGCCTATTTGCATTAGTATTTCCTTGAAATTGCTACCTATTGGCCTAAAAATTAGGCTAATTAGGATACTGAGAAGAAGAACCAACAAACTAATTTTGAATAGCAGGGTTTACCTGAGCTTGATTCCTCTTAAGGGCCACTAAATCATTACCAAAAGATTGCAGCAAACTTTCAATTTTTTGCTGACTGTCCTTTATAATTTGTAATTCATTTAGGGGAGTTGTAGGAGCTATTTCTCAAGGTTTATAAGATGGGACAACAGATAATGGTGGAACCACCAATGGTATATTAATCTTTATATTAGGAAAGAAAGGCATAGGAGGCCTAGGAGCTATCTTTCCTGCCAAGATAAGATTATTCTATGCCCTAATAGCAGTATCAAAAGCTTGAGGTAAAGTATTACCCCCCATAGATTGGATCATAACAGAGATATCTCTATTTAAACTCTTTAAATAATATAAAAATGCATATTCAGCTGAAGGTCTTATTGTAACAAGGATCCAATTCCAAGTCTTCTGAAAATGAAGATTAAAGTCACTCATCTCCTCTTGTGGGGCTCTCTTGATTGAAGTTAATTGTTCCACAAGGGACAAGTTATCAGATTAGTCCTCTAAAAATTTAGATGGCCTTTCACCTAGGACATCCCAAGTAGCAATAGAGTCCACTGGGAGAGTTCTAAACCAGTCAAGGGCTTTACCCTTGAGTGATGCAGCCAACAGCTTCAAAGCCACATCTTCTTCTGTAACATGATGAACATTTCAAAGAGTTGCAACATCTCTAATGTGTTCAATAGTTGTTACTGGTCCTTCTCCAGTAAATGATGGCAAGCCTTTAAGAGTAGCTAATGGAACATTATTATGATTTTCAATCCTCAAAGGACTGCCTTGATTGAATGTAACAAATGATAGATTCCTAGCCATTGCTTGATGTGGAGGAACTTGCTGCTCAATAGCCGGTGTCACAAAAGGTTGAGCAGGCTGAACTACCTTCCTTTGATAAGTCTTTAAATTATGGGGAGTTGCTACAGTACCACTTGTAGAAGCTCCAAGAATAGAATTATCTATAAATAAATTTTCAACACTTGGAAATTCTGCTCCAGTATGATTAGGAACACTTAGATCTCTAGGAAGACTGATTTCTTCAATAATAACCTCAAGTTCTTCTGAATTTGTAGCTTGATTTAAAAAAATAGGATTATCAAATGATGAGAAATCTAAATTTAAAGAAGTACCTCTTGGATCATGTGACGTTCTTCCACCTCTGGATGATCTTCCTCCCCTTCTACTTGACTGTAATTCCTGATACACAAAACTGTCCTTGTTTGATCTGGTAGGAGTTCTACTCATGAAAATCCACACTGAGAGCTGCAACTGAAATTTAAAACAACCATAAGTCTAGCAGCTCAGAACTGAGAAGCAGTTCATTGTCCCACTGAGCATGCCAAAAATTGTTCAGGTTTAGAATTGTTACCCTAACTTAGGCATTAAGGCTACACAAAAATTATATTCTGATAATGGAAACCTCTCCTAGCTATGGGTAGACTATGAATGAAGAGGAATCTCAAGATTCTAGGCCGGTTCCTATTAAATATGGAATAACATTTCTTGATCTATAAGTTGTTGGGAAAAGGGGAAAAGAATAATTCTAACTAAAACTAGATTAGGGTGATACACCAATAATTGCTTTCAAACATTGCAAAAAAGATAAAACTTCAATCCTAATTCATAAATGAAGATCTCAACACTCTAAATCTCTGCTCAACATATAGGTTATCAAAACTTATTATTAGGGTTAGACCACAAATAGCTTGATTAGCCAACAAACATACATTTCTCATACAAGGCCCTTAAGCAATTGATTATCTTGAGAAGGAGCATAAATCTATTCACTTCCTTTGGATAGTAAATAATCTAGCACTTGTAAGAAAAGATGAAAATAGGATCCAATATCGAAACAACTTCACAAATATGAATCAAAGTCTTTGGTTCATTCCCTCCAAAATCTGACAAAAATGATTACAAAAATGGCCTTCAAAGCACTTAGGAATAATGTGTTCACTATATGCTCTCTCTCCAAAATCTGCAACCCTTAATTGATCATCAAAAATCAATTTTATATCCTGCCCTAGCTTCCAATCTGAAAATACAAGCCTTTCAAAATGCCCAATCTTAGCCAAAAAATGTCCCAAAGATTTGCCTATGTTTATTCCCCCCTAAATGCCTAAAATTTTGGCTCATAATAAGGATTTAAAAAAAATCCTTTTACAATAATATTTGCCAAAATTCTAAAAATTTAACATTAGATAAAAACCTAATATTAAACAAATAACCTATCCTCAAAACACTAAGTGAAAACAAGTGCTAAGTGGGGAATTAACAAATTCAACCCACTTGCACAAGTTTTGAAAGATAAGGAATGAGGTGGCATTTTGCAAATTTCAAAACACTGCAGGAAAAGACATTTTCAATCAAGGCATTCAATGCATCTTGCTGGCGAACTCCAAAGACTTATGCTCATATTTTTTTTTTGAGACTTGGTGTTAATCTCATTCTTCACAGAGAAATTTTAAGGAAAAACCTTGAACCCTAATAGAAGGAATGAAGCCCAGCTATCTGTAGATGAAGTTCTCTATCTATCTTGCTCTTCTCTATCAAACTCAAGCTCACTACTACTCCAAGTAGACTATCATTTTCTTGTTTATTTTCTCGGCAGAATGGTCAAGACTGGTAAGTTTTTCATGTCTATTTTAAAACTCGAGTTCATTCTCATGCATAAACTCTTAACTGTATCTTGAGACTAACAATCCCTCTCAGTTCTTCTTTGGCGACAGTGAATGATTATACCCAGCTTCATAAGTCATGGCTTGACTTCTTCTTTGGAGCTTTTCTATTTTATTTTAAAACTGTGAGTATACAAATCATTTTGAAATAATGGGATAATCGTGACTGGTATATATCTTTTGTTCTCAGCAAATAAGAACTCAGCTTTGAATGTAACCCTCCATTAGTGAGTCAAATCATGAGCTCTATGTTGATTTTGTGGTGACAATCTCATAACTGGTGCTTTATTTCTATCTATATCCCCAATACTTGAATTGTGACTTGAATCTTGCACATTATCTTGACTCACTGTTCATATTGGGTGACTGAAATTTTTGTTGATTTCCTTTTTATCTGTAAGCTGTGAGCACATGCTATGATCCAGGGCCTATGTTGTTTCACTTCTTTGTCTCCTGGTATGCTTATAGCTTGAAACTTAACTTACCAGTAGTTACAACTTTTAGGATTGGTAACTGTGAGCCTTACATCATGACTAACTAATAGTCATGGCTTTTGAGACTATTAATTGCTTCTATTTTGCATACAAATCCATAACTGTTGCAGATCTTGGGCTTATTGGATTTTAACAATAAAAACAAATGCTTTACCATTTGATAACTGGCAACCCTATATATAACTTGTAGGTTTTTATTTGAAGTTGATTGTTGTTCTTTTGTTTCATGTGCCAAAATATAAAGCTTGATTTTACTTAGCTGAGAATGAACTCGATTTGAAAGAGAATGAACTCCTTAACATTAAGTATTGAAAATTGATTATTTTTGAAGATTTGTGCTTGTCTTGATCTTGCTCAAGCCTTTCACTGGTAGACATTTCACATTCTTTGTTGAAACATGAAGCTTATTTGATCATTCTGTTCACATACTTCCCACTTGCATGGGCATTTGAACTCTATTAACAGTGACTTTATTAAATTTGGTCTCTTTCTCAAGCATGTGACTATGACAACATAACATGAAACCCAAAAACCTTGACAGGGAATTATGAACATAAGCAAATAATTGCTCTTTTCTTATTAGCTTCATAAAAACACTTTGTATAAAATAAAGAGTAACTAGAAATTGATTTAAAAGCTTTCTATAGTTTGTACATAAACTATGATTATAGCATTTTAACTATTTCATTCTGTTGATCTAAAATGAATCTGTGTAATCAATAATAGTAAACTTAATGAACTGGTGGACTCATTCTTGAAACAAAATCATATACTATGAGCTCGGCAATGACAGATAGTTACTCCAGGAAACCATGAAACACCTCTAATGACTTACTAAAGTTGCAAGGTTATGACTGAAAAATGTTAAAAGATATATTTAGTTATAAACAGAACTATAACATCTTTCAGTCATAACCTTTGCAAACCTTAGAAGGTGATTATGACTAAGAGATACTCAAGAATAATCATTATTCATTCCACACCAGATAAGTAGCTTTCTCCTTTATGATATTCCTCTATTAGCTGTATATACTCTATTCTAGTTTATGCATATTTTACTTCTATTCAGCTTGCATCCTGTTGGATTTTGTAACTCAAAAATTCAGCTTTTAGCATTATAGCTCATGTAGCATTGTCCATTGTATACAATTCTCATTGATGCTGAATCTGCACTTAGTATGATAAGTACAACAAGATGAAAATGTTTGTTTACTGTTAATGAGGTTCGAGCACAGGCTCGTGACACTCAAAAACACCAGAATGTTAATTAATGAGGTTCAAACACGGGTTCATGACACTCAATAAAAACAAATTGTAAACATTTTATAATTTTATGGCCCCATCTTGAAGCACTCTTTCTGTATTAAGCAACAATAATGTTATAGCTTGAAAATTTACTTTTGAAATAGCAAGGACATATTATACCAGTATTTATGCAGCACTATTTGTATCTTGAACTTGAAAGTTGGCAATCATTGGCATTTCTTGTAGCACTCTTATCATGGGAACCCAGCTTGATCTGCATCTTTGACAATGACTAAATGTGAAAACTAGTCAACTATTTTCTGCAAAATAATCTATTAAGCTCTCAAATAACATCATTATGAAGTACATTATCTGAAAAAGGTTTCTCAATTTGGAACATACTAAGTCCCTTTAATTTAGACACCTGGTTAATAAAAAGGACAACATATACCACAATGATCATTAGTAGTAAAAGGTTTCATGTTAGAAACAAGTCCCTTTAACACTACCTTGTAGTGAGTGTCAGTGTACATTTCCTTATCACATTTAATTTTCTATATTGATATGCATTATTGAAAACTTTATTGCTACAATATGTTATTTGTTTCTCATGTATTGCTTAGATCCAACAAGATCTAACCATATTTTTCTCTTTCATGCAGATATGAAACCCTAAAGACCTAGATGTAGATGGAGACTTGAACTACAAAGACCTAAATGCAGAGACATAGCAGACAACCAGCTGACAAAAACCAATACAAAGGCAATGCATGGGACCCCTATTCCATACTTCAATCCTTCTTTCAATTCTGCAATATATTCTACTTATTGATAAAATATGAAACAAGAAAGGACATTTGTATATCACATTCAATTTAAATGCACAATGTAATGATTATTTATGAATTTTGGAATCTTTGGAATAATAATCAGTACTTAGAGTACAATAATGACATCTAGAATGAATGCAATAATGACATGTAAACTAACAAAACTTGCAAGATAGTGTTAATTAGACAAACACATGCAACCTTTTCCTACTTATGATTATTGTATTGTATGCTGTATTTTTGAGTCACAATAATATCATATCACATGATTTTTTCATCATGAGGTAATAAAAAGGCTCATTTTGTTCTCTACAATTATGGTGTAAATCATTTTTATCAGATTAGTTCTTTGCAATTATTGATTCAAGGAATCAATTTCCATTTAAAATTCTTGCGTAAAGGAATTATTTAATTTCACATTGGTTTGAATATCAAGGAGTGTTTGAGAAGTGTTTTCCTTATGTTCTTGTCTGATTGGTCCTCTTATGTAGAAGTTAAATTCAATTAGACTATTTGGTGTGTTATGTGCTAGTTATCTTGCATTGATAGAATTGAATGGTTGACATATTTACCCAAGAGGTAAGTTTAAAATATTATCTTACAAAGTTATACATGAAGGTTTGATAAGAAGTGATTCTTTGACCAACAAGGATAAGGGACTGGTCTTACACATAAAATATATAAAATCAATCATTATTTCAGTAGAAGTAGAAGTAAATCAAGTAGGAACAAAAAAGAAGAGCATACAAGCAATTAGATTCAAAGTAATGAAAGAGTTAAATCAGTTCAAAATAATAAACTAAATAGTTGAAGATAGAAATTTAAATATTTGAATAAATACACGATTGAATCTATTTCAAGATATTAATTTCATCTTGATAGATTACATAAATATCAGATATAAACAAAGTACAATCTTCTATAAAAAGCACCAACTTGGAGAGCCAGTTGGTGAGAAGGTTTACCCACCTAGGTTCTGCAGAGCCTGAAGAGTAGGGGAATCAAACCATAATTCAGTTTATCTCATTAGTTGACCAAAATGATAAGAGGATTTGAGCATTGAGTAAGGCATACTCATAGAATTTTCCAATCTGTTGGTCTGGGAACCAATAGATTTTCTATTCTACTGGTCATGTCATATATAGGAAATATTCAGAATCTTTAGTGAAACATGGAGTGATCTTTTTTGGAGGTAGTAACGTAGAAGACCAACAAAATATATTCTTCTAATAAGAGGCGGTGACTCTTTATTTAAAAACAAATATACAATTATATGAACAAATGAATAATTTTTTAAAGAACAAGAAAAGGCTAAAGACATTTGGTCTTAAAATTTTCTAAAATTCAGCATTCTATGTGTTGTAGAAGTTCATTAACACAAGGAAATCTTGTTAACCACACAAAATTACAACCAATGAAAATAAATAAACAAACCAGAGAATAAATAGAAGACATCGACCCTAAGGACAATTCAATGGGTTTTGGTGGATATAAAAGATTTTTGGATAAGGAGAGAGATCATTCCAGATTTGAAAATGATGATGAATGATTTTTCATGCATGCCAAACCAAATTCAAATGGGATATTTTATGAGGATGTGAATTTGACTTAGAGTACTAAAACTTATAATAATAACAGGGAGAGGATTCCTTGGGATCCAAGTAGATTGATAAATTTCAATAACCTCCATGAATGAAATATCCATCAGGCTTATATGAAGTTCAAGTTGAAGAGCCTAAGATAATGAAGAGGAGGATCCTAAGGAAATAAAAAGAAACATGAATTATCTTCTCAACATAAGAGGAGTGCCAAACATTGATAAGATAGTATAAGTACTTTTGTAGAGCTTCCCAAAAGTAAATCAAGAAGATAAGGAAATTAATTTTCATGCAGACCACAACTCACAAGGGTCTATATGAACAAAGCATATAATGAAGATCTATGAAAGTAGAACAAACATCCTTCCAAGTATAATCCACCTCATAGAAAAAATCAAAATTTCCATACAAATCATGTTAATCCTCTGTATGAGAAAAAGAATTGAGATACAAGAGGGAATAGAAATCAAAATAATAATTCCTAGTAGGGGTATCGTTAAAGAGGACATAAAAATAATTTGGGATATCACAATCAGAAAGGTCCTTTCAATCAATAAAATAATGGTCCTCTAAAAATAATAAAATCAAAACAAGCAAGGAAAACAAAGTACGTTCATGAGGAGACCGGTGATCAATGAAAGGTATAGGAAATTAGATTTTAATGGAATAGTAGGATACCCAAATGAGATTAGAAATGAGTTAAGGAGTGTTATTCCAAAATTTGGTGGTAATGGTGTTGAAGTGGGTGAAGAACTCATAAAAATACTTGAAGATACATTGGGCGACTATGAGGTAGAGGAGGAAGATGTGTTCATGAAACCTTTTGTGCATTCTTTCACTAATGATGCTGGTGAATGGTATAGGGGACTTTCTGTTTCCTTAATTACAGGATGGTCAAATCTTGTGAGGAAATTATTAGAGGGTTTTGGTGACCACAATGATCCTACATTTTCATCACATGAACCCACAAGTGTGAAGAATGGATACAATGAATCAATAGTTGAGTTTAATAAAATATTCCATAAGATGTTGAACAAAATTCCCAAAAACTTGAAACCTATTGATTCATTTTGTATGGGATTCTATATGGATGCATATTATAAAAAAACTAATTATGAAATTAGATCTTAGAGTTTAACTACGCTAGAAGAAACATGCAAGATAATAGTTATAATTGAAAATAATAGGAAAGAAGTAGGTAGGATTGGGAAGAGAGATGGCATGAGATTGCAAAACCCAAAATTTCCAAGGCAATATAAGGAAGAACATTAATATGATATTTTTTTTGACATATTGAAAAAAATTTCACTAAAAATGAGCAAAGGGGATAAGCCTCAATTTCACAGAAATGATAGACTAAGATTATAGGATATGTCATGTAACACAAATTGGAAGGATGGAAAACTGGAAGTCTCAAGATAGAATGAAAATAGAGATCTACCCGACCTACTAAGAAAATATAACCATTTGGTTTAATATATCTCATTGTGTGATTTTTTTAGTCTACCACACTCACCATTAAAATATGTTGTCACTCGAAGCTTGCAGGATGACGAGGAAACATATGGAGGATATGACCTTGATCGATCGATAAACACATTATCAGTTCACCCTTTTGTTGGAGCAGAGGACTATGATTCATCAAAGGATGATTATGAGTGTGATGTAAGTTCTCAAAGATATAATCAACAATATTACATGCATTAGGTATTTTCAAAAAATTAAGAGGAAGAGATTTCAAAGCTAAGGAGGCCTACAAAAGAAGAATGTAGGGCACTAACAATTACAATTATGGCTCAGGCAAGGAGTAACTATAACCTAAGAAATAGAGTTGTAAATCTATATTAGGGAAATATTTTTGGAATATTTATAAAATAAAATAGTCCAAAAATAAAGGTACCAATCTCTACACAAAATAAACCACAAGAAAAAAAAACTAAGGAAAGAGAGGAAAATACAAAAATAATTAAACCACCCAAAAATTATAACATTGAGAAGACCAAATTGGTTAAGCCTACATCATCTTTAAATACATCATCCTTTTATATTACAAATTCATTATCACAAATGAAGAGATCTATTCCTTTGATAGAAAGTATGTCATTTCTTGAGTATAGGGACAAAGCTATGAAGTTGTTGTCTACTATCCCTAAAGAGCAAGAAAAAAGGTAGGAACATCAATCCCAAAAGGGAAAGGATGAAGCAACACCTGCTATATACTTAGGGACTACAATAACTAAAAAGTATTCACATGTAGATCCTTCCTACATGACATTATTGATCAATAATAGATTAGCAAAAAATTGCATGATAGATTCAGAAGCTACTATGAATATCATTCCCTTTGAAGTGATGAAAGAACTAAGAATGTGGGTGGAAAAAACTTATGGAAACTATTATGCTATGGACAATAAATATATTCTAGTATTAGGTATAATGAAGGATGTGGAATTAAAAAATATTTCTTTCCTTGAGGCATCATACAAAAATGACATCACCATAGTTGATGTTCCTCCCAACTATGGAATGTTATTATCTAGGCAATGGTAAAATCTTGTTGGAGGGTATATCCAATTGGGTGTATCCTATGCCACCATACCTATAAATAGAAGGTAGGTAAGAGTATAAATCAAGCCTATATCTTTTTACATCATATAAGAGATAGATCATGTTAGAGTTTTAGGTGACCCTGCAACACCCCTAGGATCAAATGAAAGACCAAGATAACTTCCAAAAGAGATTGGCAAGAAAATTGCAAATTAAGATGCAATAATGATATTATTGATACTGACATCAATGTATTGATTGAATTGATTGAATAAAATATACATAATAGGGCTCCTTATATAGGAAAGGTGATAAGAGACAATGATAAGGATATGCTAAGCTATCACCTATGCAAGGTGTAATCACATGTCCACAAAAGGTGGATCATCCTCCATTATGAAGTGAAGTATGTGTCTTGATGAGGATGATAATGTGATATGTGCACTAAAGGTGGATTTGAAACCTAAAGTGGAATTTCTCCTACAACATGTGCTTAATTAAGGTGTGAACTCCTAGGTGTCTCAATTATAAACTACTATGCAATGCATTATCCTAAGTAAGATCAAGTAAAGTGTAATTAGGAATATTTAATTACACCAACACCCCCCCCCCCTTAAGTGCAACTTAGGGGAATGCACTTAAACTCATAATGCAAGCTGGGTCCTGACTACTAGGCATGTTAGGTATCCATGTACAATTATGAAAATAAAATACATGCATTCAATCTCTCATAAAGTGGAGGAAGAGGGAAAAAATCATGGGAAAAACCCTCCCCCAAAAAGAGAGATGAAAACACGCAAGATGCATGGATGGATAGAGTACTCAAGACCCCACAAGGACTATATACATCATGTATATAAAAAGAATTCCCCCATAAGAAGGATAGTTAGAGACATGATATCTTCCCCATAATGAAGAAGCTCCAATGTTGATGAACAGTACTTGCAAACAAAAAATTAACCAATGCCTACAAGAGACATGTATCCCCTTAGGAAGAAATAGATACATAAAATGATGAAGAAGCCAATCCATATGAAAATGGAAGGAAGAAGAAGATGTAGATCTCCATGTATGCATCTATGAAGACTGAATAGGTCTCTCCAAGCTCAAATAATTTATCACATCATGTGACAAACGAAGTGAAGGAGAAGAATCAAGAATGTGAATCTCCAAAGAAGGTGAAGAAGTATCTCCAACTCAAAGTGTGTTGCTATCATCAAAGAGAAGAGAAACCCCCTCAACTATGTCTCCCAAATATGCATTATGAGAATAAAAAACAAATGATGAAATGCAATCCAAGTAATCATCACATACTACAAGATCTGAAGCTCTATGTTTATCCTGTTGAATAGTAGAACCCATGCTTGTAGAAGTAGGACGTGGAGGAGTGGGAAGCTCAATGCTTGGATCAAGAAAAAAGTGATTCAAGTGTCCAAAGTTATCCTCACATACATTATTCACCCTTGGTAAAGGGGTGTGAACATCATGAATATCATCATCATTAACAAAATGTGAAAAAGAATACAAGCATGATGCATGATCAACAAATCTCATAGCTATGACATCTCTAGTATTCATGTCCCTAATGTAGACATAAACAAGAGTGAACTCAAAATTTTTACCTTGTTCCCCAAGATTAATTTGGAAATATAAAGGAGATTAGTGGTCAAGGATGGGACACAAAGAACATCATTAATTGTCCATGTTACCTAATTTTTTTCCTATAGGCTCAATCAGATAGAGCCTTTTCTTGCTAAGGAAAGGTACACTCAAAAACATGGTCTCATTATGTAATTTTTAAATAAATGTAGTCACATTAATTTCTTTATGTGTACAAGTATTATATTTTATGAAGGAGAGATGAAGTAAAACTAATTCATACATCATTAAACTCTTTTCTAAAAATGTAAAGATTTATTCATCAAAGTACAAGATTGCTTCACACAAGCTGTGAAACTAGATAAACATAAATTCAACACTTTGAATTTAAAACAAGAATGTACATATTTGTTAATATTAAAAGGCATAAGAGAAGGGTAGGGCTAGTCATTTCTTGAATGACTGGCGGTTGTGTTGATTGTCTTGATCACTTGCACTCTCTCTTTCTTACTACTCCCGCATTCCTACTTTCCAATGCCAGATTCTTAAAATGACAACATGAAGGGGTTAGATCCAATGGATCTAAGAAATAACTTATTCTACCTCACTATTATACCCAACACATGCATCCATGATTCAAACCCCAAACCCAAATTTATTTCTAGCTAGTTTGTTTATTGTGAAACAATCTTGTCTGCAATAACATGTGGATGTAATTGTGCTCCCATAAGGGTTTGAGCTCAATATGTCATTGAAAGATAAGATCTAGATTAGGTTAGTTATCTATTAAAGAAAAATCAAAGGGACGGATACCTTCTTTGTGAATCCTTTTATTTCAACAGCAGTATCATCATCAAAGGTTGATATTGGATCAACAAGTATGATCAGCATGGCCAAGATATCATGTTGTAAGCCAGAGAAGGTCTAGAAGACCTTGTAAAAGATCTTCTGGAACTTCAATAGCTCAAGTATGGTATAACAACCACTACAAGAGTATTTCAAAATAGAAAAAATCATGCTACAAGAAGATTTAATGGTGTTTTTGAAAGTTTAAATATTGCTTCAAGAATAAGGTTTCACTTTTCAACGTGTTGTTGGTTCTCTTCATAGTCTACAGGTCTTAGGTACCCGTGAAAGCATAAGTGCAGGTGTAAGTTCAAAGCATGGATACTTGTACATGTATCAAAAGACTTATAATGTATGGATAGATAGATTCCATAAGTACTGGAGAGTACCAGTCATCCTCATTGTGGTGTTGCAAAGACAAATAATAAAGCATTTAAGTAGTAAAATCAAAATCAATGATGCATACATAGTGACTTACATGCTTACAGATGAAAAAAAAAAATATTGTTAATGAACACATTTACAAATGTGTGTGCAACATGATAATAATGTGATTGTACAAAAGTTAAAGAGCATAACACTTACAAGAACACCATCACAGAGGACCAATGATCATACAAACAATAGTGTATCCACCTAATATGAAAGAGGATTTTTCCAATAAAAGATAGCAACTATTTCAAACAATGGATTTCTGGGGAGTGAGAAACAATCTATCTATTAGGAACACCATATCCAATAAAGAGGACAATAATTTTATTGGACAAAAATAGTAGCAAGGCCAAAGAAATTCCAAATCTTGCATAGAGGACAACAACTAATAAAGAATAGCAGATTTTTTATGAGGGGACTATTAGATTAAAAGAAGAGCAACAAATATGACATAGAGAGAAATACTTTTTTAGGCTACAAAAACATATCTTAGTCAAGAGGTTCCAAATATTCATTAAAGAGAAATGGCTATGAAAGGTAGGGTTTCTTGGCCCTTTCGAATGCCTTTGAAGGTTAATAAGAATTTTTTATGGGAGCATAACACTTTGACTATGAATTTCTTTAAGCTTGTATTCAAAGGGTATCTCAGCTGAAAACACAAAAATAGTGAAAGGTGCTTTCCTTCCCATGCTTTGTTTGCATTTTGAATAGTCTCATCTTCATAGTTATAGGAGAAAACAATGATTACATGGCTATTTGTTGTTACAGTGAAATATATATGAAATGCAGTAGTAAATGAAAAAAATAGTGTTTTTAACTATCAAAGGAACAATATAGAGATATAAGACATGTAATGAAATATATGACAGTGACATGAAGAACTAAAAAAGTAGTGAAATGGATTGCATGATTATAACAATACAGAATCAACATCGTAATAACAATGGATTGCACAGAAGAGCCCAAATTCCTATTCAAGAGTCAGGGTAGAGGGAAATGATAAGAATGTAAGATCCTAGAAACTCACCCTTTTTTGTGGTCTCTAATTCAAATCAAAGAGACCCCCATCAATTTATTAAATTTCTTCTCAAAAACTCTCCAATAATCACTATTGAGAAATCTCCAAAACTCATAGAACCTTCAAAATCCTCATATCAACAATTGCAAAGACTCAGAAATACAAGAGGAGGTGAAATTTAGGTTTAGGATTATTCTCATGCCCTAAAATATTTTATAAGAGAGAGGCATTTGCGGCCACATCTTTTTTATTTCAAAATTTAAAGCTCTCAATCTAATACCCGCAACCTAAGTGTTAATACTTAGGAGTTTTTTTTGTTTTTTTTATATATGTCTTGTATTAAATTTAAAGAATAAGTTATATTAATAAATGATCATTACTAATCATTTATTAATATAAATTAAAATACTATGAAATATATATAGAATTTGTTCCTTATTTTTCCTTGCACTTCATAAATTTTAAAAATAACTATTAAGTGTTGTTTTATAAAACTCTTATGTAGATATTGGTTATATTGGTTTTAAAAGAAAGAGATAAGGTATATGCTTTAAAGATTAAGTCAAGGTTAGTTAAAGTAGAAGTCTTTTTACCTTTTATAGTTTGAAGACAAGAGGAGGGAATATAGGCTTGATGGATTCAATTTAGGAGAGGGTCGTGTATGGAATTTTTCCTAGCACTTGGAGGGTTTTTATGATCTTTTTGAGTGTTTCTATTGGAAAAATGGTCAATGCTCCCCTCAACATTTGTGACATGGCTTAACTACCTCCTGTATCTTCTATAAGTCTAGTGGTTGTATCGGGCATTAATAGGTTGATCTTTTGGTGCAACGACAACCACTACTTGTAACAAGTGGTATCAGAGCTTGGTCAGAGGTTCAAATCCCCTCTAGTAATGTTGAGGGGGAGATTGTTGGAAAAATGGTCAGCACTCCCCTCAGGATTCATGACATGGCTTAACCATCTCTTGTGTCTTCTATAAGTCTATTGGTTGTATCGGCCATTAATAGGTTGATCTTTTGGTGCAATGACAACCACTACTTGTAACAGTTTCATGGGTGGTTTTGATGAGGTGTTCAATCCTTATGAGTTGGAGTGACTTTTTCCACCATAAGGACATCTTTTAGTGGTTTTTATTGCTTTTTTTAGCCTATTTCTTTGCATCGAACCCTAGGAGGTTGAGGGAAGTTTGTACTTAAAGAGTTTTCCAACTCATTTTTGGGCAGTTCTTCTTCATTGTACATCGAAGTTTTTGGAGACTTTTTCAGTACCAGAGTTTGTGTTTTTTGCAGTTGTAACTCATGATATTTTTGGAGATATTCTACAGTTGATAGAATAATACAAAGATTATTTAGACCTATTTTGGAGTTCACTTTTTATATGCACACATTTCAATTTGATTCTTCATGCTATGATTTCTATTAATCCTACATGTGATGTCTTGATTCTACATCTTAAGTAAAATTATAGCAGTTGTATAGGTTACAGTTTGTGAATGTTTTCTGGTTGAGAATTTTATTAGTTGTGAAAAATACCTTTTTCCTATTAGTCTAAATCTCGAATTTGGTGTTATTTCTTATTGTGAAACAATTATAGTAAGTTGTATGTATACCAAAGTTGTTTTTTTCCATACTTAGTATTTCTATCTACTATTGTTAAGTTTTTTTCTTGATTGAATGTCATCATAATTTTAGTGTATCACCTTGTTATTTTTAATTACCAGTTTGTTTTTATGCAAATTTTACCCTCTTAGTATATCTCTACCCCTTTCCCTTCAAGTTTTAGAGTAAATTGAGTGCATTCAAGTGATTATCCAAATATGAGATGGCCTAGAATCTAGAAGTTTCACTTCATTTTCAGTGTCCCACATAAAATTGATCCCAATGTTATGCCGAGATTTCTAAACTCATGCATTTTAGTACCGGGTGTAACTTTTTTGTAACTAACAGTTTTGGCATGCCCGATGGGAAAGAGTTAGAATTTGATTAAGTCTTGTTGTTTTGATGTGATGACAGAGAGCTAAAATCCTTTAAGAGGTTGTTTTTAAGTATATCTAGAGACTTTGTGTGGAGAGATATATTAATGCATTAGTTTTGTGAGAAGAATAGAGACCAGAAGCTCAAAATTTATCATTTTTTATAGTTATCTCATCCAAGAAGTGGAAAAATACTCAAAAGGATTGTTCCTTCTCCTAGAGTTTAGTCAACACCACCTGGTGTAGGTGAAAAAACCTTGTTTTCATCTGAAAGAAGGATAAGGAGAGACCATCCTATTAGGCATTCAACATTATGTGCATTTAGAACAAAGCCTTCTTTTTCTTCCTTTGGAACATTATCTTTTTTAACAAGTAGTATTTCTGCTACAACACGTATTCCTTTTTCAAGTGCAAGCACCTTTTCATAAAGCACAAGTACTTTCTCATCAAGTTCAAGTTCATTTATAACAAGTTCAAGTTCTTCTTTAGCAAGCATATCCACACATTCCAGCTCAATGGCAGTGCCAAGAGCCTTTTCTTTTGTACCATTCAGCCAGGGTAGTCCCCTTAATCTAGCCCAACATGATGATATTGCATTAGTAGCCTTAAAAGGACTATGAGAGTTCACTGGAGAAAATAAGATAACACCTTTTGAACATATCAGAGATGTAGTAGCATTATGTAATGTCCATCATGTAACACAAGAAAATGTACTTGTTAGATTGTTGGTTTCATCATTCAAGAAGAAGGTGTTGGAATGGTTCAAAATCTTGCCAATGGCATCTATTTCAACATGGGATGAACTGGGTGATGTGTTTACCATATTTTTTGAAGAGAAATCTGATCCCTTGTCACTAGTAGAACAACTGACTACCATAAAAAGAGCCCCACAAGAGTAGATGATGGATTTCAATATCTGTTTCCAAAAGACTTGGAACATAATACCTACTACGGTAAGGTCTTCTATTGACTATGCATTCTTGTAATATTTGAAAATATTAAATAGTGATATATCAGTCATTATACAGACCATGGGGTGTACTTATTTTCCTTAGGCTTATAGTATAGCTATTAGGAATGAAAATATTTTAATTCAAGTAGGTAAGATAGAACCTAGGCCTCCTATGCCTTACTTTAATGATATTTAACCTAATATGCCACTAAAAATGCCATCTATATCCCATTTACATGCTATTCTAGCACTAACCAATATTGTAAGTCATGAAGTGTCAATTGCATGTCCTTCTAACAAGTTGCAAGAGATCAAGTCTAGTGAAAAAAAGATAGAAAGCATCATGCAAACCATGGGAAATAAATTGATTAGCATTAAAAAGTAGTATCAAGGACCCATGCCAACTTTTCAACACTAGAACCAAAAAAATAACCAACAAAAGACCCAAGGATTGAACCAACCCTATCAAGGCCAGGGATATAAATATCAAAAAAATAGGAAGCTGGTGCAGGAGCACCTAGGATTTGGGCTAAGTTCTAGTTTCATTTTTGGCTTGTACCAATCCTAGCCAGATCAAGAGTTGCTAAGGATTCCTTATGATTCTTAAGTGATATAGGATATTTTCTAGTTTTTTTAGTTTCCTTTGGGATGAGTAAATATTATGAATGGGTAAGGTGTAGCTAGGAGCCTCTCTTAATCCTAGATTATAGGATGGAGCCAGAAGGGCCAAAAGACCTCAAATTTGTTATGAGGCAATATTTTGAGTTTAGAGAGGGATTTGAGAGGTTATTAGACCTCTCTAAAGGGTTAGGAGTATGTTAGTCAAGAAGGGAATCAAAATTGCTAACCAAGAAAGAAAAATTGAGAAGTAAATTTATTGTCATGACAACATTTCATGTTGTCATGAACAATTTTGTCCCAAGATGATCAAAGCCACACTTAGGGTTGTCTTAAAGCCCTAATCACCCTCATACATGAGAAGACACTTAAATACCCCAAAAAATATCAAATCTAAAGGTTGGGGGTTTTTACTTTTAAGTTTTATTATTCTGGTTTGTGTGGACAATGTCTTAGTCTTGTCACAATTTACATTGTATTTTGTGAAGGAGATTAGTAATGGATTGAAGGAAGATCCTTGTGACCATTTAAAAAAAAATTTAGTGTGTTTTTACATTCTTCAATAGTAGGGACTCTATAAATAAGTTTTACTTTTTCATTTTAAATCTTTTGGTTCAAGCCAATCTACTGATCTACATGTAGTAGACTGTGCAAATATGGCTTCCCCATAGAATCCCATCATGAAAATCATCATGAATTGTTTTGAAATGGAAGTGAAGCCAATGTAAAATTAACATAGCCAAGGAGGAGTTCTAGAAAGAAGATCTTATATTTTTAAGACCTTTCCCTAGGTGAGCTAGAGCTATGCCTGACTAGGAACAAGGATGGAAAAAGTGATGTGATTTGCAAGGGTGGCTAGAAGAGTTGGGTATGAGACTTTGGAAATATACAATGTGTCAAAATAGAGCATTGGTGAAGATTTGAGAGCCAGGACAATCCATTTGGCTATTCATTTAGTTCTTGGATCAAGGAAGATTAGGAAGACCTCAAAACCCTACTAAAACCCTCACTACTTGGTTAGGGTACTGTATGGAAGGGTGAAGACCTAAGACCCACAAAATATTTTGGAAACACCTAAGGGAAGAGGGAATCCATTATTATATTGGGGGATCCTTTGGAGTAAAATAACAAAAATACCTAAAAACCCAGATTAGGAGGCCTAATAGGGGCAAAAAGGCTACAAGGCACCTCATCAAATAAATTGATGGAATGAACCAAGAACTCACTTCAAACACAATTTTTATCACCTCCTATCCCCTATAAGGACCTACACCCATTTTGGAGGTTAAAGCTATTGGAGGAGTATGAGAAGAGGAGGGAATTTTAACATTGGTAGATACCCTAGGGTGATGGGAGTGTGATGCTCCAAAGCACATAGTGAAGGTCCTTAGGAAGCAAGGAATCACCTTGTTGTGACCCTAATCAGAGAATTAGGGAGTTGGTGGGGTTGAGAACCTAATTTTATTCTGACCCAAGGAAGCAACCCTAGGGTAACCCTATCATATTGGTATCCAAGCCTAAAAAGACATAGGCTAGGCAAGATAAAATATTGTATTCCTCTGAATCAATGGATGAAAACAAGATGGTGACTAATGTGGAACTAGCCAAGAAATTAGATGATCAAGAGGAGTAAAATAGGCTCTTGAGGGAGCATATGGCTGAAATGGCCAAGGAACTTAGAGAGATGAAAGTCGAGATGGAGGAAGTCAGTGAGAGGGTTAAGGAAGTAAATGATAGAGGAAAAGCATAGGAGGAAGATGAAATTCCAGAACCTAACCCTAAGAGTAGAGAGGAACCTTTCTTGAGGGCACTAAGGGCCATGAGTGGAAAGTCCTTGGAGGGCATTCCCTTATTCAGTGGAAAAATGGAGATAAGGTTAGTAATTGAATGAATAGAAGGAATGGAGAATCACTTTGAATGTGAAAACATAAGCGAAGCTCAAAAGGTTAAGATGTCCAAATCAAGAATGAGGGGATAAGCTCTCACTTGGTGGAAATTTGTGCAAAATGAAAGAGAGAAAGAGGGTAGGATTCCCATAGAAAATTGGAGGGGAATGCTTGATAAAGTGAAGGAAAATTACCTTCATGAAGATTATGAGGTGCAATTCCATAAGAGGAGACAAAATTTGAGATAGAAGGGCCTAGAGGTCAGTACCTACACTGAAGAATTCCAAAAGCTATGTTTGAGGTCACATGTGATGGAAGAAGAGATCCTAAAAGTGGAAAGATACCTAAATGGGTTGAAGTGGAGTATTCAAGAGGAACTAAGTTTCTTAAGTCCTAGAATAGTCCACCAATGCTACTAGCTTGCTCTCAAGGTAGAAGAGAAGCTTAAGAAGAAACATAATACAATAATTCAAGGTAGAGGTATGGGAGAGATAAAAAGGGTCATAGATGAAGTTTTGGGGGAAGAATCTCAAAGAAAAGACCTCAAGGTGAGTCTAAACTCATAGAGCACCAAGGTAAGTAAAAAAACAATAGAGGTGGCTATAATAGAGGTAGAAATTAAAACAACATTTCAAGGGAAGATCAAGTGGACCAGGAAGAGGTTCATATTTTTCATCAATGAAGTGTTACAACTATCATCAATTGGGGTTCCATCATATAGGTGTCCAAAGAAAGGCTCCACATCTCAAGGTGGTGAGAGAAGAGTGAATTATGTTCAAGAGGAACCCTCAAGAAATAAGATAGCAGAGGTAGCACTGGATTCTAAAGAGGGAGACAATATCATGATAAGGAGGACCCTTATCAAGGAACCAATCCGGGAAGAACCAATTCAAAGAAGAGCCCTATTTAGGGTTAAATGCAAGATCTTAGGCAAATTCTGCAAGGTGATAGTGGATTCAAGATCCACAGATAACATAGTTTCAATGGAGGTAGTTAACAAGTTGAGTTTTCCAAATATACCAAACACAAATCCCTATAAGATCACTTGGATAAATAAGGGTCAACATGTACTAGTGAATGAGCAGGCTTTGGTGGAATTCACCATAGGGAGATATAAGGATAGGGTGCTATGTGATGTCCTACCCATAGATGCATGCCATCTTCTACTAGGAAGACCATGGAAATTTGACAGACAGGACATTCATGATGGATATAAGAATGCTTATTCTTTTAAGAAGGAAGGAGTCACATACAAGATTCAATCACTCCTAGAAGAAGGAGAAACCAAGACAATAGGGATGAATGTACTTTTGGTTGGAGAAAAAGAATTTATGAACACTCTAGAGGAAGGAGAAGGAGTGAGGTTTGATTTGGTCTTGAAACCTAAAGAAGACAAGGGGGACAAATATATGTACCTTCCTAAAGAAGTGAAATAAAACCTAGGTCATTACAAGGAGATTGTTAGTGAAGGACAACTGGCCACCTTACCTCTTAGAAGAGCTATTAGCCATCAACTTGATTTCATTCCTAGAGCCTCACTACCTAATAAGGAAGCCTATAAAATGACCCCTCATCAAAATGAGGAAATTGGCAAGCAAATACAAGAGTTTCTCAACCAAGGCCACATTAGGAAGAGTATTAGTCCTTATGTTGTTCTCATTGTCTTAGCCCCAAAGAAAGGAGGTACTTAGAGGTTGTGTACTAATTCTAGGGCCATAAATAGAATCACCACCATAAGGTATAGGTTCCCCATCCCTAGGATAGAAGACCTTATGTATTGCTTAGGGAAAGCCAAGTACTTCTCAAAGATTGACCTAAAAAGTGGGTACCACCAAATTAGGATCCATGAGGGATATGAGTGGAAAATAGCCTTCAAAACCATAGATGGCCTTTATGAGTGGTTAGTCATGCCCTTTGGGTTGTCAAATGCCCCTGGCACCTTTATGAGGTTAATGAATGAGGTACTAAAAGACTTCATTGGTAAGTATGTTGTGGTCTACCTAGATGACATCTTGATTTTTAGGAAAGATAAGACATCTCATGTTGATCATTTGAAAAATGTTTTGGAAAGGTTGCATGAGGAGAAACTAACCATAAATTTGGACAAGTGTGAATTTATGAAATAGAGCTAGTGTACCTTAGTTTTTTTATATCCCAAGGAAACCTGAAAATGGATGTTGACAAGGTGAAAGAAATAACAAACTAGTGCACTCCTAGATTGTCCACATAGGTATGAATCTTTCATGGGTTGGTACAATTTTATAGAAAATTCATCAAACAATTAAGTGAGATATGTGCACCTATGATAGAAACCATAAAGGGTGGATTAAAAATAAAATTTAAATGGAATGAAAAAGCCAACAAGGGGTTTGAAACCTTAAAACCGACAATTGACCGACAACCAATCTTGGTTTTGCCTAGTTTTTAGAAGCTCTTCACAATTGAGTGTGATGCTAGTAACATAGCCATTAGAGTGGTCCTTGGTCAAGAGGGCAGACTAGTTTCCTTTCTTAAGGAAAATATCAATGATTCAAAGAATAAGTATTCTTATTATGACTTAGAGCTATATGCCTTAGTCCAATCTCTAAAGAATTGGAGGCACTACCTCCTCCCCAAGGAGTTTGCGGTCTATACAAACAATCAAGCATTAAGCTTCCTAAACTCACAAGACAAGCTCAATTACAAATATATGAAGTTGGTTGAGAGTCTCCAAGCCTACACATTTTACATCAAGCACAAAAAGGGACAATGTAACAAGGTAGAAGATTCTCTAAGTAGGAGGCTCTTGACAGTTCAAGAAATTAAATTGAGGAGCATAGGGATAGACAGTTTCAAGGATCTATACCCTGAAGATGAAGACTTCTCCACTATCTACAAGGTATGTAGGGACCATAAAAATTATTTTCACAATGATTTTTCTGATTATACACTTCAAAATGATCTTTTGTTTAGAGGAGGGAAACTATGTGTGCCCAAAGGTTCAATGAGGGAGAACCTCATCTAGGAAAAACACAATGGGTCACTCAGTGGATAATTTGGGGTACACAAGACCTTGGAGTTAGTCCAAAGGTACTATTATTGGCCTAAGATGAATCAGGATATCAGGAGATATCTGGAGGCATGCATGGTATGTCAGAAGGCTAAGGGAACATCAAGTAATGTAGGGTTGTACCAACCCCTCCCAATCCCAAGTAGGCCATGGGAGTGTCTCAGCATGGACTTTGTGGTTGGAGTCCCTAAGACTAGGAAAGGTTATGACAACATCTATGTCATTGTAGATAGGTTTATCAAAATGGCCCACTTTGTGCCATGTAAGACAACACATGATGCTTACCACATTGTCAACCTCTTTTTCAAGGAAATAATCAGGATTCATGGTCTCCCACTTAGCATTGTGTCAGATAGGGACTCAAAATTCACAAGTCATTTCTAGAAGACCTTATGGAAAAAGCTAGGAACCAACCTCTTATTTAGTTCTACCTACCATCCTCAAACTGATGGTCAGACTGAAGTTGTCAATAAGAGTCTAGGCAATCTCCTTGGGTGCCTTACCAAGGAATATGGGAAGACATGGGACCACATCATTTTCCAAGAAGAATTTGCATATAATAATACCATCAATAGAACCATAGGGAAAATCCCTTTTGAGGTGGTCTATGGGTTACATCCAAGAGGCATATGTGAACTTAGAGATTTGGGAGATAAGGCCCTTAGCATTGGTTATGCTAAAGATTTCAGTTAGTCAATGAAAGAGGTTCGTGATCTAGTTAAACAAGCTCTTGCTGAGAACACCAACATGATAAAGTAGAAGGTGGATTAAAGGAGAAGAGACATCCAATTTAAGGTTGGGGACCTATTCATGGTTCACCTCAACAAAGATAGGTTATAGAAGGGAGTACCCCATAAACTTCAGATGAAGATGCCATGACCTTCTACCATCTTAGCAAAGTATGGCAATAATGCCTACAAGGTTGATCTACCACAAGACATGAGAATCTCACCATTATTTAATGTGTTAGACCTAGTATTATACAAGGGACCCCTTCCCATTGTAGAGAAAAGCCAAGAAGATGTGGTTGCATAGGTACAACATGTTAGTTTTTGAACTCCACCCCCACCACTAGCCGAAAAGGTTCTCAGCTCAAGAGTGGCCTAAAATACTAGGCACGAGATCTACATGGAACATCTAGTCAAATGGTAGGGTCAAGAAGATGTTGAGGCTATGTGGGTGTCAAAGACCAAATTCACCAAGTTGGCCATCAATCCTAACTTGATCAAGTTAGGATGAGTTGACTTCTTTATTGGGGAGTCTGGTGCATGAGTACCTAGGATTTGGGCTAAGTCCTAGTTTCAATTTTGTCTTGTACTGATCCTAGCCAGATCAGGAGTTGCTAAGGATTCCTTATGAGTCCTAAGTGATATAGGATTTTTTCTAGTTGTTTTAGTTTCCTTTGGGATGAGTAAAGATTATGAAAGGGTAAGGTGTACCTAAGAGCCTCTCTTAATCCTAGACCATAAGATGGAGCCAGAAGTGCCAAAAGACCTCAAATTTTTTATGAGCCAATTTTTTAGTTTAGAGAGGGATTGGATAGGTTAGTAGACCTCTCTAGAGTGTTAGTTTGTGTTAGTCAAGAAGGGAATCAAAATTAATAAGAAAGAAAGAAAAATTGAGTTGTAAATTTGTTGTCATGACAAGTTTTGTCCCAAGATGATTGAAGCCACACTTAGGGTTGTCTTAAATCCCTAATCACCCCCACATGTGGGAAGACACTTAAATACCCCAAAAATATTGAATCTTGAGGTTGGGAATTTTTACTTTTAAGTTTATTATTTTGGTTTGTATGGACAGTGTCATAGTCCTGTCACAGTTAACATTGTATTTCGTGAAGGAGATTAGTAATGGATTGAAGGAAGATCATTATGACCATTTTTAATTTTTTTTTAGTGTATGCTTACATTCTACAAGAGTAGGGACTCTATAAATAAGTTTTAATTTTTCATTTTAAATCTTTTGGTTCAAGCTAGTCTAGTGGTCTACATGTAGTAGATTGTGCAAATGTGGCTTCCCCATAGAATCTCACTGTGAAAATCATTATGGCTTGTTGGGACATGGAAGTGAAGCCAATGTACAATGTACATAGCCAAGGAGTACTAAAAATAAGATCTTCTATTTTTAAGACCTTTCCCTAGGCAAGCTAGAGCTATGCCCAACTAGGAACAAGATGGGAAAAGTGATGTGATTTGCAGGGGTGGCTAGAAGAGTTGGGAGCCAGGCCAATCCATTTGGCTACTCATTTATTTCTTGGATCAAGGAAGATCAGGAAGACCTCAAAACCCTCCTAAAACCCTCACTACTTGGTTAGGGTAATGTACAGAAGGGTGAAGACCTAAGACTCACAAAATATTTTGGACACACCTAAGGGAAGAGAGAATCCATTATTAGTTTGGGGGATCTTTTAGAGTGAAAGAGAAAAAAGACCTAAAAACCTAGATTAGGAGGCCTAATAGGGGAAAAAAGGCTACAAGGCCTAAATGAACAAATTTAGAGATTGATAAGGAACCTCATCAAAGAACTTGATGGAATGAACCAAGAACTCACTTAAAACACAAGTTTGATCACCTCCTATCCCCTCTAAGGACCTACACCCATTTTTTAGGTTAAAGCTATTGGAGGAGTATAAGAAGAGTAGGGAATTTTAACATTGGTAGATATCCTAGGGTGATGGGAGTGTGATGATCCAAAGGACATAGTGAAGGTCCTTAGGAAGCAAGGAAGCACTTTTTTGTGACCTTGATTAGAGCGTTAGGGAGTTGGAGGGGTTGAGAACCTAATTTTATTTTGACCCAAGGAAGAAACCCTAGGGTAACCCTATCAGAAGCCTTACCAAGGTGCTTATTAGGGGTAGAGGAAAATTATCAACCAAAGACCATTCCAACCATATAATCTATCTCCTCTTAATTGTCAATCCAGTAAAGGATATTGTTCCAGCTCAAAATAATCTTGTAGCAGAGTACATGAGTGGTGTTACACATGAAATCAAGGACACAACCAAGTGACCTATTCAAATGGGGTAGTTAATCAGGAACTTATGGTCTAGAATGATGTTAGTTCATAGCCAGATGTACCTACTAGCATACCTAAAAAATAACTAGATATGCATCCTAATGAGATTGAATTTTTAAATTGGTGTGGTGAAGAGTTATGTGGTGTGAATGGTGATTCAAAAATTCCAACCAATACATGAGAAAGAAAAGAGCTCTAGAAGTGGAGCAATCAACTGATAAAAATGAGGGGCCTCCAACTGCAAAAATATCATCCACACCTATTCCAAATGTACCAAAGAGAACTATCATCTTACCAACCAATGATTAGCCTCACAATAATATAGATCCAACTACTACAAAATTACACTAGAAGGTGCTTTCATTTGTTCCTTACAACATTGTGGACAACATGAAAAAAATGAACGTGACAATGACTATGTGGGATTCCTTATCTATTCCTAGATAAGTTGATATGTTGAATAGGGATTTGACTAAAGAGGAGACACATGGAAATGCTACTAGTGATTCTCTAAATGTTGTGATGACCAATGTTGATCAAGTGAAGGATGTTGATAACAAGCCATACCCTAAAACTCAAGGTAAGAATGTGACACCTCCTCCATTCTATGTTTCATTGATTATTGGGGAAAATTTGGTACACAATTGTATGGTACATAGTGGTGCTACATGTTCTGTAATGCCCAAACAAGTAGTAGATAAGGTAGGATTAAAATATGAGCCTTTAGAGAAAGGGGTAGTCTAGTTGGATGGCTCATTTTTTAATTTAGTGGGTCTTATCAGAGATGATTAACTCTACATGCTTGCCCCAATTTATCTATCTCCCAAGATATCTATGCGATTGATTTTCCCCCATATTTTGGGTAATGTTTGTCAAGAGAATTCAAAACAAAAATAGGAGATAACCTCTTGTTTGAATTGTCTCACATGTTGTTCTGTACTAGATATGGAGCCAAGGTAACCATTAAGTCTAAGTTTATTTCAAAGTATAATGTGATTTTTGAGTAGGATGATCATGATGTTTTCCCTAGCCCCCATACACATATTGATGATATCCTTGAAATACTTTTAGATGAGTGGGAAATAGGGCATACCCTAAATGATGAAATAAACATAGTGTTAGACATTGAAATGGGTTTCTACATATTTCAGGAGGCTGGTTTGGTGATGTCAAACCTTGTTAAAAGGTAAGAGGATATTTCTGAGTAGAAAAATAAACTTTGGGATATATTTTTTGATAGATCAAGGAGAAAACATAGTGATGAAGGGGGTGCAATTTTGGTTTCCCCAAAAGGTGTGAAATACTATGAAACTTTTAGATTTGGATTCTCGTGCACTAATAATACATCAGAGTATGAAGGTCTTATTCAAGGGATGGAATGGGCAAGGAAACACAGAATTAAGTGTTTGAAGGTGCATGAAGATAGTGAGTTGATAGTCAATTAGGTTAGAGTCCTAAATGGGGTGAAGAATTATGTTCTCAAGTTATACAAGCATAGGGTTTGGGACCTTCTTCATGAATTTGAAGCCTTTAACATTATTACAATTTCAAGAAACAAGAATCAACATGTTGACAAGTTAGCTATTGTAGAAGCTGAATTCGATATACCAAATAGTGTGAAAAGAGGATGTGATCAGAAGAATATTAAAATTATTATTAGACCTTCAGTACCTGATAATAACATTAACTGACATGTTTTTGAAAGTGATAAATAAATTCTACAGTTTCTTTTTAAGGAGGATGTTTTTGCAATATCAAACTAGGAGAAAGTCAAACAATAATATGGAGATTAGGTGTTGCAGTTAAAGAAACATAAACTACCCAAGGGGTTAGTTACTTTAGAAAGCATTTTTAACTCTGATGACCAAGCCAAGAGTAATAAATCTAATTTTATGGTTCAACAGAACCATTATGAGGACTTAGAGATTGCACCTAGAAGAAACCTCAAAATAGGAAAAGTAAACTCTGTTGCTGAAAGGTAGTCATTTCTATATTTATTCCAAGAGTTTATTGACATATTTTCTTATGAGTATGGGGATTTGAAGGGGTTTGACCCGCATCTTGCACAACACACAATAGAGTTGGAACCAATAGCCAAACCCATAAGGTAGAAATATAGGACAATTAACCCCAAGTTAGAGCCTTTAATGCAAAAAGAAGTTTTCATACTTATTGAGAGTGGGGTCATCTTTCCCATCAAACATACCAGTTGGGTTGCAAATCTAGTTCCTATGAGAAAAAAAAATGGAGAGCTCAAATTGTGTGTGGACTTCAAGGATTTCAATAGGGCTTCATTGAAGAACAAACATCCTCTTCCATATATGGAATAAATTCTTCAATATGTGTCAGGTGATGAATTTTTTTCTTTTTTTATGGCTATTCTGGTTATAACTAGATCTTGGTGAAAGAAGAAGATTAGTTTAAGACTCCATTTACAACAAAGTGGGGCACAATGGAATACAAGAAGATTCCTTTTGGTTTGTCTAATGCTGGAGAAACATTTCAAAAGGATATGGATATGGCCTTTGCAAACTTATTGTATAAATTTTTTTTAGTGTATCTCGATGACATTATAGTTTATTCTAAGAAGGAAGCAGATCACATTGATCATTCGAGGCAGATTTTTGAGAATTGTCAAGAGTTTGGTATATCACTGAACCCCAAAAAGTGTGTTTTTTTTTGTTCATGAAGGTAAGATACTACGATATGTATTATTAAAGGAAGGGATAACATTGGATGTTTTTTTCTCTTTTGAAGGAGATAAAGCTCCTGGCCCAGATGGCTTCCCTATGTTTTTCTTTCAAAAATTTTGGTTAATAGTGGAGAAGGATTTTTCTAATGTTGTTAAGGATTTTTTTGGATGTAGGAATCTTCTCAAAGAAATCAATGGTACTTTCTTAGCTTTAGTTCCCAAGATTGTTGGGGCTCAATATTTTGACCAATTTCAGCCTATTAGTTTATGTAACTCCTTCTATAAGATTTTCTCTAAAATCCTAACTTCCAGGCTGCTGCATATTTTGCCTTTTTTGATAGCTCCTCAACAGAATGGTTTTGTTCTGAGAAGGCAGATTCTGGACTCGGTGGTGTTGGTTCTTAAGAATATCCATTCAGCTATGAAGGGAAATAAACAAGGGTTTATCCTTAAACTTGATCTTGCGAAAGCTTATGAATAGGTTGTTTGGAACTTTTTGTGTTTGATTCTAAAATAGTTTAGTTTTAGTGAAAGGATCATCCAAATTATTTTTCAATTGATATCTTCTGCTACCTTTGTTGTTCTTATCAATGGTTCTCCTACAAATTTTTTCAAAAGTTCTAGAGGTCTCAGACAAGGAGACCCTATCTCTCCTATCCTGTTTACTTTGCTAGCTGAAAGCATGGGGAGGTACTTTCAATCTTTGGTTTCTAAAGGTGTCATTCTAGGTCCCAAACCCTCCTCTAGACCTTTAATTTTCTCTCATGCTCAGTTTGTGGATGACACCATCACGATGGGTACTTCAATGGTCAAGGAAGCTAAAGCCTTTAAATCTACTCTTAACCTCTATACTAATGGTACTAGTTAGCTTATCAATTGGTCTAAAAGCACTATGTTCTTCATCAACACCCTAGAGAAAAGGCAGTGCAAGATAGCTGGTATTCTTGAATGTAGTATAAGTTCTTTTCCCTCTTCCTAATTGGGGTTGCCTTTGGGCCTCAACATTAGTGACTCTTTTTGGAATCAGATGGTGGAGATATTTTTTTTTAAAATGGCTGGTTGGAAGGGTGTTGTCATGTCCCAGGCTGGGAAGATTACCTTGATCAAGTCCACTCTTCAAAGTCTTATGGTGTATGCTTTGAGTTTGTTCAAGATGCCTTCAAAATATGTGGATAGAATTAACAATATCTTAAAATGGTTCCTATGGTCTGGGGTTGAGGAAAGAAATTGTATACCTCTTATTGCATGGGAAAAGGTGTGTAAACCTAAGTCTATGGGGGGTTTGGGTCTTAGACCTTTAAAGATTATGAATAAAACTCTTTTGGCCAAGTAGATTTGGCACATTTATGAAGATCCTAAGGATTGGAATATGATTTGTAAACATAAATACCTGTATGATACCCCTTCCATTGATAAGTTCCTTTCCAGTTCGGAGAAAGTGGAGGGCTCTATTTTTTGGAGGAATATCAATGATGCTAGAAGTATAGCTAATAAAGGAAAGATCTAGAGGCTGGGTAATGGGTCTAGTATTAACTTTTGGACTGATCCTTGGCTATTTGAAAAACCCCTGAATTGTATGTTTAATAATCCTCAGGAGATTAGCATATGTTCCTCAACTGTTGGTCCTAAAGTGAAAGATTATTGGAGAAATAACTACTGGGTGAAGTTGGCTGTTTTCAACCCTGTTTTCCATGAAATTGATAAGGTCCTCCTGGCTCAGTGTTGCCATGCTAACAAGGAAGACACTCTTATATGGGGTCCCTCTTCTAATGGAAAATTCTCTGTGGCTACTGCTAGTTCTATCCAATTTGAGGTGCCTGAGGAAACCCCTTTTTGGATGAAGATTTGGAATAAGAATCTTACCCCCAAAATTGAGATCTTCTATTGGATCTTTTTCCAAAAAAAAGTGCTTACCGTTGACAATCTTAGAAAGATACTAACCACCTTTTTTTGCATTGTCCTTTTTCTCAGCAAGTGTGGTCTTTATTTTTGTAGGATAGTGCCTTTTGCTAGATTTTTCCCTCTATTGTCCAGGACTTCTGCCAGTAATGGATTTTTCCTGGTGTTAATGTTTGGGAGAAACAGAAATGGATCTTGGATGCCCCTCATATTGCCTAGAATCTATGGAAAGAAAGAAACAACCACATTTTTCAGAACAATAATAGCCCTCCTGAACTAGTGTATGAGAAGGCTAATAGGGGGATTCTGGAAAACTTGAGTAGATTCACCCAGCATGTTGGGAATTATAGGATGTCTCATAATAAGAAGAATGATTGTGATAATGCTATCTAGATAGCTCCCCCTGATGGCTAGATTAAGATAAACTTCGACAGCATGGCTAAGGGCAATCCTGGTCCAGTTGGGTGTGGTAGTGTTATCAGGGATTGTAGTGGTAATGTTATTGTAGCTATAGCTATTCCTTTGGGAACTCAAAACAACCACTTAGCGGAGGCTTCAGGAGCTTACTATGGGTTACAACTTGCTATTAAATACAACTTCAAAAATGTCTGGTTGGAGGGTGACTCTTTGAATATCATTAATTACCTTAAAGGAAAATCTCCTCTGTCATGGACAATAGATAACATTATTGCTAAAGCTAAAGACATCATTGCCAAGTGTATTTCTACTCACATAACCCATGTGTACCACAAGGGCAACACCGTGGTGAACAACATGGAAAACATTGGGGTTAAGTCTGCTGACATCGTTACCTGGGATAGCAAGGCGGATATTAGAGAGGACACCAAATCTCACATTTATTATGATAAAATCAATAATAAGGAAGGAAAGATTGGGAATTATTAATGAAACTCACCTAAGCCCTACGTACTCTGACTATAATTATGGGAAAGTATGGTGCGGGTTTTTAAGCAACATCATTACCAACAGTTCACACATTTCTTGGGCTCTGTATAGTGGTAATTTTATTAATAGGGTCTGTTATTACTTCGGCTCTAATTTCACTGAAAGATCTGTATCCCTGAACTCTATGAATATGGGGGGTGACCTAAAGCATGAAGAATTAGATAACTATACCAAGCTTAAGGAACCAAATATGGTGATGGTTTGGCAGAAGTTGAAAAAAGGCAAAGTTACCCATTATTTATAAAAACGGCATGGCTTTGATAAGGAAGTAACCCAAAAATTTGTTGAAGTCTAGAAGGACAATTCTGTCACCATTGATGGTCAAACCCTGGAGATTTCTGTGGAGCTTATAGCTCAAATTTCAAGAATCCCTAATGAAGGTCAAAAATTTTATAGAAACCACAAGATTTTAGACATGGCGGCTAAAAAGTTCTCGAAATCTGTGAAAGAAAAGGTTAATTTTGCTGAAGGAAAGGTTAATGGCTACATGGAGCCTGTCAAGATTAAGGAGATTTGGCACCATGTGTTGTAGGTGGTTATGGAATACTTCACCCTTGATGGCCACTTCACTCGGGCTCATTCCCATCATTTCATGTTTCTAAATCACTTCAAGTACAAGGATACCATCAATATTCCTTTTTATCTATATACTTCTCTGGTTAAAAGCATAAATGAACATAAGGGTTCTCCTAAAAAGGTTGTGAAACATGAAGGATTGATTCTATTAATTCATGAGCATATGGATAAAACCATCCCTATCCCTTCTTCTACTCCTTCTACTGGTAAGAGAAAGATGAGCCCTAAGAAGTTGAAGACTGGGTCTATTAAATGGAAGGCAGAGGACAATCATGGCAGTAGCTTGAAGAAAATCTATTCAAAAGCTACTGAGGAGGAGTGTCACTCTGAGGGCTTAGAAATGGAGGACTCTAAGGATGAGGTTTCTGAAAATGCCTAGGAGATGAAAATCCCTAGCAAGGATGAGGAAGAGACTGATGATTTTGAGGCTGTGTCTAATCAGGAAGAGCACAAGGAAGAGGTTAGAAGAGAGAATTCAAAGGAGGGGAATAAGGAGATTACCAAGAAGGGGGATCATTTGAATAATGATACTAACATGTAGGGTACTCATGAAGCTCAGAGGTGTGGAGATGAGAATGTGCCTATGAGCACTATGGAGAAGGATACTACCTTGTGCAATGAGGATAAAGACATTCTTGAAGCAGAGGACCCTGACAATAATACTCAGGAGAGAACAAATGAGGAAAAAGATACAGAAATTGTAGAGGCTAAGTCTGAAGGAACTGAGGTGCTAAATTCCCATAGCCTTGAGGACCTAGTTGATATGGCCATACAGTATGCAAAAAAATAGAAAAATGATAGGGTTTTTAATAAGGAGGAGGTGCCCGTTTTGGAAGATTTTGTTGAAGGGATGAGGCATGACATGCCCATATCTCATGATTCTAAATATAACAATCAAGAGGGTAGCGAGGAGTCCATTGAACGGAAGGCTAGAGAGTCCACTATCAAGCTTATATTTGAAGATTTCAATGATAGGGAGGAGGTGACTACTGGTGACCTGCAGACTGCTAAAGCTGAGGCCCTTTACTTGTTTAGATTTAGTAAGTGGTGTTTTCATGAAATTAAAAGACTCCATTTGAAATGTAGAAAGCTTGAAGCCAACAACACCATCCTCCAAGAGATAGTGGAGTCTCTTCTTAATGAGAGAACTGCTAACCCACAGGCTACTGATTTAAGGGATAGAATGGATAGAGTTGATAACAATCTTATCAACATTCTCCACCATAGTATGGATGGTATGAAGGCTTCTAGTACCAATCTAAAGGCTCTGGTTAACTTGCTAGATAATACTTCAGAGGATGAAACTAAGGTTAGGAGTGCTCCTCTGCTGGACAGTGGTGATCCCAGTTCTCAGACCTATGGTAAGAAGAAATCCCCTATGATTAAGAATAATATAGATGAATTGAAAAGGGTTATCGACAGGATGGATAACATTCAGGCCAAGGAGGAGAAAACACTAGATGAAAAAGTTGGAGTTCTGTAGCCTGGTACTCCTACTGGTTTTTTTGTGTCTTTTGCTATCTTTTTGGCAGGGTTTCTCTGTTAGCTTTATAGCCCCTAGTATAGGTAGATCATTGTTTTATGTCTCATCTTTTGTTGTTTATGCTTAATTTTTCCTATCTTTTTCTCCTTAAGTTGTAAAGGGTTTTGGGTTTCTTTAAAACCTATTTTGAAGAAGAATGTGGAGTTCAAGTGGACTCGAGAAGCAAATGATAGCTTTTAGTTGTGAAAAGAGGCATTAACTTTAGCCTTAACACTAGTTAACCTAAATTTTACCAAGGAACTCACTTTGTATGCCTTTGGCTTCTTTGATGTTATTTATGCAATTTTGGTGCAGAAAAATGCAGAAGGGTTGCAGCAACCCATTTCTTTTTTTATAAAGGGCTTGGAAGACTATGAGAAGAAATATACTTTTATGGAGAAGCATGTCCTAGTTGTTGTAAAAATCCTTTAAAAGTTTAGACATTTTCTATCCCATAATAGAATTCACTTGGAAGCGGTACATCCTAGCATGAAATATTTTTTACTTAGTAAATACTTGAATGAAAAATGGGTTGGGTGGATCACAAAGGTCATGGAATACAATGTGAACATCCAGGTGACCAAGTTAGTAAGTGGAAAGAGTTTTTGTCATAAATTGGCTAAGGAGGAAGTTTCAACAATAGGAAAGGAAGAGGAAGTAGTTTTGGTGCATGTTGCAACAATAGATGACCAAAGTAATAGATGGTTAAATGATATGTCTCATTTTTTGAGAACTAGAGAATATCCACTAGGCCTTAATAGAACTAGAAAAAGGTATTTTAGAATTTAGTCATTTCCTTTTGTGCTAATTGATGACATATTATATAGAAAAGACCATAGTAGAGTGTTGCTGAGATACATTGATAATGATCAAATTGATCAAGTGTTTCATGAATTCCATGATGGACCTACAAGAGGTCATTATGCTACAAGGACAACAACATATTAAGATTTTGAGGGCAGGCTATTATTGGCCTAATACATACATGCATATTTCAAGAAGTGTGCCAAGTATGACTTGTTCTCGGGAAAAGAGAAGCTAGCTTCCTTATCATTGCATCCAATCCAAGTAGAAGATCATTATATGAAGTGGGGAATTGACTTCATTGGGGCAATAAATCCACCTTCAAGTGTAGGTCATCATTAGATAATCACAACAATAGATTATTTCACCCGATGGACAAAAGTTGTGTTATTAAAAGAAGCTAAAGAGACAACAATGTTGAGCTTTTATGAGGATCTCATTTATAGATTTGGATTCCTAGACTCTATAATTTTAGGCAATACTCTTGCATTTATCAGATTCAAGGTTGTTGATTGGGCATTGAAGAATAGAATTTATTTGAACACAAGCTCTAACTACTATCCTCAAGGGAATGGACTTGCAGAGTCCATTATTAAAAATTTGATCAACATTATTAAAAGGACACTTCAGAGAAATCAGAGAGATTGGCATTCCAAACTGAAGACTGCCCCAGGGGAGAACAAAATTACCCCTAATAAGGTAATTGGGAACTCACCTTATATGCTAGTGTATGGTAAAGAAGTGAAATTTCCTATATCTACCGAGTTACCAACATTAGACATTGTTAGCCAATTACTTTTGTTTGAACAGACTGATCTAGTTGCACTTAGGTATGCTCAGCTGATGGATTTGGAGGAAACTAGGGACAAGGATATGAAAAACATAGAGTATTAACAAATCCTAACTAAGAGAACATTTGACAAGAATACTAGATCAAGGAATTTCATGATGGAAGATCTTGTACTTAAGTGGGATGTGCTTAAAAGTAGGTCGATCCATCATATGAAGTTTCAAAACATGTGGGAAGGTTCTTTTATTATCAAGGAATCCTAAGAAAACAACACTTTTCAACTACTAACAACAAAAGGTGAAGTGCTTCCCATCTTGGTCAATGAGATGCACCTCAAGCCTTTCTTTATGGTTTAAATAAAGTCACCCTTGTACATATCTTAGTTTAGGATTAATGTTTTCAATAAGTTTTGTTACACTTAGGTGGTACTTTGTTTTGGTTTTCCCTAAATGTTGTTTCAGCATAGTCTTCCCTTGGTTGTTGTTTAGTTCTTGTTTATTGTTCTTTTTGGGTGTTCAATAAGAGTTTCAAAGTTCCTATTTTGTGAGCTTCAAAGAGAATTTTCCAAAAGATTCAGTCATATTTCCCAGTCAATCATATTCACATACATGACCTATGGAAAAGGCATCAAATAAAATGTTTCTCCTTCCCATAACTCACATATCTAAGCATGACTGGATGAGAAATACAATTGAATTTACAAAGTTATCTCAGTTTGTTGTGCATATTGTATATATGCCCACAGTACTAAATACACTAAGTAATCCTTATTGTCAAGTCAAGAACCATGTCTAGGACTTGTTTGGATTATGGAAAGATATATACTGAGAGGAGAGAGGTGAATCGATACCTTTAAAACTTTTCAAGACTAAAAATTTGTAGGTATTGATAACTTTAACCAACTGACTCTTTGTATGTAACGTACATTCAAATATAACTTAAATTGTAAATGCATGTAACCTTATCAATAAACCATTCATGAAACTTCAGACAATTAACACAAATGTTTTGGTATCGCAGAAACCCTTGTTAGAAGGTAAAACTGCGGTGGAGATGACACCCACAAAGCTTCACTAGTACAGTAACAAATTATGTCAGTTAAGGATAAAAGATTGTGATCACTTCTGGTGATCTTATCTTGTTAGGAGTAATGATAAGATCAGCTAGATCTACCTGGATAGAGGATTTTAGCAACACTATCAAATGTGCACTCGGTTAAGAGATTTAACTAAGAATTGTTAAGTCCACTTTTCTAGGAGATTTTGAATCTTCTACGATGATTAAAGAGTAACAGTAAGATGTCTCTGTAATTAGAAACTCAAACTTGCATGATTCAAATCTATAAAATACTATAAAGATATCACCTTGTAGTGATGTATATTGTTGGATACAATTGTCTGAAGGACATTGTTGGATTAGCTATGTGTTGTCTTTGATGTCACACAAATGTCATATCAATTATCATTCTCAGTATCTACCAAGTTCAGTCGGTTAGCTAAGCGGTTCTCAGTATCTACCGAGCTTAGTCGGTCAGCTAGGTAGTTTTTAGTGTCTACCGAGTTCTCTCGGGTGTCTAAAGAAAACATGACAGGATAACAGTGTTAACTGAGCCTCCTCGGTTATCGAAGGAAATTAGTGGTTACTGAGCTCTCTCAATCTCCAAAGGATGTTGCAGAATTCACTGTGGTTACCGAGTTCTCTCGGTCACCGAAGGAAATCTTTTTAGGATTAATGTTTATCGAGAAAGGTCGACCCTTTCAAAGAATTTTGTTATTACAGTTTGTTTATCCCAGCCAACTGTTATAATAATTATTAGTGCCAACTTGTCAATCTAAATGATTATGAAATGGAATATATATATAGAAGCTCAAATGGTGAATAAAAGATATACAACATGTAGAAATCATTTTGAAGAAAGGTGTGTGTGAATTTTGAAGGATGGTCAGATATCCTTGAGGAGCAACAAAGATTTAATTGATCAGTAAGGATCTAGTGAAATAGAACAGAGATCTATATTCAGCAATTCAGTTGTAGGTTATTTCATTGTTACTCTCTAGCAATTGTAGCAGTGGTATCAAAATCTCTTAACCGAGTTGGTTTAACAACCATTTTGTAAATCCTCTAACAAGGTAACAGTTCTATTGAATTGTTTCAAGACCTCTTACAAGGCCACTCCTAGCAGGGTGATTAAATCCTCTAACAAGGTCACACCTAACAGTGTGTTTTGTAACCTTTTATCGGGTTGGCTTCTAACCGGGCATCACTTCAGAAGAGTGAAAAATAGTAACTAGTTACATTGGTGGTTTTTCCCATATTGGGTTTCCATGGTAAATCTGGTGTCTCTTGTGTTCATGCTATTTTCTTTATTCATGCAAGTTAATCAGTGATGAATGCTTAAGAATAGTTTAAATTATTACACACTTCAAGGATCAAGTTTTCAGCATTTCTCTGTATATTTATCGAGTGGCACAGTAAATAATTTGTTAAGATATTTAAGGGATCAGTGGTAATATTTTTTGTGGTTAACTGATTCACCCCCCCTCTCAGTTACTGCATCTATATTTCCAACAATTGGTATCAGAGCTTTTGGTGCTTGCAGGAAGGGTTTCAAGGACCTAAGCTAAAGATCAGGATGTCTTACAAAAGAGAAATTCCAAGGCTTAACAGAAATAACTTTTCAGCATGGCAAGATCTCAAGAGATTACATCTGGCTTCCATTGGTGATTCAGGATGCAAATATATTGATCAAGAATATACAATTCCTACTGGCACATTAACTGTTGAAGACATTACAGAGAAGAAGAACCATAAAACTATGATGATAGACATTGCATCAACTCTTAGCTATGAAGAATTTGATGAAATCAAAGACTGCACAACTGCTCATGAAATGTGGAACAAGATGAAGAAAATCTATGGCGGTGATGACAATGTGAAGAGATCCAAAGCAGAGAGCCTAAGAGGACAGTTTAATCAAATGAAAATGAGAGAAGAAGAAAACATTGCAAAATATGTTGAAAGAATCAAGACAAGTGTTAGTGCAATCAGAGCTTCTAGAGGAAAAATTGATGATGAAATAGTTATAAGTAAGGTTCTTAGAACATTACTACCTATTTATGCAATAAGAGTTTCTACTATTCAAGAAAGAAGATGTGAAGAAAATCACAATATAACTTTGGATGCCTTAGTTGGAAGATTGACAACCTTTGAACTGGATAACTATGACAACTATATTCCAACTTCTAAAAATATTGAATCAGCTTTTGAGGCCAAACTTTCACTCAAGAAAGGGAAGAAAATCCAATCAAAAAGTGAAGAAGAATCAGAGGAAAGTTCTGATAGCGATCTTGAAGTTATTGAAGCATTGCTTGCAAAGAAATATTCAAGAGGCAGAGGAAAATACAGAGGTAAAACTCCCTTAATCTATTTTTCATGTGAAGAAATTGGTCATATTGCAACTAGGTGTCCAAACAAGCAAAGCAAAGATGAGAAGAAAAATTACAAGTACAATGGCAAGAAAAATTTCAAATCATTCAAGGATAAAGGTAAGAAAACATGTTTCTTAGCTAAAGATTCGGATGATAGTGAAGAAGAAATTGTTTTCATTGCTATAAAAGATGAATCTGATAATGATGAAGATGAGATGGCACTTATCTCTCATATAAGAAAGAATGATACATGGATTATAGACAGTGGATGCTCACATCATATGACTGGTGACAGGACCAAATTTGAACACTTTGAAAACTTTGATGGTGGTAATGTAAGGTTTGGAAATAATGAACCCTGTTGTATAAAAGGAAAGGGATGAATTTCATTAACCAAAGAACTTATATGTGATAATGCATATTGGGTCAAAGGACTAAAGCATAATCTTCTAAGTGTAGCACAGCTAATCAACATTGGATTCAAGGTTGAATTCATGAATGGCAAAGCAAGATTGCTGGATGACAAAGGAAAACTGATAGGATCAGGCAAACAAACCAAAGGTAACCTGTTTTATCTTGATCTTGGTGATTACTCATGTTTTATTGCTCAAATTGAAGAAAGTTGGTTATGGCACAAAAGGTTATGTCATGTAAATTTTGACAACATGATGAAAATAAGCAAATTCAAGAAAGTAAGAGGTATTCCTACTTTGAAGAAACCTGATGTTGGTCTATGCAAGAATTGTCAAATTAGTAAAATGGGAAAGTCTAGTTTCAAAAGTAAAAACTATCAATCTGAAGATATTTTGGAAATTGTGCATACTAATTTATGTGTACCTATTGGAATTGAGAGCTATACCGGAGAAAAATTCTTTATTCTCTTTGTTGATGATTATTCTAGAATGATGACTGTTATGTATTTAAGAGAAAAGTCTGAAGCATTTGAGAAGTTCAAATGGTATTTAGCAAGAGTAGAAAAGGAAACAAGAAAAAGAATAAAATTCTTGAGATCAGACAGAGGTGGTGAATTCATCTCCCATGAATTCAATAATTTCTGCATTGAAAGAGGAATCAAAAGACAGGTATCAGCCCTGAGAACTCATGAGCAGAATGGAATAGCTGAAAGAAGGAACATATCTATCATAGACTTTGCAAGGACTCTAATGATTGAAAAGAACATTGCTATGAAATACTGGAATGAAGCTATCAGCACTGTAGTTCATACCTTGAACCGAGTACAGCTAAGAAAAGACACATTCGAGACTCCATATGAGCTATGGTATGGCTACAAACCAAATGTAAGTTACCTAAAAGTATTTGGTAGTAAATGTTACATCTTGAAAGAATCTAGAAAAGGAAAATTTGATGTAAAAAGTGATGAAGGAATATTTTTGGGATATTCTTGCAAAAGTAAGGCATATAGATGTCTAAATTTGTCTACTCACAAAATCATAGAAAGTGCACATGTGAGAATTGATGAGTTTGTAGAAAAGATTGAAGAAGAAAGCAAAAAGGAACCAGAGGACTACAAAAAATTTGTTTACATTGAACCTGATACATTGCCAAACACATGTAAGGAGACTACATCTACCGATCCCAGTACAGTAACTGAGTCACAAGAAGAAGTTTAGACCGAGTCACAAAGTACCGAGTCTCAGTCTGAAGCTATCGAGCAAGTATCTACCGAGCCCGAGCAATCTAAACCTGAAGATGAAGAAGATGACAATATAACTCATTTAGGAAGCAAGGAACCTATATTAGCCAAGTACGTCAGAAAGCATCATAAACCAGATCAGATTATTGGAAACAAATCAGATGGTACTATGACAAGAAGTAAACTAAAAGGTACATGTTTATTTGCTGATTTTGAACCTAAAAATATCAAAGATGCATTAGAAAATGAAAGTTGGATTGAGGCTATGAATGAAGAAATAGAGAAAATAGAGAAAAATAAGACATGGACTCTTGTACCTAGGCCTAAAGATAAAAATGTAATTGGGACAAAATGGGTATTCAGAAATAAGTTGAATGAAGATGGTCAAGTATCAAGAAACAAAGCAAGATTGGTATGTAAAGGATATTCTCAAGAAGAAGGAATAGATTATGGAGAGACTTTTGCTCCTGTTGCAAGATTAGAAGGTGTGAGGACTTTACTTGCATATGCAGCACATAAAGGATTTAAGGTATATCAGATGGATATCAAATCTACTTTTCTCAATGGTATTCTTGAGGAAGAAGTCTACATTGAGCAACCTGAAGGTTTTGTTGATCCAAACAAAAGGAATATGGTCTGCAAATTACAAAAAGCATTGTATGGTCTGAAACAAGCTCCTAGAGCATGGTATGAAATATTACATAACTATCTTACTCAGATTAATTTCAAAAGGGCTAATGACAATAGTAATTTATACATCAAAGAAGGATCAGATAACAAAATTGTTTTGGCAGAAATATTTGTGGATGATACTGTGTTTACAGGAAATGATGATCAGTGCAAAGAATTTTTAGAGCTTATGAACAAAGAATTTGAAATGTCTATGTTTGGTCAGATAAAATTCTTTGTTGGACTTCAGATTCAGCAGAACAAAAATGGTATCTACATTACTCAGTCTAAATATGTCAGGGAAATACTTAAGAAATTTGGTATGGAAGATTCAAAACTAGTTGGTACACCCATGTGTACTAGACTGAAGCTTACCAAAGATGATGATTCAAAAAAAGTAGATCAGACCTTATACAGATCAATGATTGGAAAATTACAGTATGTAGTACACACAAGGCCTAATATTGCCTTAGCAGTTAGAATAATGGCAAGATTCTCGACTAAACCCAAAGAAAATCACATGATGGCAATCAAAAGAATCTTGAGGTATTTAAGGGGAACTGAAGATTATGGCTTGTGGTATAAATTTGGAGGCAATCTAGATTTAAAAGTGTTTACTGATGTTGATTGGGCAGGAAACTTTGATGACAAAAAAAGTACAAGTGGTGGTGCATTCTTTATTGGCAAGAGGTTAGTATCTTGGACTAGTAAAAAGCAAAACTGCACATCCCAATCCACAGCAGAAGCAAAATATGTTGCTGCAGCAATAAACTGCTCTAATATTATATGGTTTAAACAACTTTTGGAAGGCATGAAGGTTGAGATCAAAGAACCAGTTGTTATGTTTTGTGATAATACAAGTGCAATAAATATTTCAAAGAATCCAGTAATGCATTCCAAAACCAAGCACATTGCAATTAAATATCACTTTGTCAGAGAATTGGTGCAGGACAAGGAAATCAGATTGGAATATATTCATACAAAAGAACAAATTGTAGATATCTTCACCAAGCCACTACCTAAGGATGCATTCTTGTATCTAAGAGGCAAGTTAGGGGTCACTCCCCTGTCCGAGGTTCACTAAATAAAGTTTTAGTGATGCATCAACCAGAACATGTTGAAGATCAATCAGTTGATGCAACATAGTCAAAGAATCATTGCATATGAATTAGTACATAAGGTACATTGATATTTACCAAAACTGTGTAAGTTGTCTTTGGCATGTGTTGTCAAAGAGGGAGAGTTTGTTGTCATTTCAAGAAATTTCTAAGAAGAATAATTTGAGAAGTTAAGAGGGAGAGTTCTCAATCAGAGAAAGAAGTTTGAAGATGATGGGAATCAGAATGAAGCTAATGATATGTTTCTTACTCTTGGTTTATCTGTGAAATTTCATTGTGCTATGACATGTTGTGTTGCCATCAATGCCAAAGAGGGAGATTGTTGGATACAATTATCTGAAGGACATTGTTGGATTAGCTATGTGTTGTCTTTGATGTCACACAAATGTCATATCAATTATCATTCTTAGTATCTACCGAGTTCAGTCGGTCAGCTAAGCGGTTCTCAGTATCTACCGAGCTCAGTCGGTCAGCTAGGTGGTTTTTAGTGTCTACCAAGTTCTCTTGGGTGTCTAAAGAAAACATGACAGGATAACAGTGTTAACCGAGCCTCCTCGGTTATCGAAGGAAATTAGTGGTTATTGAGCTCTCTCGGTCTCCAAAGGATGTTGTAGAATTCACTGTGGTTACCGAGTTCTCTTGGTCACCGAAGGAAATCTTTTCAGGATTAATGTTTACCAAGCAAGGTTGGCCCTTTCAAAGAATTTTGTTATTACAGTTTGTTTATCCTAGCTAACTGTTATAATAATTATTAGTTCCGACTTGTCAATCTAAATGATTATGAAATGGAATATATATATAGAAGGTCAAATGGTGAATAAAAGATATATAGCATGTAGAAATCATTTTGAAGAAAGGTGTGTGCGAATTTTGAAGGATGGTCAGATATCCTTGAGGAGCAGCAAAGATTTAATTGATCAGTAAGGATCTAGTGAAACAGAACAGAGAGCTATATTCAGCAATTCATTTGCAAGTTATTTCATTGTTACTCTCTAGTAATTGTAGCAGTGGTATCAAAGTCTCTTAACCGAGTTGGTTTAACAACCATTTTGTAAATCCTCTAACAAGGTAACAGTTCTATTGAATTGTTTCAAGACCTCTTACAAGGCCACTCCTAGCAGGGTGATTAAATCCTCTAACAAGGTCACACCTAACAGTGTGTTTTGTAACCTTTTACCAGGTTGGCTTCTAACCGGGCATCACTTCAGAAGAGTGAAAAATAGTAACTAGTTACATTGGTGGTTTTTCCCATATTGGGTTTCCATGGTAAATCTGGTGTCTCTTGTGTTCATGTTATTTTCTTTATTCATGCAAGTTAATCAGTGATGAATGCTTAAGAATAGTTTAAATTATTACACACTTCAAGGATCAAGTTTTCAGCATTTCTCTGTATATTTACCGAGTGGCACAGTAAATAATTTGTTAAGATATTTAAGGGATCAATGGTAATATTTTTTGTGGTTAACTGATTCACCCCCCCTCTCAGTTACTGCATCTATATTTCCAATAGTATATGTCCTTCTATTCTACTCGATAGCCTTATGTCTATTCTCAAAAATTGAATGCTTCTATCAAATTCTTATGTCAAAACCCTGTTTGATCTTCTTATGTCCCAAATGTGGCTACTCCTTGATGATACAAATATCATAATGACATCTTTAAAAATTTTATATGAAACTAATTTGACCTAATTAGGGTTTTACAATATCTTAGTGTATCCTCTTAAAATGGAAGCACTTCCATGTTAAGAAATTTTAGCCCTCCGAGTAAGTAGTTTGGGGTCATGTCAAGCACCTTGAATAGGTCTTTGCATGGATCTAGCTTTTTCCCCCTGTTCTAATTCTCTCTCCACCTATTTCCAGCCTTTTTCTATCACCTGGTCATGAGAATTTGAGATCTATGACCTTGGGGTCAAGGTCGAGATCCTGGGTCAAGGTCAACCTCAATCTTGACCTAGGGTAGAGTCAACCTTGACCCTGACCTAGGGCAGAGTCGACCTCGACCCTAACCCTGGGTCCAATTTTCAAGTTCTGGAAGTTTTAGGATATCTGGCTTTGGGAAGTTTTATTTTCTCACTTCTGCGTTGGTTGTTTTGGATTTTGGAATGGTAAACTCTTAAATTGCATTTAATCTAGGTCCATTTCTAGGGTTTAAGGTTAATTGGGATTTAATTCTCCAATGTCGGCCTCTCTAAAAGTTTGTGCCCTAGATCACTATAAAAGGAAGCCTTCCTCTCTCATTTCAATCATCTCTTTTCATAATGTCTCAAGCAAGTGAAATAAATCAATCAAGAAGCAAGAAAAAAGGAGAAAGAAAGCAAGAAGCATTCATCCACCTTTAAGCATTCAAGATCTAATTCATCAAGGAGATCCATTAGTATCCATTGAAGGATTCAAGCTCTATGGAGCCCTCTTGTTAAAGATTTCTCCATCCATGTTCATCCAAGCCTCTTCCTAATTCAATATCCATTCAAGATTGGTGTTGAAGATCTAATGCCATTGATTTGAGACATCCTACATACAATTCTACATTCATTTGGAGCATCCCTACTTGTGGACTCAAGGATTTGAATCCTCCACAAGGATTTCAACATAAGCAACGTGAATAGTTCAATTTACTTTGTTTATATATTGCAATTTCAATTACATTTCAAGGTTGATTCCAAAGTAGGGTTTGACCAAGGCAAACCCCCAATCCAAAAAATAAAAACCATTTTTCTTGCAGGTATAGGTACAGGATAATGAATTGCAGTTCAGATCTAGATACCCTTTTTGGTGAACTTCCAAGATCCGCGAACAGAATTTTTGTCAGAGTTGTTTCAAGTCAAGGTGAATCTTCAGTGAGGGGTAAGATTGTGCCCTAAGGTAAGATTGTACCCCTCTATTTGGGTCAAGGTCGACCTCCCTTAGAACTGAAAAACTTTTCTGGGTTTTCTCTGTCTTGACATTTCCAGTTTGGAGCAGGTTGCAGAATTTCCTGAAACTGTGCACAGACATCAAAAAACACTCTTTTCCAAATTTACCCTATTTTCCAGTTAGTATTTTTCTTCTATTCATTTAAGATTTTAAGAATATAATTTTCATATAAAATTATAAGATCTTATCCTTTCTTTATATTCTCCATAGTTTGATTCATTTGTGTATTGATCACTTCTTTGTGATTAATCAATTTGGATCTCTCCTTTTGGGAATTTGGATTAGGGATAGATCCTATGTTTCCCCCATCCTCACATAGATATAACAATATTTTACAAAGGATAAAGATAGATTCCAACACATATTTTTACCCCCATTCCATTTTGGTGAACTTGACACGCTTACCCACTTTTATTTTGTGGAATTAGATGCCCTATTGTGTTTGTCATGTTAGATTTACATTTTATGCTCATAAAATTAGATTTCTTGCATTTATGTTTCAAAAATACAAAAAAATTACAAAATCTCTTTAAAATACAAAAATATTCATTTTTTCATGTTTTATGATTTCTTAGTTTAGTTTATTTGTGTTGCATTGGTATATGAGCTTTACTACCTCTAGTTCTACTTATAACATTTTGGTTATAAGAAGTCATAGACTCATGGGTGCCTTTGATTCTAAATCTTCCTCTCCTTTCCTTAGGATCCCAAATGACAATTTGATTATTCATGATTCCAATCCTATTATGGAGCAAAACTCTTCTCACTCATCTCATGATGAGGATGATGCTTTAAGAGTTCCTCCCAAACAAGTCCAACAAATTTCAACTTAATTTGATAAAATGGGTAATTGGCTTATTCAAGAAAACCATAATCAAGATTCTATTCAAGCTATAGAGGCTTTTAAGAAAGTTCTTCATGATAGTGATCAAGGTGTTAATCTCTTATGTGGTATTACTCATCTTGTGCATTCAAATATTAAACCTTTAGCTCAAGAAGCTCAAGATTTAGGGTTGATTCCTCTGGTTACTAGGATAGAACCTTATTATGTTCCTTTATCTAGTATTCCTACCTATACTCCTTTTGTGACTGCGATAGTTCCCTTTCTTCCTATGAGTGTTCTTCCTATGTCCCTTCCTACATCACAACCTTCTTACCATAATGTTCATTTTACTTATTCCAATCCTCTTCCAACTGTAGTTCTAAGTGCTCCTCCAATTGTGTCTTCCATTCCTATAGCTTCAAACACTTTACCTAGTGTTTCTAATGTTGCTATTCCTCCTATTTCCTCTATTGATTCAACAATCATCAGTTTGGCTCAAACTATGTCATCTCTACAACAAAAACTTGCATCCTTGACTCAAAACAAGTTTAGCATTCCTACATGTGACATGGGAAGTCCTTTATCCCTAGACATCATTCATACTCTCATTCCTCAACAAGTCGATATGCCTCCTCTTGAGAATAACAATGGTAAGGGAGACCCTATTCATCATGTTAAACCATTTGAAATCCTTTATAGTGATTATGCTCATGACCATAGGATTTTAGCCAAGTTTTTTGCTAGAAATTTTCGTGAAAAGGCCTTACAATGGTATTTTTCCTTGCCTCCTTATTCTATTGACTCTTTTCCAAAAATTTCTAATGCTTTTATTCAACAATTTAAAAATAACATTGGTCTGCAAGTGTCTTTGACTGATTTGATGCATTGTAAAAAAAGTGCTAAGGAAAAATTGACTAAATTCATTGGTAGATTTAAGCATTTACATGCTCATATTTCCTATCATGTTCTTGATATTGATATTCAACATATGTTTATTTCAAATTTGCAAAAGGATATTAGAGATAAGATTCTGCTTACTAAATTTACCTCTTTTCAACAACTCTGTATAGTGCTTCATCATTATCAATTACAAGTGAGTCAATTTGAGAGAAACACTCCAATGGCTCCTGTTCTAGTTGATAAGAGTGATGTTGCTCCTAATCCAAACAAATTTCAAAAATTCAACAACTATGTCAAGATAAAAAAACAAGCCAATGCAGTTGCTAATCAAGTTGTTGTTGCGTCTCACAATGCCACTTTTGCATCCACTTCTTTTCAATTAAATAGTATGTTTACTCCTCTCTTTGAATCTTTACATTCTATTATGAATAGATTGTTAACTGCTAATATGATTACCTTACCTCCTATTCGACCTCTTTTACTTGCTACAATAGCATCCAAATCTTTTGATCCTAAAGCCTTTTGTCAAAATCATCATCAGAATGGTCATGATATTGAGAAATTTTATTCTTTAAAATATAAGGTTCAAGACTTAATCGACTCTAATGCCTTATCTTTTGATAATATTGATGGTAGTGGGAATAAATTTTTCTCTCCTAATCAAAACCTTCAAATCTATACAAATCCTTTACCTACACATGATACTAATACCATTGTTGAGCCATCTTCTATGGATATTGTTTATGATTCAAAGATGGATGATCTTAATCACATTGTTAATCAAGTGGAGCACGTTGTTCAATCTATATCTTCACCTCAGCCTCAACCTCAGCTTCAATCTCAACTTCCATCTCAACCTCAATTAAAACCTAAACCTAAACTGAAAAATCAACCTAAACCTCGACAGAAACCTAATAATAAAAGACCTCGGGAACTTTTGATTACCTTTAATGATTTTGAGACTATTAAGGCTCCTAATGGTCCCCTTTACATTTAAGCTAGGATCTCAGATACCTACTCATGGTTGTCTTGTTGATCCTACATCCTTAGTCAATGTTATTACTTAAGAAAATATTTTTATGAAAAACTTGCAACGTGATTCTTATGATACATGTGATGTGTGGATTCAAAATTGTAATGGTTTTTTGTATCCATCATTTGGTTTTATTAATTTATTGGTTGAACTTTGTGGTAAAATTGTGAACACTACCTTTGTTTTTGTTCCTTCTTCTGATCAGTTTTAAGTTAGGCTTGGTTTGCCTTGGTTGAATGCCATGCATGTTTTTGCATCACCTATCCATAAATGCCTTAAATTCATTCATGATGACAAAGTGAAGAAAATAAACCATAGTTTATACCAACCTTCTAGGCCTAGGGATTGTGCTACTCTTGACTTCTTTAGGCCTTCATTACCTAATTCATGTCCTTCTTGACCTGATAATCTTTTCTTCTCATATCAAGCCTATAAGCATCGTAAGATTCTCAAATTAAGCATACCTCCTATGGATCTTAGTCATGGTCTTTTGCCTACACCTTCCATACATCCTTTATCCATGGCTTCTACATCTGTTAATCAAGCTCCTATTATTGCTTGTCAGTTTGCTATGAATCCTACTAATCCTCCTATAGAACTTGTGAAGGATCCAGTAGTTGTTCTTCCTAGTTCTTAACATATTTCAAGTAAGACAAAACCTAATTGATCTACTAATGAACATCGTAAGAAGCATCATGCTCAATCTAAAGCTCATAATTATGTTCTTCAAAATTCTTTACCTTCTTTTGATAAGCCTATGAAAGATGTGTTAGAAGAAGTTGTTGCTAATAATGATGTTAAAATGCAAGATTATGATGATCCTATTCATATCTTAGATCCTATATTGATTAATCTAGATGAAGAAGATACTCTTGATGATGTTAATGATGAATATGAGACTATTGACATTGACACTGATTTACCTAATATGTTTTCATCATAATTGATACTTACACCTAGTATCGAACATTTTCATTCTCAAGAGGATCCTTGTTTGGAACTGGCTATCATTCCTACTATGTTGGATATAGTCCCTTTTGCGAGTTACCCACCTTCCCTAAATGATATAGAATGAGATGGGGAGAGTAGGCGGCACACTTGATTGGCATGTCCTTCATGGTAGCATTGTTGTGTGTTTTCCTATAGTATTGTGCTTCTCCGGTGATGTGTTTGCTCAATGTTGTTAGATTCTTTTATATGACCCTTGTTACTTTGTTGGTACAAGGTGATAAAGGAATCAAACCTGTTGTATAATTCCTCTTTATGTGTCTGTGTTCTTCCATATGTTTTTTCATGTTATGTTTTACCTATGCTATTGTTCGTAAATGTTTCCTTGTGTAGTCTGCTTGGATTTGTGACTTGGTAGCACTGATTCTTTTTGGCCTCCATGTCATGGTCCAAAAAGATTCTTCTTCGTATCTCTTATGTGATCTTTCCTCCATTGTGATTGTAGTTCTACTTTCTTTGGGGAATGATGTCAATTCATTTGCAATAATATCAAATATATATTATCTTATGATCATACTAACCCCACGGTAGGTAGATCCCTTATGTGTTCTCTCTATGTTTAAGTGATATTTCCCTTTATTTGTCTTCATTTGAGGGCATCTCATAGTGGAAACGTAATCAGTGGAGTTGTTTATGTTTTCATTCAAGCCATTGCTCATGTTAAAGTGTTAGCAATGACTTTAACGTGGGGGCATATGCTCTGCTCACCTATTGCACACACACACTTTTCAATATACATATATTATTTTCAAGATACTTTTCTCCCTTTATGGATTAGTGATTAATCCTTAGAGCATTGATTTTTATTTAGGATCTCTTGATCCCTCTAGTTTCAAATTTTGATCCCTTAAGGTCGAAGGTTTCCTTAAGACTAGATCTCTTTTGTTTTTCATTTTACTCTTGTGGAATAGAATATTCCTGAGGGTGAATCTTTGATGGGTTGACTAGTGAGTAGCCACATTCACTAGGTAGTTCAATTTCATCTTTCTAGTTGTGTTGTTTCCTTGTGTCGTTCACAATGGGACATAAGTTCTCATTGGGAAAGATAATCACACCCTCTTCTCTCTCTTTTCTAGAGATGTATCTCTTATTGTGATCTTGGAGTTGATGAAGACTTGAGTCCCTGGGGGCTTGAGGATTTCTTTGTCCCTTTGATTTCAATAAGATTATCTTTTCATTATGATCTCCTTTACCAAGAGTTTTCATTGAGTCCATACTCTTGCTAAAGTGGGGGCTTAATGTATCATCTTAAAATGGAAGCACTTCTATGTTAAGAATGTTTAGCCCTCAGATTAAGTGGTTTGGGGTCATGTCAAGCACCTTGAATAGGTCTTTGCATTGACATGGCTTTTTCCCCTTGTTCTCTTTCTTTCTCCACCTATTTCCAGCCTTTTTTTGGCACCTAGTCTTGATAATTTGAGATCTGTGACCTCAGGGTCAAGGTCAACCTCCTAGGTCAAGGTCAACCTCAACCCTAACCTAGGGTAGAGTCAACCTCGACCCTGACCCTGGGTCCAATTTTCAAGTTTTGGAGGTTTCAAGATATCGGGCTTCGGAAAATTTTATATTCCCGCTTTCAGGTCACCTGTTTCGGATTTTGGAATGGTAAACTCTTAAATTGCATTTAATCTAGGTCCATTTCTAGGGGTTAAGGTTAATTGGGATTTAATTCTCCAATGTCAGTCTCTCTAGAATTTTGTGCCCTAGATCACTATAAAAGGAAGCCTTCCTCTCTCATTTCAATCATCTCTTTTCATAAGCTCTCAAGCAAGTGAAATCAAGCAATCAAGAAGAAAGAAAGAAGGAGAAAGAAAGAAAGCAAGCATTCATCCACTTTCAAGCATTCAAGATCCAATTCATCAAGGAGATCCATTAGTATCCATTGAAGGATTCAAGCTCCATGGAGCACTCTTGTTGAAGATTTCTCCATCCATGTTCATCCAAGCCTCCTACTAATTTAAGATCCATTCAAGATTGCTTTTGAAGGTCTAATGCCATTTATTTGAGACATCCTACATAAAATTCTATATTCATTTGGAGCATCCCTACTTGTGGATTCAAGGATTCGAATCCTCCACAAGGATTTCAACATAAGCAAGGTGAATAGTTCCATTTACTTTGTTTATATATTACAATTTCAATTACATTTCAATGTTGATTCCAAAATAGGGTTTGACCAAGGCAAACCCCCCATCCAAACAACAAAAAACATTTTTCTTGCAGGTACATGTAGAGGACAGCAAATTGTAGTTCAGATTTGGATACCCTTTTCGATGAACTTCTGAGATCCGCAAACAAAAATTTTGTCAGAGTTGTTTCGGGTCAAGGTCGACCTTCAATGGGGGGTAATATTGTGCCCCAAGGTAAGATTGTACCCTTCTATTTGGGTCAAGGTTGACCTCCCTCAGAACTAAAAATTTTTTTTGGGTTTTCTTTGTCTCAGCATTTCCAATCCGAAGTAGGTTGCAGGATTTCCTGAAACTGTGCATAGACATCAGAAAACACTCTTTTCCAGATTTACCCTATTTTGAGGTTAGTATTTGTCTTCCATTCATTTAAGATTTCAAGCATATACTTTTCATAGAAAATTATAAGATCTCCTTTCTTCATATTCTCCATAGTTTGATTCATTTGTGTATTGATCACTTATTTGTGATTAATCAATTTGGATCTCTCCTTTTGGGAATTTGGATTAGGGATAGATCCTATGTTTCCCCCATCCTCACATATATATAACAATATTTTGTAAAGGATAAATACAGATTCCAACACACATATTTTTACCCCCATTACATTTAGAAAACCTAAGATCAACGGTGAAAATAAAAATCCTAGATCTACAATACATAGGAATCATCAATAATTTAATGATTGCATTCATATGAAATTCTATCTCAATCTTGGTAAACTAGTTTTTGATTGGCGTGAACCATTTTCATTGATGTTTGTGTCATTTCAAACTATTATGTCATTTCCTATTTTACTCGGTATTCACTACATTCATCACTCGGTAATTAACTAATGTTCGATTCATATGAATTCTTGGTGACCATTGTGCTCGATACTCAATGATCATCTAGCTCAGTAAGAGTTCTCAGTCAAAGCCATGTTTAGTTAACTTAGAGATCTGCCTTGTGTTTTGCTCGGTGTATAGGCTTTGTAGTTTGACTGATTGTCATGTTTGTCTCCTTTACCAACTAAATGACTAAATGATAATAATGGAAATCATTAATGCTCAAATAGGAGTAACATTCTCCCCCTTTGGTATTAGTATCAAAACTTTATGTATGTGTACTGACTGCAAAAAAAAATTGTACTTAACCAAAATGTGAATCATATGTGAACTTCCCCTTTGTACATGCTCTCGATGTGAAGTACATACAAGCATATATATATATACATATAATTTCCCTCTTATTGAAATTAATTAAAAAAAAATGTACTTACAACTTGTCAAAAATATTCTTATGGGTTTTCTTTAGTGAAACCAAGAAATTTTCCCATTCCTCTTTCAGGTTCGTAAGAGTAATGTGCTCTAAACCGATGTGTGCATGTATGTCAAAAATATTTTCCAACACTGATATTTCTAGGGTAACAACTAAGTTATTTTCCTTATTCACATATCTCTCCATAATCTTAAGATGGGGAAGCAGTTCAGCCTAAAGCTCAGTTATTTGGTCTCTGATTGTATCCTCATGCTTCCTTAAATCAATTCTTAACCGCTAAAGTTCTTGAACTTTTGAAAAATGCTTATGAAATGCATTGGGCTCGATTAAAGAATTATTTGCACTGACCTGTATCTCTTCATCAAGTTTATTGATCTTTTCACTAACATTTGTAGTGAAGTGGCCTATAGTGCATAACTTATACAAAAAAAAATTTAACTGTTGAATAATGGTTTCAAACTCGGTAACAACCTCTAATAGCTTGACCTTATTGATTGCCACTTCCTAGCTTATTTTCTCTGCTATCTTTTTTTGAATTTTTGCTTCTTCCCATTCTTCCATTCTCTTTTCTGCATCAACACTAGGGGCATTGATGTGTCTGATTAGAGTAGCAAGTTGATCAATGATGGGAGTTACCTCATCAACATCAATGTCGAGGACTACTTGCATTAAAATATTTGTAACCTCCTCTAAAACTTGTTTGCTTTTACTTTCTTTTCTCAACTTCTCCTATGCAGCCTTCCTTGTGCACAATTCACCATACCTTCTCAAGGCTTCGGGGGCTAAAGTCCTAGGGGCACATACAAGAATTTCAATAATTTCATCTAGTGTGACAGGACCCCTACCATGTTTCTTCTTTTTCTATTTCTCTAGTGTGGGGGATTTTTTGTAAGGCACTAGAGCTTTGGTCTCTAGATTTGTCTTCTCTAGCTCGGTAGACATGCTCTCTTCCTTTCCTTTCCCAGTGACTAGTGTCTCGGTGTCTTGTCCTTGGGCATCTTTTTTGGTGTCTATTGTAGCTAACTCTACAGGTGTATTCATTTTTGTTTCTTTGTTTTTGGCCTCTTTATTATCAAGATCATTTTTATATTTCTTCTCTTTTGTACTTTGTCCCTCGGTTGTATCCTTTTGTTGCTCGGGTATAGAGCCTTCAGGTTCCTTTTGTGTAGAAATATCAATTTCTTGAACTAATAGAGGTAAGTCACCCAATGTATCAACTATTGTTGCCTCACTAGGTGCATTCTCCTCGGTGTCATCTATAGAAATTTTGATGTCCTCATCATTTTTTACATCATCAAGATATCCATGTGTGATGTCATCAATGAAAACATCATCTATCACAGTGCTTACTAGTTGCTTGGGAGAATCTTGTTTATATTATTCACTATATCTGGTCGGGTAAAAGTCCATAGCATAAGTATCATCTGCTAACTCAGTATTGGATATGTGTATTGGATCCTTGGTGGCTATTTCTACATCATCTGAGTGAAATCCTTTTCCTTTACATGTGTTCTTCTTCTTGGGAATAATAGCCAGTGCAAGTTGATCAACTTCTTCCCTTGATTCCAAAATCTTAGCCCATAGAAGCTTTCTATTTTCATCAATTGCCTCAAGATCTCCTGTCAAAATTCTTAGTGCTCTACCTTTCATCAAAAAATATATAGAGTACTACTTCATCATTTCTTCTATCCTGGTAACAGATAAGGTAGGAAGTACCAAAATCAATGAGTGTTCCCTCATTTTCTTCTCTGTGTGTAGGGCTTATGTCCATCTTGCTGATACTTTCTCATATAAATCCTTAGGAACATACCTTGGAAACTCAATAGGTACTCTTTTAAATTTAATCATCATTTGTATGATAGCTTCCTCTATTTTCTCACAATCCTTGGTGGTCATATATACATACTAATTTAACTTAGGGTGAGTTATACTCCCTTTCTCCTTTATATTATTTTCTAACTCATCTACCGACTGATTTTATTTACTACAACCTTGAATTTACCTTGATCATCTTCTTCATCATCTTCATCAATATCATCCTTATCTCTTATTAGCCTTCTCCTCTTTTCATGTTGTTTGGTAGTGACTTTGACACCTCTCTTTTTCTTCTGATATGTTTTAATGGGAGTTGGCCTTGTTATTTTTGCAATTCCTTCCATTAGGGGTGGAGAAGTAGTTGTTGGGGACCTTGTCCTTTTTCGTACAGGTGTTTCTTCTTTTTTCCTCTTCCTTGTGGTATGTATCAATGTAGCTTGAGTATCCTTATCTGACTCAGCATCCTCCTCATGTTCACTGTTACAAATTAATAGTTGTTCCTCAGTTGCTTCTTCAACTGGATTAGCTATTGATTCTTCTTCTTTGACTTCATCATCTCTAAATTGTTTCACTAGTGTGTCCATCATCTTTTTACATTTTCTGCTTACCTTCACTCTGACTAGATCCATCTTTATTCTTAATTTAACCTCTTCATAGGCTTCAAACCTAGTATCTTTTAGATCTTTGGGCTTGGCCAGCAGTGCCTTTATTGACCTAGAAGCTTGGTCAATGTACAATTCATATCCCATTGGGGGTAACCAAGTAGTCATTGATTCTACTTCCTTGATCAAAGTAGTGTCGGTATCTACTAAGAAACAAATATCTTCTTTATGTTTCTCTACCAGTTGACCTGGTATTCTACTTCTTTTGTGCATTCTATCCTTGAATTATCCAAAATAGTCATCCATAATAGTAACAAAATTCTGACCTAGATTCTTAATAAACTCATTTGTCTGCATTATAATTGGTCAGTTGGCATCCCAGTCAACATTACCGACTGATGAAAAGAAGTTTTACAGGTAGAAAAATGTACAGACTAGTAGAGAATCAAATTTGCAAGTGTTTGTCTTTTTTGTCCTAATGGTCTCACGTTCTCCTCGAATTGCTTCAGTAGAATCTTGGCGAGGTCAAATTGAAAACCCTTCTTAACAATCTTATAAGAAATGTCCACGGCTCCACAAGATACACTATTTGGCCTACTCAATTGACATATCTTGTAACCGACAACATATGCTCCAAAACTTGTCTCTGGATTAATGATTATGTTAACTCTCATACCTCTTCAATCCCATTCTTCTCCTGTAAGCTTCTCAGACTCATTACTCGGTGCACTCCTTATGGCTTTAAATTTATTAGTGATAGGGTAACCAATGACTGCATGTATGATATCCTTAGTTATTTTAATAGGTTCATCTAGCCATAATTTACCTTCATGCACTCGGCTAAGAACAACCCTAATCGACTTTCTCTTAAATTCCCTCAGGAAATATAGGGCATTCATTAATCCCTTCACCTCTAGGTGTTTTTGCTCATCGTTGAGCTTTCCATTTTCACTAAACTCCTATTAAGTGGATTGAAGCTTAAAATCTCTAATTTCACTGATTTTGCAATGAATTTATGTGAAAAGGTCATGCACCAACAAAATTTAGGTGGTATACTGGAAAATACACCCGCTTGATCAATTTGTGAGGCTATTCTAGGGTGTAGCTTGTAATTTGGTTCATCATGGGTTGCAAATTTGATCAATGTGACCTTCTTGTCACTCTCAGACTTGGATTTCATGACTTAAGATGAAGACACCATTGTTTCTTAAGTTTAGAGCTTTACAAATATTTTAGTAAAACAACTTAGTGGTGAGAAAATTACTTTAGGTCATGATACACTCACTCAAAATCTCTTTAAATCTCTATAAAAGCTCTGGAAATTCTTCGCTCAAATTTCTCAAGTCACTATATTTCTTCTCATGATCAATATGTGGTGAAATGACTAAGTTCATCACATATTTATACCAAAAATCTCTTTTCCTACTCAAACTTTCACATTAAATGCTTTACCTACTACAACTAGGTAAACAAAGTTGCACTTGATTAATACTTCAAAATACTTTAGCTCGGTTAACACTTATATAATACTCAGTTGATACTACAACTCAGTTAACCCTTTCCAAAATTCACCAACTACTAAACATTTACTTAGTCATGCTTTTACCGACTATACATATTTAGAGCTCTAAACATGTAATCCCATACTGCATCTCATTTCATGTTGATTTGGTGTTCATTCACTAGATGTAAGTAACTATTGTAAGATATAACCAGTTAAAATTTAGTTCCATACATACCTTAATTTCTTTAGGTGGAGATGGTGATATCACCTAATCCAATGGATGAGGTGTCACCAACTTCAGTGCTTGATCCAGCATTGTCATTTGATGCTTTTCTCCATATTTGATGCTTTTCTCGACATTTGATTTCTTATCCTCATGATTTATTCAATTGTATTTCCATTTGTATTTGTGTTTATCTCTGGTGCTTGATCTTTGCAATCTTTTCTCAAGTGACCAACCTTGTGTTAGTGCAAACATGCCATACCAATTCTTGTATAATTATGAGATCTTCATATCTAATTCTTTCTCATGCTATTTTCTGCTACATGTCCATATCTGCCACATGTGCAATTAACCCAAGTGTTGTAATCCCAATTATATGCATTACCTTGCCTTCTCAGTTGATATGTTTTGTTCTATTCTTTTGGTGTCCACACTTGCTTCATCTTTATCCTACATTCCTATGATATGTGTCCATGTATGTTGCAAGTGTGATAATGTTTTTCCATATAAGGTTTCTTAGGTGTCCTATTTAGTTTTCAATTGCACTCATGTGTCTTATGTCCATGCTTATTATAGTTGTAGCAATAACCATTAAATTTAGGAATGGATTTAGGAATACCTTTTGTTTTTCTTCTATAGACATTTTATGTGTGTCTTGGTTTTCCATAATGATAACATGATAGCTTCTTTGGACTTGAATTGACATAGGAGTTCACCTATTCAGTTTGTCTTAATGACTCTCCCTATTCGGTATAGCCTAAACCAGTTGTACTATTAAGTCTTTTCTGACTGTTCAAAAATTCATCCATTTGTTTAGTACTATCATCAACTTTCTTAGTCATATCATTATGTTGTTGTTGTATCTTTACATCATTCTTCAATCTTCATTTTCTTCTCTTAATTCACCGATGTCTTCCAATTTCCTTGTAAGCTCATTGTTTAATCGGTTGACTTCCTGACTTATGACAACCATCTGATTAGAGATTTCAAAGTGATACTCAGTGAGTCTTAGTATCTCATATTACTTCTCTTGCAACTTATCAATCATTTTCCTCATGTCTTCAATAGCCAAATTTCTTTCTTGTTCTTCTTGCCTTGTATTGTTCATGGCATCAATCATTTTGACCATTTGTGGCTCTTGAACGATATACAATGCTTTCACTTGTTCAGTTAGATGTAGATTATTTTTAGATAGATCTGATATGGTTCCTCCAAATGCATCAGATATGCTACCAGATCCAGATGCATCAAATGGATCATCTACCTCTTCTTCATGATAATCAGTCTCATTACACCAAATTTCCATATCCTTCCTTTTGATCAGTAACTTCTTTAGTTCTTCTTTTGATTCCTTGAATTATTCAATGTAGATCTGCATCTGTATTCTCTGATTCTCAATAGTCTTATCAAACTTATACCTTTCCATCTTTTATTCTTTTCTCTTTAGTGATTAAACTTTCCAAAACAAGAGAACTAGCTTTGATACCAATTGTTGGGATTATGGAAAGATATATATTGAGAGGGGAGGGGTGAATCAGTACCTTTAAAACTTTTCAAGACTAAAAAATTTTAGGCATAGATAACATTAACTGACTAAATCTATTATATGTAACATACATTAAAATATAACTAAAAATGTAAATGCATGTAATCTAATCAATAAACCATTTGTGAAACTTCATACACTTAACACAAATGTTTTGATATCACATAAACCCTTGTTAGAAGGTAAAAAATCTGGTGGGGATGACACCTACAAAGCTTCACTAATGCAATAACAAAGTATGTCAGTTAAGGCTACAAGATTATGATCACTCCTGGTGTTCTTACCCTGTTAGGAGTAACAATAAGATTAGCTAGATCTACCTAGTTAGAGGATTTTAGCAACAATATCAAGTGTGCACTCGGTTAAGAGATTTAACTAAGAACTATTAAGTCCACTTTGTTAGGAGATTTTGAATCTTCTACAATGATTAAAGAGTAACAATAAGATGTATTTGTAATTAGCAACTCAAACTTGCTTGATTTAGATCTATGAAATGCTATAAAGATATCACCTTGTAGTTATGTTTATGTCCTTCTGTTCTACTCGGTAACCTTATGTCTGTTCTGAAAAATGGAATGCTTCTATCAAATTCTTATGTCAAAACCATGTCTGGTCTTCTGATGTCCTAAATGCAGCTACTCCTTGATGATACAAATATCATAATGACATCTTTAAAAATTTTATATCAAACTAATTTGACCTAATTAGGGTTTTAAAATATCTTAGAAAACCTAAGATCAATGGTGAAAATAAATAACCTAGATCTACAATACATACGAATCATCAACAATTTAATGATTACATCCATATTAAATTCTATCTTGATCTTGGTAAACCATTTTATGATTGGTGTGAACCATTTGCATTGATGTTTGTGCCATTTCAAACTACTATTATGTTTCTTGTTTTACTCGGTGTTCAATGCATTCATCACTCAGTAATTAACTGATGTTTAGTTTATATGAATACTTTGTGACCACTATTCTCGGTACTTGATGATCATCTAGCTCGGTAAGAGTCTTGGTCAAAGCCATGTTTGGTTAACTTAGAGATCTGCCTTGTATCTTTCTCGGTGTATAGGCTCTATAGTTTGACCGACTGTCTTGTTTGTCTCCTTTACCAATTGAATGACTGAATGATACTAATGAAAATCATTAATGCTCAGATAGGAGTAATAGGACTCATAATAAGGAAGAGGCTACTGCACTATTATGAATCCTAAACATAATCCTTGATTGGAAATAAAGAGTTACCCAGCCTACTCATCTCAATAGATACATAAAGGATACTGGTCAAATGTCTAGAAGGTAAACACACATTAGAGGTCACCAGAATGTTACCTAATTTTTACCCTATAAGCTCAATCAGGTAGAGCCTTTTCTTGCTAAGGAAAGGTACACTCAACAATTTGGTCTCATTATGTACTTTTTCAAGAAATGCAGTTACATTCATTGCTTTATGTGTATAAGTATTACATTTTATGGAGAGAAGAAGTGAAACTAATTCATACATCATTAAAAAAATTTCTAAAAATGTAAAGATTTATTCATCAAAGTACAAGATTTCTTCACACAATCCATAAAACTAGCTAAAGATAAATTCAACACTTTGAATTTAAAACAAGAATATATATGTGTTAATATTAAAATGAATAAGAGAATGGTAGGGCCAGTCATTCCCTGAATGATTGGCGGTTGTGTTGATTGTCCTAATCATTTGCATTCTCTCTTTCTTGTTTCTCCTACATTCCTGGTTTCCAATGCCATATTCTAAGAATGACAACATGAAGGGGTTAGATCTAATGGATCTAAGAAATAACTAATTCTACCTCACTATTATACCCCACACATGTATCCATGCTTCAACTTTAAACCCCAAACCTAGATTTATTTCTAACTAGTTTGTTTCTTGTGCAACAATCTTGTATTTCAATAAAATGTGGATGTAATTGGGCTCCCACAAGGGTTTAAGCTTAACATGTCATTGAGATATAAGATCCAAATGAGGTTAGTTATCTATTTAAGCAAAATCAAAGGGACATATACTTTTTTTGTGAATATTTTTATTTAAACAGGAGTATCATCATTAGAGGTTGATATTGGATCAGCAAGTATGATCAACATGGTCAATATATCATGCTATAAGATGAAGAAGTTCTAGAAGACCTTGTAAAAAATCTTATTGAACTTCAACATCTCAAGTATGGTATCTTGACCACAACAAGAGTATTTCAAAATAGAAAAAATCATGATACAAGAAGATGAAATGATGCTACTAAAATTTTAAACATTTCTTCAAGAATAAGGTTTCACTTTTCAACTTGTTGTTGGTTCTTGTCATAGTCTAGTGGTCTTAGGTACTCGTGCAAGAATAAGTGCATGTATAATTCAAAAGCATGGATTCTTGCACAGGTATCAAAAGATATATAATGTATGGAAAGATGGATTTCATAAGGATTGAAGGGTACCAGTTAGCCTCATTGTGGTGCTGCAAAGGCAAATAATGAAGCATTTAAGCAGTAAAATCAAAATCGATGATACATACACAGTGACTTATATGCTTACAAATGGAAAAAATAATATTGTTAACCAATACATGAGCAAAGAACAGATTTATAGATGTGTGTGCATCATGATAATCATGTGTTTGTGAAAAAGTTAAAGAGCATAACAGTTATAAGAACACCATCACAGAGGACCAATGATCATGCAAACAATAGTGTATCCACTTGATATAAAGGTAGATTTCTCCAATAAAAGATAGCATCTATTTTAAATAATGGATTTCTAGAGAGTAAGAATTAGTCTACCTATTATGAACAACAAAAAATAACTTTGAACTATCAAATTTTTTATGTCTCACAACTATGTACATAAATAAACCACCAAGTAGAACATGGATTAGCGAGTGGATGGAGTAGCGAGCGGGAAAGGAGAAATTTAAAATTCAAAATCGAGCAAGGGAGGGAACATAGGAGATGTTGCTAGATCGTCGGGGTCTGGAAGTCAACAGGATGAGACTAATGAGGCTGGATTGCAAGGGAAGGATCCCGATGTTGGGATGGTGTTTGGGGACCCAGGTGAGGGTCTCAAGCCTGAAGAATCTACATAAAAAAGGATGACCCTTGTCAAAATTGGCAAAAATTGGTCAAGGCTCTTTGGCCTTAATCCTGCAGGTAAGTCTTCTCTTCCACCTATGATGAATATTTCTAATCTTGAGCAAGGCTCCTTTTCTATTACCATTCTTGATCATATTATATATTTTAATATCTCAAGAGTGGTAAATTCCATTTTTGGGCTAGTTCTCAGTTCCCACCTAAATATTGATGTGGTTAGGGCTTTTGTAAAGAGCAAATGGGTTTTAAAAGGATAAGTCAATGTGGCAGCTTTGCCCAAAGGCATTTCATATTTTTCCTTTTCATGTGAAGAAGATCTTAGGAATACCCTCTGTAGTGAACCATGGGTGATAGGGAAGCATACCATAGTGCTCCATAAATGGTGTCCAAACCTTAATATGCAGGATAAATCAAACATGTAGGCTCTGGTCTAGTTGAATCTTTCAGGTCTGTCGCTAGAGTTTTGGGTGGAAGATTTTTTTCAGGAGATTGCTAATGTCTTTGGTGAAATTTTACCTATGGACCTTGTTACGGTCTCTAGGAGATGACTCACTTATGCCAGGATTTGTGTGGGAATCCACTAGGGAATTGATATGTCAAAATCTATAACCCTCATGTCCAAGCTTGGCTCTTGGGTCTAGAAGATTGAGTATGAGTCTACACCATTTGCGTGCTTCCATTGCAAAAAATATAGACACAAGGTGAAGCAATGTCCTAGTAAAATATCCCAACCAAAGAAAAAAAAAAAGGTGTGGGTGAGGAAATCTGGTTCTGAGTCCAACACCAATAGGCACAAATTGATAGATGGGAAGAGTGTCAATGATAGGATAGAAGAAAAAATGGAGGAGAAGGCCATTCTTGGAGAGGGAAGTGGAACTTCTCCCTCTCAAGCAATGCAGAGTAAGGAGATAAGCACAAAAATTATTTCGGTAGCTCCTCAAAGGAGGGTTGAGGATGTCTTTGCAGAAGAAGTGCAAAGCAGGTCAATGGGAAACATGGAAGACAAGGAGGATTTTGAAATGAATCTAATTGAGAGAGAAATGTTAGGATTTTACATTAGCAAATATCTATCAATGTAAAGGAATGATGAGGATTTCCAGGATGCCTAGAACTATGTTGTTCTTGGTTTTTCATAGTTTTCTTCCCAGAAATCCTTACTTAACCCTATTGGGTCAGGTAAGCATTTATTCCTTGAAGCTAATACTACAAAATGGGGAGATGTGGTAGAAATAGATGTAGCTTTGCTAGGGTGTAAAGATGTGCCTAAAGATGGATGGGAAGATGTGGAAAACAAAAAGAAAAGAAAAAAAAAGGATATCTGAAGATGACTAAGGATACTATGGTATTAGCTAGAAGAACTAGAAGTAGCAAAACTGGTGATGTGGGAGCCATTCATGTGTCCCCATGAATGCCCTCAAATCAAAAAAGAAGAGCATTAGAGGCCAGTGGGAACATAGTGGATGGAAGTCAAAAAACCATCCTAGAGTCGGGACCTTTCTAGAAACAGTGAAGATTATCTCATGGAATGTAAGAGGGTTAAATAATCCTCATAAATAGGATATGGTCAGAAACATGATTAGAGACAATAAACCAAATATTGTGTTACTTTAAGAAACCAAAATGTCTAAGGAAAAAATTGAGTCTTTGTTTCTTTAGTAATGGTAAGTCCTTAGGAGGAGATGTTGAAGGGGCCTCTGGGGACATTGTTTCTATGTGGAATTGTAGCATTATCAGGGGAGAGGTTATTTCACAAGGTAATAATATGGCTAGTGTTAGATTTTGGCATATTAAGGATGGAACCTCTTGGGTCCTGAATAATATTTATGCTCCCAATACTAAATGAGGGAGAAAATCTTTTTGGATAAAAATTTCTAGAAAAAGAAGTGATTTTGCTACTGAAGGGTGGATCATCATGGGATATTTCAACACACCTTTAAAGGAAAATGAGAAATTGGGTGGAAGTCAACTGAATCTAGACAACAAAACTGATTTAATGTATTTTATTAATGGGCATGCTTTACATCACATTGATTTGCAGGGGATCAACTATACCTAGACCAATAGGAGATCAGGAAAAAATCTTATCCAAGTAAGATTAGACAGGGCTTTGGCTAGTAATGAGTGGTTTCATAGTTATTCTTGCTCTCTAACGGATTTTGTTAGAGCTGGTTTGGATCATTACTTGATTATTCTTCTGGATGAACCTATATGTATGAAAAGGAACTTCCCTTTCCATTTTGAGAAAATGTAGACTATTCATCCAAATCTGGATAATCTCATTGAGGAGTGGTGGAAGATCAGGATTGAAGGAGCATATATGTTCTTGCTAAGAAACTTAAAAATGTTAAAGACAATATCAAAAAATGGAACAAGGAGACCTTTGGGAATATTTTACTAATAAAAGGAAAATTACTAAGGAATTGAAGGAAATCCAGGACAACATTCAGAAGGATGGCTATGTCACTTTTTCTAGAGAAGAGGAGGATGTGAAACTTGTGGAATATCATGACATCATATCTAAAGAAGAGTCTTTTTGGAGACAAAGGTCTAGGAAAAATTATTTGAAAGAAGCGGAAAAAAATTTGAAGTACTTTTTCATGACCACTATCAAACACGAAATAGGTAATAAAATATCTAGATTGAAGATTGATGGTGTCATTCGTGAAAAGGGGGAAGAGTTCAGAGGAGAGGCAAGCAAGTTTTTCTTTGATCTTCTGAAGAAAGTTGACAATCTTGACAAGGAGAGCCAAAGGGAGTTGATAGACTATATTCCCTACATTCTGAATGAAGAGAAGAATAGGGTTATCATTGCTATTCCTTCAAAGGATGAGATTCAAAAGGCTATTTTCTCCTTTGAAGGAGACAAAGCCCCTATTCCAAATGGTATCCCATTTTATTTTTTCAAAAGTATTGGCACATCATTGATCAAGATGTGGTTAATGTTGTCAAAGAGTTTTTTGGATCAAGAAGGCTTTTCAAAGAATTAAATGGTACCTTTATTGTGTTGATTCCCAAGAAAGTGGGTGTTGAAATTTTGGACTAGTTCAGACCCATCAGCTTATGTAACTCTGTTTACAAGATTATTTCCAAAGTTCTCACTACTAGGATTCTTACCTTTCTTCCTTCTCTGATTTTTGGACAGCATAATGGTTTTGTCCTAGGTAGGAAAATACTAGAATCGATCATTTTTGTTCATGAAAACATTCACTCCCTAACTTTGTCTAAAAAGGAAGGTTTTTTGCTAAAGCTAGATTTGTCTAAAGCTTACGATAGGGTGGATTGGGAATTTTTTAAGTCAGGGTTGGAGGCTTTTGGTTTCAATAAGAGAAGCACTGAGCTTATCCATTTTTGTGTCTCTACACCCACCTTCTTGATGCTTGTGAATGACTCTCCTACCCCTTTCTTCAAATCTTCAAGAGGTCTTAGGAAAGGAGACCCTCTATCTCCAATCTTGTTCATTATTATGGTTGAATGTTTGGGTAGATATATTGATTGCTTGGTCCAAAAAGGTGACTTCATTGGCCTCCAAACTTCTTCTAAAGAGAAAGTATGATCTCATCAATAGTTTGTCGATGATTCTATAGTTATAGGGGAAGTCTCAGTTAAAAATGCCAAAAACATTAAAAAGGCTTTAGATAGTTATGGAGATGCTACTGGCTAGCTTATAAATTGGAACAAGAGCTCTATCTTTTTTTTTAAATGATCCTGAATGAAGGCAAGATAATATTAAAAGTTTGATGGGTTGTGAGGTGGGCTATCTCCTAGAATCCTACTTAGGTCTGCCTCTTTGTCTTGATCCACTAGATTCCTTTTGGAGCTTGATGATTGATAAATTCCATAGGAGTTTGGCTAGTTGGAAGGGAGCTCTTTTGAGTCAGGCTGGTAACATTCTTGTGTTAAAAGATACTCTCCAAAGTATTCCTCTTTATGCTCTAAGTATTTTCAAAATTCCTAGGAATTTTGTGGACGCAATTGAGAAAATCCAAAAGAACTTCCTTTGGTCTGGTATGGAGAAAAAGAAGAGAATGGCTCTCATTTCCTGGAAAAAGGTTTGCAAACCAGTTAATAAGGGAGGTTTAGGTTTGTGAAGAATTAGAAGTATGAATGATTTTCTTCTGGATAAGCTTCTTTGGAGATTTTTCAATAACCCGAGGGAATGGAGTACTATCTAGAATAACAAATATAACAAAGACAACAATAACTTTTAGAATTTTCTGAATCGGGAGACTTTGCAAGGTAGCTCTATCATTTGGAATAATGTTGATTAGGATTAAATTGGGAAAATACTGAAATCTAATTTTTCAAAACTTCATATGTTTTAGTAAATTGCAATTTTGAGGGTCTTTGGTGCATTTCTGGGCAAAAATGGTGCACAAAAATACGGATGAAACATCGCTATTTCCAAAATTTGGTTCAAGATTATTTGAATACCTTTCCAATGCATCAAATAGTTCGTAATCTGGAAATCTAGAGCTAGGATGAGAAAGTTATGCCTTCTCCAAGTGGACCTAAATTTTATATATATTTTTTTGATAAATTTTGATAGTTTCAATAGTTTAATTGTAATAAACATTATGATGACTCTTCATTTCAATTCCAAGGGATTTGTGTGACCCTTGGGATCCATCTGACTTGTATAAACTCCAATTTTGAATAGAATGGAGACAGTTTTTGGTTTGCAATCTTGTTGTTCTCAATTTTCCATGTTGAATTCTACAATACTGCAGGTATCACACTAGGTATTGTAATTTGGTTTTCATAAATCAGATCAAATGCTTTGAAAAATAAGGAGTTGATTAAGAAGGGTGTGAAATGGAAGGTTGGAAATGACAAGACTATTCTCTTTTGGGATGATGAATGGCTCCTAGATCATCCTCTTATTTCTGATTCTAATTGGAAGGATAGGATGTTGCAATGTAAGTTGGCCATTGGAACTCATGTGGATGACTATTGGGAAGGGGACAACTGTATTGACTTGTCTAGGGTGGATCTTTCTCTTAGAAGCTTGAATAAAATCTTGAATGTTATCTTTTTTATTGATGAAGAGAATACGTTCAGTTGGAGATATAACTCTAATGGGTTATTTTCAATTTCCTCTTTGTATAACTAGAATTGTGAGAACTACCCCAAAATTAATGTTTTTTTTCTAGATTTTGTTGCAAGATAAGATTCTGACTATTGATAATTTGAGGAAAAGGGGTTTTCACTTAACTAATAGGTGTTGTCTCTACAAGAAGGATGAGGAGACTATTAATCATCTAAACATTCATTGTTCCTATGTTTGAATAATTTGGGAGAAGTTTTTGAACTTGATAAATATTGAGTGGGTCTTTCCGGGGAGCATACATGAGTTACTCACTTCTTGGAGGCCCCCTACTAATAATGGCATTATGATTAATGTCTGGAACTTTCTCTTACCCTACATTGACTTTGGGTGTTTGGAAAGAGAGAAATGATAAGATTTTTAGAAACAAGGAGTCTAGTTGTATTTTGATTTTCCACAAAATAAAGAGAGTTGTGATGGAAAACATTTGGCTGACTAGAAAATTTCAAGAACCTAAACAGGCTTGGGAGGTGAAAGTCTTCAAGAACTGTAAGTTGGATGGTATGAAGGATCAAGAAATCAAGAGTAATTTCAGAAATGAGGCTCGGTGGGACTATCCCCCTAATGGTTGGATGAAAATTAATTTTGACGGTGCCTCCAAGGGCAACTCGGGGATAGTTGGTTGTGGTATCATCATCAAAGATGAGAATGGGATATGCAAAGGTGCTAAGGCTATTCCTATTGGTATTCACACAAATCATGTTGTTGAGGCTAGTTCTGCTCTCCATGGACTTATGTTGGATAAGAATAAAAATTATAGGAAAGTGTGGTTAGAAGGGGACTCTCTTAATATCATTAGATGGCTTAATAATGATATGATTCCCTCATGGACTATATTTAATATCATTCATAAGGAAAAAATTTTAATTAAGACTTTTGATGATTGTGTTATCACCCACAACTATAGGGAAACTAACTTTGTGGCTGACTGGGCTACCAATGTGGCTTGTAGAAGTTAGTCAGATATTGTTTGGGATGACTGGACTATCCTTCCCTCTAAAGGGTCATCATTAATTGATAGGGATCGGTTTCAAAGTAGGCAAAAAATATTTAATGAAGATTACATTAATGTGTAATAATTATAGTGGTCCTTGTAAAGAGGATTTTTGGGTTACTTGTGATTACGATGTGACTATCACCTTCAATTTGCATGGTTTATGGGTTATTTTAGGAAAACAAGGGCATGACTATGATTCCAAGGTGAAGAAGTGGGGTTTTCTTAGAAACTTTGAGATAAGATAAATTTGAAGAAGCAAAGCCATGGGGGTTTGTAAGAAGATGTGTGAGTCAAGTAATTGTAAGGAGTGGAATCAAAATCCAGAGGTTTGGAGTATTGTGCAGAATGGTGGTGTGGCAAACTACTTGGAGAGATTGCATGGAAGCAAACCTACTATTACCAGGCAATTTCTTAAAAATTGGAATAAGGGAAAAATTCTTGTTTCGACACAATACATGGAAATCACAGAGGAGATCATAGCCGAGGCCATATGACTAAAAATTGAGGATATCAACTTCTACAGAGACGGGAATATTTTGGACAGAGCCCTTGATGATTTTGTGGAGACGGAGCAGGAAAGGAAAAGAATGGTGAAGATTAAAAACTCTTATTTTAGTCTTAAGTGCATCTCTAGACCATGGAGGTTGTTTCTATTTATTCTTATTAGTTATATCACTTTGGATGGGAGATACACTAAAATTTATAACCATCATCTCATATTGTTGAATCGCTTCAGACATGGGATTAAAGTTAACTTTTCATTTTACATATTGAGTTCATTGGATACTACCTTAAAAATTTTGCAGAAGGATCCTACGGGAGACCATGCCTATCATGAAGGTTTGAAGGTTTTGTTGTATGATTTGTTAAAGTCCAAAAAGGTTGAGAGGTCCTTCTTTAATAGGAAGGCTCTTGAAGATTATGATACTGAAGGTAAGGATTCTGAGGAGGCTTATGTGGAGGAGACTGAAGATGATGAGGTTGAATCTATTCAACCTAAAAAAGTGTTCCAACCTCTATGGCTCCTCATCCAAGAATAAGAGAAGGAAGACAAAGATTGAAGACTCTATTACGACTGAAGATAAGGAAATTAGGGATGCCAGTGCTAAGGGGAAGGGTAAAAAATAAATGGAGACTATTGGGAGTCGTACCAGAGCCAAGAACAAGAAAAAGAATGCGAGTAAGAGGGTCGTTATTTCCACTAATGATGACTCTTCTATTCAATAGAATGTTAAGGAAAAATAGGACAAGTTGTTTGAGAATTCCAATATTAAGGATCCTAATATAGGGGTTCCTGATAACTTTGATAACAATGTGCTTGTGGAGGAGAATACCTTGCAGGATATTATCTAGGAGGTGGCCACTATTGAGAAGGACAAAGCTAACAATGCCATAGGGAGGAAGGGGATTTCCAAGGAGGATAATGCTTATGTGAATAATGCCTATGATAACCTGGGTTGTACTACTTTTTTCAATAATCTAAGCACAATGAAAAGTGATATTAATATGATGAAAAACCAAATTCAGAACATTTAGAGGAAGGTTGAGGCTCTCGGTAAGATGAATTTGGGTGATAAGACTATGGGATAGAGTATTGAAGAGTTGAGGGAGGTTATTGGCAGGGCAAAGGGGATTATGATCCTGACAAAGAAGGTCCAAATTATGGAGGACAAAATGAAAGAGGTGGATATTGCTTCTAAGGGAGGGAATTTGTTGAGAAGGATGGATAAAATGGAGAGAAGTATTGTGCGTCTGGAGAATACTATTGGAAATAATGTTGAATATAGCTTTTCCATTCTTAAGGCCTTGACTGAGTATGTCAAAATCCTTATGGACAAGCTAGAATAAGGTAAAGGGGAGCAGGCACCAAAGGAGGTTAAGGAGGGACAGGGGCACAATAAGAGGACCAAGCGAGCTTTAAAAATTTGGAGGCCAATAAGAATAAATATTTGGAGGAGCTAAAGGTGTCCTCAATAAATATGCAAATGTTGGCTGATCAGGCGACTAAACTTATGAAGACTATCTAGTTGTCTTTCTGTTTTCCTATTGTTTCTTGTTGTCCTCTTTTCTCTTTTTTGGGAGGACTCGTTAGTTTTTGGTGTTTTTTTGTTGTATTGTTGCATTGTTTATGTTGGTCTTTTAATGCTTATTCTATAATTTCGATGTAAAAGGTTTCAGGTCCTTTCAAAACCCATTTTTACGTAATTAAAACAAATATACTAAAGAGGAAAGCAATTTTATTGGACAAAAATAGTAGTAAACCCAAAGAAATGCCAAATCTTGCATAGAGGACATCAACTAATAAAGAAGAGAAGTTTTTTTATGAGAGGGGATGATGAGATTAAAAGAAGAGAAACATATGTGATGTAGAGAGAAACATTTTTTTAGGTTACAACAACATATCTTAGTCAAGAGGTGATGAAGATTCATTAAAGAGAACTGACTATGAAAGGTAGGTTTTCTTGGCCCTTTTGAATGCCTTTGAAGGTGAATAAGAATTTTTTATGGGAGCATAAAACTTTGACTACAAATTTCTTTAAGCTTTTATTTAAAGGGTATCTCAGTTGAAAACACAAAAATAGTGAATGGTGTTTCCCTTCCCATGCTTTGTTTGCATTTTGAGTTGTCTCATCTTTGTAGTTATAGGAGAAAACAATGATTACATGGCTATCTGTTGTTACAGTGAAAGATATATGAAATCTAGTAAAAAAAATAGTGATTTTAACTATCAAAGCAACAACATAGAGATATAAGACATGTAATGAAAGACATGACAGTGACACGAATATTAAATAATTAGTGAAATGGATAGCACAATCATAACAATATAGAATCAACATTGTAATGATAGGTGGATTGCATAGAAGAGCCCAAATTCCTATTTGAGAGTCACAATAGAGGGAAAAGATAAGAATGTAAGATCATCAAAACTAACCCTTTTTGTGGTCTGCAATTCAAATCAAAGAGACTCCTATAAATTCATTCAATTTCTTCTCAAAAAGTATCCAACAATCACTATTGAGAAATCTTCAAAACTCATAGAACCTTCAAAATCCTCATCGACAGTTGCAAAGACTCATAAAAGAAAAAGGAGATAAAATTAGGTTTAAGGTTATTCTGATACCCTAAAATCTTCGATAAGAGAGGCATTTGTGGCCACATCTTTTTTATTTCAAAATTGAAAGCTCTCAATCTAATACCCGTGGCCTAAGTGCTAATACTTAGGAGTTTTTTTTGTTTCTTTTATATATGTCTTGTATTATATTTAAATAATAAGTTATATTAATAAATTATCATTAGTAATCATTTATTAATATAAATTAAAATATTACAAAATATATATAGAAGTTGTTCCTTATTTTTTCTTACACTTGATAAATTGTAAAAATATCTACTAACTATTGTTTTATAAAACACTTATGTAGATATTGGTTTTAAAAGAAAGATAAGGCATGCACTTTAAATATTAAGTCAAGGGTAGTTAAAGTAGGAGTCTTTTTACCTTTATGGTTTGAAGACAAGAGGATGGAATATAGGCTTGATGGATTCAATTTAGGAGAGGGTCGTGTATTGACTTTTCCTAGCAGATGGAGGGTTTTTATGAGCTTTTTGAGTGTTTCATTGGTGGTTTTGATGAGGTGTTCAATCCTTTATGGGTTGGAGTGACTTTTTCCACCATAAGGACATCTTGGAGTGGTTTTTAGTTCCTCTTTTTGAGCCTATTTCTTTGCATCCAACCCAAGGAGGTTGAGGGCATTTTGCACTTAAAGAGTTTCCCACTCATTTTTGGGTAGTTCTTCATTGTATACAAAATATTTTGGAGACTTTTTCAATACAAGATTTTTTATTTTTTGCAGTTGTAACTCATGATATTTTGGAGATATTCTACAATTGACAAAATAATACTGAGATTTTGGAGACCTATTTTAATTTTCTCTCTTTGTATGCACATGTTTCAATTTTATGTTTCATGTTGTGATTTCTATTAATCCTACATGTGATGTCTTGAGTCTGTATCTTAAGTAAAATTATCATAGTTGGATAGGTTACAATTTTTGAATATTTTATGGTTGAGAGTTTGATTAGTTGTGAGAAATACCTTTTTCCTATTAGTCTAAAGCTCAAAGTTAGTGTTATTCCTTACTATGAAACAATTATATTAAGCTACTTGTATACCAAAGTTGTGTTTTTTCATACTTAGTATTGTTATTTGATATTGTTAATTTTTGTTCTTCATTGAATATCATCATAATTTTGGTGAATAACCTTGTTATTTTTAATAACTAGTTTATTTTTATGCAAAGTTTATCCTCTTAGTATATCTCTACCCCTTTCAGTTCAAGTCTTAGAGTAAATTGAGTGCATTCAGGTGATTATCCAAATATGAGCTAGCCTAGAATCCAGAGGTTTCACTTCATTTTCAATGTCCCACATAGAAGTGATTCCAATGTTATTCCAAGATTGCTATGTTAGAATAATAGTGTCCCAATTAACTAAGAGGGGGGGGGGAATAAATTGATGCCAGTATAGAGTACTTAAACTTTAACTCCAAACTTATTTCTTATAACAAAATATTGAACTAAAAAATGTATACAGCATACACATAGACACCAAGAATTGTTCTTGAGGAAAACCCTATTAAGGGAAAAACCCTGGTGGGGATGGTACCCACACATATCTACACTATAGGCATAATAACCATGTTAAGAGTTCTAACCCTAATAGGATTCATGTATTACAAGGGGCAGATCCTGATTAAAGGACATACCCTGTTAGGATTCTTTTACAATGTGATCCCAATTAAGGAATTAACCATGTTAGGAGTCCAACCCTATTAAAGGAAATTACCTTGTTAGGGGTGTACAATACATCAACCTGATCAAGATATTTGAGATTTAAAGCCACCTAAGGTTCTCCAAAACCTCACAACATCAAGTCTGAGATAATTTTGTTTTGAAACTGCTTCTAGTCTTCAATTACTACCAAGAAAGATCCATCTTTTGCCTAAGTGCACAACTATTGTTCTTCCAACACTATCAAATGTAGCCTTAATATTTCATTCACCTGTGCATCTCGCATGTGCAGTTCCACACTTATTTTCTAAGGATTTCAATCCTTAAATACAAGTTACAATAATTATATCCAAGTTGACCTTCATAGGATAAATCCTATTTACATAATACAAAATGAACCCATGTGAAGATGCACATGGAACCTCTTACAATGTTACAACATAGTAGTTACATAAATTAATCAATTAGATTCATTGATTAAGCTCACATATCATATTACTTGAAACGTGTTCCAGGCCAGCCTCCAAATAGGTCTTTTTTGATGCACATGCCATAGCTAATGTCACCTATACGATCATGAATCATGATTGCAATAATCTCTTCAGCCAATGTCCAACATGAACCTATGTTCACACATCATAACTTAAACAACCATGAGTGCTATCCACAAAGATCTACAATCAACTCTATAATAACACAATTTCTATCTTCTAAAAAATAGTTGCCAGTAAACTTGTCATAACTATATCCAATCAACTCATAAGTATGTGAGATCATGGATGGTGACCCAAGACATCATTAGGAGTATCCCTTTAAGTGCACACGTGTTGATTCATTGTATAGTGTTTGTATAATTCTCTACAACCTATTTTGCAAGCTCCTAAACAACCAATCGATAGCATATGTTGTCGCCAATGACAAACTCTATCATGAATGCAACATACAACCAATATAGAATGCCTCTACCATTACTAGGATACTCCCCCATAGGAATACCATTAGCATTCATGCTAACAATCTCCCTCTTTTGTATTCATGGCAACATAGATGAAAAACATCTAAGTTCTATAAATCCCAAAACATGCCTATATTGTATCTACATCAGTATCTTTTCATATCCTCTTCATAAATCATCAAATTCTCCGAAGGATGATCCTTTCTATTAGACAACTAAGAGGGGGGGTGAATCAGTTAACCCAGTTATCCTACAGTCCCAAATCTCCTAGATGTATATATTAAAACTTTTCTCTCAAATAATCAACTCGGTAAGATATCAACTATGCCTTTCTCTTCATCTACCGATTACCAGTAAATTAAATACTATGTTCACCAATCTATCTAGTTATGAAATGTGTAAAGAAAAATAACAATTCAACTCATCATACACATATAACATAGATTTTTAACATGGAAACCATGCTAGGGGAAAACCTTCCTGGGACCGGTAACCCAAAATAATTCACTCTTCTGAAGTGAGATCGGTTAGGAGCCAACCCTGTTAAAGGTTACAAAACACACTGTGATGTGTGACCTGGTTAGAGGATTTATCACTAACAGTTCTCCTTTGACCATGCATTCACTATGGTGTCAACAAGAAAACAAACAACATTCATTGAATGTCATATTGAAATGTAAAAGACTTTTAAATCTCACTTAGTTAAGAGATTTATCTATAAAAATAGTTAAACTGACACATTAATGATCTCATTCAAATGCAACTTTGATTTTTAGATTTTCAAATCTATGCTAAGCTCAAAATACCTCTAATCAATAATCAATTCAATCCTTCATATCCTTCAACTTTGTTCCACTTGTTATATTCTTCTCAGATGCTCAGTGTTGTCTGTAGTTTAGTTTAGTTTTGTCTTCAACCAGTTTGATCAGTGGTGCATGAAAATAATCCTTTTCATGTCAATTCTCCCACAGCTTCAAAAATCCTAGACTCAATAATGAATCCCATGTCTCCTTATAAAGACTGTTGGAAATCTATTAGGAAAATGTGATACTAAGAGGGGGGGTGAATAAGATTTCATTGATTTATCCATTTTATCATAAATGAAAACTTTCATAGCATTAACATAAACTTCAACTTTTAAAGAATCTAATAGGCTAAACATCACTCATGAAAATACTCATAACACAGTAATTTTGGTTACTCAGAAACCCTTGAAAGGTAAAATTGGGGTGGGGATGACATCCACAAATCTTCACTACTACAGTATAAATTTCTCCTGTTAGGGCTAAAAATTTAATCACAAAATATGATCTACCCTGTGAGGGGTCTTCCCTATTAAGATCTTTGAGACTTATACAATCTACCTTGTAAAAGGATTTAATACTTACAACTAAGTAAGCACTCGGTTAAGAGATTTAATAAGGTCTATCAAAACCACTATGTTAAGAGATTTAACCTGATACACTTGTTATAATGTCTCAGTACCTGATCCTTTGGTCTTCACTATGATGCTGATTATAGATCTTCTCCTTCCAGTATAAATTTGATCTTATCTATCAAATATGTCTTTTTTCTATCCTTCACTGCTTTACTTTGTTCCACTCAGTCACTAAACTCTATCATAATACTTCACTGATCTAAAGATATTCTCTATGTTCTACTTCCTTCCATTAATACTTCTCATTCCTCTGATTACATCATTTTAGGGTTCAGATCTCATCTTATAGACAATTGACTTCCTCCAAGATTTGAGATCTACGATCTAGATTATCTCATTTTTCCACTTAACCTTTTCCTAATTCTGATTGGTTCCATGTAATACATAGGGATCAATGATTACAAAATAGGAGTGTAATCACCTCCTTGATTTCCTCAACAAATAGTAAACAAAATACAAATGTCAGCCAAAATAGTTTACCTAAGTGTTTGTGCCATAAAAAACACATATGTCAATTCTGGCTTACTCGGCATTGGATATCTCTGGCACTCAGCATTGTCTCCTTTACATAACTCAACAAAAGCTGACTTGGCTAATACAAAAGTAATTGGTGACCACTATTTTACTCAGCAGTGACTATTGCTTGGTAAATGTGCATTATACATGACTCGGCCTATACATGATGACTCGGTCGTAGTGATGACCGACCAACATTGCCTAGAAAATGACTAAGGGTAAGACACTGATAGAAAACTTGTCTATAGGGATCATCAATTTCCCCCTTTGACATTAGTGGCAAAAACACTTTGTCATGACATTTACATTACATTTACAAGAGTACTTAGTACTAATAGAAGTATATACAGAATACTCCCCCTAAAATATAACTCGGTCTTACTGAACAAAAAGATTTACATTTGTACATATAAAACTTCCTTACTTGACATACACTCTAAATATATATTTACAAAACTTAGTATGTCATACCATTTGGTTTTTCTTCTTTCATTCTACTTCAGCTCTTTGATTATGTTCCCTCCCTTTGTGACTAAACATGTCATGTCACTCTACTATTTCCCCCTTTTTTTGTCACTTTAAGTTCTTTGTTTGTAGGTAGCTTGTAATGTTTTTCTAGAAATGGTTAATGAAGCTTCATGACCATGTGAAATGCAGTGTCCCAACCAGATGTTGCAATCTTTAAAAAATCTGATTTTACTTCTAGCTCGGCAACTAGGTCAACTAGGCTCTCGGCAATAGAAAGATGAGGATCTTTCTATACTAATTCATTTGCCTTAGCTAACTCTCTTTGTATGGCCTCCAGGTGAGGTGTCAACATTATTTGAATAGAGAGTAAGTGAGCCCTTATCTTACCATCATTAGCCATCAACTCGGTTATCCTCCCTTGAGCATGTAGAAGCCTAGCGTAATGTGTAGAGATGGTACTTGCATCAAAACTCAATGAGTGACCTGTAGATTTTATATCTAGTTGTAGTTTATCTACCAGCTCCTGGTTATCCTTTGTAAATTCTTCTACATTACATAGTTTCTTGTACAAAGATTTTGCATTTAGTACAACTTCTTCTAAATTTGATATAAGGGTAGAAAGTTCTACCTACTTCATTGCTATCTTGGCAGAGACCTTATTAAGTACCTTGGTCTCAAATTTTCTTCCTAACCACTCCAATAACTTATCATTTCCCTCACTGTCATCATTAGTCACTTTCTTGACTATATGGACAAGTTGTTCCAGTATGGGTCCAAAGTCATTAACATCAGTCATGTCAAAAGCATCAATGAATATACCTTTGATTTCATGAAGTACTTGCTTTTGCTAATGTTACCTTCTCATTTCTTCTTGTTTTCTCTTCTTCTTCAGTAGATTTTGCAAAATTTACATCTATTCATAGGATAAGTTATGTGTCCCATTTTGGAATCACACTAACTTCTTCGAGTGTCACCTGTAGTGTAGTAGATTTCACCTTCTTTTTCTATGTCTTCTTATTTAGTGTTGTTCCACTCAGCATTTGTACAAGATCTTTTATTGCCTCTTGATCCTTAGGCTCTTGAATGTCAATTTATTTTTTTGTCTTCTTCTCTTCTATTTCCTTTTCCTCCACATGAGGATTTACAATAACTAATGCAAATTTTTCTACTTTCCCTTTATGTGGCTCCTCAACAGATGCATACTGAGGTGTAGTTACCAAATTTTCCTGTGCCTTAGTAGTACTAAGACTGGTGAGCATGTCAACTGTAAGAGTTTGTGGACTGGCAGAGGTAATGTCAATAATTGATGTATCCCCAATTTGTGGATAATCTATAACTTGTAATATCAGAGGATTATCACTCAACGAAGATGTATCTTTTGTTTCCTTAGCTTGTATTTGTTTATTTGGTCAATACCTGATTCTTCATTGGGGTATCCTCAGTAATGTCAACAATGGTTACTTCAGCTAACTTTTCACATTTCTCTATATGTGGGGCTTCTTCCTCCTGAATATGTGGTTCACTGATATCTTTTTTATCTAGCTCAACACCCATAGATGTGCTAGCTTCTTGTTGTGCATTTTTATCCACTATAAGACCAAAAATGATCTTCCATACCTTTAAACTTTGTTTCACAACATCATCAACCTTGTTTTGAATAATTTTGTATGCCCTTAGCTTAGGAACGAATCTATTCCTGTACTTCTCAATAACTTCCTAAATTCTAGCAGGGGATAGATTTGGTATGACTTGTGCTAGCGTGCTTTCCTTGATCTGCTTCTTAGTCATATAGGAATATTCCCATTTTTGTGCTATCCTCTTGTATAACTCATTAAGGATCAAGTTCCCCATTTGTATTGGTAACATCTTGAATGTGCAGAGCATCTCAAGCATTTCTTCTTCAATTTTATCCTTGTCTTCTAAGAACATCTTCTCAAATTTTATTTGTTTAAAACTTGCAAGGCCAGCAGAGCTCTTAATGTTGTGACATATTTAATCCATAGTCAATTTTTTTCTCTGTGCTGGTGACTTTTTCTTAATTTCCTCATCACTCTCTGTTTCCTCATCATCCTTCTCCAAGATGATTTTTCTTCTCAGCTTCTTCCTTATTTGACTCAGCACTGCTTTAGGCTAAATAATTTTTCTTTTCCCTGATGCAGGGATTTTCCTTTGTGGCTTGGTAGCTACACCTGTAGAGGTTTTGCCCTAATTCTTGGCCTAAGACTAGGTGATGAGATAGGCTTAGGTTTATACAATGTCTTTTTCATAGGCTCGACAACTAATTCCTTCTTTCCTTTCTTCTCTACTACCTTCTCCTCCTCTTCACTTTCACTACATTTATCTTCTCCTAGTCCTTGAGTCAGTTCAAGAGGTGCATCTTCCCCTCTATCTCCTATCATATTTTCTAGGTTCTTTATTATCTTTTTCCTCTTTCTCTCCATGGTAGCAGACTTAAGTTCCATGGTTATCTTATCCTTTTCTTCCTCATAGGTTCCAAAATAGGTAGTCTTCTTATCAACTTCCTCGGCTAACGGGGCTATGATTGCTGGTGTGGTTTCATCAATATTTACCTCATAAGGTAATGGTATTAGCCATGATACCCTCGGTATTATAGCTTGAGCATATGTGAGGTCGGTGTCAACTAGGAAACATATGTCCTATTTGTATTTTTCTACTAGGGATACAGGAATCCTACTTCTCTTCCTCATCTTCTTCTTAAATTCTAAAAAATAGTTCTCCATTATGCTTTCAAATTTATCTCCCATTTCACTAACAAATTCATTTATTTGTACTATCACTGGCCTATTCTTGTCCCATACTACTCCCCCAATAGTAGGAAAACTCTTCTGAATATAGAAGAATAGAAAAACAAGGAACCAAACTTACACATTGAATTCTTTTCTTTGTGGATTGATGTAGGGTTCTCAGCAAGTTGAGTTAGTTGGAGCTTGGCAAGGTCATAGGTGTGACCCTTCTTGATGATTTTCCAAGCTTGGTCCACTGCCATGCATGGGACATTGTCCAATCAACTAGACTGGTAGAATTTATGATCTATCACCCTTACTACAAACTTGATGTCCAGATCAGTGATAGTAGAAATTTTCATACCACGCTTGTTCCATACCACCTATGTGTTCTCCTAAATATCCTCCTTGCTTTGACACTTCATGGTTTTCTTTCCAAGGAGTTTAGGGTATCTAGTTACTCGGTGAATCATTTATTTGGTGATCTAGACTGGTCCATCCTCCAGCCATATTTTCATGTCATGTACCCTACCAAGTACAATCTTAATCCATTTTACTTTGAAGTTTTGTGGAAAATCAAGGGCATGAACTAACCCTTTCTCGGAAACCTTCTGGTGTTTCAGCTTCAACACCCCATTTCTGCACAATTTCTTATATGCTTCCCTAGGTTCATAATCACCAATCTCTCTAATTTTACACATGTAGCATGATTGGATATCATTTATCATTAAGATATTCTTTGGAATCAATGACAGAGCTCCATTGATATCTCTCATGATCACACTCTCCAGGATGGCATGAAACTTTTATGGCTTACATGCCTCATTCCTTACTAATTGAACATTGAAAACCTCCTTTCCTTGTTTCTTCATCGCAGCTAATGATGATGATGCCATTTCTCACAATTTAAGAATTCACATATTGAAAAGATTTCACTCAAAAAATACCTTGCACAAATGTTCTTCAGAAGTTTTGCTGACGACATGCTATGAAGATTTCTGAAATCGCACTTAGCTCTTAATCACTCTAGTTGCTCATACTTTGAATCACTCTGAGAAATTTTCAATTCATTGGTGAAATGAAATGAATGGTAACTTCCCTCTTTATAGACTACAAATGGTCAGATTAGGGCTTCTTTAATGATCTGTAAACATTCTAGGTGAGATACAGTTGTTTCGGCAATCCCATGTTAAGCTCGGTCAACGTAAGCTCCCTTGATAAACCATTCAGTTATAGCTTAGTGTACATCACATCTTGTCTATCATAGGTGCTCAGCATACATAGTGACTCAGTCACTATAGACTAAAATATTGATGCTCGACATCAAATATGAATTGTTCCACTTTTCTCAAAATTGTCCTAATGCAACTTAATCTATGTAGATATGGACTTTTTCTCAACATATGTTAGGAAATGATATAAGATAAAACATTGTAAAAGTCATTTCCATACATACCTTCTTTGCTTAGTTCAAAGTAGTGTGATCACTTGATCCATCAGATTGGGTGACCTCAGGTGTACTGGCTTCACTAGTGCTTCCCTCTTCTTTCTTCTTCCATGTTTTCCTTATCTGATTTTTCATTTGCTCAATGATTTCTTCATTCCTTCTTTGATCATTTGCTCAGTATGCATTTTCTGCAGTCTTTCTTTAGATGACCTATCTTATTTAATTTATAGCATACCATACTTCTATTCATCCAACTCTTATATTTACCCCTAAAATGAGTCTTTAGACAATTTGCTCCAATGTGCCCATATTTTCCATAGTAATGACAACTGTACCAAGTGTTGTAATCCCAATTGTATGTGTTACCCTTCTTAGGTGACTTAGTTTTTTGATTTGATGACCATTTGGGTTTTGATCTGCATTCAAATGCTCCATATCTATACTTTTAAAAATTGAAATAGTGTCCTTGAAATTTTGGTGTGATAGGTGTATTACTGACCTTTGTCCTACATTCTTTTGCCTAATGTCCATGTTTCTTGCAGTTAAAACAATATCCATTGAATTTTGGTTTAGGATTAGACTTACCATGTTTTCTTCTGCGTATATTGGTTGTATGTCCTGGATTTCCACAGTGATGACATGTAGGTTTGTTGTTCTTTGGTTTTTCACTCCTTTTCTCTCCACTCTTTGATGATTCTCCTTCTTCAGTGGCTGATAGCTGTTCATTATGTCTAAGTCCAGATGTATCACTTGATCTTCTAGGTGACCTTAACAGCTCTTCAAAGTATATTTCATCTTCCTTAGGCTTGTTCATCCTTTCATTGACTTCCTTTTCAGTTCTCAATTCATTCTTCAGTTGATTTTTTTCTGATCTCAAATTGGTGAGTTCCACATCTTTCCTACCTAATTCTTGATTAACCAGTAGTAGTTGATTTACCATGTCTAGTTGACTATTTTTCATCTTTTGCATGTCATTTGTCTTTTCATAAAGTCTCATTGATATTTTTCTTGTATCTTCTTCATCCATTGTCTTTTCTTCTTCAGCTTTCTTTTTCTGTTCAACTACTTCACAGAGTCTAATAGATTGAATTTCTTGTTCTGTCTTTAGGTTTTTGATGTCCTCATTCAGTATGTTGTTTTTCTCTAGTATTTCTTTTATGGCTTTGTCACTTTTTGCAGAGTTCACACTATCAAATAGTCAAGCAGTATCTTCTTCTTGATGTTGTGTTTCATTATGTTGAATAGCCATTTCTCTTCTTCTGCTTAAGGATTTCTTCAATTCTCCTCTGGCTGCTTCAAGTTGTTGTAATGAAAGCTGAATGTCAATCTTCTAATTCTCTAGAATTTTTCCCAACTTATAAACCTCCATCTCAAGATATTTATCTCACAAGTGGTTAGAATTATATAAGAGACCAGAGCTCTGATACTAATTGTTGGAAATCTATTGGGAAAATGTGATACTGAGAGGGGGTGAATCAGATATCACTGATTTATCCATTTTATCATAAATGAAAACTTGCATAGCATTAACATAAACTTCAACAATGTAAAGAATCTAATAAGCTAAACATCACTCATGAAAATACTCATAACACAGTAATTTTACTTACTCAGAAACCCTTGAAAGGTAAAACTGGGGTGGGGATGACACCCACAAATCTTCACTACTATAGTATAAAGTTTGCCTGTTAGTGCTACAAATTTGATCACAAAATATGATCTACCCTGTGAGGGGTCTACCCTGTTAAGAGATTTGAGACTTATATAATCTACCTTGCAAAAGGATTTAAGACTTATAACTAAGTAAGCACTCGGTCAAGATATTTAATAAGGTCTATCAAAACCACTCTGTTAAAAGATTTAACCTAATACACTTGTTAGAATGTATCAGTACCTGATCCTTCAGTCTGCACTGTGATGTTGATTACAGATTTTCTCCTTCTAATATAAATTTGATCATATATGTGTACTAGAAAAAGTACCTCCATAGGTTTAGTATCATCAATAATTCTAAAGAACAACTAAATTACCACAAATAGCAATCTAATTAAGCAAATAATTGACAATTAAGCACTTTATGGATCTCTATTTAGGGATGCTAATGCAAAGCTCTTAGCAAGATTCCATTAGTGATAGTCCTAAAATGAGAATGAATGATAAGCAATGTTAAATGCTCAATTCCAAAGGAAAATACAACTATTTAGCTCTTAAATTTCCTTTCTAGCTCTAAATTGCAAGAGTTTTGATGTTATTCTCACATTTGTGGATGATTATTGGTTGAATTATGTCTTACTTTTATATATTTTGGCAAGGGTAGGGGGTGTATTTGAGTTGATCATGATTGAGTTTGAGTTAATTCCATGGTTCCACCTTTGGAGACCATTTAAATATTGTGTCCTCAAAGCTTGGGACAAGAGGAAAAAATGAGTGGACAAGATGCTTTCTCCAAGTAAGTGATTGAGATTCAATTTAGGCTTGATCCATGTGAGCTTGGTCCTTAATTCCTATTGGTTGATTTATTTTCCTCTCATTTGGTGGTTGAGAGAAAATAGGAATTAATTAATTGAATTTATTTAATTTTTTTAGCCATGTGTACCCCTTAAATAGGTTGATTTGATTTAAATTGAACTATGTAATTAATAAGATTAATTACACAATTAATTGATTTATCATGATTTATTCGATTTAAATTGATTTAATGGCTTTTGATTTTCAATTAATTTTGGATTAAGGTTTAATTGCAATTTATCTTTGATTTTACCTTGATTTTATTTAATTGCATTTAATTGTGTTGATTTTTTCCTTGATTTGTCACTAAAATGATCTTGTCCAATTTTCAGTGATTACAATATCTATCAAATATGTCTTTGTTTTTTCCTTCACTACTTTACTCTATTCCACTCAGTCACTAAAATCTATCAGAATAATTCACTGATATGAAGATATTCTCTCTGTTCTACTTCATTCCATTCATACTTCTCATTCCTCTCATTACATCATTTTAGGGTTCAAATCTCATCTTATAGACAATTGACTTCCTCCAAGATTTGAGATCTCCAATCTAGATCATCTCATTTTGTTGCTTAACCTTTTCCTAATTCTGATTGGTTCCATGTAATACATAGGGATAAATGATTACAGAATAGGAGTGTAATCACTTCCATGATTTCCTCAACAAACAGTAAATAAAATATAGATGTCAGCCAAAATAGTTTACCTGAGTGTTTGTGCCATAATAAACACATATGTCAATTCTACCTTGCTCGACATTGGATATCTCTGGAACTCAACATTCACTATTCTTCATACTCTGGCGCTCGACATTGTCTCCTTTACATAACTTGGCAAAAGCTGACTCGGCTAATACAAAAGTACTCAGTGACCACTTTTTACTCAGCAGTGACTATTGCTCAGTAAATGTACATTATACATAACTCGGCCTATACATGATGACTTGGTCGCAATGATGACCAACCAACATTGCCTAGAAAATGACTAAGTGTAAGACACTAATAGACAACAAAACTATAGGGATCAACAATAGACATCATAAACTATTTTCTTTTCTTTCATGGATTTTTCCTCTTAATCGTCACCGTTCATTTTGTTTCTTTAACCTTCCTCGGTAGTTGTGTTATTAAAACATTTATTTCTCCTTCATTCAATCAATCTTGAATTTTTTCAACCATTAGATCATCATAACAAACATTATCTTCTACCTTGGAATCATAAACAACTGTCCAGCTCATCATTTTCAATCAGTTGTTATAAAATTTATTTTTTCTTTCACTTGTTCAATATCAGAATGTGTCAGTGATTACCTACTCAGTTAATACTATACTCGGTGTACACTACACTAGCTCAGTGTATATAGAAATCTTCATTTATCGACCACACAAACTTGTTCAGTCATGATCTTCAATACATAACAAAATCATGTAATACAATCAAGTCATCAACATGATTCCATAGACTTATCAATAAGTTACCCAATGTATACCATAGCCATATCTTTCATATCCATCTCATCTTCATGTAAGTATCTCATTCCTTTACCATTTTTTTTCTTTAGATGTTTGTAACCATCATGATCAGTATAGTCAAAGCTAGGTGACATCAATGACAATACATTGACTAATTTAATTGTCTTACATATAATTTAGTATCTTGGTGATCATCAATCACTATCTTCCAATTATCCATTCTTTCCTTCAAGATATTCAATCAGTTGTACATTATCAATCTCTCCCTTTGGCATTGATGGAAACATAATACGAAATATGTCATAGAATACCAAACATATATTCTACAACTCTATAAGAAAATGCTATAATTTGGTAACCTCTCCATGGCTTGTATATTTAATATTTTTAATCACTGCACAACATTAATACATCTAAGAAGACTCTCCCTATGAATTTGATCATCTTCACTGCTCATTTTTTTCCTCTCCCTTAGGATTAATATTTTAGTGATTCTTCTCTCCCTCTATTTTACTTTTATCTATATTTAATTAATTCTTCTCTCCCTTTGACAACAATGCCAAAAAGAATAAACAAATCTTCAATAGCCTAAATAGTATCTCTGGTGTTCGGTTCAGATCAAGTACCTTTCATGTACTGATATGCAATGTTAGTTTGTTCTCTATTTTCTAGCTTTCACAACCTTAGGAGACCTAAAGTGTGAACAATTTGCATCAACATCATTTGATATTCTGATAAAGTATAGGTTGATGCAACCTCCTAATCACCTTAGTGACCAACAGATAGGGGATGGACCCCTAGTCTAGTCCTCAAGTACTCAAATGTATCCTTAGGTAAGGGTTTAGTAAATATATCTGCAAGTTGTTCTTTTGATTTTCCAATTTTACTTTATTTTCTTGTACTTGTTCCCTCAAGTAGTGATACTTTATAGATATATGCTTTGTCTTTGCATGCATCACCAGACTCTTAGAAATATTTATAAAAATGGTGTTATCACAATATATTATCACTAGGTCAGTGATCTCTTCATTCATACCTTTCAAGATTTTTTTATCCATGCAATGTTTGAACAATTTGCAGTAGTAGTAACATATTCTGCTTCAATAATGGACTAAGAAATGCATCTTTGTTTATTGCTTATCCAAGTAACTAATATTTCTCCCAAAAAGAATGTTCCACCTGTAGTTCTCTTTCGGTCATTAATGTTTCTAGCCCAATCTGCATTTATGTAAACATTTAGTTCAAAATTGCCCTCTTTCTTGTAACATAAACCATATTTTTTTGTGTTTTTCAAGTATCTCAAAATTCTTTTAACAATAGTCATATGTGATTCTTTAGGATTAGCAGAAAATCTTACTACAATTCCAAATGCATGTGCAATATCTGGTCTACTATGCATAACATACATCAATTTACCAATCATTGATCTGCATAATGTCTGATTTACCTCAGTTGACTGATCATCCTTTGTTAATTTGCATCCTATGATCATAGATGTACCGACTGGTTTTGAATCTTCCATACCAAAGGTCACTTATTTTATATACTTTGATTGTGTAATGAATATACCTTCACTTTTTTGTATAATTTGCAAACCAAGAAATAATTTAATCTCTCCAAATATTTACATTACAAATTCTTTTCTCATTTCATTAGCAAATGATTTGCATAGATTATCATGTCCTCCAAATATGATGTCATCAACAAAAATTTCAGCAATAAGAATCTTATCATTAGTTTCACCTTTCAAGTATAACTTGTTGTTGTCACTTATTCTAACAAATCAAATAATAATAAGATAGGAATGCAGTCTTTCATACCATGCTCTCAGTGCTTGTTTCAGTACATATAGTTCTTTGTGCAACTTACATACCATGTTTTTCTTATTTAGATCAACAAAACCTTCAGGTTGTTCAATGTATACCTCTTCCTCAAGTATTCCATTCAAAAATGCATATTTGACATCCATTTGATACACTTTAAATCCTTTGTAGGCAACATAGGTAAGCAATATTCTAACTCCTTCAAGTCTAGCAACTAGTGCAAAAGTCTCACCATAATCAATATGTGAGGTCCTATCCCGACCCATCCTAGTTTGACTTTTATTTTGACATTTGATTCATCAGGATGATACCTTGAGTATAGACATTTGATCTATTTTGGTGTACATATGCTATCATTGGATCTTATGAGATAGTTGTTATAGATTCTTATGGTGATCATGATTAGTCATACTTTTATATATGCTTATTTTTTGATTCCAAGATTATCTATGATATGTGAATTTTGCATTCTACATTGTTATGACATCTTTCAGTATAATGAATATTGGTGAAATCATGACTCTATGATAAGTTAGGATTACATGCTATGTGGAATACGTAATGTTTTATGAATGCAAATATATATGTATTTGTCGAGTTTAGATGTTACTACTCTATTTTTGAAATGATTATTAATGCAAGATTTTATAATGTATTAACATCGAATTTGAGTGTGCAGCAACATGGTCATGGTTGTAAGTCAGGGAAATAAGATAGGATCTAAGTGCAATCAGTTTGTAACCAAGGTCTACTTTAAGAAGAGTACGACCTCGTCGTATCATGATTTCTTTCGTAAACATGATGCCTGTGTGTATATGGTTGGCAATGTTTGAAATATATGTTTGTAAGTAAATTTTATTTTTGTGAAAATGTATAAATGTATTTGCCCACAAGGCATGCCTAATGTGTTTGTGAAATGTTCTTTAGTGAGGTGTCACTTGACACCATGTTGATGAAGTGGCATGTTGAGTGGAGTATGGACCCCACCCCCCTCCTTAGTTAGTCTTGAGCATTCCTAAGCTAGGTAGGTGGTTTAAGGGACCAAGAATTGTTGAAACCAATACTCCATTTTCGGATGCATAATTAATTGGGGTTTTTGAGAGGGTTTGTGGAGTCCTAGGTTGTGATTTAGGTTTAATTTTGGTGCCCCAAGGCTAGTGCTTGGGTTAGGGGGCTTATTTCTTTTATTTTCACTTTCTTAGGCCACTTTTATGCCTCTCCAAATGGGCCATTTTTGTTATACACGAAAATGGAGATTGTTGTCTATGAAGTCTCACCTTTGCATGTGTAAAAATTTATTTCCAAACCTTTAGGAAGGACAAGTGTCACCTTGTCTAGGTTCTAGAAACCTAATTGTTTTGGGAAGGGAGTTGAGACAAGAATGTTTGAATGACTTTAGGGGAGGGAGACTTGGAAAGAACACACTTGTTCATTTGGCCTAAGTGAGAATTAGAGAGGGAGAGGAGAGTTAGATGTTTTGGGAACTAAGGAGATTTGAGCATAGCAAGCTTGGGAACAAAGAAAGCTCATCTTCAACTCTTCAAATCAGCCTTGTCATAGGAGGAGGTTGGTGGTTTTCTACTTTGTGATTTTACTTTTATTTTTGTTTATGAATATTCTTTGAAGGAAATGAATTATGAGAAAATTGTAAACTATTTACCATGTGTGTGTAACTTTTATTGTTTGTTTTCAGCTTGGGATTTTTGCTTTCTATATTGTTGATTTCTTGAATTGTTCATGTTAAGGGTGTGCAAGTTCACTCCTCATCCTTGGGAGGATTAGAGGAGAACTTGGGGTGAAGGGCATAAGTTGGGATTTCCTTTTTGTATGAGTACATGGTTGTATGGGCACCATGAGAACTTACGTATGTTTGTTATGGGGGCCATAAGGAGATTGTGATGCTCATGGATTTGAGCTGTTGGGATGGAAGTGCCTTGTGAAGGCTTGTATATTATGCTGATATGTTGTTTACTATAAGTTAGGTGTCTCCATAAGGAAGATCCCACCTTCACCCATTATTTGGACTCTATGAAAGAGTTTTTTGTGCAGGCTTGGGAAGGGAGTAATTTGTGAAAAATCTGTGTTCCAAATTTGTGATGAATGTTTATGTTTTGTGTTGTTTGAGTGTATCCTATCCTATACTTGTTTCCCCAAGCTCGGGGGTGGCCATGTAATGGCCTTGGCTAGGAGGTGAGCCTCCATGGCCATGTGAAGAAGGCTTTGTGTTTGCAGGTTTGGTTATTGGCTTGAAGAAGCAGTTCAAGTTTGAAGGATAAAGTTAAAATTGAAATTCCTAAAGACTGTTATAAGTGTAATAGGTTGAGAGATTTTTGCTCTATACTTTTGTCCTTCTAAATTGTAATAATTGTGAGCTGGAAGCTGGACTGGTTATTTTAGTTCTTTGTTTTAGCCATGGTAAATGTAATTGCTTCAAACAGTATTTTTTTTAGTCTCTGTAACTATTAACTGAGTATTAAAATTAATTCTCTGCATACATGTTGGTTAGGTTAGACTTAGACTGGAAAAGTTAGTTTAATTTTATTGCTCAAAGGGAATTAAAATTTTTTGCAAGTAATTAGTTTTCAGTACAATTGTAAAATGAAAGATGTCATGTACAGGAAGGTAAAAATAATTATTTCTGTATTATTTATTGATTTCTTGTCTAAAAAGCTAAAATTCCTGCAACTATGATTAAGTGATTTAATGCTACTAGAAGACTCTTTTGTTATTTCTATGATTCAGATTTTGCCTTAGGAAATTGTAGTCAAATGTTTTCTTTTTATATTGAAGTGAATTCAGAATCAACAAAATGGTGTCCTTTGTTGTAGAATGGATTATATCTTTTTACAGCTTGTGCATAATCCACTATCAAAAAAATGTTGAAATAAAGAAACCTGTAAGTTCATTTGCCAAGAAGAATACAATAGACAGAATTCATTATGAAGGCTAGAGTTTTGCAGAATAATTTAGATGATGTATGCACTATGTCAAACTGTAACTTTAGTCTAGGAAGACAATTAATTGCATATGTGAGTGAGCTGATCAATATTTTACTTATATTAGGAGGTCCCTGGACCTAACCTATTCTTTATCATAAACTGATACACATATGGAGCTGAGTAAGACTTATTTCCTTATGTCAACTGGTATAATTATATACAGACTTATAAATCTAAAACAGTAAGCTACTTTAATAACAGTGACAAATGTATTTTGTATCTCTCTTTATGTTAATCAAACTAAAGGCTATATTTGAAATAATTAAACAAGAAGCTATGTATAAAAAAAAAATATACATAGCTTTATAAAATCATGCTACACTTCTGTTGAGAATCCTGCTTTTATCAATGATGAAATAAAATATATAATGTATTATACATATAATAATGTACAATACATAATAATTGTATTACCACTAAACAGAAATAATATATAATATATTATACAATGAACATTGTATAATATATAATAAATAATAATATATTATATATATTCATATTGCAACTTTAATAAAATAATTAGAAAATTCTATATAATATAATATTATATATATTATATACTATACAATGAATATTGTATAATATATAATATAAATAATATATATTATAAAAAAAAGAAAACGTAATGCCGATTTTTGTTTTAAAAAAAAATATATTGCAAAGCAAGTAAGGGGGGGCCAAAACCCCCCTGTGTTACTTCGGCGCTATGTGCGCTAACAGCGTTGCCGTGACTCTAAGTCATGGCAGTGCCGAAGCACTGTCGTGGCTTAGAGCCATGGCAGTGACTGCAGTCGCGGCAGTGCCTTAGCACTGTCGTGGCTACAGTCATGACAGTGACCTAGCCATGGCCAAGGGGTTTTAAACCCACCCTAAATCATCTGCAAAATTAATTCAAACAGCTTAAAAAAAAATGTGGCTCACTTAGGGTTTCATACCCTGCCAACACAAAATAAAACATAATATATATTATAAAAAAAATGCAGTTTGATATTAAAAGATGATCACAAAGATTTTTATTTAGCAGAATAATACTAGAACGGCTATGTCGTATACATTGAAATACGAGATGAAATTTTAAGAAAAAGACATTAAATTTAAACTCAAGCTCAAATTACTTTTGCCATATTAAAATGGCAGTTGATATATGAACAAGATGCAACTGATCTGTTAAAATAGATCTGGTCCATTTTCATCTAAATTAGATGCCCAAGACTGAAATGGATGTTAAGCACATTCGTACCAGCATGGTAGATCTACGAATTGAGAGAGAGAGATTCTCTTATGGTATAAGAGATCCCTTGCTCTACTTTTCCCTCTCATATTCTGAGATATTCAGTTTAGTTCCACATCTTCAACCTTCCCCAGACCTACACCCACAAAAATAAAAGAAATAAAACAATAGTGAGAGATTTTTAGGGTTTGGAGAAGTTTTATTAAGGCCCCAAACCCTAATTTTGAATTAGGGTTTGGAGGGCCCATTCAATATTATTTAATTTGATTTAAGAAGTTATGTTTCTCTTAATGAATTTAATTATTGTGTAAGTTGTAGCCATTTATATTTATTGTATATAGATAGAGAAATTTAATTAGTGTAAAGCTATTTTGTTTCTTTAAGTTGGTAATATATTTGTGAAAGGAATTCTTTTGAAGTTAGTAAATTTTAATATGTTAATAATAATTAAGTTTAATAGTTATGGTAAATTTTCTCATCTTTATGTTTTAACAATTTCGTTAATTATATTAGGTAATGGATTTATTTCTTAGTAATTTTTAATTCGAAGAATTGTAAGTTGCAATAAGTCATTATTGTTCTTTAACTTGTTTATTATTATTTTGGTTAAATTCTTATAGTAATCTAAATCCATTTTTTTCTACACAAATTTTATGAGTAAATTTAGGAACGTTATTTCATTATAATAAATAACATTATTAACCTTAGTATTAATGAATTAGCATTCCATAAGGTTTATCAATTTGGAGAAGAAACGTAATTAATTTGAGTATTAGCTATGGCTATTATTTTTAGGTTTATCTCTAAATAATTTACCCTTTAGCGAATTAAATCACTCCTTGTGTACACTTAGGGATAGACCATACTATCTTATAATAAAACATCGAGATGTAGGGGAAAGTTTATTTCCCTTTAGAACTTTTACTGTTCCCTTGTCGCCTAATGACTTCCGCCATGAAAGGGACGGAGGCATGCCAACACTTGCCTTACGATTCCTTATGTGTCATTGGGTGACTCGCCTAAGCGAGCTTACAATCCCAAAGCTTCGCATCGAAGGGCTTTTTGTGTAACCTAGTTGTCCTAGGTGTATGTTAATGTTGTTTTAAAAATAAATAAATAAAATTTGTTGTTGTGTTTTTGTCTGATTTATTTTGGGCATTACACAATACCGTCTTCTTGTGCATATCCTTTGCATACAATTCTTTCCTTATTCCTAGTGACTTCACCACTTTCATTCAACTTATTTCTGAATATCCATTTGGTTCCAATTACATCCTTATCATTTGGTCTTGGTACCAATGTCCATGTTTTGTTTTTCAATATCTACTCTATTTCTTCATTCATGGATTTAATCCATTCATCATTTCAAGTGCATCTCTAATATTTTTAGGTTCAAATTCACAAACTAAGCATGTGTTGTTTCTCAACTTACTTTGTGTCATCATGCCAACTTTCTTATCTCCAATAATCTGATTATGTGGATGGTGTCTCCTCAATAATTTTTCAAGTACATGTTTTGGTCTTTGTTCTTCATTTGGTATAAGATCAAGATCTTCCTTGGTAATAGTTTCCTAATTCTCAGTTTGTATAGGCTGATGATCGGTATCATTATTTTTTTTCTCTATAATGTGAGGTTGGTTCTCAGGTAGAGTTTTAGGTTGCTCAATGTATGTGAATCTACCATAATCTTATGGTTCCCTTTTTCTTTCTTTATAATTTTTCTCAGTAAACTCATCAACCCTCACATTTGCGCTTTCAATCATTTTGTTAGTAGCCTTATTCAAACATTTGTAAGATTTTCTTTTAGTAGAATATCCTAAGAATATTCCTTCATCACCTTTTGAATCAAATTTCCCATCTCTATCATATTTCAAAATGTAACATCTACTTCCACATATTTTGAAATAACTTACATTCGGTGTGTAACCATACGATCACTCATAGGGTGTTTTGTTTGAAGCTTTCTTCAGTTGTACTCAGTTTAATGTGTATATAATAGTACTAATAGCTTCTCTCCAATATATATGTGCAACATTTTTTTTAATCATTAGTGTTATAGCACAATCAACAATAGATCTATTCCTCCTTTCAACAATTACATTCTATTGTGGTTTCCTCAGTGAAGAAACCTGTCTTTTAATTCCATGCTCATTACAAAAATTATTGAACTCATAAGAAATAAACTCACCACCTCTATCTGATCTCAAGAATTTTAACACTTTTCCACTTTCTCCTTCCACTTTATCTTTAAACCATTTAAAAATCTTAAAAGCTTCATATTTTTCTTTCAAAAACATAACAAACATCATCCTAGAGTAGTCATCAACAAATAAGATGAAATATTTGTCTCCATAATAACTCTGAGTTCTCATAGGACCACACAAGTCGGTATGAACCAACTGCAAAATAGCATTAGATGAATACTTTTTTCTCTTAAAACTAGATTTTCACATTTTTTCCATTTGACATTGTTTACACATGACATGGTTAGGTTTAGATAAGCTCGGTAAGCCTCTAACTCTCCTTTTCTTGCTGATTTTAACCATGTTGTCAAAATTTACATGACATAGCCTTTTGTTCCATAACCACACATCTTCGATTCTAGCAAATAAAAAAAAAAGTTTTAGCATTGTCAAGATAAAATAGATTACCTTTCGATTGTTCACCAGTACAGACCAACTTTCCATTCTCATCATAGATTTTCACCTTTCTATTTTCAAATGCAACTCGGTGACCTATGTTATTTAGTTGTGCTACACTCAACAGATTATAGTTAAGTCCCTTCACCCAATATGCATTCTCACATATGATCTTATTATTCAACAGGATAGATCCTTTTCCTTTTACTAGATAAGGTGTATCATTTCCCATTTTAATAGATCCACCATTATAATGTTCAAGCTATTCAAATTTGTCTTCATCACCAGTCATATGATATGTACAGCCACTATCAATAATCCAAGTATCATTCTTGCTAACTTTATAAATAAGTGTTGTTTCAACATACCTTTCTTCTTCTTTTGAATCTTCTTTCAAAGCTATGAATACCACCTCAATGTCATCTTTAGTGTTGGTGTCAATGTCAATGTCATCATCATATTCAACAAGGTAAAAAGCCTTCTTTCCTTTGTCTTTGTAGTCTCAGTTGCTTCTTCTTTCATACTGTTGGTTGCCTCTGTGTTCTCGGTTATCTCTCCTGTCAAATTTTATTTCACCAGATCATTCATTTTCTTTGTCATCTTCTTTCTGGTTAGGGCATCTAGCTGCAATGTGGCCAATTTTTTTACAATTAAAACATACCAAAGGTAATTTCCCTTTACATCTTCCTTTACCTTTTTACAGTCTTCTAGCCATTAATGCTTCAAGTTCATCAAGTTCATCCTCATCACTATCACTATCACTCTCATTTCTTATCATGTGTTTACTGCTTGATTTACCAATTTTCAAGGATGACATAAATGCAGACTCAACATTAGGAACAATATTATTATCAAAGTTACTCAACTCAAAATCAGTTAGTTTACCAATTAGACTATCAATTGTAAGATGATTACCCAGAGCTGGTCTCATTTCATGGATTGCAGATACTCTAATAGCATAAGTAGGTAGCAAGGTTCTAATAATTTTACTTACAACAGTGTCTTCTTCAATTATACCTCCTGCTCCTTAGATAGCATTGACAATCTCCTTAATTCAGTTTTTGTATTGAGAAATGTTTTCTCCTTATTTCATTTTCATGTCATCAAACTTTCCTTTAAGACTCTTATCTTTTTCCCTTAGCACATTTACATCTCCTTTCTGAACTAGTGCAAGTTTGTCCCACATTCATTTAGCAGAAGTGCATGTCTTGACATCTTCAAATTTAGCATATGATAAGGCAGAAGCAATCTCTATCATTGAAACATTATGTTCATGTCTATCTCTCTTCTAATCAATAATCAAAGGTCCAATAGGCTAGATGAATTCATTATCTAAGTGGTATATAGCGGATTCTCCAATTCTATATAGATGCAATCTCATTATGCTTTTCCATGTCAAGAAGTTATCTTTGTTCATTTTTGGCACCTCTCTCTTATACATCTTGTGATCTTTAGCTTAAGTCCTTCAAACTTTTCTTTCCAAGAACACTACACTCTAATACCAATTTTTAGATAACTGAGAGGGGGTGAATTAGTTAAGTCTAGTTATCCTATAGTCCCAAATCTCCTAGATGTATATATTAAAACTTTTCTCTCAAATAATCAACTCAGTAAGATATCAACTATGTCTTTCTCTTCATCTACTAATTACCAGTAAATTAAATATTGTGTTCACCTATCTATCCAGTTATGAAATGTGTAAAGAAAAATATCAATTCAACACATCATACACATATAACACATAGATTTTTAACGTGGAAATCCTGTTAGGGGAAAAACCACCTGGGACTGGTAATCCAAAATAATTCACTATTTTGAAGTGAGCTTAGTTAGGAGCCAACCCTGTTAAATGTTACAAAACACATTGTGAGGTGTGACCTAGTTAGAGGATTTATCACTAACAGTTCTCCTTTGACCATGCATTCACTATGGGGTCAAAAAGAAAATAAACAACATTCATTGAATGTCATATTGAAACACAAAAGACTATTAAGTCTCACTTGGTTAAGAGATTTATCTATAACAATGGTTAAGCTGATAAAATAATGATCTGATTTGAATACAACTTTGATTTGTAGATTTTTAGATCTATGTTAAGCTCAAAATACCTCTGATCAATAATCAATTCAATCCTTCATATCCTCCAACATTGTTCCACTTGGTATATACTTCTTTGATGTTCTATGTTGTCTCCAGTTCAGCTCAGTTTTGTCTTCAACCAGTTTGATCAGTGGTGCATGAAAATAATCATTTTCATGCAAACTCTCATGCAGCTTCAAAAATCCCAGACTCAATAATAAATCCCATGTCTCCTTATATAGACATCATAAACCATTTTCTTTTCATCCATGGATTTTTCCTTTTAATCTTCACCATTCATTTTGTCACTTTAACCTTCCTCGGCATATGTGTTACTAACATGTTTGATTCTCCTTCATTCGATCAATCTTGAATTTTATCAATCATTAGATTATCACAACAAACATTATCTTCTAGCTTGGAATCATAAACAATTTTCCATCTCATCATTTTCAGTCAGTTTTTATAAACTTTATTTTTTTCTTTCACTCGGTCAATATCAGAATACATCGATGATTACCTGCTTGTTTAATACTATACTCAGTGTACGCTAGACTAGCTCGGTGTATACAAAAATCTTTATTTACCAACCACACAAACTTGTTTAGTCCTGATCTTCAATACATAACAAAATCATATAATACAATCAAGTCATCAACATGATACCATAGACTCGGCAATAAGTTACCCAATGTATACCATATCCATAAATTTCATATCCATCTCATCTTCATGTAGGTATCTCATTCCTTTACCATTTTCCTTCTTTAGATGTTTATAACCATCATAATAAGTACAGTCAAAGCTAGTTGACATCAATGACAATACATTGACCGATTTAATTTTCTTACATATACTTTAGTAGCTTAGTGATCATCAATCACTATCTTCCAATGATCCATTTTTTCATTAAAGCTATTCAATCAGTTATAGGTTATCACCTTTCATGTTGTTTCCATATTATTTTTCATGTGTCATTCTCTCCCCCATTGACATCGATGTCAAAGGTGTTATTGTGTTTCCAAGAGTTCTTAGTAACTGAGCTCAAAAACATATACTCCCCCATAGGACAAGTATCAAGCATGTAGTCCAAAGAATGAAATAACGCTTTGATATTTCTGGACTAATGTAGTTCCTACATCAATTACTCAAGAGTAGGTTGGGGAATGACCCCTAACATACCTCTTAAATACTCAAATGTGTCCTTCGGTAGAGGTTTTGTGAAAATGTCTACTATTCTCTCCTTTGGATTCACATATTCTAGCTTTACTTCTTTCTCTACTACTTTATCTCTCAAGAAGTGATACTTTATTGCTATATGTTTTGTCTTTGAATGCATAACAGGGTTCTTTGACATATTTACCATGCTAGTATAGTCACAATGGATAGTAATTGAATCTTTTAGACATACTCCAATGTCCTTCAACATTTTCTTCATTCATATGATCTGTGTACAATTGATTACTATTGCAACATATTTTGATTTTGTTATCGACTGAGAAATACAGTCCTACTTCTTGCTAAGCCAAGAAACCAATCTTTTACCAAGGAAGTGATGCAGGAGCATCCTGGGTGTAAGAGCAATCTTGCATCACCCAAAAAAAATATTTCTATTTTTGTATTTAATAAGGGCTATCTTGTGCAGAGTTGCTATTTATGGAAACTTGCTATTTTTAGTAAGTTGGTCTCACGATCTCAGAATGTTCTAATTTTACATGTGGAGGTTCATCTCAGTCATATCAGCCTGCCAGCAAAGTTTCATGGCTAGATCGGGTCTAGTTTTGAAGATATTGAAGATTTTCGGTATTGGCAGCAGGGTACAGAAACTTTGAACTTAGTTTTGAAGGCTTTAGAGGCCCTAGAAGAGGTTGAAAAATTGGGTGATGGGCACTTTGCACTGGTTAAGCCTGTAGAGTGCTTCATGACATTTCCGAAATGGGGTTATAATAGTCAATTGGGTCAACTGGTGATGACTTATGGTCTCCAGAAGTCAGGCCACCTGAAATGGCAAAAAATAATTTTCTTTCAAAATTTTTTGTTCAGGTTTCAAAACTCATTTTGAGCCGACTTTGATGTAATAAATTATAAAATAAAATAATTCTAAGTTTTGTCAGCCCCCTACTCCAAGGAGTGCTACCGAGGTAAGATCTTTCCATGGTCTAGCTAGCTTTTACAGAAAGTTTATCAGAAATTTTAGCAGTATTTGTGGACCCTTGACTGAAACAATGAGAGGGGATAGAAAAGAGTTTAAGTGGACTAATGGGGTAGAAAAGAGTTTTCAATTGTTGAAACAAAAGGTTATAGAACAACCTATTTTAGCACTTCCAGATTTTAATAAGGTGTTTCAAGTAGATTGCGATGCTAGTGGTACTGCAATAGGAGCTGTTATGAGCCAAGAAGGTAAACCTGTTGCTTATTTTAGTGAGAAGTTAAATGATGCCAAGAGGAAGTATTCTATTTATGATCAAGAATTTTATGCTATAGTTCAGGCATTAAAGAAGTGGAGACATTATCTGCTTCCTAAAGAGTTTATCTTGTATACTGATCATCAAGCTTTGCAATATTTGAATAGTCAAGGAAAGTTGAATCAGAGGCATTTGAAATGGGTTGAGTTTTTGCAGAGTTATACATTTGTTTTGAAACACAGAAGTGGAAAGTCTAATAGGGTTGCAGATGCTCTTAGAAGAAGGCAACTATTGCTGACAAAGATGCAGATTGAGGTGGTTGGGTTCAAGGAACTCAAGAATTTGTATCCAGAGGATCCTAATTTTGGTGGAGCTTGGAAAGCTTGTAAAGAACCTGTTACTCTAGATAGGACAAAGTGGCTGGATTTTATCATCTAGGATGATATGCTATTTAGAGGGAGTCAGTTGTGCATTCCAAGAAGTTCTATGAGGGAGAATCTCATCAAAGAGAAGCATAGTGGAGGATTGGCTGGACATTTTGGTCGTGATAAAACCCTTGCTTTGGTTAGTGAAAATTATTATTGGCCACAGTTATAGCAAGATGTGAAGAAGTTTGTATAGAGTTGTAGAGTATGTCAGATGGTGAAGGGAGTGAAGCAAAATACAGGGTTATATCAGCCATTACCTATACCAGAGAAGCCTTGGGAGGATATCAATATGGACTTTGTTCTTGGTTTACCGAGGACACAGCGGGGACATGATTCAATTTTTGTAGTAGTTGACAAATTTTTGAAGATGGCACATTTCATTCCCTGCAAAAAGACTAATGATGTTGTTCATGTAGCAGAATTGTTTTTCAGAGAAGTAGTGAGACTACACGGTTTGCCAAAGACCATAGTTTCAGATAGAGACACTAAGTTTGTTGGATATTTCTGGCGTACATTAGGGAAGAAGTTGAAAACAGATTTGAAGTTCAGTTCATCACATCATCCACAGATTGATGGACAGACATAGGTGGTGAATAGAAGTTTGAGAAATCTGCTGAGATGTTTGGTTGGAGATAAGCCAACAGGATGGGATTTGATTTTACCACGGGCAGAATTTGCATACAATAATTCTATCAACAGGAGCACTGGTAAATCACCATTCCAGATTGTATATGGAAGTAGTCCAAGAAATGCATCTAAATTGAGAAAGATAGATAAAGGAGAAATAAGTAGTGCTGAAGCTGAGGATTTTGTAGAGCACTTGAAGAACATCCATGAGGAGGTGAGGAAGCATATTACCAAGATGAATGCACAGTATAAGGCTAAGGCAAATGAGAAAAGGAGGCATAAGGAATTTCAGGTTGGAGATGAAGTCATGGTTCATTTGCGGAAGGAGCGATTTTCGGTTGGTACATATAACAAGTTGAAAATGAAGAAGTTTGGGCCATGTAAGATACTGAAGAAGCATGATTTAGGAAATGCATATGAGGTAGACTTGCCTAGTGAGCTGAATATTTCACCAGTGTTTAACATTTTAGATTTGACAGAGTATCATGAAGGAGGTGTTGAAGATGAGGTTGCAGCAGCACAGTGGAGTATTCCAGCAACCAGTTCAGATATCAAGGAGATTGAAGACATACTAGACAGTCGTGTTGGCAAAAGCAAAAGGAACAGGACATATGAAGAGTATTTGGTCAAATGGAAAGGATGACCTGTTGAAGATTCATCATGGCTAACAAAGGAGGAGGTTAACTGTCTTGGTTTTCCTTTGCACACCTGAGTCGTGACAGGGTCACTTCTCAAATTACCCCTGGTGTCTGATGTAGGAGCATCCTAGGTGTAAGAGCAATCTTGCATCACCCAAAAAAAATATTTCTATTTTTGTATTCAATAAGGGCTATCTTGTGTAGAGCTGCTATTTATGGAAACTTGCTATTTTTAGTAAGTTGGTCTTACGATCTCAGAATGTTCTAATTTTACATGTGGAGGTTCATCTCAGTCATATCAGCCTGCCAGCAAAGTTTCATGGCTAGATCGGGTCTAGTTTTGAAGATATTAAAGATTTTCGATATTGGCAGCAGGGTACAGAAACTTTGAACTTAGTTTTGAAGGCTTTAGAGGCCCTGGATGAGGTCAAAAAATTGGGTGACAGGCACTTTGCATTGGTCAAGCCTGTAGAGCACTTCATGGAATTTTTGAAATGGGGTTATAGTAGTCAATCGGGTCAACTGGTGATGACTTATGGTCTCCAGAAGTCGGGCCACCTGAAATGGCAGAAAATAATTTTCCTTCAAAATTTATGTTTGGGTTTCAAAACTCATTTTGAGCCAACTTTGATGTAATAAATTATAAAATAAAATAATTCTAAGTTTGGTCGGCCCTTAGGGATAAATTTCTAGAATCTTCTCGGGCGGTGGAAATTGCCTATATAAAGAAGGCCTGTAGTGTTTTCTAGGGTAGTTCTGGGTAGTAGATCTGGGTATTGATTCGAGGCTTTGTCCTACAGAATATTGTAAGGGAATGCCCATGTGGCTTTGCATATTGTAATTCTGAAAGTTTGTAATTCCACATTTGTGGAGATAATAAGAAGCCAATTTTTTGTTCTTGCATATTATTGTTGTTGTTTCTCTATTTCTATTATGTGTTTGTGGTATTAAGGGGAGCACCCTTCATCAGGAAGAATGCTCCTCCACTGGTAATTTTTTTTTCATCTATATTCCCTGCCTAATCAACATTAGTGAAAGCATGAAATGTAAAGTCCTATGATCTATCATACCATAGAAAAAAATCAACTATGCCCTTTAGATATATGAATATTCTTTTTACTGCCATAAGATGAGATTCTTTAGGATCTGCTTGAAATATTGCAACAATTCTAACAACATTAGCAATATCAGCTCTACTGTGTGTCATATACTAAAGACCTCCAATCATTGATCTATACCTTATCTAAGGTATATTCTTTTCTTCATCTTCCAAAGATAGTTGGTTTCAGTTGCCATAGGGGTTCCAATAGGTTTACTATCATCCATGCCAAACTTTTTCAATAGTTCTTTAAGATATTTCATCTGAGATATCAATATCCCTTCTTTACTTTGACTGATCTGCAATCTACGGAATAATTTCATCTCCCCAATCATAGACATTTTAAATTCACTTTTCATCTCATTTGCAAATTTGTTGCTCATTTCATCATTTCCTCCAAAGATAATATCATCAACAAAAACTTCAACAATCAAGATACCTTGTTCAGTGATTCTTAGGTATAAATTGTTTCTAGCATTAACTTTCCTGAATCCCAACTGAATTATATTTTTATCCAATCTTGCATACCAAGCTCTTGGTGCTTGTTTCAAACCATATAGGGTCTTCTTCAATCTGCAAACTAGATCTTCATTCCCTGATAAAGGAAATCCATCAGGTTACTCAATATATACTTCCTCTTCCAAGTCTCTATTAAGAAAATTTGATTTCACATCCATCGTATATACTTTGAAATCTTTATAAGCAGCATAAGCTAAGAATAATCTAACTTCCTCAATCCTAGCAATAGGTGCAAAAGTCTCTTCAAAATAAATTCCTTCTTGTTGTGAATACCCTTTACATACTAATCTAGCTTTATTTCTAACAACAATGTCTTCTTCATTCATCTTGTTCATGTATACGCACTTTTTGCCAATCACAATTTTGTCTTTAGGCCTTGGAACCAATTCCCATGTGTTGTTCTTTTGAATCTACTCCAGATCTTCTTTCATGGATTTGATCCATGATTCATCTCTGCATGCCTCATCTGTGGACTATGGTTCTACTTGTGAGATCAAGCAAATGGCATTTGTAGTTTGTGACCTCTCTTCTCTATTTTGTAATCTTGTTATGGTTCCCTTGCTATTGTCACCAATTATCTGATCCTTAGGATGGTTTCTCAAAACATATTTGGGTGTGGTTTGTTCCCTCACTCAACACTTATGCCATTGTCAATTTCTAAAACATCCTGAGATGCTTCATTCCTTCCATTCTCATTCTCTTTTGTCTGCATATTGACCTGATTTAAATTCATATTTTCAAGAGAAATCTCATAGGGATTTAAGTCCACGGTATTTTTCTCTAACTTGAAAATTTTCATCCCTCTCACATTAGCACTTTCAATTAGCTTCCTAGTTCTCATATTGTAACATCTATAAGCTTTAATTTTAGTAGAGTAGCCAAGGAATATGCCTTCATCACTTCTAGCATCAAATTTTCCTATACATTCATCTCTTTTAATGTAGCATTTACTTTCAAAAATTATGAAATAACTAACAGTAGGTGTCTTACCATTCCATAGCTCAAATGGTGTCTTGCATGCACCTTCTTTGATTTTTACTCTATTCATTTTCTAAACTATTGTATTGATTTTTTCTCTCCAATACATATGAGGAACCTTTCCTTCTATCAACATGGTTCTTGCAGCATCAAGAACTATTCTATTTCTTCTTTCAGCAACTCTATTTTGTTTTGGTGTCCTAGGTGTAGAATTATGCCTCATAATACCATGCTTTTCACAAAAGGTATTGAATTCACGTGAAGTGAATTCTCCACCTTTGTCTGATCTTAAACACTTTATCTTCAAGCTTGTCTCATTCTCAACTTTTCCCTTATAAAACTTAAAAGTTTAAAATGCTTATGATTTTTCTCTAATAAATCCAACCTACATCATTCTAGAGTAATCATTAGCAAATATGATAAAGTACATGTCTCTGAAGTATGATCTAGTCTAATTAGGTCCGCAAAGATCTGTATGAATCAATTCCAACTTTCCATTTGTTGAGTATCCTTTTCTTCGAAAACTACTTCTTGTTTGCTTTCCTACAACACACTCTCTACATGTAATGTTACCATGTTTCACAATCTTAGGTAGATCTCTAATAGCATTATTGCTAGATGCTTTTACCATGTTATCAAAATTGATATGAAAAAACCTTTTATGCCATAACCAAATGTCATCAATCTTTGCCAAAAAATAACTAACCTCAGTAGAGTTCAACTGAAATATGTTACCTCTGGTCTTAGTACTAGATGTGATCAATTCTCCATTAGTTCCTCTAATAGAGAAATAACCATCCATGAATTCCAAATGGTATCCATTATCCACAAGTTGTCCAACACTCAATAAATTATGTTTTAATCCATCCATAAATAGTATATCATTAGTGTTATTCTTTCCATCTAAAGTAATTGATCCTTTACCAACAATCATTCTAGGAGTGTTATGAACAAATATTACAACACTACCATCAAACTTCTTTAGCTTAATGAATCTATCCTTGTTACCAGTCATGTGATGTGAACATCCACTATCAATTATCCAATCAGTTTTCCTATCAACATGAGAGACTAGAGCTTTTTCTTCATAGATAGGATCATCTTCTTTGATAGCAACAAAACCCATCACATCATTAAATTCATCATCTAAATCTTTAGATCCATCACTAGCATAATAGCATTTCTTATCATTTTTTTATTTTCCATATTTAGGTCTATGCTTAGGTATTCTAGTTGGACATCTAGATATAAAATGACTAACCTTATTGCATTTAAAACATTTCAAGGGTAATTTTCCTTCAAACTTACCTTTGCCTTTCATTTCTCTCTTGGAAATTAGGGCCATGATCTTTTCATCCACTTGATTGTCTAGTCTTTGTATCTCTTCCCATTCTTCAAAATATTCTCCAAGATCTTCAGTGTGCTTGATTACTCTGCTAGATCCAGCTTCAACAGATCCAGTTCTATGAATAGTTTCTTTAAATATTGTCTCCACTTTAGGTAGTGCATCTTTTAGCTCTACGGTCTCAAACATAGTTAGCTTAGCTACTAACATTTCTCTAGTGAAGTCTTTGTATTTTGGTATGGTCTCTTCCATAGCCATTACTTTGGATTTATAAGAAGGAGTCACGGACCTCAAAATATTTTCTATGAATTCATCTTCTGTATAATTACCTCTATTATTTCTAATTCTAATCACACATTCAGATACTCTCTAAACATACATCCTTATTATTGCATCATCCTTCATTAGTATTGTCTCCATCTTTGTTGTCCAATTCTACAACTTTTCTCGCTTAGTGTATTCATCTCCTTCATAGAGTGCAATTAGTCTTTTCCAAATCTCACTTGCCTTTGTAATATCTCTAACCTCTATGAACTCTCCATCAAATAGTTCATTAACCAAGGCTTCCTGTGCAACAACATTGCATACAAACCTTTTCCTTTCTTCTTCAGTAGTAGTAAGTGTCTCAAGGTATTATTCCTTTATGACAGGCACATATTTCTAGGTAATGAGCCAATATTCCAATCTCATAAACATAAGATGATTCTTCATCGTCTCCTTCCATGTGTCAAAATTTTCTACATCAAACTTAGGACTCTATTTTCTGAATAAGGCCATCATGATCTTTACCTCAAGTTGTTAGGCTTTCAGACTGAGGACCAAAAGCTCTGATACCAATTATTAGAATAATAGTGTCCCAATCAACTAAGAGGGGGGGTTGAATCAGTTGATGCCAATATAGAGTACTTAAACTTTAACTCCAAAATTATTTCTTATAACAAAATACTGAACTAAAAAATGAATGCAACATACACATAGACACCAAGAATGTTTCTCGAGGAAAACCTTGTTAAGGGAAAAACCCTAGTGGGGATGGTACCCACAAATATCTACACTATAGGTATAATAACCTTGTTAAGATTTATGACCCTATTAGGAGCTGAGTATTACAATAGGTAGGTCCTAATTAAAGGACAAACCCTATTAGGAGACTTTTACAATGTGATCCCAATTAAGGAATTGACCCTGTTAGGAGTCCAGCCTTGTTAAAGGCAATTACAATTGTTACGGTGTATAATACATCATCCTGATCAAGATATTTGAGAGTTAAAGCCATCCTCAGGTTCTCCAAAACCTTGCAACATCAAGTCTGAGATAATTCTATTTTGAAATTGCTTCCAATCTTCAATTACTGCCAAGAAAGCTCCATCTTGTGCCTAAGTGCAAAACTATTGTTCTTCCAATAGTATCCAATGTAGCCTTAAGCTTGCATTCACCTTTTCATCTCACATATGTAGTTCCACACTTATTTTCCAAGGATTTAAATCCTTAAATACAATTTGCAATGATTATATCCAAGTCAGCCTTCATAGGATAAATCCTATTTACAAAATACAAAATGAACCCTGTTGGACTACAACTAATTTGGAATCTAATTGAATAATTTGTGATTAAAGATCACTGAGAAGATGCTGATTAGATATGTAATATGATTAAATCAATATTATTTTGTGATTGATGTCAACTAGTTTGACAGTACTTATCTTGTAACTTACTATACCGAGACATTTGAAGAAAGGTGAAAGAGATGAAGAATAGAGAAATCTACATAAGGAAAGATGTACATGATAGATGAGGATAAGGAACACATTGATTAACTTGTTGATGAGTCTATGACTTGATGATATTGACTTTATTATGTTGCATTCATCTATGATGAAGTATAGAGCTGAAAGATACAAAGTAGTGTTGTCGGTAAATGAAGCAATTCTAGTATACACCGACAGAGTGTAGTGTATACCGATCGCAGTATTAACCGAGCAATGTTCACTGGCACATTTCTTTGTTAACCGAGTGGAATAGACTAAACTAAATGATTAGTTTAGCCAATAAGATTGATGAGTTCTAAAGTACCTCGTTATCAGTGATAATAGATAATGTTTGTTATGAAGATAGACGACTAACAAAAATAAAGGAAGATCTAACGGAGCAAATTGAAATGTGTTACTAACACATCAGCCGAGAAAGTTTGAAGTGGAAAAATCTATGAATGAGGTTAAGCGGAAAAATCTGATGGTGGAGAAGAAAATGATTTACTCATCTATATAAGAGACATTTATTTCATTATGAAAAATTTCGGAAGAAGTAGAAACTACAGGAATATTGCGTGAACAAGGTTTTCATGCATTCTGATCATACTGGTTAAGTAAGGATAGAGCTACAGAATAATTACTGAGCTACAAAGAGAAATTACTGATGGATAGTAAGTTGATACAGTATTGAATCTAAAGTGTAATATTGGTCAGAAGGATTTGTTAGGACTGAATATTGATCTGTAATCTGCAATTGAAGTTGTATTAAGGCAGGTCCTTTACTATTACATATTTAACCATTTATACAGTCAAAATCTCTTAATCGAGTGGACTCTAAAAGTCTTATGATGTATCATTCATAGAATGAACATTGTTATCCTGTCAACCCATAGTGAATGTTGGTTGGATGATAACTTCTAGTCTAAAATCCTCTAACAAGGTCACACCTGACAGTGTGTTTGTAAACCTTTAACAGGGTTGGGTCTTAACCGACCTCACTTCAGAAGAGTGAACAATTTTGGGTTGCAAGTCCCAGGTGGTTTTTCCCTTTATAGGGTTTCCACATTAAATCTCTTGTGTTATGTGTTGATTGTGATATTTGTTTGTTATCATATTTTGCATGTTACATGTTAGATTTGATCAGTAACAGTTATAGTATTTGACTGGTAATTGGTAAAATCACAGATAGTGAAAGTAATCATTGTTTACTGAGGAGCAAAAATAGAAATTGTTTTGAATTATACATTTTGTTTTGGGACAATGGATAACTGATTCACCCCCCTCTCAGTTATTCTAACAATTGGTATCAGAGCACTGGTTGCTTAGAACAAAGTTTTAAGGACTTAAGCACAAAGGTCTCAAGATGTATAAGAGGGAAGTATCAAAGCTGAACAAAGAGAACTTCATAGTATGGCAAAGCCAGATGAAGCTACACATATCTGGAATTGGGAATTCTACACTAGATCTAATGGAGAATGGCTACATACAACCACCCACTGGTCCCTTAACTCTTGATCAACTGAAGGATAGGCATGAACACAATATCAATATGATGGAACTTGTTGCTACCTATACCGATGCTGAATTTGAAGACATCAAGGGTTGTGATACTGCTAAGAAGATGTGGGACAAGTTAAATCTGATATACAGTGGAGATCTAAATGTTAAAAGAGCTCGAGCGGAAAGTCTAAGAGGTAGATTTGATGATATGAGAATGAAAGAAGGTGAGAACATTGTACAATACTCAAATAAACTAAAAGAAGTGGTACATGCTATTAGAACATCTGATGGAGTGATTGATGATGAAACAGTGATAAGAAAGATTCTCATAACTTTGCTGCCAGTTTATGCAATCAAGATCTCTTCAATTCATGAAACAAGAGCTACATCAAACCTTACTCTTGACACTCTGATTGGTAAACTTACAACTTTTGAATTAAACAACTTTGATAACAATGTTGTTCCTTCTGTTGAATCTACTTTCATGTCTTCTTTGAAGATTGGAAAGTCTAGCAAGAATAGTAAGAATTATGATAGTGATAGTAATATCGATGATGAACTTGATGAGCTTGAAGCTCTTATGGCCAAAAGATTGCCCAAAGGAAAAGGAAGGTATAGAGGTAAGCTACCTTTGGCATGTTTTAACTGTAAAGAATTTAGTCACATCACTACTAGATGTCTTTAAAAGAAAGATGATGAAAGATCCAAAGACTGATCTGAAGGAAGCTATGTGAGAAGAGTCAACAGAGCCTACTGACACAACAACAGAGACAACCGAGATGATAAAGGCAAAAAGGTATGTTACATAGCCAAAGATATTGAAACTAAATTTGATTCTGATGATGATATAGAAGTTGTATTTGTTGCAATGAAAGATGACTCAGAGGAAGAAGAGAAATATGAAGAGAAAGCACTGATCTCTAAAGTAAGCAGAAATGGTACATGGATCATAAACAGTGGCTGTACACATCATATGACTGGTGATGTAGAGAAGTTTGATCATCTTGTTGAATATAATGGAGGATCTGTGAGAATGGGAAATGATGCAGCTTGTATGGTAAGAGGTAAAGGTTCATTGATGATCAATGATAGAATACAATGTGAAAATGCATACTGGGTAGATGGATTGAACTATAATTTGTTAAGTGTGGCTCAATTGAACAACTCAAGCCACCAACTGGCTTTTGAGAGCAAAAAGGTGAAGATCTATGATGATGAAGGAAGACTTGTCAGAACTGGTACACAATCCAGAGGTAATCTATTCTATCTTGATATGGATTACTCTTCTTGTTTGTTAATAAAGGATGAAGATGCTTGGTTGTGGCACAAAAGGTTATGCCATGTGACCTTTGACAATATGATCAAGATTAGTAAAAAGAAAAGAGTTAGAGGATTGCCTAACTTGACAAAACTTGATCATGCCATGTGCCATGAATGTCAAAAAGGTAAGATGACTAAGTCTAGTTTTAAAAGTAAAGACTACTCAATAAAGAAGATACTTGAGTTGGTTCATACCGACCTATGTGGTCCTATGAGAACTCAGAGTTGTTCTGGTGATAGCTATTTTATTCTTTTTGTTGATGACTATACTAGACTGATGACTGTTGTGTTCCTAAAAGAGAAATTTGAAGCCTTTAAAATGTTTAAGTGGTATAAAGCTAAGGTAGAGAAAGAAATTGGAAAGGAAATAAAATTCTTAAGATCTGACAAAGGAGGTGAATTTATCTCTGATGAATTTACTAATTTCTGTAAGGAGCATGGAATTAAAAGACAGGTCTCTGCACCAAGGACACCTCAGCAAAATGGCATTACTGAAAGAAGGAATAGGTCTATAATTGACTGTGCTAGAACATTGATGATACAGAAGAATGTTGCTCAAACATATTGGAGGGAATCTATCAACATAGCTGTGTATGTTCTTAACTGAGTACAACTAAAGAAGGACACCAACCAAACACCTTATGAGATATGGTTTGGACACAAACCTACTATAAGTTATTTTAGGATTTTTGGAAGTAAATGCTTTATTTTGAAAGATGAAAGAAATGGAAAATTTGATTCTAAAGGAGATGAAGGGATATTTCTGGGATATTCCTCTACAATTAAAGCATATAAATGTTTGAATAAGGTTACAAATAAGATAGTTGAAAGCACTAATGTTCATGTTGATGAGTTTGATGACAAGAACATAGAGGAAAATACAAAGGAACTGGAAGACTATGGTATATTCACTTACATTGAATATCCAGAGTATCTATCGACACCGCAAGTTGTGACAACCGGTCAATAGGGAAATAATATAGGATAATAGGCAACACCAACCAATGGACAAGATGGAGCTACCGAGCAAGGAAATGACCCTGAACAGGATGAACAAGAAAGGATAAATCAAGTTCTAGCTAGTTTTGTCAAAAGACATCATCTTGAGACACAAATCATTGGAGACAAACATGTTGGAATGCAAACTAGAAGCAAAACAAGACAAGGTATATGTCTAGTTTGTGAATTTGAACCTAAAAATGTGAAAGTTGCATTAGATAATGAAGAATGGGTTAATGCAATGAAGGAGGAAATAGATAAAATAGAGAAGAACAAAACCTGGTCCTTAGTACCCCGACCTAAAGATAAGAATGTTATCGGTACTAAGTGGATATTCAGGAATAAATTGAATGAAAATGGTGAAGTCACAAGAAATAAAGCTAGATTGGTATGCAAGGGATATGCAGAGGTAGAAAGCATTGACTATGGTGAAATATTTGCACCTATTTCTAGATTGGAAGGAGTTAGAATGCTACTTGGATATGTTGCACACAATAAATTCAAAGTCTATCAAATGGATGTGAAGTCAGCATTTATGAATGGTATACTTGAAGAAGAGGTCTACATCAAACAACCTGGAGGATTTGTTGATCCCAACAATAAAGACATGGCATGTAGGTTACATAAATCTATGTATGGTTTGAAGAAAGCACCTAGAGCATGGTATAAAAGACTGCACACTTACTTGTTAAGTATTGGATTTGTTAGAACAAGTGAAAATAGCAATCTGTATATGAAAGGTGATACTGAAGATACTATTATCATTGCTGAAATATTTGTTGATGATATTATTTTTGGAGGCTCAGATCTTGTCTACAAGACATTTTCTGATGAAATGCAAAAGGAATTTGAAATTTCTATGTTCGGAGAGATTAAATTCTTTCTTGGACTACAAGTGATTCAGCAGAGTGATGGAATATTCATCACACAATCTAAATACATAAAGGAAGTACTGAAGACATTTGGCATGGAAGATGCTAAACCTGTGGGAACACCGATGGCTACTAGATGCAAATTGACAAAGGAGGATGAAACTATAGAGGTAAACCAAACACTTTAACTATCCATGATTGGTAAACTAATGTACGTAGTTCATAGTAGACCAGATATAGCACATGCTTTGGGAATTGTTGCAAGATTTTTTGCTAATCCTAGAGAATCACACATGATAGCTACAAAAAGGATCTTAAGATACCTAAAGAAAATAGAGAATTATGGATTATGGTATCCTAAGGAAGGGAAGTTTGAACTAAAAGTTTACACTGATGTTGATTGGGCTGGAAATGTGGATGATAGAAAAAGCACCACCAGAGGAACATTTTTCTTTGGTGAAAGACTTGTAACCTAGACAAGTAAAAAGCAAGCTTGTATTTCTTAGTCACTGAAGTAGAGTATGTTGCTGCCGCTACTAACTGTTCAAACTTTGCATATATCAAACAATTTTTGGAAGGGATGACTGAGGTAATCACTGACCCGGTGATTATATATTGTGACAACACTAGTGCTATTAATATTTCAAAGAATCCTGTGATGCACTCTAAGACAAAGCATATATCTATTAAGTATCATTACTTAAGAGAACAAGTGTAAGAGAAGCAAGTGAATTTAGAATTTGTCACATCTAAAGAACAACTTGCAGATATTTTTACAAAGCCTCTACCAAAGGACACATTTGAATACTTGAGGACTAGACTTGGGGTCCATCCCCTGTCTATAGGTCACTAAGGTGATCTGGTTGTTGCATTAGCCTACTTTTATCAGAAGATCATTCATGTTGATGCAGCATAGTTCACACTTTGAATCATGTTCAAGGTTGTGATTAAGTTTGGAGAACTTGAACCGATTGGAATATCAGTATACAGAGATACAGAAGATGACAGAATTGTTTGTTTATTTGTTTCTTTGGCATTGTTGTCAAAGGGAGAGATAAATAATATGAAAAGGGACAAGCACCGATGAGACTTATCTAAGGGAGAGACAATCTAAATGAGACAAAGAATCTGAATGAGACAAAGTATTGAAGATCAGTTACAGAGAACAGAAATAGGAACAGGAGAACTGAAAAGATCAAAACTATAGAATGGTAAATCTAATGTTGTTTAGTAACGTAGTGATTAAACATATTAAGTCTATTCAACTTACAGCATTTTGTTCACAAAGTTTTAGAATATATGTTTGGTATGTGTATGGTACATTTCATATTACTTGAGTTGCCATCAATGCCAAAGAGAGAGATTGTTGGACTACAACTGGTTTGGAATCTGATTGAAGAATTTGTGATTAAAGATCACTGAGAAGATGCTAATTAGATATGTAATATGATTAAATCAGTATTATGTTGTCATTGATGTCAACTAGTTTGACAGTACTTATCTTGTAAGTTACTATACCGAGACATCTGAAGAAAGGTGAAAGAGAAGAAGAATAGAGAAATCTACATAAGGAAAGATGTACATGATAGATGAGGATAAGGAACACATTGAGTAACTTGTTGATGAGTCTATGACTTGATGATATTGAATTTATTATGTTGCATTCATCTATGATGAAGTATAGAGCTAAAAGACACAAAGCAATGTTGTCGGTAAATGAAGCAATTCTAGTATACATCGACAGAGTGTAGTGTATACCGATCATAGTATTAATTGAGCAGTGTTCACCAACACATTTCTTTGTTAACCGAGTGGAACAAAATGAACTAAATGATTAGTTTAGCTGATAAGATTGATGAGTTGTAAAGTACCTCGTTATCAGTAATAATAGATAATGTTTGTTATGAAGATCAACGGCTAACAAAAATAAAGGAAGATCTAACAAAGCATATTGAAATGTGTTACTAACACGTCAGCCGAGAAATTTTGAAGTGGAAAAATCTATGAATGAGGTTAAGCGGAAAAATCTGATGGTGGAGAAGAAAATGATTTACCCATCTATATAAGAGACATTGATTTCATTATGAAAAATGCTAAAAGAAGTAGAAATTGTAGGAATATCACATGAACAAGGTTTTCATGCATTCTGATCATACTAGTTAAGTAAGAACCGAGCTGCAGAACAATTATCGAGCTATAGAGAGCAATTACCAATGGACAGTAAGTTGATACAGTATTGAATCTGAAGTGTAATATTGGTCAGAAGGATTTGTTAGGACTGAATGTTGATTTGTAATCTACAATTGAAGTTGTATTAAGGCAGGTCATTTACTGTTACATATTTAACCATTGTATACAGTCAAAATCTCTTAACCTAGTGGACTCTGAAAGTCTTATGATGTATCATTCATAGAATGAACATTGTTATCTTGTCAACCCATAGTGAATGTTGGTTGGACGATAACTTCTAGTCTAAAATCCTCTAACAAGGTCACACCTGACAGTGTATTTGTAAACCTTTAACAGGGTTGGGTCTTAACCGACCTCACTTCAGAAGAGTGAACAATTTTGGGTTGCCAGTCCTAGGTGGTTTTTCCCTTTACAGGGTTTCCACATTAAATTTCTTGTGTTATGTGTTGATTGTGATATTTGTTTTTTATCATGCTTTTCATGTTACATGTTAGATTTGATTGGTAACATTTATAGTATTTGACTAGTAATCGGTAAAAGCACACACAGTGAAAGTAATTATTGTTTACCGAGGAGTAGAAATAGAAGTTGTTTTGAATTATACATTTTGTTTTGGAACACTGGATAATTGATTCACCCCCCTCTCAGTTATTCTAACAAACCCATGTGAAGATGCACACAAAAGTTCTTAAAATGTTACAGCATAGTAGTTACATCAATTAATCATTTAGATCTGTTGATTAAGCTTACATATCATATTACTTGAAATGTGTTCTAGGTTTCCCTCCAAATAGGTCTTTGCTAATGCACATGCCATAGCTGACATCACATGTATGATCATGACTCTATATGAGTGCAATAAGCTCTTCAGCTAGTGTCCAACATGAAACTATGTTCACACATCATAACTTAAACAACCATGAGTGCTATCCACAAAGTTCTACAATCAACTATGTGAAAACACAATTTATTTCTTCTAAAAAATAGTTGCTAGTAAATTTGTCATAACTCTATCCAATCAACTCATACTCATGTGTGATCATGGATGGTGACCCAAGATATCATTAGGAGTCTCCCTTTAAGTGCACACATGTTGATTTTCTATACGGTGTTTGTACAATTCTCTGCAAGCTCCTAAACAACCAATCAATAGCATATGTTGTTGTCAATCACAAACTCTATTAGGAATGCAACACACAACCAATGTAGAATGCCTCTACCATTTCTAGGATAGACTTCAATGCATACATAAAATAGATTGATGGAGAAGACACTGTATTTGGAAAAGAAGAAGTCCAATTGAAAATTAATAAAATCCCCAAAGGTTTGGTAGAATTAGAGAGAATATTTGATATAGATGATACAAAAGACTTGAAAGTGGTACCAGTTAAAGAAGAAGATATTGAAAAGGTAAATTTGGAGATAGAGAATACTCCAAAAGATGTGTTGTTGTTCCACAATGCACATTCCACTTTTCTCCACTTGACCATGCCCCCACTTCTTTTTTCTTGTATCATCTTTCTTAGTCTTTAGGTTTCCTTTTTTTGTCCCCTAGTTTAATTTTTTTTAGGGAAAACCCATGAAAATTTGTGTTTTAAGTCCTTTTTGGAATTTTTTCCTTTCGGTGTTCCTTGGAGCTTTGAAGGTACGAATGTCTAAAATTCCAAACCTTATGTAGTAAGGTAAAATTCCTTCAGACTTTTGACATCTGAAAGATCGAGCATTCATGACTCATTGGCTTAGCACTTTTAGAGTCTAAAAGTGAAAAAACCAATGATGATGTCACTTGGCCAAAGGGCTTATAAAAATGACCAAGGGGTTCATTTTCTTCATTCTATGATAATTATTTTTGAGTCCTTATTGTCTCTATGCCTTCGCCCAATGAGTTTGTTAGTTCAAATTTGATCTTTTGGCTCTACATTTATCTTCTTGATCATGATTTACTTGATCTCATCGTGGATTCCTCCTTTTCCCATGTTTGTTGTAGGTTGGGTTTTGTTCATCCTTAATTTCTTGAAGTTTTTCTTTTGGTTGTTTTTCTTTAGGTGTCCAAGGTGTTCTAGGGTTTTGTTGTAGTTTTCTAGTTAGCTAGTCTTCTTTGTTTTAGGTTTTTACTCCGTTTAGGGTTTCGTAGCTTTATTAGGTTTTTATTCTCTATCATTTTGTCTCAATCAAGTTTTAGTTTTCAGCCCCCAAAAGGCCAAAGTATGATTCAAAACTCAAATCCTACACACCTAAAATTGAAGTGTTTCTTTTAGATGGTTAGACTTTTAGCCTCCAAAAGGGGTAATTATCATCATCCTCAAAACACCAAAAAGTGTCCTAGCTACCACTTCATCCTCATCTCTATGGCCTTTTTGCCTTTAAATACTTTTGAGAACATCAAAACTTTGTAACTCTATAATACCAAAGACAAGGAAAGGCCATCACCCATTCTGCATTTTTGACCTATTGGCCTCTGATAACCTCATCCATCTATCTTCCAATGACCTTTCTCCCTTTCTCACTTTCAGTCACTAAATTTTCTTCACCTCTTTCACACTCCAAAATGTCAAAATCCTAGAGTCAAAACCTTTATTTTTTACCCTTTTGGCTTTTTAGAGATTGATTCTATTATCAGTGTTCACACCTCTGAAACTCCAAAAAAATAATTAGACTTATTTTTTCTAGTTTCATGCTTTGAGGTTTGACTCTTTGGGTTCTGTTAAAATGATAAAGAACAAAGTATGGAATTGTAGGAAATTGTTTATCTCAAGAGCGAGGAGTAGGGAATTTACCATGAATTGGCACAAGGACTAGGAGCATACACCAAAAATAAAAAAGGAGGAGACAAGAATTTGAAAGGGGAAAGCAAAGAAAACCCCTTGTGAATTATGAAGGAGGCATAAAAAAGCCTAAAGTGAGAGAGAGAGAGAGAGAGCAATATGCTCATACAATAATTGAGAAGAGGAAGAAACCTCATGAGAAAATGAGAGAGAGGAGCATCTCTTAAATAGAGATGAGAGAGAGGAGTTAGAATGTAACTCCCAAGTCTATGAATGCCACCATTCATAAGTGTGCGAGGGCCAAGTGTGAGATTCCTCTTAAGGAGGAATAAACTAATTAAAAAATACAATAAATATTTTTCCTCACATATTCCACTAGAGGACGAAAAAGAATGTAGTGGAAAGAAGACAAAAAAGAAGTACATTAGGATAGCTTGGCTTATATCCTAATATATTTAACAAGAAAAGAATAATAGTCTAACCTTGGTTTATAAATACACCAAGGAAAGATTACAAATTCTAACAGGTTCACTAAGACTTATTTGATTATTCTTTAGTTGATTTCAATAAATATTTGTTGATAGTTGTATGTTTTCTTACAAAATTCTAAAAAAGACAATCGTATCAGCCATGAAGTTCTTGTTCAAAGGTTACCACATTTTTTCTAAGTTTGGAAATATTCACAGTGAAATCATAGATACTGACATAGGGAATGTGGAATATAATGATTTTCTCACCCAGTGTGCCAACGTAAATGGAAGACCAAATGATTGTACTTCTCTTGTGTTTTCAAGTCCTGTCAACACTGCATCTCATCCAATATCCATTTTATCTTCAAATTTTATCATGACCCTTGCACAACACTATATTCATGATGAGAGGGTAGTGAAGAATAAACTAGGAGACATTGTACTCAATATTAGGCCAAACAACATTAAGGATGTCTTTCACTTGCCTAAGGGGGTAGACATATTTTATGCACTCTCCGCCGATAAGGGTTTGAAATGGTTCAATAATAACACTCAACTCACTTATGAAATTGTAAACAAGGAGTAACTAATGCAACCCATACCCAAGAATAAGTTGGAAAGAATAGACATAAGGAGGGGATACTTAAAGGATGATATTCAGGTAGTAGTAACTATGCTAAGAAAATTATATGGTCTTCCCCAATTAATCCAACTTGAACATTGGATCATTTTTCTAATTGAAAGAATTAAGGGGAGAAGGTCTAGATTTGATTGGGCCACCATTCTTAGTGATAACTTAGATTAATAGTTGATTACAATAAAGAAAAATCCCTAGTTCTTCATGACTTCCTACATTATCTATCTACTTATTTCCATGGTAGAATGCCTCGGGGTAGTAAAAAGAGGAGCTTTTGGTCGACCCAATGTAGGGCCATTCATTGTATATATGTAACTAGTTAGGAAAGATAAATTGGATGAAAATAGCTCTGAATACAAGATTGTTAATAATACTTTTGTCTTCACAATCACCCATTCAATTGAGGGTGATTATGCAAAGAGATTCTCAGAGGAAGTTTCTACTAAATTTGGGGTGATAGGTGCACAAAATGACAATGTAGATCCTTGAGATTCCCTTGGTCTCGATGAATTTTAAATTTACAATTTTGAAAACATCCCTGGATTCAAGGGTCAAAAGGAAGAACAACCTATAAAAATTGCAAAGAGAAATATTGAAGAACATGTGTCATTTACTTTCACTTCTCCTCCATCCCAATTAGTTGCTCCCACTGTTGAACAACCCTTAGAGGAACTGACTTTTGAGAAATATCTAGATACACAAATATATTCATCTATAAGAGAGTTAATAGAAGTAAAAGATACTTAGGATCTTTCGAATGTAAAATTTTCAAAATAAAAACAAGGGGAGTTACCTCAAGAAACACCAGTAAACAAAGAGATTGGAGTTGGCATAACAAAAAAATTAAGTGCATCTCAAATTCCTACACCAACTCCTCTACCAAATTCACATCCTACGCCTTTGCCTTCAACTCAAATTCCTATTCCTCTACCTTCCATTCAAATTCCTTCTCTTCCACCATCATTTCCCATATTTTCCTCAACTCAAACCACTCAAGCCCCTTCACTACCAAGGTTTTCACCATCTTCACACAAAAATTCAAGACAGGAAATAGGTTTATGGGTGGAGATATTGATGATCTCATCTGAATATATAGAAGCTTGAAAAGCTCCTATAGATTCAAAAGAGAAGAGAGTACTCCTCCTCGTGTGGACATAAAAGAAGAACCAAATCCCACTACTAAGGAACAACTCCCTGAAGCAAGAGAGGACTAACTAGAGGAAAAAGAAAATTACAAAATAAGGGAAGCTCTGGAGAGAGAAGAAGAAGGGGAAGAAGTATAAATTAAAGATGAAAGGGAGATGACTTGTATTTTAAAGATTTCCCCATATGAGCTTGTCAATGCATTCAGCACACCCACGTTGTTCACCAAGGAGATACAACTAAGGAGAAGAGTATACACTAAGGAAGAATACACAGACATGGAATTCTTAGATCATACTTTTCATAGAAGAGAATCCAACTCCCTTATAAGAATAATGTCTTATGTCACCTAGGACCATAGAGTTCGATGGAAAGTGTAGGTGGAAGTACCAATTATTAGTACTAGTGTTGCAGAGATAACTCCTGAAGATTATACTTTGGAAGAAGTTGATTTAGGTGAACCTTAAAGGGAGGGGAGTAAAAATTTGGATGCACTTGGTTTAAAACATGCCCTATAATTTGTGGATAAGGATGAAGAGGAAATAAAGACACTAACAGTGAAGACTAAGGCATTGAATAAATTCATTATTAAGATAGTAGGTCATATTGACTTGGATAACCTGAACGCCTCATTGCAGGATATCTTAGAGAAGAGGGTTGCACCAGAATTGCTAGTAGATATACCACATTCTTTCATTCATGTGTGTTCATATTGGAAGGCTGATTTTGAAGAGTTTGGGAAGGCCACCGTCCAAGTAATTGTGAGGTCATTTAGATTCATTCTTCAAGAGGTCACCAAATTGGTGGACATGATAGGTGACGAGGAAGGGTTGGATGTGTAGATTGAAAAGTGGCAAACGATTCTTAGGGACCTGAAAATAATAAAGAGGCAATGCTTCTATATTTTGGTTAAGGTATATGAAGGTTCAAAGTTTGATGATTTTGAGGCCTGGATCAGGGACATAGGTCAAACTATAAAAGTGTATTGGAAATGCCTAAATAAAGTAACTGAAAGAGAGGAAGGATTAATGATGTGGGTCAAAGAAATACAAAATTTCTTTGAAGGCATTGAACTTGAGTTGTATGGAGATGAAGATAATCAAATAATGTACCTAATTAAGAGTATTGTACACTTTTTTGTGGTAAATTTTGCTGGTGTAATATGAGGGAGGACCTCCAACAACTTTTCTATTTTAAGCAAGATATGCTAAGGATGATGGGTCATGAAGAAGAGATTATGTCTTTTTCTACAGAATTGGTCTCCTTTAGGGAGAATCAACAACAATGCCTTAGTTCCATTCAAGTTTTGGACTTCAAATAAGAGAAGGAGATAGAGGAAATACTCTGCAAGGTGCACTTAGAGATCCTACCAAAAGACTAAGTGTTCAATTTTGGACTTAGTCAAATTTTGCAATAGGGAATTTTTGACACTTAGCCATTTTTTAAGTTCATTTTTTCGGCCTTTCAAACATGAAAGTCCAAAACTTTGGGAGACATAAGGATTCATACTTAGTCTTTTTTTAGCTTGTCAATTTTCAGAGTTAATGTCGAGGTCCAAAATTTTTGGGCCGTTTTCATATGGAAATAATTTGCATGGAGGGTTTGTTTCAGATTAGATTGCATGCATGTTTGGGGTTGTTTTTTCTTTCCTAGAAGATATCAATCAGTTGTATTCACAAAGAGGAACCAAAATGAAGATTCCATGGAAGAACTCCAATTTTAGAAGAACACTCCAGTTCAAGAATGGTGGAACTCCAGCTCCAATCTCTTTTTTGTTGGGTGAATTTGGTCCTACTTTCTCACATAAATATAATGTAAATAGATTAGAATCCATGCAAATAAAAATTGAGATAGTTTAGGAGTATTTTTTCTTTAGTAAGCAATATAAATAATGTTTTTTTATCAATTTTCATAGTAGTAGGAACCTAGCTACAGGTTTCTAAATTTTGTAGTTGAAGCACTATATGTTTCATCATAACAATGTAATTAAGGTCAATATTTTCTGCAATAAAGCTATATGCAATTGGTGTTTCATTCATGGTGTGATAATTCTTCTATCTATGCTAAATTTGTAAATTAGTGTTGCTAATTTATGAATTTTAGAGAGCCAGTTGTGCTGATTGTGAATTATATTTGCAATCATTTAATTATAGAGTTTATTATTGTTGCAATTATCTTGTTCTGACTAATCATTGGGAATATATTATATTGGTGTGTTAAGATAAATTTTTCTTATGTGTGTGTACATCTATAGTAACTTCCCAATTTGATGAATTTTGATATATCATATGTCTACACATAATTTTCCTTCGTGATTGCATCTGCAAAGTATAGATTGTGAGTTTCTTATATTTTATGCTTTGTGGTTTTTCTTCATCTTCCTGCCATTTGAATTCGCAAGATGATACAGTAGGAAATTCAGGTCTATTAGGTTTTAATTTCAATAATTTGCTTAAATTCTCGTTACCCTACACTTTTGTGAGTTTTTAAGAAAGATTGGTCAAGATAGGATTTCATCTTAGAAATAGAGTAATTTTTTTTTTTATAATTGCATTTTATTCAAAAATATTAAAATACAAACAAAAAAAAGTTGTTTTGTTGAAGTTTGTTTTGTAGCCACTTCAAGAATCAAACCAGCAAAGGCCTCCTTGTGAACAGTTTCACATTTATCTTCAATTGAGCTATCTACAAGGTTGAGACCCAGCTTGAAGGAACCTTTGGAGTGATTTTCATCATTCTTTCAAGAGATGAATTTTTATCTCAAATTCCTAGCCATTGTCTTGTGTAAAAATAACATTCAAAAAAAGTTGTGTTGGAAGGAGGGCCCTCAAAAGAAAGGCCAGAAGACATTGGATCTTTCTCTCCAAAGAGATTTGAATGAGTCCTTAGATCATCACCAAAAAGAGGACAATTCCTTGAGCTTAATCATTTTCATAAATCATGCAGCGACAAAGAGAAACAAAAAGGGAATCTTCCTCATCAATTGGCTCTATTTCTTCATCCGTTGTTGCCACCACAACCACTCCATTTGTTCAAAATCCACAAAATATCAATCCAAATCCACCATCACCTCAGATGGCCTTTTTTTCAAATACTCAAAGTTCTCCATTGGACTTACAATGCCAAATTCATGAACTACCTAAGATTCTTGAGAATTTTTTCCCATGTTTCATCTATAGAGAGTTTAGGACAACAAAAGAACACATTCATGCCTTCAAAGAAATATGTAATCTATTAGAGTAAAGTATTAATTTAATTGTGTTAATTAAATTAACTTTACTCCCTTCTTAAGATGTCACATTTTTTGCTTTAGTTGTTTATATTTAAACACCCATGCACTAGTTGTTTACAACACTCATGCACTACTTGTTTTAAATATAAACTTGCATGCATTAGTCATGTAATAATTAAACTAATTATTACATGCACTTCTACTTTTTAGGGTTTTCATTTCAAGGCTTTCAATCTCCTTTATAAGGATGATCCATTGTATATTTTATTTATTCATTATTTGAGGATATTGTCTTCTTCATATTTTTGAGTCAAACCCTTGCCCTCTTGTCTCTACTTCCTTATAACAGGTTTTTGTATGCAGGTGATCTTCAAGTTTAGTGGATTTGTATTTCTCAAATCCTACATGGTATCAAAGCCTAATCTGCTACAACTTGTTCATGTTTGAAGGAATCAGAGATAAGAAAATCATTTGGTTCATATTAGAGCTTTTTTAGTTATTTTTTATTGAAATTAGGGGGTCCCTAAATTTTGGTGCACTTTGAGCTCAAATAGACCTCACCGTTGAGCTTGCAGCACCCAAAAACCCCTATTTCAATATCAAACACATCCAATTTGGAAAACTTTGCATTTTGGTGTATTTTTTTGGTACCAAACTGCTTGGCACGCTTCCTGAGGCTAAATTTGTATGGCCTTGCATGCAAATCAAGGCAAAAAAATCTTTGTTTGGTATGCAAAATGAGATAAAAAATTTATTGTCTAGCACGCAAATTAAAACCAAAAAAATTAGCACGTAAATCGAGGCAAGAAATCGTAGGGCCTGACACAGATCCCGAGACATGCATGAGATTTTGCAAAAAAAAATTATTTTTTTTTTGCCAGTGATGGCCATTTGGCCGTCAAATTTAAGTCAGGTGAATGCAATTTTAGCCCCTGGTCATATGGCGACCAACGGCCCAAAATTTTAGCCCCAGGGGCCTTGTATGTTGCGATGGACATTTGGCCATCAATTTTAAGCCTGTGAAGTGCTGACATCAGCACATCTAGACACTTTTTTGGGCCCTCTAGTGCATCAATTGGTATTTTGCTCATAATTTGAGCATACAGTGTCAAAATCGAGCAAACGAGATATCGTCGAAAAGCTGGTTCCGAGCTCTATCTAGATCTGGAGGCTTAAATTTTTTAATTTACTTTGTTAATGATGTTGTTTCCTGTCAAAGCTAGATGTTCAGTTCTACACTCTGGGAGCTCTATCTTGCACATCCAAATTTCATTTTGGGAAAATGATATATCATTGGAAAGCTTGTTCAGAGAGATTTCAACTGTTATGAGTCATTTTCCCAGATTCTTCTCCAGATATATTTTATTTAGTTTTTTGCATTTCTGCACTCTAGTGGATATCTTAGATGTTACGGGTCTTAGGATCTCTTCCCTTTAGGGGATGGCTCTTCTTAGGTTGTTCTTTTGTTTCAACAGCTTTCGCTCTTCTTTGAGTAGTGTATACTCCACTTTTGTAGTATTCATTTATGCACATGCACTGAGATAAAGTGTCATTCTATTGCATGCTTGAAATCTTGAACATGTTTGTTCTATTTGTACTTGCACTCCATTATAAAGTGCCATGGGGGGTTTGATGTTTTCCTTTGTTTTCCATCTACCTTAGTCAAGTGAGTGTTCCTTCCATGACATTAGCCTCAAGGTATCTTTATTTGTGTTTGTACTTTCATTGCACCTTCGATGTTCTTGGTTCTTCACAATGCAGTTCTTATTGGCACTATTTTCAGTCTACCTATCACCTCTCCATTGTCAACATTATGGGGGGGTTTCTACTTATCGTTCTTCTATTTCCTTGGTTCGATAGTGTGAGCTATGTATTCAGTATTTGTTCCTATGTACTAGGTGGATGCAGTGGCTGGGTACCTATGCATTTCAGTGAGATGGATCATTTACCATATAGACACTCTTTCTTTCCTATTTTTAGAGGCACTCTTCCATCTTTCATTGATCAGCTCTTCAGGATTTGGTGTTTTATACCATCTGTATCTTCCAATTCAGTTGTTTGCCTTTGTTTTCCTCTTGATTTGAGTAGTGTCATTTGAGGGTACTCATACAGATTACAGTCTTATCTACCTGGTCATGCTCTATTTCAATGGATGATCTTCAGATCAGCAGTTACTTCTTGACAAAGTTTGCATCTTCTTGCTTCATTGATGTTCTACATGTTCATTCTTGTTCCTATTTTCTAGAACATTCCTAGTTTTGGAGGCTTCTCCAATCCTTCAGATTAGTCTTTTTCTCTTTTTGGAGTAGAGTTTTTCCCATGTGGTTTTAAATATATTTAATACAACTAGTGTGTGAGTGTTTTAAATATAACACTACCAATGCAAGAGAGGTTTAAATATAAACAACTAAAGCAAAAATAAAGGTTTTCCTTTCAAGGCTTTTGATCTCCTTTATAAGGTTGATCCATTGTATATTTTATTCATTCATTATTTGAGGATATTTTCTTCTTCATATTTTTTAGTCAAACTCTTGCCCTCTTCTTGTCTCTACCTCCTTGTAACAGGTTTTCATATGCAGGTGATCTTCAAGTTTTATGGATTTGTATTTCTCAAATCCTACATAATCACAGGGAGATTGTACACCAAGATGTTGTTTTCCACTTGTTCCTTAAACACTAGGAGAGTTTGCATAAAATTGTTATTTGAATTTTTCATGAGGATCCATTACTAATTGGAATTAATTTGAGACAAAGTTCCTCAACCAATTCAAGTTATACATTGATGTTGCTACTCTCCAACATTAATTTATCTTGGCAAGGAAGGAGCCCAATGAACTAACTGCTATGTTTAATCATCATTTACACAAGATGTGTCAGAAACTTGAGGCTCCTTAAACTATTCCTTTTAGGGATACCATACAAGTGTACCTATGAGCCTCAGATCCTTTGATGTCCATCTTCTTGAAAAGGATCCTGCCATCAGAAATAGATAATTTAGAAAATGTGTGCAATGAAGACATCACCTTCAAACAACAAATGGATCCACACGCTAGTGGAACTAATGGAACTTTTCTATCACAAGGAAACATTACCATTCCCAACCTATTTTTAGCCAACAACCATGCATTAACTAATCATGCTCTATTTCTCAATTTGATTCCAACTCAATAACTTTGTACTCCACCACCCTCCATCATGTATCCTGGATATGATTCACATAGGACAGCACTTTGCAAGTAGAGAACGGTTGCTCCAAGTGAACCAAAAAACAATCTAGTTTCTAAATTGGATGTGGTAAAGAAGACATTGTCCCAATTAACCAATGAGCTCACAAGATTGAAATTAAACCCAACTCAAAACCAAGGAAAATATCAATGATCAACTGTTGCTCCATATTCTTATTTGCAAAATTAAACCCGTAGTTACAAAAATTACAACTATAATAACTATGGAAAATTTTGTAAGAGAATGGATTTGGAAAATAGAGAACCAATAGACCTTGGAATACTCACCCTAATAATGGAATATTGATTCTTACTACTTTTCTAATGTAATCTTTATAGGAATCATAGGTATAGGGTAGAATGATGATGAAGGAAGGACAACGATAACCAATATTCACAAATCATGGTCGATCCTCCTATATAGTTTAATGCAATGGCATTCAATTCTTATGAACGTAGAACCAATGAAGGATCTAACAATAATATTGAAGAACAATTTTTGTTCCCTTTTCAAAAAGATAAAGAACCTAAGTATCCAGAGGTCCATGCCTTTCAAAGCAATAATCGTAACACATACAATCTGAGAAGCAAGAATGAACCTTTGACCAATGGTATCCCTCCAAGGTTACATCCTTCACCTCCTAATCTACAAGAAATAAATAACCCTTTCCCTCTAAAGGGTTCAAATAATGCTGCCCCATTTCCTTAGAATGTCCCAATGATTTTGAAGAATCACACTTGGTCTACCAAAAAGTATAGTGTTGTTGAAGAGCTAAAAAAGACCAAGTCAAATATCTCTATGTTTGACATGTTGCAAAGTTTTCCTACATAGAGGGAAGCTTTGTTGAAATATTTAGACCACTCTAAGTCAAGTACTTCAATAAGTAATACCAAGACTCGTACATCAAGCATCAATGCAACATAAACCATGCCAACCATGTTCAAAGATAGGGTGGAAGTGCCTCTATTTTAACTAAGTCTCCAAATTTTTGGAAGGAATTTGAATAATTGTTTGATCAATTCAAGAGCCTCATGTAATTTAATGCCTTTTTCAATTTTTAAGAGATTGGGAGAAAACTCTCAACCCTCCAATAGAGTGGTAATCCAATTGGATAAGACTAAAGTTAAGGTGATCAGTGTTCTCAAAGATGTGCAAATCCAGCTAACAACTGATCCTCAAATTTAAGACATCATAGACATCCATGTAGTAGACATCCCTGAGACCTATGGTATGCTTCTCAGTAGAGAATAGACAAAGTTATTAAGGGGGTGGTTTTCCACTGATTTTACCTAGCTATGGATACTATGGAAAGGTTTAAATAGCCAAATCAAGATAGATGTTGAGCCAAAACTCAAAAAAATGATCACAGAATATAATGCACCCAATGAATTTCTATTCACACAAATGGACTTAGGTGTATATAGGATGGATAAAATTATTACTTTCCAAGTTGAAGAGAGAGATGTATCAAATAAAATCCTAGTGGTATGATTCCAAGAACTTTATGTGAAAGATGAAGTTTTCTTGGAATTTATAGTGAATATGACAAAGAATTTGAAGTATCTTAGAGATGGCGTAGATCCAAACATTTTGTTATTAATGAGTTACTATCATATCCATCATGAAGGTCATTCTATTGTTGAATGTGCTAGTTGCAAGGATGTGATATCTTGAGTGTTAACATAAATGGGCCAGCTTGCCAAGATTATTCAAAATTCAGTATCATTAAGCGATACCAAACCAAATTATTTATTTAGTGATAAATCCTCTGATGGAGGAGGTTTTCCTCCCTATGAGGGACCTATGAACTATATATACCCTAACAATAAAAAAGAATCATGAGGCTTAGAATGAGGAGTTTACACACAAGCATTTTAACTCTTCCAAAAAGGTTGTTCCATCTCTCTTTCAAGAATTGTTAAGGAAGTAGAAACAAAGAAAAAGGAAGAGTGGAAACTTGTCTCCCAGGATAACAATCCTAATCCTCCATTTAATTCTGAAGAAACATTTCCCAATGAGAATTTTTTTTCATCAGATGATATTTTTCAACCTACACCATAACAACCACCAGAATGCTAAACTAAAATAAAGTCTAAGCCTAAGAATCGATGTAATAGAAACCATGAGATCTGGAAGCTGAGATTTGATGGATCAAAAGTCAATCAAGGAGCTATAGCCAGTATCAAACTTATCAAACCCCAAGGTAAAACTTTTTATGCCACCTTTTGACTTCAATTTGTGTGTACTAACAATGTTTTAGAGTATGAATCATTGGTATATTCTCTCCTTACGGTGTTGCAAAAGAAGGTTAAAACCTTGGTTGTTAAAGGTGATTCATAGCTGGTGATCAGACAAGTAAAGGCTTAGTATTCATGTAATGACAAGAGGTTGGTGGAATATCAAAAAAGGGTAATGGGATTTGATTGAAGAATTTGAAGATTTTAATATAATATCAATTCCCAAGAGAAAAAATTCTATTGTAGATGTGTTGGTTATATTGGCTAGTGCATTAAAAACTATGGAGAGAACTAATTTAAAGAAATTTTAGGTTGAGTTAGTTGATGCCTCGTCTATCCTAGATAATATAACCAATTTCCAAGTCTTTCAGGATGATCAACATATCCTCGAGTTAATCATGTGTAGTGGATTATTTGAGAAGAAAATCATTAATGATGGACAAGAGGGAGAACTCTAGGAGGAAGAGGAAGATGGGATCATGAATTTAGAAACTAATTCCACCTTGAAGGGGATGGTTTCTCTCGAAATTGTTTTTGATAAAGATGATTCAGCTAGAGGGAAAAGATCAGTACTTGAAGAAGGAATAGATGATTGCAAGACTTATAGCCTGGGAACCAAAGAGGAACCTAAGTATGTTAAGATTGGCAAAGTCTGTATTGATGAAGAGAGAGAATGTATGATTTAGCTATTGAAAGAATATAAGGATTTCATTGCACAGAGCTATGAAGATCTCAAAAATTATAATCCAAAAGTTATCACACATAATATACCCTTGAAATCAAATGCTAATCCATTCCATCAATAACACGGACCCGTAAATCTAGTCATTGAACCATTGATACAAAAATAAGTGCAAAATCTTCTTGATGCCAAAATAAAATTCCCTATACGACACACTTGGGTCGCTAATTTAGTGCCAGTGCATAAAAAGAATGGTGAAATCCATATTTGTGTTGATTTCCAGAACCTCAATAGGTCCTCTCAAAAGGATAAATACCTGCTCCTATCTCTTGATGATGTACTGCAAATTGTTAATGGGTCTAAAATGATGTTGTTCCTAGACGGCTAGTCTAGGTACAATCAAGTGATATTCCAAGAAGAAGATCATTTTAAGACATCTTTCACAATGAAGTGGGGTACCTTTTCTTATAGGTGCATGCCTTTTGGATTGATTAATACTAGTGCTACTTTTCAATGAGCAATGGATGTTTCTTTCAAAGGTTTAGTCAAGAGATGCATTCAAATCTAAATGGATGACCTTACAATATTCTCCAAGAACCAAGTTGACCATGTTGATGATTTAAAGCAAGTGTTGAATAGGTGCAGGAGATACGGTATATCCTTGAATCCAAAGAAGTGTTCCTTTGGGGTAACTAAGTAGAAACTTCTAGGACATATTATTTCTGAGCCTAGAATTTCAATCAATCCCAAAAGAGTGGAAGATATCTTGAAATTGTTTCTGCCCAACAATCAAAAAGATTTGAAGTCTTTCTTTGGGAAGGTCATCCAAAAATTTATAAGTAGTTTTGCTGAAATAGTACGTCCCATGAATGACATGTTGAAGAAAGATGCAAAGATTGAGTGGAATGCTCCAGTAAAGGAATATTTTGCAGAGATTAAATTAGCTATTACTATTGTGCTAGTGTTGGTTAGTCATGATTACACATTATCATTTAAAGTCTACTCCTTCGCTTCCAATCACTTGTGTGTAGGGATAATATCACAAAAGAAAGATGGTGAAGTTGAAAGATCGATTGCTTTTATGAGTTTTCCTTTGAAAAATGTTGAATTGAACTACCAAAATGTGGACACGTAATCTTTTTCCTTAAGGTTGTTAAAAAATTTAGTAATTACATTCTAAGGATTAAAGTCTATTCCATTATCCCAAATCCTGTTGTGAAGTCCCCGCTAATGCAAAATGAGTTGGGAGAGGCAAGAGGGAAATGGATGGTTGTGCTTTAGGAATTTGATCTTAAAATTTAGCTAATGAAGCTTGTCAGAGGACAAGGCTTAACAAAATTAAATTTTAGATACTAAGGAAGGTCTGGTCTCTTATGTATACACTAATGAAGGAGTCATTTAAGATATTTTGATGAAGACATTGTGTACTATCTATTACAAAATAGATGCCTTGAAGGTTTGAATAGCTCATAGAGATTTTCTTTGAGGATGAAGTGTGGACCCTATATGTCAAAAAATGGATAGTTGTTCAAACAAAATTATGAAGGTTTATAACTTAAATGCTTGAACCACAATGAAGTGAAGGATGTGTTGCAAGAATCTCATGGTAGGTACAAAATTGGGCATGGGTCTACTGAAGATAAAACACATAAAATCTTGAGGTCAGGGTATTACTGGCCTAATTTTATCAAGAATATGTAAGAACACATTTGTTCTTATCACATATGCCAAACAAGTGCCAATAGAGAGAGAAACTCAACAATTCCATTACAACCAGTATACGAGTTGCATCCCTTTGTTGAATAGGGCTTGGAATTTATTGGACCTATTAATTTGCCTTCATTAGTTAGAAAAAGGTACATCCTTACAACCATGGATTACTGTACAAGATGGACCAAAGTGGAGGCATTTCCTAACTGTACCTACTGGTTTCCTAAAACAATAGATCATCACGAGGTTTGGAATGCCCTTTTTCTGGTATGTGATAATGAAACCTCTTTTTCTTCATTATTCCTTACATAATGGGCATTTGAAAATTAGGTATTAATTAAATTATTTTCTAATTATTACCCACAAGGAACTGGTGTGGCTGAGTCAACTAATAACAATTGTCACTGTGATGAAATGTTTAATTGATCAGAATCCTAAGGATTGGCACTCCCAACTTAAATATGCACTATGAACCAATTGAGTGAGGGTCAAGAATGCCTTAGGAAACTCACCTTACTTGTTAGTATATGGTCAAGAACTTGTCTTTCCTATGAATCTAAAAATTTGCGTGCTAAAATTTATGAGAGGTTATGTTGATGATAAAGATAAAGCACAGGTTAGGTTGATGAATTTGATTGATCTAGATGAGAAAAGAGAAAAGGCCTTGGAAAATGTGTCCAAGCATCAATCTATTGTCAATAATTGGTTTGATAGAAGAGCTATTGTTAAATATTTTAGGATTTCTAATTTAGTCCTCCATTGGGATAAAGCAAAAGGAAAATTGGGTAGCCATACTAAGTTTCAATGCTTGTGGATTGGCCCTTATCAAATTGTAGAAATTTAAGGAGAGAACACTTTCAGGATAAGTACTCTAGATAGGGAATTAGTTCTATTTCCCACCAATGGCCAATTCCTCAAACATTATTTCAGATCTTCAAGTGAAATGTTTCACACTTGTATTATTTTAGTTTAGATTTTTTTTTCTTGCTCTTTTGTTTAGTTTAGTTCTCGTTTGAGTCTTTCTTTTTTTTTTGTCGGTCTTGGGGTAAGTTCTTTTTTTAGAGATTTTACTAGCAAGTGGTCCATACAAAGTGGTCCTCAATAGGAGGTAGAGGTAATACTTAGTCAAAAAAATTAGAGGAATTTTTCTTGCAAGAAACTATATACAAGGATCAGGAATGGTGATACCTGTCACTAGTGTAATTATAGAAAGGTGGACATGATCATTCATGTAATTAATCAAGGCAAAATCAAAGCAATTGAATCGAAACAGGCATTTAGCCAATCAAAATTAAAATCAAGCTCTAATTCAATTTAATTAAAAATCAAGAGCCAAAAGATCAATTAAAACCTATCAAATCATGATAAATTAAATCAATGTGCAATTAATCCAATTAATTGTATAGTTTGAATTAAATCAAATCAACCCATTCAAGGGGTGCACATGGCTAAAAAAATTAATTAAATTCAATTAATTAAGTCCTATTTTCTCTCAACACCACATGGGAGGAAAAAGCCTCAACCAATAGGATTTAAGAAAAGAGCTCACATGGATCAAGCCAAAATGAATCTCAATCACTCAATTTGAAAGAACATCTTGTCCACTCATCTTGTCTTCTTGTCCCAAGCTTTGAGGACACAATATTTAAATTGTCTCTAAAGGGTGGAACCAAGGACTTAACCCCAACTCAATCATGATAAACTCTACTACACCCCCTACCCTTGCCAAATCCTATAAAAGCAAGGCTAAATTCACTCTTAAATCATCCACAAATCTGAGAATTGCATCTAACCTCTTGAGATTTTGAGCTAGGAAGGAAAATTTAGAAGTTAATTAAGCATTTCAATTTGGAATTGAACTATTTTAGCTTGTTGTATCATATATTCTCATTCTAGGACTGTCATTAATGGAGGCTTGTTGAGAGCTTTACCATTAACATCCCTAGCTAGAGATCCATAGAGTGCTTAATTATCTTTATTTGTTAAAATAGCTCTTCCTTTGTGGTTAATTTAGTTATTTTATTCAATTATTGTCAATATTAACCCTATGAAGGTACAAATTCTAGTACACAAAATGGCACCCACCATGGGGCATTAGGCTTCACTTTCTAAAAATTTGTAAATCTCATTTTTGTTCAAATTTTTGCATGTTAAGCTCTCTATTTTGTAGGTGAAACAACGATTCTAAGACTTTAAATAGTGTGTTTGAGTAGTTAAATAGAGCTTCTAAGCACTATAACAGTGCTTCCAAGGAAAATTTGTGTGCCTTTGCGTAGAGAAATAGTGCTTTCGATTCTTTCTGGCTTCTGTCTAAATTTCTATCAATGCTTATTCCTTGACTAGCCATCACGTTTGACTCAATCTCCAGCGCGTTTTCTCATTTTCTGATGCCTTTATATAGGATTTCAATTCTTTTACTCTTTGTTTATGCACTTTTAACAATTTTGTTTAGCGATTTTAATTCGATCTCTAACGTGTTTGAGCATTTAAAGAGCACTTTCAATAGATTCAATAGCGCTTTTGCTTAATTTGAAAATAAACAAAATCTAACTGTCAAAAAATATTTTCTCTATCTCTGCAGGATGTCCAGACATAAAAGAGTAAAAAAACCAAAGAGCAGATTCAATCAAGAAGGCAAAGCTTTGACAAGGAAGATAAAAAAGGAGAACATTGCTCACACTAAGCTAGTTCTTGAGGATTCTCAACAAGAAGGAAAGGTATATGATCATTACATCAAAGTTGTAGAAACATATAAAGCAAAATTTGTTTCATTGAATTGGATTTATTCACCTTAATCAAGTTTTTCTTAAATTTGACAAATAAGGCTTAAAGTTCAATTTTATCTTTGTTTCTTCAAGTTTATTTTGTTATCTTCATTGTGGCTAGTTTTGTTGACTAACTTGTTGGAGGAAAAGCACATTGGAAAGGAACGATCACCAAGGTAAGCATTAAAAATGAAAATCAATCAAAAATGCCCCTAGCCTTTGCTAGATACAAGGAAAAGGTAAGCCTAAACTTAGTCATTTTTTTTTTACTTAAATTGTGGCTTTGTTCTTTTCAAAATCTAGTAAGTAAAAACAACCTATTATTGTTTGAGAAATTTTGATATTATGCCTATGCTCTTCACTTCTTTTAGTGGATCAAAATGCCAAAAGTGTCAAAATTTTTTGATTAAAAGAAAGGTTAGGGAAATCAAGCACATAATTTGAAAAACCCCTTGTTTGTAGAAAAGAGTAGAAATACTCAATTCTCTCTAGTTAGTGGGTTGGTAATTGAACCTTGTTAATTGTGTTTGGGAATTGAGAAATAGCTAGGGATATGCTCTTCACCTTTTGGTGAATCAAATTCCCAAAAACTATCTCTTAACTCCATTTTCTTGCTTTCACATGAACATGCTAGATCAATAGTTGGGCTCACCTCCCGAGATTTGCCTTAAAAGGGCCAATGAGAGGAATAGCCCAAAGTGGGATACACTCACCTTTTCGCAATCATCCAACCCACTATAAAATGAAATGCATGCATCCTTAATGGGGTGTGTGACAAAAGGATGTTAAATTTTTTAACTTCCTTGAGTAGTCCTTCGGGATTGTGTAAAACTCTAACATACCGGTGGTGGGAAGCCTCTTAATATACTTGGAGGATGAAAGTTTAATATCCATTTTGAATAGAATATTGATTAAAACCTTGTTAAATTAGAAAATACTACCTTATAGAGCCATGTTTACGAACCAATCTTGAGCTAGGGAGATTGCTTGAAGTGTCTTTTTGTGCAAAACCTATGATAACATCCTTTCAAAATCAAACACTTATTGTGTAGTGGGTAAAAAGAAACAAGTGTATGCATGATTTTTGTATTTGAAAATACATAGAACAAGTGAAAGAGATATCCATTACAAATCTCATCTTACATTTTTAATCTCTTCATATAAATCAACAATTACCAAATCAAAGGATCAATTTGAATCAAACCTTCTTGGATGTCGGTTTCCACACATTCTCACACACGTAAACAATCTTTACAAGGAGATAGCACTTGCATTGCTAATGAGGTCCGTGAATTTGAATACCAAAGTATTTTGAATGGTCATGATCAAGGGGATATTCTCCCAAATTTATTTGAAGAAAGACTTGAATCAATGGATAGAAACTCTGCATTTCATGATTACCACCATGGAGGAAACAACAATAACACCAATAATGCTAATTGAATAGTTTCACAATAGGTAATGATAATCATGCCATTGTCTCTCTTAGGAATAATATACTTATGCTAAGGATTACTTTTCCCATCATGAAATGCATTTATATTGTCAACCCAGGGACGTAGACTTGAAATGGGACATCACAGTTTGTGCACTAAGTTCCTCTAAGAGTCATAACACCTATGTTGCAAGAAGATAAAATGCATGAAAGGAACCTATTCTATTGATGCAAGAAATTAAACACACTTGAATACTTAATGGAATTATTGCAAAAATCTTGTAAACTTATTCTAAACCTATCTATCAACTCAAAAAATTCACTATGTCTATCTCTGCAAGTGCTGCAGGAACATCCACAGTAGTAATGCTGTAGGAATAAAATAGTAATTTCTACTTGAAAGCACACAAAATAAAGTAAGAAAATTCTACTCTAACTTAATCTAATCCACCTCCCAAGTGGGCCCCCTTGGTTGGCTTCTGCTAACTACTAACATAGAAGATACTCCAAAATTACTCTTCCATTAAATTCTTCTTAACTAGTTACATAACAATTGAACAACTCATGAAGAACATAAAAGAGAAACTTCTACTTTACTGAATACATCATTCTATATTTTATCATTACCTAACTAAGTTGATCAAATCCCTTTATATAGAGGATTGACGCTTATTGAAAACATAACAGAAAAGTCTGATTAAACCTCACAAAATAAGAAGGAGATAAAACAACCATGACATATTATAATAAGTGAAGATAACAGAATAACAACACTAAGGGAATATAGCATAACCATTTCCTATATCTTCTGGAATGACAGCTCCTTCTAGTAGCAGCATATCCTTTGGAATGGTGCTAGATTCTTCCAACATGGCTAGTCTTCTAACGCTCCTTTAATGCGGTTGCACCACTCTTTCTACTGCTCCTTAAATGTAGTCGCACCACTCTTGAACCATTCCTTGCTTACCTAGCAGGTTAGTAGCATTTGGTGTACATATATATATCCAAGTCAACATTTCAACTCCTACTCAAATGTTAGAACACAGCTTAAAATAGCTATATGAAGTACTACATTATATATAATAATTAGCAAAACATGTCATTCTAACTATCCATAGTCTTTGTGGCTCCAGTTGTACTTAGCATAAGTTCACATAGGTATAAGTTCATAGATGTTTTAGAAATGTCTTATCAGAGCATAAAGAGTGTCAACAAAGTATAAAGATTATAAAAAAATAGAAACAATAAATTGTCTCATCATCTGCCCCCTACTAAAGATAATGCTTGTCCTCAAGCATTATAATTTCTGGCTAAAGACTTGAAATCATTGGAAATTTTCTTTCCCTTCTTTCCACTCTTGAAAGTGTAATAAAATCCTCTTGTTCTTGCCAAGTAATCTCCCCAGTGTTCTCTAGCAACTACTCCAATCTAGTGGTGTTGATGTCATATAGGGGCCATAGGAGTGCAGGTGGTTGGAAAGACAAAGGCATCCACAATTCCCTTCTAATCTGATGCCCCAACAACATATATTTGGTTGCTATGTTTGTTGCTGCCTCAAAGTTGATTGGGCTATGTGGCTCTATTTTCTTGAAGGCCTCTGGTAACCTATTCCACCAGCTTCTTACCCCTACAAGACCTCTTTGAAATGAAAAGTAGGGTAGTCCCAAGTATTCTTTATAGACCGTGTCTCTTAATGCAAACACCTTCTCCCTAATTTCAGGCTTCTGTTTCCCATAAGTCAAATTGAGCCAATCCCTCAAGAGGACATCAGGCTTATGTGATTCAGCCTTTAATGGTAAGGGTTAAGATTTCTCTAGATCCCTGTAAATATTCAACTGCCTATCATAGTTTCCTTCATTATGCATCCATGACATCAAAGCTCTCAAATGAACATCCCCTATATAGAGAAAATGATTCCACTCTGTTTCATGTGGGATGACAAAGTTATGCAAATATAGCTCACATAATAAATTTTGCTGCCATGGGGGAAGAGTTTGATATATTCCATAAAAATCTTGGGCTGACTTGAATTCCCAATCAATACCCTTCATTGTCATCATAAGTTGAAACAAAATAAATTGTTCTTTTAAACAAATAGCATATACCCTAGGTGGTGGTCTACAAGCTATCACCTGATCGGCTAGTTTTAGGACTTTGTCCATTTGTTGTTTTTGTTTCTTTATCTGCTCCTTAAGAGCTTCAATTTCCTCATCCCTATCAAATATATCTTCCTGCATTTGATCTCTTTCCTATCTCCACCAAGTGTAATATCCCAAAATTGGCACCTATTAAATTCAATCAATTTTGGTGCATTTTCGACAAATTTACATCTTCAAAGTCCTAGTTCCTTAGGTAATTTTCTCTCTCCTACTTGACTTGATTTGACCTGATGTCAATTGCAAAGACCATAAATTGCATTAATCAAATAATTAAAATCAATTCCTAAAGTCTTTGACTTTTATTAGCTAAATTACCCCTATGATAAATTAATCCTAAAGCCCTAAGTGCTTTAAATTAAATTAAACCCACCCCATTTGGCTAATATACATGAAAAGGAATTAATAATTACTTGTTATTTGAAAGGACACTCATTTTTTAATTAATAATTCAAGATATTCGAAAAGTCCCCTATGTGGCAAATTCCATTCTTTTTAAGTAATTCAATGCATTTTTGTCTCAAATGGAAATGAAGGGTCAAGAGTTTCAAATCAAGAACCCCTTCATTCTCTTCTCAAGCTTGCTTATTTAATGGACCTATTTTCTTCATTCAAGAGAGGCAATTTTTCAGAGTAATTAAACTATAGCGATTTTTAGTCTCAATTTGATATTTTCAAGCTTTCATTTGCAATTAGCTTAATTTCTCATTTAGCATAGTATTGCATTCTCATATTAGATTAATTTGCTTACATTCTCATAGTTTAATCTCTATTTCTTTCAAGCTATTTAGATTAAATCTGCACTTCATATTTCTTTCAAAGCTATTTAGATTAATATCATATTTCCTTCAAAGCATTTTAGATTAAATTGCATTCATTTTAGTTCAATTTTAGTTTTGTGCTTATCTTCATAGCTTTTGAAATCCTCCATTGTAGGACTGGTCTTATTGTTGTTGGCTCTCATTTTGAGAGTAATTAAACACCCTGTCTACATAGGAGGCAACATGTCACATCACCATGAATTTCAGATTGAGTAATTCATACTCTCTCTTGTAATTCAATCATGTGAGTAATGACTATGTTGCATGTGTAGTTGGATTTGAGGTCCCTATTCCATCACATACATTTTGGCGCCCACTATGGGGCAGAAAATCTAATTTCTGGCCTCATTCTCATTTTTTTCTGAAAGGAATTTATGCTCTGTCGTGCATCTGTACTATCTGTGTATGGATTCTCATGTGAGAACTTAGAGCATCCCACGTGAAGATTCACTCCCTGTAGCACTCTCTCGCATGAGCTTTTGAATCATCGCATAGCACCCTGTACTTTCTCGCGTGCTATGGAGTACTTCCTCGTGCGAGATTTGGATACAGTGGTTTAATTTTTTTAGTTTCTGTCTTTCCTGTTTCAATTTTCTGACAATTTCCTATTTGTTGTTGTTTATTATTTCTCTGTTATTTTCACAGTGTAACAGTTTTCTACAAGACATTTGCTGAAGAACTTAAACATACTAATGGTTTGATTGTAGGGCGAAAGTCGAAGACTTGCTAAAATATTGTGTTTGTTTCTTTCTTTCATTCACATAGTCTAAATAGGGCTCCATTAAAATTTCTTCAAGATTTTGATAGTGAGTAGGGAATTTGGCTCTTCATTACATGGAGGTGATGACTATGAATGAACCCGAAATCCTAATGATCTTACTAATATGATAAATTCTTGGGGAAGCAGAGAAAGGTAGTGAATCTTTACACTTCTATTAGCCAAGGGATTATGCTCTTCTCTCTTTGAGAGAAACAAAAACCCAAAAGCTTGTAGTTGTGGTGGAGTGAAGCTAACTCGGTGATGAATCTTCTTGATGTGTTTGGGTGAGGAAATGGGATAGAGAAGTATGTTCTTCTCCCTTTGTGAGAACTAAAAAATCTGACCCCCGAATCTAAACCAAGTCTAGTGTCACCTTTAGAGGGCCTCCCGAAAGTTGAACCTCTGGGAACGACCCAAGTGAGTACGCACCTATCATCGGTGATTCCACCTCACTCTAATAAAGAACATTTTGTTGAGTCTAAAGACTCCAAAACCATGTTAGCTTCCTTCTCAAGACTTTGACTATCATCATGAGAAGGCTCTGTCTGTTATACTAAGTGGCGCTGCTCCTAGCCCTGCTTGCGGGGGTGTATGAATTTCAGGTGTTGGTGTGGCTACGAGGTCTCAACCCTGTATCAGGGGCACCAAAGGTTAGCATGAACAGAAGCCTATTAAAAACTTGCCTTAGCTAGTGGCCTACCCAGTTCACCTCCGAAAGGAGTCATAATCTTTGCGTAGGGAGGGGGAAGAATCTCTCCCATAGATTCCCATCATAGGCATACACCTAGACGCTTGAAGGTGGTTGCAACACTAGACCCTACAACAAGGGTAACCTTTGAATGTACACCATTAAGTCCTTGGAAACACCAAAAACACAGGCACCCTCTAGGGGGTGACATGGCTATGTGAGGTGAATGTATGCGCATAAGCAATGGGGAAAAGGTTTTGGCTTCTCACCATTTTTTTGTAGGACTAAGCTATGTGTTTGTTATCAAGTCTTAAACATTGTCCAATCATTATCAAACAAAGACTCCCCTGATGCTATCAAGTTTCTTTGTCCTTGATAGGTTTGTTAAAGACTAATTCTTGTATCACAACTGCTTGATTTGAACCTTTGTGTCTTTAAACGAATGCTTGAAATCATAAAATGAGATTTTTGATTAAACTGTTCTTCAAACTTGTCAGGAAACTAGATTTTTTGTCAGACATCAATTTAGGCTATACCTCAAAATTTAACTTTAACCTCAAAAATTGTGTCAGATTGTCAAATTTTGCACTTTTCCCATGCGAGGTTTCACACTTTAGAGCACTTTCTCGTGTGAGACTTTGTTCTCTCATGTGAAGGTTGGTGTTCTCTCGCGTGGCCTGGTACTCTCTCACATGAGACTTTAGCCCAGTTTGCAAAAAATAGAGACCTATTTGCCATTGACTATTTGACTTTTTATCTATTCTGCTTTTTGTCTGAGGTCTTTTTTTCTGCTTTCCTATCGTTCGCTGTCAAAAATTGGTTGTTTTGAGTTAGGAATCAATCGATCTTTTCTTTGACTCATGTTGTCTCTCATTATTTTACCTTATCTCTTTATGCCTTTTGTACCTCATGTTGTGATAGTCTTATCTCAGCTGTTGTAGCCATATTCCTGATGATTCATACTAGGTCCATCTTGCATCTTGGCTATTCTAGCCATATATCTCCTTTTTGATATCTTAGAGATAGGGTCTAGCATTATCCTCAGTCCTCTCTCATCACATCTTTGTCTATGACTGTCACAACTCGAAGTGGAAAAACTTATCCCATTCAGAATACAGGTCAAGATAGAAGTGAATCTCCTAATCAAGAAATAGGTCATCCCAAATCTATTATGAAATCTGAATTTGTGAGAGATCCTCACATTCCTCCTCATTCCAAGAGTATTACAATCCATTGTTTCAGATACAGTCTGACTTATTATTTCAAGAATATTATAACCCATTGTTTCAACACTAGCAAGGCTCTGAAGGGTCACTTTCTAGAACCAAACCCATTAACTCTTTTGATCTTATTTTCATGACTTCTTAGAATACTACAAACAAGATGGGAGATCCATTTCACTTCCCAGGGGGAGGTAAATTCAACAAAAGCCATGAGCAATCTCAGAATGACCAAGGTCATGGTCAATCTCAAAATGACAAGTGTTATGATTAATCCCACAATATTCAACATCCAGTCAACATCTGGGACCTTTGCAATTTGAAACAACGACAAGGGGAGCCTCTCCTAACATTTCTCCAAAGATGGAGACAACTATGCACAAAGTATCCGCATGAATTACCTGAGTCTAAAAAGCTCGATATCTTCTTGGAAAATCTTGTCCCAAAATTTGGATACCAAGTATGATTACAAGGTCCCCTCACTTTTGACAATATGATTAGGCGAGCTGTAAGGATAGAAGCATTTATGGTCAAGAAGGGAGGATTCACTTTGAACAAAGACAACAAGCAAGGACCTTCCCCCTCGAACAGGGATAAGGATAAGATTCTCAATAGAAACATAGATGTTATGAATGACGGGGTTGTTTACAATGTGACACCAAAACCCTCAAATTCTATCTTTAATCTCAACTCTAGCATACAAATGATCAAAGCCAGTGAGAAGGCTATGATGGAAACTCAACCACCTTCAAGATTTGCTAGAAACAAACCTTAGCTCTCTCAACCTGAGCATGACTCCACTTCCTTTGGAGAACCACTTGATGTGGTTTATAGGACCTTGGTGGAGAACCATAACAAGAATTCAGATCATCAAGAATTGTAGGACCCCTTCCCTCCTCATGGGAAAGATGAATCACCCAAGTCTAAAGATACCAACAATGTGGTCAACTATACGTATGATACTAGCGACATTGTCATCAATGTGATCAAACTTGTTGATGTTGAATACTGTGACGTGACCACTACTCCAGGGAGTGAAAATGCCCCTAAACCCAAAGCTCCATTTGTCTTGCAAGGCCCTATGCCTCCCTCTTGTAACCCCATACCATCTCTAGCTTGTGCGAATGCTATCACTCGATCTTGTGAAAATATTATTCTCAAAGGTCCCGAGCCTTCGACATCCAGACCAAAACTATCTATGGATAAAGCCCTCACTGAGGAAAACATCCCCAAAGATCTTGATCTTGATCAGTTTCAATCTATGGTGGGTCATTTGACCTTGCCTCATCACTTACCCTTCTTTGAAGAAGGTGATCATTCCTTGAGCCATGATGCTTCCCTGCTCACTTGCAATATGCTCCTAGAATCTGGTGATAGCCTTGCTCTGACCAATGGGGAATTTATAGAATTTTGTAATGCTAAACTCAAACAGATAGAAAATACCCTATAGATCAAAGATATTGGCATGGGGGAATATTAGATGGAGTCCATCTTGTCACTAACATCTCTTCCTCCAGCTCCACATTCCTGTGAAGAACCCTCTGAAGATAGATTTGGTATTGGCTATCAGGGCCATGAGCTTGACCAACCTCAATGCAGCTTTCACTCATACAAGGATTCAAATAATGAAGAAGCAAAAATCCAGCCTATGACACATGGAGGGTTCTTGAATATTCAACATCCTGATCCTGGTTACTAGGGCAAGTCCTATCTACCTTCTCAAGTGCCTCAAGAACATGATATTGGTCCTCACCAGGAGGATTTTATCCACTTTACTGAAGAGACTTCTACTACCACTAACTCTAATCAAACACATACTGAATGTGGGAAACTAGCTGATGTCTCCCTTATCTTGGGTATGCCTATTCTAGATTAATCCACTTCTGCTACTAAGCAAGATCCTGTTGTTGAAGAAACACTTCTTGTGATAGATGATAGCAATAAAGAGGATCTGTCGCCTACTATATCTCTAGCTGATTACATGTTAGATGCTACTACAAAGATACCAGTTGATGCTACACACAAATATGTTGTTGATGATGATCCTTTGCACTCTTTTGTGGAGATCATTCCTATGGCTCCTAGGCCATCTACTCCAAGCTATACTTCTACTACTCTAGCAAATCATGGGTATGTAATACCTCATCTTGTTACAGCTTCATGGAAACTTGGTAGATCTAGAATTGAAATGGTTTCTATTCACGTATTATTTCCACCTGAAAGGGGACCTAATTCTCAGAAGAGGTCATCTCAGTTATGCTCACATAATATTTCTCCAAACTTATCTGACTCTTCTAAGACAACTCACAATCGACAACGTTCTATGGAAGATGACTTTCTTGATCTATCTGATTCACTCATGAATGATGAGGATGATGCTGATATCTTTTCACTCGAGCCCATCCCATTGACTTCTCTTCCCCCTTTCCTCCCAAGATAAGTGGCTTGTCCACTTTCCATCTCCATCTCTCCACCTAAACCAGTCATACAAGCCTCTTTCATCCACCATTCCCAAGTATTTTGGAAGTAACTTGGATGTGCAACATAAAAACAAAAATAATGAGAATCTACTTATATGTCAAGGTCACCATGTCCCATGTAATCGACATGTGACTACAAAGAAAGAAAAGAAATAGAGGTGTTCAAAAGACCACAAAGGTCCTCAAAAAGAAGAAGAAAATCAAAAGCTAGAAAATAAAATAAAATAAATGGATCTCAAAATCCATCTTATAGGCATTGTCATCAAAAGCACCTCAACATATAGAAGAAAAAATAAAAAAATCAAAACCTATGTGGATTCCAAAAGGAAAATCAAAGTTGTCACTCGAGCTTCCAAAATTCTCATGCTTTCCTCCATTCCATCACCCTTGCCTCTCATACTTTACCCTCTTCACTCCATCTTGCCTTTTCCCAAAGTGCATATCTGCATCTCCTCATCCCTAATGATGTGATTACGAAAAATCTAGAACGTACTCTCCCTAAGTATTTAGAGCGTGGGAATTCTGATAAAGATTTAAGATGCATCCATGAGGATATTTTTTGGGTCTCACTTAAGTGATCTTTCCTTGACTATGGATCTCCTGACAGTTGGATAATACTAGTTCTGATTCTACAACTTCACATCTGACTACTGCTACAAATGACTATGTTTCCAAAGATTCCTACTGAAGGAGAGCAACTCAAAGAGCCGATCAACACTCTTCATCTGAAGAAGTTCTACAGCTGACATTCTCTATGTGCTCATGTACATACTTATTGATCTTGAAAAAATCCTAAAAGTGATATATTGCAAAAAATCCTAAAAATTGCAAAATGTCCTGAAAAAATGATCATCTTAGTGAAAACCTGGTAAACAGGCGTCACGGTAGAAAAAATAGAATCTCTGCCAAGATGATGAAAACTTGGTAAACAGGCATCATGGTAGCAAAAATAGAATCTCTGCCAAGATGGTGAAAACCTGGTAAACAGGCACCTCTTGTTTCCTGAAGCTACATCTCATCTTGGCATCACTTGGCTTTTAGTTTCCTACTTTAGTTTTCTTTCCTGCCTTCCTGCTTTAAGTTTTCTTTCCCGCTTTCCTGCTTTAGTTTGTCTCCTACCTTTAGTTCATTTCTTGCTTTCATTTTCCAGCTCATGCACTTTCTTTCAGTTGTCTATGAGATTTTCCTCAACTCTTCATGGATTGGAACTGGTTCACACTTGGGGGCATCTTCCTGGTCTAGGGAGCATTGTCCTATCACTTTCAGAAGTTTTGTTTGTGTAATGGTCACCAGTGGTTCTCATTGTGTTTGCCTACTGATTCCTAGATACTTTGAGATTTCTCTCCTTGAAGATCTCTCATGTATCAGTCACCAGTGGTTCTCATTGTGCCTACCTACTAATACTTAGCTCTCGTTCAAACCTCTCTTTTGGGATCTCTTCCTTACATCAGTCACTAGTGGTTCTCACTGCATCTACCTATTGATGTTTCACTCATGTTTTATTCTCTATTTCAAGAATCTTCCTTATATTGGTCACCAGTGGTTCTCACTGTGTTCACCTGTTGATACTTGGTCAGCACTCTGATATTTTCTTGAGACTTTGTCTCTTGTGATGGTCACCAATGATTCTCACTAAATTTGCCTACTTTTGCTAACCCATTGAGACTTCGAACGTTGTGCACTTCTGATTCGACTTCAATTCTCTTGAACACAAATGTAAACTAAAATTGAAAACTGACTTTGTGTTCCTTTCAAGCATGTTGAGCTTTTCCTTTGCTTGTTTGTTTGTTTTCTTTTTCTTTGCTTTTTGTTTGTTGATTTAGTTCCAATGATCCAATGAATTCATATAAGAGGGGTGTCTATCTGTAAGAGCCTTCATCTCATATTGGATGGCCATGCATACCTTGACTCCTTTTATATGGACACTTTGGTGAGGTTGGTTCTTCTCCGTGTCTGTTTTGAGTGACTTCTTTTTTTGCTACAAGTATAATTGCTAGCACTCATCCTACTAAGTGAACGTAGGGGTCACTGCGAGCACTCTTTGGAAAAAGAAGGAAATCTTGTGTGTCTGGTGTGTTTGTTCACAAGCAACATTCAGGTCATTCTAGCAATTGTGCTTTGATGCTTATGTTAACTTGCTAAATCAAAAGGAATAGGAGTTCAGGTCATTCTGGCTTCTTGTGTCTTAATGCTTACACCTCATTCTGACAAATCTAAGACTTATGTCATATTCATATTCTCATAATTGAATTTTAGTGAGGATTGTATGACATCTTGCGATCATCTTGTGCTTAAATGAACTCGATGATGATAAATACAATGAGTCCAACAACCAAGTCCTAGGGTTTGCGTTTTCATTCTAGGCTTGCATTTGAGACAGTGTTTGGTGCTCTCTTGATTGTCCTCTGAATCTCTTCATCAAAGGTTCTCATCTTTTGTCCCAGTTTCATCATGTCTGCACAAGTTTTTGGGATCAAAATCAAAATCTGACATTTGTAGATAGCTCAAAATCTTGTTTTTAATTTGGGGATCCTTTGGGATCAGACGCTTGTGCAGTCAACCTTTTGGTGTCATCTTCCTGTTAGATCCTCATCTTTGCATCATGTTCTCAAGATCCTTTCTCTTTTCATCATAGTCAACTATGGTCAAAATTGGTCAGCAGGACCTCTGCATTGCTCTGATTTGCTTTTGCAGCTTCTCGAATCTAGTCTAATTGATTTTGCTCTACAATCTCTTGGTTTCTATCATCCTTCTAGCATGTCATCTTTTGATTTCACTCCCAAGGGGGTAGGATGATTGCATCATTTTGAATCTTGTCAAATCTATTCTCGAATCAGTCTGATCTGAATTATCAGTTCTCATTGCTAGGGGCATCTTCACACCTCACATCTTGTTATCTGGTCATCTATCTTTTAGGTATCTAAGAAATCTAACTCAAATCCTCAAGGATCAAGCTTCATTCTAGAGATGGTTCTTAAAATGTTTTAGGTATTGGGGCAATCTAACCCTAATTCTTGGGAGTCTATCTTTGTTCTGGGGATAGCTCTCAAAATCTCTTTTAGACCATTATTTGGGCAATCTAACCTAGGTTTCAGAGGGCTGAACATGGTATTGGGGCAATCTAACCCTAATTCTGGAGACAATCCTAAGTCTGCATCTCTCATCAATTGGTACTGGGGCAATCTAACCCCGATTCTCCTCTTTTCTCAAGACCGTTGTCTTCGCAGTCTAACTTGGACTTCGGAAAATTCATGCTTTGATCTGTTCATCTATCACTTTAGACTATTCTTTGAATCAACGCACTGCTTGCACATCAATTCAAAGAGGGGCAAATGTAATACCCCAAAATTGGCACCTATTAAATTCAATCAATTTCGGTGCATTTTTGACAAATTTACATCTTCAAAGTCCTAGTTCCTTAGGCAATTTTCTCTCTCCTACCTGACTTGATTTAACCTGATGTCAATTGCAAAGACCATAAATTGCATTAATCAAATAATTAAAATCAATTCCTAAAGTCTTCAACTTTTATTAGCTAAATTACCCCTATGATAAATTAATCCTAAAGCCCTGAGTGCTTTAAATTAAATTAAACCCACCCCATTTGTCTAATATACATGAAAAGGAATTAATAATTACTTGTTATTTGAATGGACACTCATTTTTGAATTAATAATTCAAGATATTCGAAAAGTACCCTATGTGGCAAATTCCATTCTTTTTAAGTAATTCAATGCATTTTTGTCTCAAATGGAAACGAAGGGTCAGGAGTTTCAAATCAAGAACCCCTTCATTCTCTTCTCGAGCTTGCTTATTTAATGGACATATTTTTTTCATTCAAGAGAGGCAATTTTTTAGAGTAATTAAACTATAGCCATTTTTAGTCTCAATTTGATATTTTCAAGCTTTCATTTGCAATTAGCTTAATTTCTCATTTAGCATAGTATTGCATTCTCATATTAGATTAATTTGCTTACATTCTCATAGTTTAATCTCTATTTCTTTCAAGCTATTTAGATTAAATCTGCACTTTATATTTCTTTCAAAGCTATTTAGATTAATATCATATTTCCTTCAAAGCATTTCAGATTAAATTGCATTCATTTTAGTTCAATTTCAATTTTTTCCTTATCTTCAAAGCTTTTGAAAATCCTCTGTTGTAGGACTGGTCTTATGGTTGTTGGCTCTCATTCTGAGAGTAATTAAACACCCCATCTACATAGGAGGCAATAGGTCACATCACCACCAATTTTAGATTGAGTAATTCATACTCTCTCTTGTAATTCGATCATGTGAGTGATGACTATGTTGCATGTGTAGTTGGATTTGAGGTCCCTATTCCATCACATATATTTTGACACCCACCATGGGGCAAAAAATTTGATTTCTGGCCTCATTCTCATTTTTTTCTGATAGAGCTCTATCGTGCATCTGTACTGTCTATGTACGGATTCTCATGTGAGAATTCAGAGCATCCTGTGCGAAGATTTTCTCCCTATAGCACTCTCTCATGTGAGCTTTTGCATCATTGCATGGCACCGTATACTTTCTCATGTGCTGTGGAGTACTTCCTCACACGAGATTTGGATACAGTGGTTTAATTTTTTTAGTTTCTGTCTTTCCTATTTCAGTTTTCTGACAATTTCCTGTTTGTTGTTGTTTATTATTTCTTTGTTATTTTCACAGTGTAACAGTTTTCTGTAGGACATTTTCCGAAGAACTTAAACATACTAATGGTTTGATTACAGGCGATAGTCGAAGACTTGCTAAAATGTTGTGTTTGTTTCTTGCTTTCATTCACATAGTCTAAATAGGGCTCCATTAAAATTTCTTCAAGATTTTGATAGTGAGTAGAGAATTTGGCTCTTCATTACATGGAGGTGATGACCATGAATGAACCCAAAATCCTAATGATCTTACTAATATGACAAATTCTTGGGGAAGCAAAGAAAGGTAGTGAATCTTTACGCTTCTATTAGCCAAGGGATTATGCTCTTCTCTCTTTGAGAGAAACAAAAACCCAAAAGCTTTTAGTTGTGGTGGAGTGAAGCTAACTTGGTGATGAATCTTCTTGATGTGTTTGGGTGAGGAAATAGGATAGAGAAGTATGCTCTTCTCCCTTTGGGAGAAATAGAAAATCCGACCCCCGAATCTAAACCAAGTCTAGTGTCACCTTTAGAGGGCCTCCCAGAAGTTGAACCTCTGGGAATGACCCAAGTGAGTATGCACCTATCACCGGTGATTCCACCTCACTCTTATAAAGAACATTTTGTTGAGTCTAAAGACTCCAAAACCATGTTAGCTTCCTTCTCAAGACTTTGACTATCATCTTGAGAAGGCTTCATCTGTTATACTGAGCGGTGCTGCTCCTAGCCTTGCTTGTGAGGGTGTATGACTTTTAGGTGTTGGTGTGGCTGTGAGGCCTCAACCCTGTATCAGGGACACCAAAGTTTAGCATGAACTGAAGCCTATTAAAAACTTTCCTTAGCTAGTGGCCTACCTGGTTCACCTCCGAAAGGAGTCATAATCTTTGTGCAGGGAGGGGGAAGAATCTCTCCCGTAGATTCCCATCATAGGCATACACATGGACACTTAAAGGTGGTTGTGACACTAGCCCCTACTACAAGGGTAACCTTTGAACATACACCATTGAGTCCTTGGAAACACCAAAAACACAGGCACCCTCTAGGGGTGACATGGCTATGTGAGGTGCATGTATGCACATAAGCAATGGGGCAAAGGTTTTGGCTTCTCACCATTTTTTTTGTAGGACTAAGCTATTTTTTTGTTATCGAGTCTTAAACATTGTCCAATCATTATCAAACAATGACTCCCCTGATGCTATCAAGTTGCTTTGTCCTTGATAGGTCTTTTAACGACTACTTCTTGTATCACAATTGCTTGATTTGAACCTTTGTGTCTTTAAACGAATGCTTGAAATCCTAAAATGAGATATTTGATTAAAATGCTCTTCAAACCTATCAGGAACTTGGATTTTCTGTCAAACATCAATTCAGGCTGTACCTCAAAATTCAACTTTAACCTCAAAAATTGTGTCAGATTGTTAGATTTCACACTTTTCCCACGTGAGGTTTCACACTTCATCGCACTTTCTCACATGAGAATTTGTTCTCTCATGTGAAGGTTGGTGTTCTCTCATGTGGCCTGGTACTCTCTCATGTGAGACTTTAGCCTAGTTTGCAAAAAATAGAGACCTATTTTCCATTGACTGTTTCACTTTTTATCTGATCTTCTTTTTGTCTGAGGTCTTTTTTTTTGCTTTCTTGTCGTTCACTATCAGAAACTAGTTGTTTTGAGTTAGGAATCGATCAATCTTTACTTTTCCTCATGTTGTCTCTCATTGGTTTACCTTATCTATTTATGCCTTTTGTACCTCATGTTGCGATAGTCTTATCTCGACTATTATAGCCATACTCCTGACAATTCGTACCACATCCATCTCACATCTTGGCTATTCTAGCCATTTATCTCCTTTTCGCTATCTTAGAGATAGGCTCTAGCATTATCCTAAGTCCTCTCTCGTAATATCTTTGTCTATGACTGTCACAACTTGAAGTGGGAAAACTTATCCCATTCAGAATACAGGTCAAGATAGAAGTGAATCTCCTAATCAAGAAATAGGTCATCCCGAATCTGTTATGAAATTTGAACTTTGTGAGAGATCCTCACATTCCTCCTCATTCCAAGAGTATTACAATCCATTGTTTCAAATACAGTCTGACTTATTATTTCAAGAATATTATAACCCATTGTTTCAACACTAGCAAGGCTCTGAAGGGTCACTTTTTAGAATCAAACCCATTGACTCTTTCGATCTTATTTTCATGATATCTCAGAATACTACCAACAAGATGGGAGATCCATTTCACTTCCCAGGGGGAGGTAAATTCAACAAAAGCCATGAGCAATCTCAAAATGACCAAGGTCATGGTGAGTCTTGAAATGACAAGCATTATGATCAATCCCACAATATTCAACATGTGGTCAACATCTAGGACCTTTGCAATTTGAAACAGTGACAAGGGGAGCCTCTCCTAACATTTCTCCAGAGATGGAGACAACTATGCATGAAGTATCCGCATGAATTACCCGAGTCTGAAAAGCTCAATATCTTCTTGGACAATCTTGTCCCAAATTTTGGATACCAAGTATGATTACAAGGTCCCCTCACTTTTGACAATATGATTAGGCGAGCTATAAGGATAGAAGCATTTATGATCAAGAAGGGAGGATTGACTTTGAACAAAGACAACAAGCAAGGACCTTCCCCCTCAAACAGGGATAAGGATAATATTTTCAATAGAAACATAGATGTTATGAATGACGGGGTTGTTGACAATGTGATTGCAAAACCCTCAAAGTCTATCTTTAATCTCAGCTCTAGCATACAAATGATCAAATCCACTAAGACGGCTATGATGGAAACTCAACCACCTTCAAGATTCACTAGAAACAAACCTTGGCTCTCTCAACCCGAGTGTGACTCCACTTCCTTGGGAGAACCACTTGATGTGGATTATAGGACTTTGGTGCAGAACCATAACAAGAATTCAGATCATCAAGAATTCAAAGACCCCTTCCCTCCTCAAGGGAAAGGTGAAACACCCAAGTCTAAAGATACCAACATTGTGGTCAACTATACGTACAATACTAGTGACATTGTCATCAATGTGATCAAACTTGTTGGTGTTGAATATTGTGACGTGACCACTGCTCTGGGGAGTGAAGATGCCCCTAAACCCAAAGCTCCATTTGTCTTGCAAGGCCCTGCACCTCCCTCTTGTAACCCCACAGCATCTCCAACTTGTGTGAATGCTATCACTTGATCCTATGCAAAGATTGTTCTCAAAGGTCCTGAGCCTTTGACATCTGGACCAAAACTATCTATGGATAAAGCCCTCACCGAGGAAAATGACCCCAAAGATCTTGATCTCGATCAGTTTCAATCTATGGTGGGTCATTCGACCTTGCCTCATCAATTACCCTTCTCTAAAGAAGGTGATCATTCCTTGAGCCATAATGCTCCCCTACTCACTTGCAATATGCTCCTAGAATCTGGTCATAGCCTTGCTCTAACCAATGGGGAATTTACAGAATTTTGTAATGCTAAACTCAAAGAGATAGAGAAGACCCTACAAATCAAAGATATTGGCATGGGGGAATATTAGATGGATTCCATCTTGTCACTAAAATCTATTCCTCCATCTCCACATTCATGTGAAGAACCCTCTGAAGACAGATTTGGTATTGGCTATCAGGGCCATGAGCTTGACCAACCTTGATGTAGCTTTCACTCATACAAGGATTCAGATAATGAAGAAGCAAAAATCTAGCCTATGACACATGGAGGGTTCTTGAATATTCAACATCCTGATCCTAGTTACCAGGGCAAGTCCTATCTATCTTCTCAAGTGCCTCAAGAACATGATCTTGGTCCTCACCGGGAGGATTTTATCCACTTTACTAAACAGACTTCTACTACCCCTGACTCTAATGGAACACATAGTAAATGGGAAAAACTAGCTGATGTCTCCCTTATCTTGGGTATGCCTATTCTAGATTACTCCACTTCTACTACTGAGAAAGATCATGTTGTTGAAGAAACACTTCTTGTGACAGATGATAGCAATAAAGAGGATCTGCCGCCTATTATATCTCTAGCTAATTACATGTCAGATGCTACTACAAAGATACCAGTTGATGCTACACACAAATATGTTGCTGATGATGATCCTTTTCATTCTTCTCTAGAGATCATTCCTATGGCTCTTAGGTCATCTACTCCAAGCTATACTTCTACTACTCTAGCAAATCATGGGTATGTAAGACCTCATCCTGTTACAGCTTCGTGCAAACTTGGTAGATCTAGAACTACAATGGTTCCTATTCACATATTATTTCCACCTGAAAGGGGACCTAATTCTCAGAAAAGGTCATCTCGGTTAGGTTCACATAATATTTCTCCAAACTTATCTAACTCCTCTAAGACAACTCACAATCGACAATGTTCTATGGAAGATGACTTTCTTGATCTATCTGATTCACTCATGAATGATGAGGATGATGCTGATATCTTTGCACTCAAGCCCATCCCATTGACTTCTCTTCCCCCTTCCCCCGCAAGATAAGTGGCTCGTCCACTTTCCATCTCCATCTCTCCACCTAAACCAGTCATACAAGCCTCTTTCATCCACCATTCCTGAGTCTTTTGGAAGTAACTTGGATGTGCAACATAAAAACAAAAATAATGAGAATCCACTTATATCTCAGGGTCACCATGTCCCATCTAATTGACATGTGACTACAAAGAAAGAAAAGAAATAGAGGTGTTCAAAAGACCACAAAGGTCCTCAAAAAGAAGAAGAAAATCAAAAGCTAGAAAATAAAATAAAATAAATGGATCTCAAAATCCATCTTATAGGCATTGTCATCAAAAGCACCTCAACATAAAGAAGAAAAAATAAAAAAATCAAAAGCTATGTGGATTCCAAAAGGAAAATCAAAGTTGTCACTCAAGCTTCCAAAATTCTCATGCTTCCCTCCATTCCATCACCCTTGCCTCTCATACTTTACCATCTTCACTCCATCTTTCCTTTTCCCAAAGTGCATATCAGCATCTCCTCATCCCTAATGATGTGATTAAGAGAAATATAGAATGTACTCTCCCTAAGCATTTAGAGCGTGGGAAATCTGATAAAGAGTTAAGATGCATCCATGAGGATACTTTTTGGGTCTCACTTAAGTGATCTTTCCTTGACTATGGATCTCTTGACAGTTGGATACTACTAGTTCTGCTTCTACAACTTCTCATATGACTACTTCTACAAATGACTGTGTTTCCATAGATTCCTACTAAAGGAGAGCAACTCAAAGAGCCGATCAATGCTCTTCATCTGAAGAAGTTCTATAGCTGACATTCTCTATGTGCTCATGTACATACTTATTGATCCTGAAAAAATCCTAAAAGTGATATATTGCAAAAAATCCTAAAAATTGCAAAATGTCCTGAAAAAATGATCATCTTAGTGAAAATTTGGTAAACAGGCATCAGGGTAGCAAAAATAGAATCTCTGCCAAGATGATGAAAACCTAGTAAACAAGCATCATGCAAGCAAAAATAGAATCTCTACCAAGATGGTGAAAACCTGGTAAGAAGGTGCCTCTTGTTTCCTGAAGCTACATCTCATCTCAGCATCGCTTGGCTTTTAGTTTCTTGCTTTAGTTTTCTTTCCCGCCTTCCTGCTTTAAGTTTACTTTCCCACTTTCTGCTTTAGTTTGTCTCCTACTTTTAATTCCTTTCTTGCTTTAGTTTGCTAGCTCATGCACTTGCTTTTAGTTGTCTATGAGATTTTCCTCAACTCTTCATGGATTGGAACTGGTTCACACTTGGGGGCATCCTCCTAGTGTAGGGGGCATTGTCCTATCACTTTCAAAAGTTTTGTTTTTGCAACGGTCACTAGCAGTTCTCACTGTGTCTACCTGTTGATGCCTAGCTACTTTGAAATTTCTCTCCTTGCGGATCTCTCATGTATCGATCGCTAGTGGTTCTCATTATGCATGCCTACTGATACTTAGCTCTCGTTTGAACCTCTCTCTTTTAGGATCTCTTCCTTACATCAGTCACCAGTGGTTCTCACTATGTCTGTCTGTTGATGTTTCACTCATGTTTTATTCTCTCTTTCAAGAATCTTCCTTGTATCGGTCACCAGTGGTTCTCACTATGTTCACCTGCTGATACTTGGTCAACACTCCGATATCTTCTTGAGACTTTGTCTCTCATGATGGTCACGAGTGATTCTCACTATGTTTGCCTACTATCGCTATCCCATCGAGACTTCAAACATTGTGCGCTTCCAATTTGACTTCAGTCTACTTGAACACAAACATAAACTAAAATTGAAAACTAACTTTGTGTTCCTTTCAAGCATGCTGAGCTTTTCCTTTGCTTGTTTGTTTTTTTGCATTTTCTTTGCTTTTTGTTTGTTGGTTTAGTTCCAATGATCCAATGAATTCATATAAGAGGGGTGTCTGTTTGTAAAAGCCTTCATCTCATATTGGATGGCCATGCATACCTTGAATCCTTTTATATAGATGCTTTGGTGAGGTTGGTTCTTCTCCTTGTCTGTTTTGAGTGACTTCTTTTTTTGCTACAAGTATAATTGCTAGGGCTTGTCTTGCTAAGTGAACGTAAGGGTCACTGCGAGCACTCTTTGGCAAAAGAAGGAACTTTTGCATGTCTGGTGTATTTGTTTGCAAGCAACATTCAGGTCATTCTAGCAATTGTGCTTTGATGCTTATGTTAACTTGCTAAATCAAAAGGAATAGGTGTTCAAGTCATTCTAGCATCCTTTGCCTTAATGATTACACCTCATTCCAACAAATCTAAGACTTATGTCATATTCATATTCTCATAATTGGAATGTTAGTGAGGATTGTATGACATCTTGTGATCATCCCATGCTTAAACAAACTCGATCATGATAAATACGATGAGTCCAACAACCAAGTCCTAGGGTTTGCATTTTCATTCTAGGCTTGCATTTGAGACAATGTTTGGTGCTCTCTTGATTGTCCTTTGAATCGCTTCATCAAAGGTTCTCATCTTTTGTCCTAGTTTCATCACGTCTGCACAAGTTTTTGGGATCAAAATCAAAATCTAACATTTGTAGATAGCTCGAAATCACATTTTAAATTTGGGGATCCTTTGGGATCAGACGCTTGTGCAGTCAGCCTTTTGGCATCATCTTCCTACTAGATCCTCATCTTTGCATCATGTTCTCAAGATCCTTGCTCTTTTCATCACAGTCAACTATGGTCAAACTTGGTCAACAGGACCTCTGCATTGCTCTGATTTGCTTCTACAACTTCTTGAATCTAGTCTAATTGCTTTTGCTCTACAATCTCTTGGTGTCTATCATCCTTCTGACATGTCATCTTTCAATTTCGCTCCCAAGGGGGTAGGATGATTACATCATTTTGAATCTTGTCGAATCTATTCTTGAATCAGTCTGATCTGAATTATCAGTTCTCATTGTTAGGGGCATCTTCACGCCTCGCATCTTGTTATCTAGTCATCTATCTTTTAGGTATCTAAGCAATCTAACTCAGATCCTCGAGGATCAAGATTCATTCTGGAGATGGTTCTTGAAATTTTTTAGTTATTGGGGCAATCTAACCCTAATTCCTGGGAGTCTATCTTTGTTTTGGGGATATCTCTCGAAATCTCTTGTAGACCGTTATCTGGGCAATCTAACCTAGGTTTCAAAGGGCTGAACTTGGTATTAGGGCAATCTAACCCTGATTCTGTAGATAGACCTAAGTCTGCATCTCTCATCAATTGGTACTGGGGCAATCTAACCTCGATTCTCATCTTTTCTCAAGACTGTTGTCTTCACAATCTAACTTGGACTTCAAAAAATTCATGCTTTGATCTATTCATCTGTCACTTCAGACTATTCTTTGAATCAACGCATTGCTCACACATCAATTCAAAGAGGGGCAAATGTAATACCCCAAAATTGGCACCTATTAAATTCAATCAATTTTGGTGCATTTTTGACAAATTTACATCTTCAAAGTCCTAGTTCCTTAGGCAATTTTCTCTCTCCTACCTGACTTGATTTGACCTGATGTCAATTGCAAAGACCATAAATTGCATTAATCAAATAATTAAAATGAGTTCCTAAAGTCTTCAACTTTTATTAGCTAAATTACCCCTATGATAAATTAATCCTAAAGCCCTGAGTGCTTTAAATTAAATTAAACCCACCCCATTTGGCTAATATACATGAAAAGGAATTAATAATTACTTGTTATTTGAATGGACACTCATTTTTGAATTAATAATTCAAGATATTCGAAAAGTCCCCTATGTGGAAAATTCCATTCTTTGTAAGTAATTCAATGCATTTTTGTCTCAAACGGAAACGAAGGGTCAGGAGTTTCAAATCAAGAACCCCTTCATTCTCTTCTCGGGCTTGCTTATTTAATGGACCTATTTTCTTCATTCAAGAGAGGCAATTTTTTAGATTAATTAAACTATAGCCATTTTTAGTCTCAATTTGATATTTTCAAGCTTTCATTTGCAATTAGCTTAATTTCTCATTTAGCATAGTATTGCATTCTCATATTAGATTAATTTTCTTATATTCTCATAGTTTAATCTCTATTTCTTTCAAGCTATTTAGATTAAATCTGCACTTTATATTTCTTTCAAAGCTATTTAGATTAATATCATATTTCCTTCAAAGCATTTTAGATTAAATTGCATTCATTTTAGTTCAATTTCAGTTTTTTGCTTATCTTCATAGCTTTTGAAAATCCTCCATTGTAGGACTGGTCTTATGGTTGTTGGCTCTCATTCTAAGAGTAATTAAACACCCCGTCTACATAGGAGGCAATAGGTTGTATCACCATGAATTTCAAATTGAGTAATTCATACTCTCTCTTGTAATTCAATCATGTGAGTAATGACTATGTTGCATGTGTAGTTGGATTTGAGGTCCCTATTCCATCACATACACCAGGTCTTTTGTAAAACAAAATGATTGTATAGATTAAAGAGTACAAACTAAATTGTTGGTGAGGGAAATTCTTGCAGCTGAGCTTTCTTTTTCTTTTCTTTGGAAACTTGGTGAAAATACTCAGTGAACCATGTGGATTTGTAGGGCATAATGGACACATTAGAATACACAGGGTGTTATGGAGGAGTCATTTGAACATTCACAAGAATTCTCTCTTGTGCTATGTCAGGGCTTTTCTCAGGCATACCTTGGTCATCATGTGGCATGCTACTATCAGGTTCTTGCACATTTTGAGATTCCTCCATATTTTTGGGAGATGAAGACACTTATGTCTAGTTGGGTGAGTCATCAAGAATGTACTTAATAGAGGGTTATGGACAAGGTTTAATACCTAATAATGTGGGTAGCCAATTCTGGAAATGGTGGTGAAAGAGACAATCTCTTGCATCCCTGCTTAGTTATTTCAAGTGGAGGATCATGCAGTCGGGAGAATTGAGATCGAGATGACCTAGTGTCATGCTCATTAATATAATGCTCTCCAATGACTGGCAACCCAGTGACCTCTGTAATTCTTTCCTCAGTGGCAACAACTATTGAACCCCACATAGTTGCTTCTCCCTCTTCAAAAGTGCCCATAAATTTTGTTGTAACCTCCTCATTAAATTTTGTTAACTGAAGAAAATACCCCAGCCAGCCGCATGCATTAAATCTACAGACTTCTTCAACATCCACCAGTAAAATACCATGGTGAACCAGGTCATGCCTTTGTAATTGTCCACCCATTCTATTAACACCCATCCTTCAATTTATGACTAATCTCTTAGTCTCTTATGCTCTGCAAATACCGTCTTCTTGAAATGCAATTGCAATTCTTGAAAATATCAATTTTTTTCACTTACATTACCTCCGTTATGCTTAACATGAACAATAATAATGACATTGATTACAGAGGACATCACAACTTTAAGTGTGAGTTATCTCACAATTTAATTATAGTCCTTTCAAGTCATATCAAGCTCAAAAAATTAGAATTTTGCAAGTACGACAAATGTGGAGGATTAAAAGCAATAATAGAACAAAGCCTAAGTACAACATTAATGTGACAAGGATGTGACTAGGATGGCTTAGGAATAACACTTTGAATTTATTATACTTCCCCTACCCCTACCAAACATTAACAAGTGTCCTCACTTGATATATTTTAGCACGAGAATGGGAAACTGGCGTAACACCTATATTATATAGTTAATGCAGTACTATATATAATTATTAAAACCTGTGTGCTAAAAGTGAGTAAGGATTGAGGGAGTTGTACCTATGAGTTATTTACCATACACATGAATGCAAGGTGATGAGAGGTCATTGATTTCAGTGGCCTCATGTGAGTGTTGACGTGGTGTTTATTGAAAGCATTAAATATAGAAATTTTGGGTGACCTAGATGGTGAGTGGGTGGAAGAAAGAGAAATGAGATGAATTGGAGAGAAGAAGGAAGAAAAGTGAATGAAGAAATGTACGTCATATTAAATGAAGTTTTATTATGGTTTTTTTTCAAAGGCATGTTATGGTGAAGCTGTGGGAAGAAGGCTTTCACCTTTTGTTGTAGGAATTATTACCTAAGGTGCTATTGAACTATGTGTGATGAGCTACTGCAGGAATTCTTCCTTGGTTTGGGGATTTTGGTATAGGCACAGGTGGTGTCCATTGACAAGTAGTTTGAATTGGACTAGATCCAATGTTGTCAATTGGACTGCTCCATTTTAAAAAACATACTAAATTTCATATGGTCCCAGCCATCTAGTCTGCAACTTTCCTGGAATCTCCTTGAATCGAGAATCATATAATAGAGTCGAATCACCCACTTGAAAGTGCTTATTTTTTATGTGTGAATCATGCCACCTCTTTCTTTTATATTGGATTAGCTTCATCCACTCCAATGTTGACTTTTGCATTTCATCCAAAGAGTTGAGGTGGAGAAGGCGTTCTGATTGTGCTGCAGGAAGATTGATATTCAATTCCAGAGTTGTGCGTAATATTTTGTGCTCAAATTCTATGGGCAACATTGTTGCCTTTCCATACACCAATTAAAATTGTGTGAACCCTATAGTTGTTTTCCAGGTGGTACGATAGGCCCATACTACTTCAGTTAATCTACTACTCCAATTCCTGCGATGCAATTGCACTGTCTTTGTTAATATGGCCTCAATTTCTCTGTTTGTGACTTCTGCCTGTCTATTTGCCTACAGATGGTAAGGGCTAGATTTTTTATGTCTGATACTATATTCCTTCATTATCTCATTGATCATATTTGAAGTGAACTATGCTCCTTGGTCTATTACAAGCTCTCTCGGGACTCCATAACGGGTAAAAATATCCTCATACAAGAATTTTGCTACTTTTTGATCCCTGGCATTCTGCATAGCTTTCACTTCCCCCCATTTTGTCAAATAGTCCATGCATACCAGGATGTAAGATTTTCCATTTGAAAAAGGATCTATTGGTCCTATGAAATCCATACCCCATTTGTCAAATGGTGTTGTAATCACCTAAAAATGGACAGACAATTAAGTAATAAATCAAAGAAAATCAAGGACAAGATCAAAGCAATTGAATCAAATCAAACATTTGGCCAATCAAAATTAAAGTCAAATCTTAATTCAAGATAAATCAAAATTGAGAGCATTTTAATCAAGTGAAATCAAATCAATGTGCAATTAATTCAATTAATTGTATAGTTTGAATTAAATCAAATTCAACCCATTCAAAGGGGTACATGGCTAAATAAATGAATTGAAATCAATTATTAAATCCTAATTTCTCTCAACAACCAAAAGGGGAGGAAAATGAATCAACCAATAGGATTTGAGAAATGCATTCACATGGATCAAAGCAAAATTCAATCTCAATCACTCAAAGTGAAAGAGCATCTTGTCCACTCATCTTGTCTACTTGTCCCAAGCTTTGAGGACACAATATTTAAATTGTCTTCACAGGGTGGAACCAAAGACTCAACCAAGGCTTAATCATGATCAACACAACTACACCCCCTACCCTTGCATAAATATATAAAAGGAAGACCAAAATCAATCATAATTCATAACCACACATCTGAGAATTGCATCTAACCTCTTGAGAATTAGAGCTAGAAAGGTAATTTAGAGTTAATTTGAGCATTTCAATTTGAACTAAGTTTTAGCATTTGCTTTATCATAATCATTTCTCATTCTAGAACTTTCATTAATGGTAGCTTACTAAGAGTTTCACATTAACACTCTTAGATAGAGAGTCATAGGATGTTTAATTATGCTTTATTTGCTAAATAGAGTACTAATTATGGTTTATTTAGTTTCTATTTCATTTATTGTCCAATACTAATTCTAGGAAGGTACAAAATCTCGTACACAAAATGGCACCCACTGTGGGGTAGTATGCTTTACTTTTTAATCTCTCAGAATTTTCATATTTGTCAAATTTTTTTTTATGTTTAACTCTCAAGTTTTGAGAAAATAGTGCTTCTGATAGCTCAAACAATGCTTCTAAATAGTTAAATAGTGCTTCTGAGCACTATTTTGGCACTTCCACGATAAATTTGTGTGCCTTTGCACTGATTAGCAGTGCTTGCGAATCCTTCTGATATCTGTCTAAATTTCTCATAGCACTTTTTCCCTAACTACCAAGCAACTTTGCTTCTTTATTTAGCACTTTTACTTAGTTTTTACCACCTTTGCTTAATTTTGTAGCGCTTTTACTCTCTATTGTTGCACTTTTGAAAGTTTAAATAGCACTTCTAATCAACTTAATAGTGCTTTTAAATAGTTAAATATCACTTTTAAGCATTACAGCATCTCTTTTGAGTAAACTACAAATTTTCATGATCTGACTGTGGTAAAATGATTTTTATGTCTCTACAGGATGTCTGATCACAAAAAAGTAAAAAAGCCAGAGAGCAGATTTAATCAAGAAGGCAAGGCTTTAGCAAGGAAAATCAAGAAGGAGAACATCACACATATCAAGCTGGTCCTTGAGGATTCACAGCAAGAAAATTAGGTTTATGAAAATTATCTCAAAGTTGTAGAAGCATACAAAACTAAATTTGTGTCACTAAATTGGATTTTCTCACCTTAAATCAAGTTTTCCTTTAAATTTGCAAATAAGGCCTTAGATTCAATTCAATCTTTACTTCTTCAAGTTTATTTTTGTTTCATTCACTTTGGCTGGTTTTGTTGACTAACTTGTTGGAGGAAAAGCACATTGGAAAGGAGCAATTGCTAAGGACGTAAGCATTAAAACATGAAAATAACTCAAAAATGCCCCTAGCCTTTTGCTAGCTACAAGGAAAGGTAAGTCTCAAACTAGTGAATTTTTTCCTTAAATTGTGGCATTTGGTGCTTTTAAGAATCTAGTAATTAAAAAGCAACATATCTTTGTTTGGAAAGTTTAGCATTAGGCCTATGCTCTTCACTTCTTCTAGTGAATCAAAATGCCAAAAGTGTTAAACTTTTTAATTAAGAAGAAAGGTTGAGAAAATCAAGCACATAAAATCAAAAGCCCCTTGTTTGTAGAAGAGAGTAGCAATACTCAATTCTCTCTAGTTAGTGGGCTAGTAATTGAACCTTGTTTATTGTGTTTGGGAAATTAAGAAAGAGTTAGGGATATGCTCTTCACCTTTTGGTGAATCAAATTCCCCAAAACTAGTTCTTAACTCCATTTCCTTGCTTTCCATGAACATGCTAGAACTTTAGTTGGGCTTGCCTCCTGAGATTTTCCTTAAAAGGGTCGGTGAGAGGAATAGCCCAAAGTGGGATACACTTGCTTTTGTTGTAATAATCCAACCCACTATAAAATGAAATGCATACATCCTTAATGGGGTGTGTGACAAAAGGATACTAAATTTTTGAACTTCCTCGAGTAGTCCTCATGAATTGCACAAAACTTTGATATACCGATGGTGGGAAGCCTCTTAATATACTTGGAGGATGAAAGTTTAGGATCCATTTTGAATGGAATCCATATTAAATCCTTGATAAATCAGAAAAGATTACCTTTTAGAGCCATTTTTATGAACCAATCTTGAGATAGGTAGATTGCTTGAAGTCTCTTTTTGTGCAAAACCCATGATAATGTACTTTCAAAATCAAACACTTATTGTGTAGTGGGTAAAAAGAGACAAGTGTATGCATGATTGTTGTGTTTGAAATACATAAAACAAGTGAAAGAGATATCCATTGAAAGTTCATCTTACATTTTTAATCTCTTCAATTAAAATCAACAATTATCAAATCAAGGATCATTTCAAATCAAACCCTTGTTGGATGTCGGTTTCCACACGGTCCCACAAACTTAGGGTATCTTTACAAGGAGATAGCACTTGCATTACAAATGAAGGCCGCGAAGTTGAATACCAAAGTCTCTTCAAAGGCCAAGATCAAGGGGATATTTTCCCAAATTTATTTGAAGAAATACTTAACAATATGGATCAAAATTTTTCATTTTATGATCATCAACATGGAGGAAATAAAAATAACACCAATAATGCCAATCAAGATCCTAAGGAAACACTTGAAGAAAAAGTGTAGAGAGCAGCCCAAGACCATGAATTCCTAGAAGTTATGGAGAAATTGATAGATAGGGATAGGGAGAAATTTTTCCTAAACCTAGCCCAAGCGGGAGTAAAGCTTCCCTATGACTATGATATAGAGAAACTTAAAAAGGATCAAGAAGTAGATAACCCCATGAATGCTATGACTATACAATTGAAAAAATTCCAAGAGAAAATTTATTCCATGAAAAAGATGGCCGAACCTAAGCCCTTTTCTATTGAACCTTTGTGTCCTTTCCCATTTGACAAAAGCTTACTTATGGCACCCTTTTCTTTCAATACCATTTTTCCTTAATATGATAAGTATATGGGTAAAATAGACCCATAGGATCATCTAAGGGAGTTTTGTGCCTTAAGCATCGAGTTCATGCACAATTATATGTACCTAATGAGACTCTTTCCTAGAAGCTTGGGAGGTCCCACCATGGAGTGGTTCTCAAAGTTACCCCAAGGAATAAAGACTTTTGAGGAATTAGCCTCCAAGTTTGTAACTCACTATTCCTATAATATCGAGCATGAAATCATGATGCTCAAATTGTGTGATACCAAATAGAAAGATGGTGAATCCTTCTTAGGATTCCTACAAAGGTGGAGGACCATTTTTTCAAGGTATCCACAAAGTATCCCCAAGAAAGAGGAGATGGAAGTATTCACAAACAATTTGACCATGGAAATGAATTATCGATTACAACTCCAATGTCCCCCAACATTTGAAAAACTTATAGAAAATGGGATCAAGATTGAATATGTATTGGTAAAGAGCAAAGAGATAAAATTATTTAAAGACAATAAATCCAATACCAACAACAATAATAACAATTATGTATCTAAATATGTTAACAACCAAGGGGCCAACAATCACAATGATAAACCAAAGTTATGGTTAACAAAAAAAATAAGCATCTTGTGAATGATGGAGTTGTAGAGGCCAAAAATTTGAAGGCCATTCCTTTCAACTTATCAAGTGGAGCTAATTCTTCAAATAATGTAAATCAAACAAATAAAGCTCCCTTTAATTCTAATAATTCCAATAACAATTCCAACAATTCGAACAACAATGCTAATAATCCTTATAATAATGCTAATGGGAATAAGCCCAAACCCTTTTTCTCCACTTATAACAAAATAAAATTCACCTATCTAGGTGAACCCTTGGAGAACGCATTAAGGACTTTGGTTGCTAAAAAAATCATCACACTACCTGATTTGAGAGATTATGAACCTCAAGTTAAACCTAATTGGTGGAATGACTCTCACCAATGCAAATATCATCAAAATAGAGGTCATACAACCAATGAATGCATTAGGTTAAAACACTTAGTGCAAGACCTAATAGATAATGGAACAATCAAAATTGAAGGGCCTCAAAACAATGAGGATCATACAGCCTTCAAGAACCCCTTTTTAAACCATGAAAAGGGTGAGTCATCTAATGCCAACCAAAATCAGAAAAGAGGTAATTGGAAGGTGAACTTTTCTCATACTTATGACAACATGATCAATACTCTAAGTGAAGAAGATAACACTATAAATGTTATAGTAGTAAAGGAGAAATTAAGAGAAGCATCATCAAATGTTGTCACTAGGGAGCAAGCATCGAAAATTATTCTACCTACAAATGCTCCTAAATTTTTTTTATCAAACCAAGCTTCAACTTCATCATCAAAACAATATAACTTGGTTGATAAACTACAAAGAACTCCCTCTCAAATCTCTATTCTTGAGTTGCTCAAATTATCACCAACTCATAAGGATATCTTGGAGAAATCCTTATTGGAGACCAATGTGCCCCTAAATTTGGAGGTAGACAAGTTCCAAAATATGGTGGGACACCTCATTGCACCTCATTTCTTATCATTTTCCAAGCAAGATGACATGTCACTTAATCATCCTCAAAACTTGCCTCTGCACATAGAAGTCTTGATTCATAAGCATAGGGTGAAAAGAGTCCTTATAGATAGAGGAGTTGGCTTAAACATTTGTACCCTTAGCCTAGTAAAATCCCTAGGATTTTTTGAGGAGGCTATTGACCCTAACAAGAAGATAACTATTAAAGCCTACAATGACAAAGAAAGAGCTTCAAAAGGAGTCATAGTACTTCCCATAAGAGTTGGTCCTATGCAAAAGGAGACCATTTGTCAAGAGCTAGATTTAAAGTTGACCTACAATATCTTGTTAGGAAGGTCGTGGATCCATGAAATGCAAGCCATTCCTTCTACTTATCACCAATGTTTAAAGTTTCCTTATCTAGGGCAAGAAATAATGGTAAGTGGGGACTCAAATCCCTTCCAATATTGTAACAACATAAAACCTATAAATGAATCTCTAGTCCCACACAATGTAGAAGGGTCTATACCTAATCAAATGGAGCAAGGGAAAATTTCTAAAGACATCCCACTATTGAATGGAAAAGAAAAGATAGAAAAGGAAGTTTTTATTAAAGACATACCAAAACTCACTAACCTAGCTACATCGACTAAAGGAAAAGAGAAGGTTAGTGAGGATAATATTATTGACAAATCAAAAGAAGACCAAACCAAAGCTATCCAAGTATACACCAAAGAGGCGCACTATTAGAGAATGGACAAAATGATGAAGAATTTTGATGAGCAGTGCAAAATCAAGCAAAAAGGAGTAGGCAAATACTCCCTATCCATGATGGACTTGCCCTTATCACCTAAGTCCTATGGAAAACCCTCAAATCTACCCCATAAATATAATAATAACTTTGTGAGGGCAAGCACATCATCCTCCATGGATGAAGAAGACAATGAGATTCTAAACTGGTTATACAAATATGAAGAATCAAGTGCACATGTTAAACACATTCAAAATATAGCCATTCCCACACATCAATACGGGAAATGATTTCAAATCATGAAAAAGATGGGTTACAAAGGCCAATGACCTTTGGGCACAAAGAATTAAGGATTCATTGAACCTATAGAAATGACATGGTGAGATAGTAAGGAGAAAATAGGATTAGGGTATCTTGAGCAAGGGTACACCCAAAAACACTATCCTAAACTATATGATCAGATATTGCAATTAGAATCCCATAGTGATGAAGATTCTAATGATTGGGAATGGGATACATTATCTGATGAGTCATTCCATGATAAGGGTTTTGATGTTATCATACATACACTTCTAGCAAATACAAAGGACAAATAGCAGAATCAAGTTCAAATCAAGCATCTAGTTCAAATCAAGTGGTCCTAAATGATGTGCCAAGCATAGAAATAGAGATAAATCAATGGGTAGGTGAACCCTATGTACCTTCATGGAGACCTACTATAGAGGAATCAAACATTAGGTTTAATCCACATGAATTTTATCCAACGGAAAACTTAGAGGAGTCTAGTAAGGAAGACTTTGATCCTACTTCTTTAGAACATTTAGAAGAGGCACATGTCATAGACTTGAATGATACAATGTATGAACCATCAAATGAGGTCTTATCTTTAAATCCCATTGAACCAAGCCTAAGTATTGACCCCTTAACTCTCATATACTCAGAATTAATTGAATGGAATTCCATTGAACCAACCACCCTTCCAACCTTTTTGAATGACAATGTGGTGTCCCAATATCTCAATGTGATTGAACTCTCTTCTACCATGGAATATCAACAAGAAATGATAAACGAGAGTATCCAAACTTTCAATCCACAAAAAAATGAAAAAAACTAAAAAACTAAAAAAGCAAAAGAATCAAGTGTTGAAAACCATGTTGTGGCAACATTAGATCCAAAAGAAAAAGAAATAAAGGATGTTTCCAAAGGTGAAAACCTAATTGAGGAACCCAAGGAAGGAAGTTTGGATTCTCTACCTAAACATTATGAAGAAAGATCTCCAATTTTGATCGAACCTACAGAAAAGGTAAACATTGTATCAGAAACCAAGCCAAAGATCATACACCTAGTGGCATCCCTATCTAGTGAAGAAAGGAAAGAATTCATAAAAAAATTCAAGGAAAAGAAAATCAATTTTGCTTGGTCATATGATGATATGTCTAGATTAGATCCAAACTTGATTATGCATCATTTGAATATCAAAGAAGGAGTCAAACCAATCAAACAGAAGTTAAGGAAGATGCATCCACATATAGCCTTATTAGTAAAAGTGGAATTGGAGAAATTGCTAAAGGTGGGATTAATTAGAGCCATTGATTATGCACAATGGATTTCAAATATTGTACCAATTTCAAAAGTAGATAAGTCCATCAAGATTTGCATAGATTTTAGAGACTTAAACTTGGCGTGTCCTAAAGATGACTTTCCTCTTCCAAGCATAGACGTCATTGTAGATTTAACAGCGGGACATTTCATGTTTTCACTTATGGATGGATTTAGTGGCTATAACCAAATCAAGATAGCACCCGAGGACCAAGATAAAATAGCATTTACATGCACATGGGGGACATTCTATTGGAATGTTATGCCCTTTGGTCTAAAGAATGCCAAGGCAACATATCAAAGGGCCATGACCACAATATTCCATGATATGATGTATAAGTTCATGGAAGATTATGTGGATGACATATTAGAAAAATCTCATTCAAGAGAGGAGCATCTACCAATTCTAGAAAATAAATTTGACAAATTAGAGCAATTCAAAGTAAGTCTCAATCCTAAAAAGTGTAAATTTGGGGTCCAATCTAGAAAACTACTAAGCTACATTGTATCAGTGAAAGGAATAGAGGTGGATCCTGCTAAAGTCAAGGCCATTATGGAAATGGAAGCACCTAAAAACATTAGCCAGATGAGGTCACTACAAGGAAGAATTCAATCCATCAAGAGGTTTATATCCCAACTAGTGGAAAAATGTCATAACTTCACCCAACTTTTGCATAAAGAAACAATTTTCAAATGGGATGAAAAGTGTGAAGAATATTTTAACATATTGAAGAAATACCTCATGAACCCTCCAATATTAATGCCACCTATCAGAGGCAAGCCCTTAATCCTATATATTTCAGCAATAGTGAATTCATTAGGGGCACTTTTGGCACAAGAAGATGAATCAGGCAAAGAAAAGGCAATATACTATATAAGTAAAACTTTGGTCAAATACGAGTTGAACTATACATTCATTGAAAGGGCATGTTTGGTTGTGGCTTTTGCTTCCCAAAAACTATGCCATTATATGTTATCTCATAAAATAAGAATCATAGCCAAGATTGATCCTTTGAAGTATCTACTTAGCAAAATAGCATTAAATGGAAGGTTAGCCAAATGGGTCATGGTGTTGAGTGAATTTGACATTGAATATATAGACCACAAATATATCAAAGGGAAAGTAATTGCTGACCAATTAGCATAATCACCACTTCAAGATGATCATCCAATTCAAGTAGAATTCCTAGATTCTAAGATTGTGAATGTTGAGGCAAAGACATGGCAATTGTATTTTGATGGTTCATACACTCAACATGGATTAGGAGCAGGCATACTCTTAATTAATCCTCAAGGATCTACAATCCCAAAGTCATATAAATTGTTACTTCCATGGACAAATAACATAGAATAATATGAAGCCTTGGTTATTGGAATCAAGTTAGCATTAGAGTGGAAGGTGATAGAACTAAAGGTTTATGGAGACTCACAATTAGTCATTAATCAGGTTAATGAGGAATATCAGACAAAAGATGACAAGTTGGTGCCTTACAAAAACATGGTGGAAAATCTTAAAAATTACTTCATTCTTATTACATTTGAGCAAGTGCCAAGAGAAAAGAACAAAGCAACAGATCCAATGGCAACTTTGGCATCACTTCTACAAATGCCAGATCAAAGCGCCAGATATGAATTCTTGGTAGAAGAAGTGGAACAATCCGCATTTGACCCTACCCATCCTTATACCATTTGCTTGATAACTACACATGAATCACCCTGGTATGGACCTATTTACACCTACTTAAAAGATCAAATCCTACCCATAGACCAAACCAGGAATTAAAAGAAAAGTTTCATCTGTCAAGCCTCTCGATATACCATACTTTCTGAAACATTGTATCGTAAAAGTATAGATGAAATGTTCCTTAGATGTCTAGAGGAAGAGGAATCGAATGTAGCCTTGTGAGAAATCCATGAGGGAATCTATGGGTCACATTCAAATGGATTAACCCTAGCTGAGAAACTTCTTAGGATAGGATATTTTTTGCCTATAATGGAGAGAGACGCCTGTAACTTTGCCAAAACTTGTAGAAAGTGTCAATTCCATGGAAACTTGATACATGTCCCCACACAAGAGCTACATCCAATGACAACACCTTGGTTGTTCTATCAATGGGGTCTAGATTTAATAGGGATGATCTATCCACCATCCTTGAATGGTCATAAATTCATCATCACGCAACGGAGTATTTTACCAAATGGGTGGAAGTTGTACCCTTATCAACTGCAACAGGAAAGTAGATATCTTTGTTTATCTTAAACTACATCATTTGTAGATATGGTATACCTCATGCCATTATAACAGATAATGCAAAGCACTTCAAAAACAAAGACCTAAAGGAATTATGCACAAATTTCCGCATGATCCATCATTATTCATCAATATATTACCCTCAAGGTAATGGACAAGTAGAAGCAAAAAATAAAAACATCTTGAAGATATTGAAGAGAATGATGGACAATTCAGGTAGAGATTGGCACATAAAAATAAACCTGACCTTATGGGCTTATACAAAAAGCATAAGAATGCCAATAGGAGCTACACCCTTCTCCTTAGTCTTTGGAACAGAAGTAGTTTTGCCTTTGGAGGTAGAACTTCCATCCTTAAGGGTATTTATTCATGCTTTGATAAGTGAGGAAGACTAAAGAATTGCTAGGTTGCATGAACTAGAACTCCTAGATGAGAAACAACAACAAGCATTTGATCATTTAAAGGTATATCAAAATAGAATGTCAAGGACTTATAATAACCACATCAAGTCAAGAACATTTCAAATAGGTGACCTAGTTTTGCGAGAGAATCCCAAGAATCAAGAAGAAAGGGGAAAGAAGGGAAAATGGGAGGCAAACTAGTTAGGACCCTTTATGATTACTTCTTCTTTTGGGACAGGTGCCTACAAATTAGCTGATTGTGATGGAGAAGAGCTACAAAAACCTATCAATAGCATACATCTAAAGAGGTTCTATACATGAAGTAGATGAAAGAGTATAAAGAGTATTATAAATTAGATGGAAAGCATCATATTTATTGTATATAGTCAAAAGAGATCTTGAAAAAACCAAAAACATTGGAAAAGCATAAAAGAGAAAACAAATTGAAAAGCAGAAAAGATAAAAAACAATGGAAAATTGAGCATGAAGAAAGCTAAAAACATTCATATATGATCCTTAAAAAGATGTTGTCTTGGTGAAAACCTAGCAAATAGGCACCTTGATGATAAAAAAATTGAAAAAAAGAGAAAAAGTATCTTGGTGAAAACCTAGCAAATAGGCACCTTGGTAGCAAAAAAAAAAAGAGAAAAAACTTTAAAAATAGAAAAAGAAAGAAAGATTCATTCAATCAGTGAAAACCTAGTAAACAGGCACCATTGAAAGTCCAAGTCAGTCTCATACCTAGAAGGTCACTTTGTAAATATTGCATTCGCCAGCATTTGTATATATTGCATAATAAAACCCCACAGTTGCATTTGCAAGTACCTAAAGATTTTGGTCACCTAATCTGCAAATTGTCCTAAGTCCCACAAATGAAATCATATCAAACTGGGGGCAATCTAATCAAAAGGAGGAAGGATTCATCAAAGAAAACTTCAATCAATCATGAATCAATTCATCAAAAACAAAAGTGGAATACCTTCATCAAATCTTCAATCCCAATCCAATTTGAACCAAACGTGAATTTGATTTGAGATCTTAGATGACCTTATCTTTATCAGGATTAAAAGTATGAAATGGATAGAACTACACTTGAAATATGGATTTGAAAAACATTTCAAAATTTTCTAAGTGTTGACTTGATTGATGAAATCGTGTCTTTCTAGCAAATCAATGAAATTTTTAAACTAGATAAGCTATGATGAAAGCATGATATTTTTGTTGATTTCTGATTGACTGTCTTAAAATCAAAGTTTTAAATCATGTATTATTTTTCTAAGGACGTGATCATCAAAGAATCATTGACTTGTACAAAGGATAGAACTAAAAATTTTGTTTGTTTACGCAAAAGGATACCTTGGATATTTTGATCTTCAATATCATAATACAAAAACCCACTTGCAACATAGAATCCGACAAAATCAGTATTTGCACTCTCATGATTGGCTTCAATCAGTGATAGTCATACCAAAAAGAGATGGGAAAGCAAAGAAAGAGGTGCAAAAAGTATGCATATCATCATAGTTGAACTAGTGATGGTTGTACTAAACAGGATTCCAAAATTGCTCAATGATGATTATAAGCTCCAAATTTTTGAATAATGACAGTTAGTTGCATACATCTTAGATTAAATGTATTTAATGTATATTGCCTTTCTTAGTTTAATTTAATTCACAAGAGGAAAAATTGACAAAAGAGAAAGGGGTGTAGTCAAAAATCAAAGGATCATCAAAAATAACTATAAGTGATCAAGTGTGTTGGAAATCAAAAACAAATCAAAAACAAAGTGCATTCCATTAGTTCAATTGCATTGATTAAGTTCATTTTTAAGTATTGTATTGAGTTGCATTAAGTCACCTTCATTAAACCTTGCATTCATTTAAATGTGTCCAACATTTGAATCATTAAGTTCATTGCATTAGGTTACATATATCATTAAAATCCATTAAATTGCATTCATTTTAAGATTCATCTCATTTAAGGTGCATTCTTTTATATCAATCCATTAAGTACATTGCATTAGTTAAACATTCAAGACATTCATTAAGATCATTCATCATTAAAGGCATATCATTTAGTGAAACATGGCATTATTCATTAAATTTCATTAGAGGACATCCATTAAAAATCATTCATCTATATTACATATAACATTTAGAATCATTAATCATTAAGTATCCATGATCATTGCATCATTATTTAAATCCATCACATTTGCATATGAAAAGAAAGACATACAATATCCATTATTCATTATCCATCTAACACATCCTATATTAGTTGCATCCTTAATCATTAGTCATTAAATCATTGCATTCATTCATCTATTCTATGTCATATGTAAGACAACCATTTAAGAATCATTAGAACATATGCATTCATTTCAAAAATTACATCTGAAAAGCATAGAACAAAGCATATAGGAGATAGAACCACCTAGATCTACATATCATGCAAAAACTTGAAAAATAAATCCAGCACATCATGACATCATATATAGTAAATCTATCAAAGTGAGAATCAGAGTCTATGGTACCATCATCATAAAATGAGCAAGATATCAGAGTCTATCAAATGATCATAAATGCAACATCCAAATATCAATTTCCATCAAGTAATCAAAGTATCAGCATAAGTAACATCAACGAATCAAAAATGATACACTAAGAGTCTAAATGTCTTGATGATAAAAACAAAGAAAGGAGATCATGTATATCATCAAATAAATTAGAAATATCTCAAAGGGCTAAACCACCAACACCATCAGTACTATCAAGACCAGGAGCATTATCAGAAGGTTAAATCAAACTAGGTTGTGACCCATGCTGACTCATTGAAGCCATAAAAGCATGCATCATAGAACTCAATTGTCTCATCTCCTGTCTAATCTAAGAGACATCAAATTGTAAAGCACGAGCCTCTGGTGCAACCACACTAGGAGCCTGCGCTGCAGAAGACTGTGGTGGAGGAGTCAAAGAAGGCATTGAAGAAGATGGAATGGACAATGATGGAACAAAGCTGGAAGAAGATGGATGTGATGACGAAGATGGCATCAAAGAAGAAATAGAAGTAGAAGCAAAAGCATGTGCATGTGGCATAACTAGTTGTATACCCTATTGAGCAGGAGGACCCTATGCTTGCTCTAGTAAAACCTATGCCACCTATGCCTCAACCTCTCTCTCTTGTCTGACCCTAGGTCAACTAGGATCCCTAGCAACCTAATGCAATACTCTTTCCACACCACCTCTACACTGATCTCTACCCATAGGAGGAATAGGAGCAGCAACAATCACTGGGATACAAACCCTACCTTCTCTAACTGCTTGATGACCATGTCACCATGTTGTGCCATAATCCTACCAACACAACCATCATCTCCACCATCATTTGCACCATCTCCCATAGCACCATCATCACCATCTGATAGCTCATCGATAGCTGGAACTCTCTCCGTAGGATCAGTAAATCTAGGAAAAGGATACCGATGCAACCAAGCAGCATACTTATCTATGATCGCTGCATCCATAATGTGCTCTCTCAAAGACCAAGGAAGATATCCAAGATCATAGACCTCTCTGAAAGCTCTCCCATAATCAACACATGGACCCCATAATGATCTTTATGCCTACACTCGAGCATACATCGCTACTCCCTATGGCATACCCTATGTGCACCCATACTGATGTAGAATTCTATGGAAGCAAAACCTCTCAATGATATATGTGGAATGCCTGATCATCCAATGAGAGAAAAACATGTAAGGAAGCTCAAAATCATCCTCAATCCAAGCCTCACAACCAATATATGGCCTCCACACAATAATATCCATGTCATCAATGACACGACGCCAGTAGTCAAGCTTACCCATATGGGTCTAGATGATAATACCCTCATACATCCAAGAAAATGGCCAACCTACATGGTGATCTCACACTTTAATAGGACGTGTCACTGGGATATGCTCCCAGGTCCAAAGATGAAGAAGGATAGCTCTTGTAGTAAGTGTAGAGGAACATCTGTAAACCATTGTGTGTAACTCATGGTATAACTGAGCCAAGACATAGGAACCCCAATCAAAGTGATGGGGATGTGTGGTCAAATCCTTGAGGATAGGACCCCAACCAACAAAAAATTTGTGCTCACATCTATCAGGAAGCAAGAATCCACCAATCAAGGTGCCCAAAATAGCTGGTAATATAGGAAATGAAAGGCACTATGCCCATTGGATGTGAGCGTCACCAATAGTAGGATCACCAAAACTTGCTGACATGCAGATCCATCATAGAGGGAATCATAATACACCTTCTCACCATGAGTAGGTAAACGGAGGATACGATATACATCCTTAGGTGTAATAGTCATCTTCCCCATGGGAAGATGAACGGTATTATGGTCTGAGTGCCAACGCTCAACCATAGCAATAATGAGACCCCGATTCACTCAGAACCAAGGAAGATGTAAAAGGAAAGATAAGCCACAAAGACTAATATGATGACAATCCACTGCACTGAGATCTAGAATCATGCTCCATGATAATGGGTAAGCACTGCGAATACCCAATGACTTGAGCACCTCCTATAAAAAGAAAGTTTAATCACATCAGAATTGAAATCAGTTATTATTTGGATTATCCTAAGTCAATCAAAAATTTAAAAATATCAAACCACAATTAATTTTCATGTTTCTACTTAGATAGAATGGAAAATTCATCATCACCCATCATCTAAATCTAGATTGACAATCAAATATGCATACTATGACTGACTCATACCGACATATTACGACTTGCTATAAAATCAAGTTTGGTACCTTAACCCATCATCTGATCGACGATGTTGAGCAAATTACAAAGTGGACTAAGTCACTTAAAAATCTTTTCTGACTGGGTGAAAGTGCTATTCCAGGCTTTAAACGTGCTAAAATGCAAAAGCATTGTTTAAATGTTTAAAAGTGCTAGTTAATGATTTAAAAGCGCAACATCAGGCAAAAGCACTGAAAATTTTTGAAAGTGTTATTAAAAAGATCATAAGCACTATTCTAATTGGCACAAGCAAAACCAAAGGTAAAAGCGCTATTTGACATGGAAAAAGTAGTTTAGGGCCTAAAACTGGTGGGTAAATACGTAGTTTCAAAATGTGAAAGCATTGTGTAAAGTCACGGAAGCACAACATGGGAGGTAAAAGCACTATCTAAAATTGTAAAAGCACTACTTGGATTTAAAAAAGGAAAAAAAGAGGGTTTCATCAAGAAAAATCCATATTTTTTGGAAAAAATGCATGAATCAGAGAAACTAAGAGGTTTAAGTACTCATTGAAGGTCCGTACGCAAGTGGACGCTAATAACGGTGATCTCGCTCAAATTTGTGCTCGCAAAATGGGATTGACATCATCAAAAAGTCAAAAGAGGTCAGAGCTCAAAAGTAAAAAGTAAAATTGAAAATGAATAGTGAAAAGGAGATTTTACCCCTTTATATAGGCCCTTTTTTACCTAAAAGGGGTATCTTTGACCTATAAAGGGAATCTTTCACCAAAATTGACCCAAGAACTTAAATTTATCATCAAATCAGCGAAAGCAGAGGCATTTTTCATCAAACAAATGTGAAAACAATATCAAAAATGAAATTAAAATTAATTATAAATTGACCTAAATCAACGTAACTTGACCAAAATTATCAAAATTTTCAACCATCTATCAAATTTTATTTCATTTCCAAGGGGGTATATCATTGGATAATCAGCATCAGTAACATCGTCATTGAATCAAGAGATCGACCATCAAATAAGAGCACAAGATTTTATCAGAAAATTTTTCATTAATCAATCAAATAGGGCATTGCATCAATGTATATCATACAATCAGGTTTCATATCAAAATATTTCATCAGATCAACCATCATATTAAGGATCAATCATCAGAACGACCATCAAAGAGTAGCATCAATTGAACGAACATCATCAGAATGGCATTAATCTCATATCAGATATCAAGAATCGACCATCGAATAATATCAAATGAACATCAAAGATCGACCATCGAGAGAACTAGGACCTATCATCAGCAAGATCAGAATATTCTTTGAATCGACATGCTTCACACGTCAACTCAAACAGGGGCATTTGTAATCACCTAAAAATGGACAAAGACAATTAAGTAATAAATCAAAGGAAATCAAGGACAAGATCAAAGCAATTGAATCAAATCAAACATTTGGCCAATCAAAATTAAAATCAAGTCTTAATTCAAGATAAATCAAAATTGAGAGCATTTTAATCAAGTGAAATCAAATCAATGTGCAATTAATTCAATTAATTGTATAGTTTGAATTAAATCAAATTCAACCCATTCAAGGGGTACATGGCTAAATAAAAGAATTAAAATCAAGTATTAAATCCTAATTTCTCTCAGCAACCAAAAGGGGAGGAAAATCAATCAACCAATAGGATTTGAGAAATGCATTCACATGGATCAAAGCAAAATTCAATCTCAATCACTCAAAGTGAAAGAGCATCTTGTCCACTCATCTTGTCTACTTGTCCCAAGCTTTGAGGACACAATATTTAAATTGTCTTCAAAGGGTGGAACCAAAGACTCAACCAAGGCTTAATCATGATCAACACAACTATACCCCCTACCCTTGTATAAATATATAAAAGGAAGACCAAAATCAATCATAATTCATAACCACACATCTGAGAATTTCATCTAACCTCTTGAGAATTAGATCTAGAAAGGCAATTTAGAGTTAATTTGAGCATTTCAATTTGAACTAATTGTTAGCATTTGCTTTATCATAATCATTTCTCATTCTAGGACTATCATTAATGGTAGCTTGCTGAGAGTTTCACATTAACACTCTTAAATAGAGAGGCATAGGATGTTTAATTGTGCTTTATTTTCTAAATAGAGTACTAATTGTGGTTTATTTAGTTTTTGTTTCATTTATTGTCCAATACTAATTCTATGAAGGTACAAAATCTTGTACACAAGTTTTATTACCACTTGTGGATTGAGTGGCATCTCATCTGATTTTGTTGGGTGACCCATCCATTGACATTTATCACATTTTGTTGTATAACTGGTTGCATCCTTGTGTAGTGTTGGCCAATAATATCCTATTGTTAAGATTTTCAGGGATGTTCTCTTGGTTGCAAAGTGACCTCCACATGGCTCATCATGACAAGCATAGAGTATATCATAGATTTCATCTTCTCTCACACACCTCATAATCTGATCTGGACCAGTGTAAAATAGATTGTTATCTATCCATGAAAATTGGAAGTTCTTCTCTGCAAGCTTTTTCCCGTCCTTGTGAGATAAATGTGAGGGCATCTTATTTGCTGCAAGATAATTGGCTATGTCAGCATACCATGGGTTTTTTATTGCTATATGGAATAGAATAATCTATCCATGAAAATTGGAAGCTTTTCTTTGCAAGCTTTTTCCTATCCTTGTAAGAGAAATGTGGGGGCATCTTATTTGCTACAAGATAGTTGGCTATGTTAGCATACCAAGGGTTTTTATTGCTATATGGAACATGTGTTCATTAGGGAATGCATCTTCAATCAGAGTAGTGTCTACATCATCATTTTGAATTCTAGACAAATAGGCAACTACAACATTTTCCTTCCCTGGCTTATCAACAATTGTTATATCAAACTCTTACAATAGTAGTAGCCACCTTGCTAGTCTGCATGTTATAGCAGGTTTGTTCATCAAATATTTTATTACTGAGTGATCAGTGTGAACAAAAATGGAATATCTTGTTACATAATGTCAGAATTTGTTCAATGCATAAACTACAGCTAGGAGTTCCTTTTCAATAACTATGTAGTTTAATTCACATCCATGGAGGCTTTTACTAATATAGTAAATTGCATTCTCAAGGTTAGTAGGCTTTTGTCCTAGCACAACACCTATGGAATAATCTGATGCATCTATATGGATTTGGAATGGGATAGACCAATCTGGTCCTTTGAGGACTGGTGTAGTTGTTAGAAGTTTCTTACATATTTTGGCTTAGTAGGGGTAGGTAGTGTAAGTATTGCCTCTACTTTGGTTGGGTCCACTTGGATTCCTACTGCTGAAATAAAATACCCAAGTACCACTCCTTCTTGCATCATCATGAATCATTTCTCATTGTTAAGGGAGAGCTTGTGTTCCTTGCATTGGATTAGCACCTTTTCAAGATTCTTCAAAGCCTCTTCAAATGTCACTCCAAATGTTGTAAAGTCATCCATATATATCTCCATACAATCATGTGATATGTCAACAAAAATACTAATTACAGCCCTCTGGAATGTTGCTGGAGCATTACACAACCCAAATGGTAAGACAGAATATGCATATGTCCCCCATGGACATTTGAATGTAGTCTTCTCCTGGTCCTCTGGAGCAATATTAATATGATTGTATCCATTATATCCATCAAGAAAGGAAAAATACTCTTAACCAGCTAAAGTATCAAGTACTTGATCAATGAATGGTAATGGGAAGTTATCTTTCTTGGTAGCTTTATTTAACTCCTTGTAATCCACACAAATTCTCCATTTACCCCCCTTTTTGGGCACTATAACCAGAGGTGATACCCATTTACTATTAGATATAGGATATATAAAGCCAACATCCAGCAATTTTTGTAATTTTGTTTTGAATATCTCTCTTAATGCTAGGTTAATCCTCCTTTGAGGTTGATGGAGTGGTAGGCTTCCTTCATTGATATAAATCCTATGGGTGCAGAGTGTTGGGCTTAGTCCTTTCATGTCCCCATAATCCCATGAAAAGGCTTTCTCATGTGTTTGGAGAAGTTTAGTTAATTGCTACATTTCTTGTGAAGACAGCTTATTATTTATATGGAGATTGTGACCCTTGGATAGCTCAACAGTAGTTGTAAGGTCAAGCATGGATACTTCAGTAATCAGACTTGTATTTACCTCATAGGGTAGGAGTTGATGAATAATATTGGGTTCTAAAAGCAAAACACAGTTCTCAAAATGCTCCTCACATGTAGTTAACTCTAACACAGAGCTTTCAGATATGTCTTTGATTTTAACACAGTCATGATTAAGAATGCTCTGAATTACCTCATCTTCTTCCTGAAACTTTAGAAGAGATTACCTATGTAATATCATGAGCTGAACCATAGAGTTCAATTCCTCTTCCCCATCTCCTAAATCTGGCCATATAGGGGTACTTAAATCCGACTGAGGTTGAGCTAGAGGATACAGTGCTAGTTGATTAGTGGCTTGTCCATCTGAAATTGTCATGTTCCCTAATCTACAACTAATGTTTACATTTGATGTTGCCAACCATGGACATCCTAAAATGATAGGATAACCAACAAGATTGACCTTTGGTGATAGAATCATGAAATCAGTAGGGTATTCCCAAGAATCTAGGGCAACTATTATGTCTTCTATCATTCTATCAGGGGTGACAGTAGAGCTATCTACTAATTGCAATATTGTAGGAGTATCTCTTAACCCTTCTATGATTAGTTTATTCATAGTATCCTTAGTCATCACATTAATGGAAGCACCCAAATCTAGTAATGTGTTTTTGATAGACTGACCATTAATGATAATATTAACAACTGGACTCCCTGGATAAGAATATTTTGGAATTACCAATTTTCCCAGCATAATATCAACTAGTTGTCCTATAACATGAATTATTGTAGGATCCTTTTTCTTCCTTTTGGGCTTCTTAAGACAAGCTTCTTTTATTGCTTTTCCATAGATAGGAACATCCTTTATTGCTTGGAATAGGGGAATCTGGACATGCATGTTCTTTAATTGGTCAAGGATATCAAATGGTTGGTCTTCTTTTTGTATGGGCTTGTCCATGCTGAGCCTCTGAGGAAAAGGTGGTTTAACTGATGTCTAAACATTAGCTGAATTGGTAACATTATCTGGGGCAACAATATTTGGCAAAGAATTCTTTGGAATTGATACTAGTGCTATAGGAAGGTCTGGCACTTTAGTAATAAGAGGTGGTTCAGGTGCAGGCAAGGTAGTACCCGATCTTAGGTGTATATTTTCTATATTGAGTACATAGGCTGGGAACTATTGAGCATCAGTAGCATACATTTGTTGATGTGGTTGTTGACTATTAGTATTTGGCTGTGGCTAAGAAGGTAACTGTGTTTTCTTTTGAGGACCTATATTTGTAGGTGATGGCATTATTGTAGGTGTATTCATTGGAGGTGGCAAAGGTGGATATCCAGGATTCAAATTAGGCCATTGCTGAGGTACTCTCCACTGGTTAGTGGGCTGACAATTCCCTTGTCATTATTTCCATTGGTTTGGAAATTGTGGCCATTGGATTTGTTGTGGAGGATACCATTGATTTTGTTGATTATTTGGCCAAGAATTATTCCAAGTGGATTGATTATACTGTGGAGGACTTTGGACATTTCAATTTTTCCACTGACTATTATAAGGATTTGGAATTTGTAATTGATCTTGAGGCATACCTTGTCTCGTGGCCCATGGCCGAAGTTGAGCAACAAAGAATACTTGCTCATCCTCTCCTTCTATCTTTAAGTATTCAGTTGGAATATGTTGATTCTCCATGTTTACAACCAACTTACATTGATAATCCTTCTTTTTCTTGCGGCAATGGGGACACTATTCAGCTAGCTGCGCCTCCACATCTGCATGCTTCTTCTTGGAAGTCATTGTGTCTAGGTGTGTAGCGACATCATTAATGATGTCTTGCTTGAAGTTTGACAACAGGTTTGAAATTTCCATCTTTGAAATACTAGAGCCACTTCCTTTTGCCAGAAAGAATCCCCTTCCTTTCTTTACTATTGCTCTGGAATAGCCCAAACAAATCTTCTTAAGGTCATCCCAGGAAGATTGAGATATATCTCCTCTAGCCATGAGTTCCAATGCTTCTAGGTAGTTTTCATTCACTCCTCTTAGAAAAATTAGCTTCTGTGAATCCTCCTGCAATGCATGTTGAGGGTTATTTTGCAAGTTGTATAAGAAGCATGATATGTAGTCCTCCAATGTCTCATCTTCTTTCTGTGACATATGGAAGATGTCATCTCCTTTTGAATCACCTCCTTTGCAGTATTCCTTATACTTCCTTAGAATCTTTCATTCCATCCCAATTAGTTACTGCATTTTCTCCTAAGCCCATGAACCATCTGAGAGCTGACTCCTTCAGTGTTGCCAGGAATAACTTAAGCTTATGACTGTCAGTATTATTGTCAAAACTTTGACATAGTATGTCAAATTCAAAAAAAAAGGTGTCAGGATCCTGTAATAAGGCCATAGAACTTTGGAAGTGTTGAAGCAGGTATGTTCTTGAGGTTAGGATTGTTGATAAGACTTGGAATAGGAAATGGAAATGTAGGAGTTGTCATTACTAGAGGTGTTGGATAATGAAACTGCAGCTAGAAAGTATTATTGACTGGAAGGTTCTGGACAATAGGTGGTCCTAGATTGGGATTATTATGGAAATAGATAATTTTTATGCAAAAGGACAGAGGTCAAATGTATCATGGGTGTCTTCTTCTATTGAAGATGATACAGAAAACTCAGGACTTGCATCAAGAAATGGTAACTCAAGTTCTTCAAATTCTTCTTTCAGTTTAACAGGTTCTTTTGGAAGAAATCTACCATGAACATCTCACCTTCTTTGATGCATGAAAGTAAGTTAATGAACTTGTGAAGCAAACTCACAACTACTTGGTGTTGGCTAAAAACAAGAAACTAATCTAAAAAATAAATAACTCATTAAGGTTCCTAGTTTGACAGCATCCTCGGCAACGACGCCAAAAATGAACAGTTTCACAATAGGCAATAATAATCATGTCATTGTCTCTCTTAGGAATAATATACGTATGCTAAGGATTACTTTTCCCATCATGAAATGCATTTAGATTGTCAACCCAGGGATGTAGACTTGAAATGGGACAGCACAATTTGTGCACTAAGTTCCTCTAAGAGTCATAACACCTATGTTGCAGGAAGATAAAATGCATGAAAGGAACCTATGCTATTATTGAAAGAAAGTAAACACACTTGACTACTTAATGGAATTATTGTAGAAATCTTGTGAACTTATTCTAAAACTATCTATCAACTCAAAACATTCACTATGTCTATCTCTGCAAGTGTTGTAGGAACATCCACAGTAGTAATGCTGCAAGAATAAAATAGTAACTTCTACTTGAAAGAATATAAAATAAAGTAAGCAACTTCTACTCTAACTTAATATAATCCACCTCCCAAGTGGGCCCCCTTGCCCTTGGTTGGCTTCTGCTAACTACTAACACAGAATATACTCCAAAATTACTCTTCCATTAAATTCTTCTTAACTGGTTACATAACAATTGAACAACTCATGAAGAATAGAAAAGAGTGACTTCTGCTATACTGAATACATCATTCTATATTTTCTCATTACCTAACTAAGTCAATCAAATCCCTTTATATAGAGGATTGACACTTATTGAAAACATAACAGAAAATTCTGATTAAACCTCGCCAAATAAGGAGGAGATAAAACAACCACGATATATTACAATAAGTGCAGATAATAGAATAACAACACTGAGGGAATATAGCATAACTATTTCCTATATCTTCTAGAATTATAGCTCCTTCTTAGTAGTGGCATATCCTTTGAAATCATGTTGGATTCCTCTGCCATGCCTGGTCTTCTAATGCTACTTCTTTAATGTGGTTGCACCACTCTTTGTACTGCTCCTTGTTAAATGCAGTCGCACCACTCTTGAACCGTTCCTTGCTTACCTATAAGGTTAGTATTATTTGGTGTACATTTTTATATATTCAAGTCAACATTTCAACTCCTAATCAAATGTTAGAACACATCTTAAAATAGCTATATGAAGTATTGCATTATATATATAATAGTCAGCAAAACATGTCATTCTAACTACCCATAGTCTTTGTGGCTCCAGTTGTACTTAGCATAAGTTCACATAGGTATAGGTTCATATATGTTTTAGAAATGTCTTATCAGAGCATAAAGAGTGTCAACAAAGTATAAATATTATAACAAAATAGAGACAATAAATTATCTCATCACTAATCAAGGTCCTCAGGAAACACTTGAAGAAAAAGTTGATAGAGTGGCTCAAGATAACAATTTTCTTGAGGTCATGGAGAAATTGATAGATAGGGATAAAGAGAAAAAAAATTAAACCTAGCCCACGCGAGGGTAAAGCTCCCACATGAGTATGATATAGATCAACTTAAGAAGAATCAAGAAGAAGATAACCCCATGAATTCTATGATCAAACAATTAAAAACATTCCAAGAACAAATTGATTCCATGAAAAAGGCAGTTGAACCTAAGCCCTTTTCTATTAAAGCCTTGTGTCCTTTTCCTTTCAACAAAACCTTAGTCATGGAACCTTTTCCTTTCAATACCATTTTTCCTAAATATGATAAGTATATGGGTAAAATAGATCCACAGGATCATCTAAGAGAGTTTTGCACTCTAAGTATTGAGTTCATGCACAAAACTATGTACCTAATGAGACTTTTTCCAAGGAGATTGGGAGGTCATGCCATGGAATGGTTCTCTAAACTCCCACAAGGAATAAAGACTTTTGAGGAATTAGCCCCTAAGTTTGTAACCCATTACTCTTATAACATTGAGCATGAAATCACAATGCTCAAATTGTGTGATACCAAACAAAAAGATGGTGAATCCTTCTTAGGATTCCTACAAAGGTGGAGGACCATTTTTGTGCGGTATCCATGAAGTATCCTCGAGAAGGAGAAAATGGAAATATTTAAAAACAATTTGACCATGGAGATGAATTATTGACTCCAACTTCAATATCCCCCAACATTTGAAAAACTTATTGAAAATGGGATCAAGATTGAAGATGTATTAGTAAAGAGAGGAGAGATAAAATTGTTCAAAGATAATAAATCCAATACCAACAACAACAATAACCATTATGTATCTAATTATGTTAATAATCAAGGGGACAACAATCACAACAATAAACCTAAGCTATGGTTAAAGAATAATAACAAAAATCTTGTGAACGATGGAGTTGTGGAGGCCCACAACTTGAAGGCAACCCCTTTTAACTTATCAAGTGGAGCTAATTATTCATACAACATAAATCAAATGAATAAAGCTCCCTTTAATTCCAATAATTCCAAAAACAATTCCAACAATCCTAACAACAATTCTAATAATAATCCTTTTAATAATGCTAATGGGAATAAGCCCAAACCCATTTTCTCCACATATCAAAAGAGAAAATTCACCTTTCTAGGTGAACCCTTGGAGAATGCATTAAGAACCTTGGTTGTCAATAAGATTATCACATTACCTAATTTGAGACCTTATGAACCTCAAATTAAACCTAATTGGTGGAATGATTCTCACCATTGTGAGTATCATTGAAATAAGGGTCATAAAAGCAATGAATGCATGAAGTTAAAACACTTAGTGCAAGACCTAACAGATGATGGAACTATCAAAATTGAAGGGCCTCAAAACAATGAGGATCATACGGCCTTCAACAACCCCTTTCTAAACCATTAAAAGGGTGAGTCATCTAACAATAATCAAAATCATAAAATATGTAATGAGAAAGTGAACTTTGCTCATACTTATGATAACATAATCAATACTCTAAGTGAAGAGGATAATACCATAAATGTTATCATGGTAAAGGATAAACCAAGAGAAGCATCATCTAATGTTGTCACTACGGGGCAAGCTTCTAAAATCACCCTACCTGGAAATGCTCCAAGAATTGTTCTACCAAACCAAAACATATCTTCGTCATCAAAGAAATATAACTTGGTTGATCAATTAAAAAGAACCCCTGCTCAAATTTCAATACTAGAATTGCTCAAATTATCACCTACTCACAAGGAAATTCTATAGAAAGCTTTAGTAGAAACCAACTTGCCTCTAAACCTAGATGCGGACAAGTTTCAAAATATGGTGGGACATCTCATTGCTCCTCATTGCTTATCTTTTTCTAAACAAGATGACATGTCGCTAAACCACCTGCATAATTTACCTTTGCATATAGAGGTCCTTATTCACAAACATAGAGTGAAAAGAGTTCTTATTGATGGAGGATTCAGCTTAAATATTTGTACCCTAAACTTGGTAAAAGCCCTAGGATTTTTGGAGGATGCTATTTATTCAAAGAAAAAGATAATGATCAAAGCCTATGATGATGAAGAAAGAGCCTCTAAGGGTGTTATAATACTTCCTATCAGAGTTGGTCCCATGTAAAAAGAGACCATCTTCCAAGTTTTAGATCTAAAGTTGACCTATAATATTTTGCTAGGGAGGTCATGGATCCATGAAATGTAGGTTGTGCCTTCTACTTACCACCAATGTTTAAAATTTCCTTATCTAGGGCAGGAAACAACGGTAAGTGGGGACTCAAACCCTTTCCAATATTGTAACATCAAGCCTATCAATGACTCTCTAGTCTCGCATAATGCAGAGGGGTCTATACCTAATCAAATAGAGCAAGGGAAAAGTTCTAAGGACACACCATTATTGAAGGAAAAGGAAAAGATAGAAAAAGAAATTGTTGTTGAAGACATCCCAAGACCCACTAACCTAGCTACATTGGCTAAGGGAAAAGAGAAGTTTAGTGAGGACAATATTATTGAAAAGCCAAAAGAAGATCAAACCAAATATGTCCAAGTATACACCAAGGAGGCCCATTACCATAAAATGGATCAAATGATGAAAAAATTTTATGAACAATGCAAAATCAAGAAAAAAGGAGTAGGTGAATACTCCCTCTCCATGATGGACTTGCCATTATCACCTAAGTCATATGGAAGACCATCTAATCTACCCCATAAATATAATGATCACTTTGTGAGAGAAAAAACTTCTTCATCTATAGATGAGGATGATAATGAAATCCTAAATTGGTTAGTTTACAAGGATGAAGAAACAAGTGCACTTATAAAACACATCCAGAATATAAGCATTCTCACACATCAATATCGGAAAGGATTTCAAATCATGCAAAAGATGGGATGAAAAGGCCAAGGACCTTTGGGCACAAGGAATGAAGGACTTATTGAACCAATTGAAATGACATGGAGAGATAGCAAGGAGAAGATAGGATTAGGATACCTCGAACAAGGGTACACCCAAAAGAACTATCCTAAAGTCTATGATCAGATATTGCAATTAGAATCTCATAGTGATGAAGATTCTAATCAATGGGAATGTGACTCATTGTCAAGTGAGTCATGACATGATAAGGAGATAGATTTTATTCATACCTACACTTCTAGCAAGGAAAAAGGACAAATAGCAGAATCAAATCAGAATCAAGCCTTGAGTTCAAATCAAGTGGTCTTAGAAAATATTCAAATTCAAGAAATTGAAGTAAATCAATGGGTAGGAGAACCCTATGTACCTTCATGGAGACCTACTATGGAGGAATCTTATGTTAGGTTTAATCCATGAGACTTTTATCCAATGGAAACCTTAGAGGAGTCTAGTGAGGAAGACTTTGACCCTAGTTCTTTAGAACATCTAGAAGAGGCACGTGTCATAGACTTGAATGATACAATGTATGAACCATAAAATGAGGTCTTATCCCTAAATCCATTTAACCAAACCAAAGCATTGATCCTTTAACTCTCATATACCTAGAATTAATCGAGTGGGGTTCCATTGAACCAACCATCCTCCCAACCTTTTTGAATGACAACGTGGTGTCTCAATATCTCAATGCGGTTGAACCTTCTTCTACTATGAAATATCAGGAGGAAATGATAAATGGGAGTATCCAAACTTTCAATCAACCTAAAAATGAAAAAAATACAAAAAAAAAAAAAAAATGGAAAGAATCTAATGTTGAAAACCACATGGTAGTAGCATTAGATCAAAAAGAAAAAGAAATAAAGGATGTTTCTGAAGGTGAAAACCCAATTGAGGCACTTAAGGAAGGAAGTTTGGATGCTTTACTTGAACATTATGAAGAGAGATCTCCAATTTTGATCGAGCCTACAGAGAAGATAAACATTGGGTTAGAAACTAAGCCAAAGATCATATATTTAGCGGCATCGTTATCTAGTGAAGAGAGAAAAGAATTCATCAAATTCTTCAAGTAAAAACAAGTCAACTTCGCATGGTCATATGATGATATGCCGGGATTGGATCCAAATCTAATTATGCATCATTTAAACATCAAAGAAGGAGCCAAACCAGTCAAACAGAAGTTAAGAAAGATGAATCCACATATAGCCTTGCTAGTAAAAGTGGAGTTGGAGAAATTGCTAAAAGTGGGATTTATTAGGGCCATTGATTATGCACAATGGATTTCAAACATCGTGCTAGTTTCAAAAGAAGACAAGTCCATCAGAATTTTCATGGATTTTAGGGATTTAAATTTGGCGAGTCCTAAAGATGATTTTCCTCTTCCAAGCATAGACGACATTGTAGATTTAACAACAGGACATTCCATGTTTTTACTTATGGATGGATTTAGTGGCTATAATCAAATAAATATATCACCTAAGGATCAAGATAAAATAGCATTTACATGTGCATGGGGAACATTCTATTGGAATGTCATGCCTTTTGGTTTGAAGAACGCCAGAGCAACCTATCAACAAGTAATGACCACTATATTCCATGACATGATGCATATGCTCATGGAAGACTATGTAGATGACATATTAGAAAAATATCATTCAAGAGAGGAGCATCTACCAATTCTAGAGAAAATCTTTGATAGATTAGAGAAATTCAATGTGAGGCTCAATCCAAAAAAGTGTACATTTGGGGTCCAATGAGGAAAGCTACTAGGCTACATTGTATCAGCGAAAGGAATAGAGGTAGATCCCACTAAAGTCAAAGCCATCATGGAGATGGAAGTACCTCAAAACATAAGTCAAATGAGGTCACTAAAAGGAAGAATCCAATCCATCAGGAGATTTATATCCCAATTAGCATAAAAATGGCATAACTGCACTCAACTTCTCCATAAAGATACAGTTTTCAAATGGGATGAGAAGTGTGAAGAAGCTGTCAACATTAAAGAAATACCTCATGAATCCTCCAACTTTGATGCCACCTATAAGAGGAAAACCCTTGATACTATATATTTTAGCGACCAAGCATTCATTAGGGGCACTCTTGGCACAAGAAGATGAATCGGGCAAAGAAAAGACAATATACTACATAAGTAGGACTTTGGTGAAATATGAGTTAAACTATACCTTCATCGAAAGGGCATGTTTGGCTATGGTTTTTGCTTCCCAAAAACTATGTCACTATATGCTATCTCATAAGATAAGACTCATTGCAAAGATTGATCCTTTGAAGTATCTACTTAGCAAAACAGCATTAAATGGAAGGCTAGCCAAATGGGTCATGGTGTTGAGTGAATTTGACATCGAGTATGTAGACCACAAATCTATTAAAGGACAAGTCATTACAGACCAACTAGCAAAATCACCATTACAAGATGACCATCTGATTCAAGTAGAATTCCTAGATTCTGAGATTGTGAATGTTGAGGCAAAGACATGGCAACTATACTTTAATGGTTCCTACACACAACATGGATCAAGAGCTGGCATACTCTTGATTACTCCTCAAGGATCTACAATTCCAAAGTCATATAAATTGCTATTTCCATGTACCAATAATATAGCTGAATATGAATCCTTGTTTATTGGAATCAAGTTGGCACTGGAGTGGAAGGTGAAAAAACTGAAGGTTTATGGAGACTCTCAATTAGTCATTAATCAAATTAATCATGAATATCAGAAAAAAGATGACAAGATGGTGCCTTATAAAAACATGGTGGAAAATCTTAAGAAGTACTTCACTCTTATTACATTTGAACAATTCCCAAGAGAAAAGAACAAAGCAGTAGATGTAACAGCAACTTTGGCATCACTTCTATAAATACCAAATCAAAGTGCCAGATATGAATTTCTGGTAGAAGAAGTTGAGCAACCTGCATTTGACCCTACCCATCCTCATACCATTTTCTTATTAACCACACATGAATAACCTTGGTATGAAGCCATTTACACTTACCTCAAAGACCAAATCTTACCAATGGACCAAACCAGGAACCAAAAGAAAAGCTTTATTTTCCAAGATGCTTGATATACCTTAATATCTGAAACATTGTATCGTAAGAGTCTAGACAGAATGCTCCTTAGATGTCTAGAGAAAGAGGATTCAAAAATAGCCTTGCGATAAATCCATGAGGGAATTTGCGGGTCACATTCAAATAGATTAACCCTAGCTAAGAAACTTCTTAGGATAGGATATTTTTGGCCTACAATGGAGAAAGATGCTTGTCACTTTGCTAAGACTTGTACAAAGTGTCAATTTCATGGAAACTTGATACATGTGCCCGCACAAGAGCTTCATCCTATGACAACACCTTGGTCATTTTATCAATGGGGTCTAGATTTAATAGGAATTATTTATCCACCATCTTCGAATGGTCATAAATTAATTGTCACAGCAATAGAGTACTTTACTAAATGGGTGGAAGTTGTACCCTTATCAACTGCAACAGGAAAGCAGATATCCTTGTTTATCCTAAACCACATAATATGTAGATATGGCATACCTCATGCCATCATAATGGATGATGCAAAGTACTTCAAAAAAAGGACCTAAAGGAATTATGCACAAAGTTCCATATGATTCATCACTCTTCATCAATCTATTACCCCCAAGGTAATCGACAAGCCGGAGCAACGAATAAAAACATCTTGAAGATATTAAAGAGAATGGTGGACAATTCAGGTAGAGATTGGAACATAAAAATAAACCCAACTCTATGGGCTTATAGAACAAGCATTAGAATGCCAACAGGAGCTACACCATTTTCCTTAGTCTTTGGAACAGAAGCAATTTTACCTTTGGAGGTAGAACTCCCATCTTTAAGGGTATCTCTACATGGGTTGATAAATGAGGAAGATTATAGAGTTTCTAGGTTGCATGAACTAGAACTACTAGATGAAAAATAGCAACAAGCATTTGATCACTTGAAAGTATATCAAAACAGAATGTCAAGGACTTATAACAAGCACATCAAGTCAAGAACATTTCAAATAGGTGACCTAGTTTTGCGATAAAATCCCAAGAAGCAAGTAGAAAGAGAAAAGAAATGTAAATGGGAAGCAAACTAGTTAGGACCTTTTGTAATCACCTCATCTTTTGGTACCGGCACCTACAAGTTAGCGGATTGTGATGGAGAGGAGTTGCAAGAACCTATCAATAGCATTCACCTAAAGAGGTTCTATACATGAGATAGATGAAAGAGTATAAAGAGTATCAGAAAAGTAGATGGAAAGAATCCTATTTATTGTATATAGTCAAAAGAGATTTTGAAAATACCAAAAACATTTGAAAAACAAAAAAGAGCAAACAAACCAGAAATGCAAAAAAGATCAAAAATAGTGGAAAATTGAGCATGAAGAAAGCCAAAAACATTCATATATGATCCTCAAAAAGATGTTGTCTTGGTGAAAACCTAGAAAATAGGCACCTTGATGATATGGAAAAAGAAAAAATTGAGAAAAGAGAAAATACAAAAAAAAAGAGAGAAAAAGAGAAAAAGTGCCTTGGTGAAAACCTAGCAAATAGGTGCCTTGGTGGCAAAAAAGGGAAAAAGATTTAAAAATAGAAAAAGAAAGCAAGATACATTCAATCGGTGAAAACTTGGTAAACAGGCACCATTGAAACTCCAAGTTAGTCGCATACCTAGAAGTCATCCTTGTAAAACTATTGCATTTGCCAGTATTTGTATATATTGCATAATAAAACCCCACAGTTGCATTTGCAAGTACCTCAAGATTTTGATCACCTAATCTACAAATTGTCCTAAGTCCAACATTGAAATCATATCAAGTTGGGGAAAAACTAATCTAAAGGAGGAAAGGATTCATCAAAAGGAAAATTCAATCAATCATTGAATGAATTCATCAAAAATGCAAGTGAAGCACTTAATCAAATCTTCATTTTAATCCAATTTGAACCAACGCAAAATTTGATCCGAGATCTTACACGACCTTATCTTTATCAGGATTAAAATTATGAAATGGATGGAACTACACTTGAAATATGGATTTGAAAAACATTGCAAAAAAAAAATTAAGTGTTGACTTGATTGATGAAATCATGTCTTTCTAGCAAATTGATGAAAGTTTTTAAACTAGACAAGCTATGATGAAAGTATGATATTTTAGTGATTTCTGAATGATTGTCTTAAGATCAAAGTTTTAAAACATGTATTATTTATCTAAGGACGTGATCATCAAAGAATCATCGAGGACTTGTACATAGGATAAAACTGAGATCTCTGTTTGTTTACGCAAAAGGATACCTTGGATATTTTGATCTTCAATATCATAAATACCAAAATCCACTTCCAACATAGAATCTGACAAAATTGGTATTCGCACTCTCATGATTGGCTTAAATCAGTGATAGTCATACCAGAAAGAGATGGGAAAGCAACAAAAGAGGTGCGAAAAGAATTCATATCATCATGGTTGAACTAGTGATGGTTGTACTAAAATGGGATTCCAAAAAAAAAATGCTCAATGATGAATATAAGCTCCAAATTATTGAATGATGATAGTTAGTTGCATACATCTTAGATTAAATGCATTTAATGTATTTAATGTATTTTTCCTTTCTTAGCTTAATTTAAATTGCAAGAGGAAAAGAGAAAGGGGGTGTGGTCAAATCAAAAATCAAAGAATCATCCAAAACTATATGTGATCGAGTGTGTTGGAAATCAAAAATAATTAAAAACAAAGGTGCATTCCATTAGGTCATGAGCATTTGTTAGATTCATATTAACTTGCATTAGGTCGCATACATCATTTAAATCAATTCATTAAGTTAAGTGCACTAGGTTGCATTCATCCATTAAATCATTTTTCATTAAGTTCATGGCATTAGATTGCATTCATTTTAAAATTCATCTCATTTAGGGTGTATTCTTTTAATCATTTATGTCAATCCATTAAGTGCATTGCATTAGTTAAACATTCATTACATCCATTAAAATAATTTTAAGTCATCATTAAACTACATAACATTTAGTTCAAAACATTGCATATTACATCATTCATTTAAGCTCATTAGATATCATTGCATTGCAACATCATTCATCTATATCACATATAACATTTAGAATCATTAATCATTAAGTACCCATGATCATTATAGATTACATTCATATAGGGTCATCACATTAACATAAAATCCATTGCATCCATATACCAAAATAAATACATCCATTATTCATTAAATCATCACATCGCATTAATCATTACATTATCCATCTAACACTTATATATATCAATTGCATCCATAATATCATTAATCATTAAAACCATATCACATCGCATTCATCCATCTATTCTATGTCATACATACAACAACCATTTTAAGCATCACTAGAACATGTGCATACATATCAAAAACCACATCTGAAAAGCATAAAACAAAGCATATAGGATATATAACCATCTAGATCTGCATATCATGCTAAAACACCTGAAAAGGAGATCCAACACATCATGACATCATATATAGTGAAAGTTATCAAAATGAGTATCAAAGTCTATAACATCATCATGAAGTAAGCAGAATATTGAAGTCCATCAAATGATCATAATTGCAATATCCAGACATCAATATCCATCAAACTATCAAAGTATCAGTATTAGCAACATCAACGAATCAAAAATGATACAATAGATTCCAATGTCTCGATATCAATGAAGAGAATGAGATCATGTATATCATCAAAGGAAAAAATTGGATGTATTTCAAATCATAAAATCAACTAGCCGACCCGCCAGTACCATCTCCACCATCAGGACCAAGAGCACTATCTGGAGGTTGACTTGAACTAGGCTGTAATTCCTGCTGACTCATCACGGCCACAAAGGTCTACATCATAGAGCTTATCTGCCTCATCTAATGTCTAATCTTTGAAACATCCGACTATAAAGCATGAACCTCTAGTGCCACTATGCTAGGAGCTTATGTAACAGAAGTCTGTGGTGGAGGTATGGAAGAAGAAGAAGGCATGGATGAAGATGGAATAGATAATGATGGAACAAAAGAAGAAGAAGAAGATGGACGTGAAAAAGATGATGGAATCAAAGTAGAAGAAGGTGCATGAGAAGATGAAGCATGTGGAATAACTGGAGGTATCACTTGCTTAGTAGGAGGACCCTGTACCTGATCAAGTAAAACCTATGCAACCTGTGCATCAACCTCTCAATGTTGCCTATCCCTAGGCTAGCCTGGTCTCATAGCTAGATCCCTAGCAACCTAATGGAGTTCTCTATCTGCACCACCTCTAACCTGATCACCCCTAGGAGGGATAGGAGCAGCAACAATCACTAGAATATGTACTCTACCTACTCTGACTACCCGATGACCCCTTCACCCATGCCGTGCTCTAATCCTATCCCCACCCATCCCACCATCTCCATCATCTGCATCATCTCCATCATCCCCCACATCACCACCATCACCATTTGACACCTCATCAATACCAAGAATTCTCTCAGTAGGATCAATAAACCCTAAAAATGGGTTTTGAGCTAGCTAATCAGCGTACTCATCTATAATCCCAACATCCATAATATGCTCTCACATCGACCAAGGTAAATACCCAAGGTCTCAAATCTCTCAAACAATTATCCAATAATCCATACAAGGACCCCATAAAGATCTCTCTACCTGGACCTGGGCATACATAGCCACTCCCTAGGGCATACCCTGTGTGCACCCATACTGACGCAGTACCCTCCTAAAGAAAAATCTCTCAATGATATAAGTAGAATGCCCAATCATCCACTGGGGACAGAACATGAAAGGAAACTCAGTGTCATCCTCAAGCCAAGCCTCACATCCCATATATGGCCTCCAAACTACAACATCCATATCGTCGATGACATGACACCAATAATCCAACTTACCCATATGGTTTTGAATCATCATACCCTTGTACATCCAGGAAATGGCCTACTCAGATCTCACTATCATGCTATGATAGGATGTGTCACTGGGATATGCTCCCAAGTCCAAAGCTGTAAGATAATTTCTCCTATAGTGAGCATGGAAGATCATCTATAAATAATTGCATGCAGTTCATGGTACAACTGAGCTAATACATAGGATCCCCAATCAAATCATCGAGGATGATCCATCAAGTCCTCAAGAATAGGACCCCATCTGACTACAAATCCATGTCCTCATCTATCTAGAAGAAGGAACCCACCGATCAGAGAACCTAATACTGCTGGTAACATTGAAAAAGAATGAAACTGTGCCCACTGGATATGATCATCTCCAATGGTCAAATCTTGGAAGACTCACTGACATGCTGACCCATCATAAACAGAATCATAATATACTAGCTCTCCTCTGGTAGGCAAGTGAAGGATATGATACACATCCTCCAGGGTGATCTTCATATCACCCATAGGAAAATGGAAGGTATTATGGTCTGAGTGCTACCTCTCGGCCATAGCAGTAATCAAACCCTGATTCACTTGGAATCGAGGTAGAGTGAGAAGGAAAGATAGATCATAAAGGCCGACATGTCTCTGATCAAACACACTCAAGTCATCAATCATACTCATAGGCAAAGGATATGAACCACAAACACCTAATGACTTTAGCACTGCCTGCAAAAAGAAAGTCCAATCACATCAATTATCATTTGGATTATCCTAAGTTAATCAAACATTTACAAATATCAAACTACAATCAATTTTCCTGATTCTACTCAGAGAGGACGGAAAACTCATCATCACCCATCATCTAAATCTACATTCACAATCAAACATTCAAACTATGACTGACTCATACTGACATCTTACGACTCACTATAACATCAAGTTTGTTACCTTAACCAATCATCTAATTGACGACATTGAAAAATTTTCAAAGTGGACTACGGCAATTTAAAATCTTTTCTAGCAGGGTGAAAGCACTATTTCAAGCTTCAAAAGCACTAAAACTCAAAAGCATTGTTTAAAATTTTAAACGTGCTATTAAAAAATTCAAAAGCACAACATCAAGGCAAACACGCTAAAACTATTTGAAAGTGCCATTTATAAATTCAGATGCGCTAATCTAAATTGCAAAAGCGAAATCAAATTTAAAAGCGCTATCTAATAAATCAGAAGTGGTTTATGCCCTAGAATAGGCATGTAAACACCCCATTTCACTTCACAGAAGCACTATTTGAAGTGTAAACATGCTATTTAAAATGGTAAAAGTGCTATTTCAATATTAAAAAGTAAAAAAAGAGGGTTTTACTATGAAAAATTCAAATTTTTTGAATTTAAATGCATAAATGGAAAAAAAAACCAAGAGGATCAGGCACTTACTAGAGGACTGTAGGTCAGTGGTTGATGATATCAGTGGCCACGATCAAATGTATGCTCACGTATCAGGATCAACATCGTCAAGGAGTCAAAGAAGGTCAGAGTAAATGTCAAAAGTAAAAGTGAAAATGAATAGTAAAAAGGACTTTTTTACCCCTTTATATAGGCCCTTTTGACCTAAAAAGGGTATCTTTGACCTAAAAAGGGAATCTTTGACCAGAGGGGCCCTGAGGACCCAAATTTATCAATAATTTTGCCAAATCAAGGGCACCTATCATCACACAAATACAAAAACATTATCGGAAATGAAATTAAAGTTCATTATAAATTGACCTAATAAATGCAAACTAACCTAAACCATCAACATTTTCAAACATCTATCAAATTTCATTTCATTTTCGAGGGGGCATATACTTGGATAATCAAAATGACAACAACAACATCAAATCAGGGGCATGACCATTAGATTAGAACATAATCTTTTATCAGAAATTTTTTTGCTAATCAATCGAAAGGGGCATCAAACATCAAACCACATCAAATCAGGTATCACATTAGTAATCTAACATCAGATCGACCATCAGGACATCAAAATCAATTAGAACTACATCAATCCTATCATCAATATCTGCATCTCATATCGAACATTCATGTCAACATTCTTTGGATCAGAACATTCTTTGAATCGACACACTTCACCTGTCAACTCAAAGAGGGCATTTATAATCACCGAAAAGTGGACAGGATCATTCATGTGATTAATCAAGGAAAAACCAAGGAAAAATCAAAGCAATTGAATCGAAACAAGGATTTAGCCAATCAAAATTAAAATCAATCTCTAATTCAATTTAATTAAAAATCAAGAGCCAAAAGATCAATTAAAACCTATCAAATCATGATAAATTAAATCAATGTGCAATTAATCCAATTAATTGTATAGTTTGAATTAAATCAAATCAACCCATTCAAGGGGTGCACATGGCTAATAAAATTAATTAAATTCAATTAATTAAGTCCTATTTTCTCTCAACACAACATGGGAGGAAAAAGCCTCAATCAATAGGATTTAAGAAAAGAGCTCACATGGATTAAGCCAAAATGAATCTCAATCACTCAATTTGAAAGAACATCTTGTCCACTCATCTTGTCTTCTTGTCCCAAGCTTTGAGGACACAATATTTAAATTGTCTCCAAAGGGTGGAACCAAGGACTTAGCCTTAACTCAATCATGATCAACTATACTGCACCCCCTACCCTTGCCAAATCCTATAAAAGCAAGGCTAAATTCACTCATAAATCATCCACAAATCTGAGAATTGCATCTAACCTCTTGAGATTTTGAGCTAGGAAGGCAAATTTAGAAGTTAATTAAGCATTTCAATTTGGAATTGAACTATTTTAGCTTGCTTTATCATATATTCTCATTCTAGGACAGTCATTAATGGAGGCTTGTTGAGAGCTTCACCATTAACATCCCTAATTAGAGATCCATAGAGTGCTTAATTGTCTTTATTTGTTAAAATAGCTCTTCCTTTGTGGTTAATTTAGTTATTTTATTCAATTATTGTCAATACTAACCCTATGAAGGTACAAATTCTAGTACACAACTGGAAATAAAGTTGATGTTCGCAGATGATCATCCTCAACACAATACACACTTTAAGCATGATACTGGGATTGTTGGTTTCTTGGGTAAGTATCAGCTAGAATTAATTGGAACCTACTATTATGAGTGACCACAAATCTCAGAACCCTTCTCCATCTACATCTTGACAAAAAAAAGAGAATAAAAAAGGAGGAACGCATAAAGACAAGGTCAACAAGAAATTAAAGTTCAAATTTTTGGGTGGCATGGGTTAATCGTTGCCCAAGTTTCTAAAAAAAGTAATCAAAAATTTAAATACTAAGGTAGCATAGCCTAAGCGCTACCTTAGTGTACCAAAAATGTTGAAATGAAGATAATTGAAGAAGTAACATATTCAAAGCACAATGGCTCAAGAAAGTCACCTTCCATGTAAATTATGTTGACTCTAAAAGAGCCCTCCAAATACCAAAATGCCAAATATCATCATAAGATAAAGGAGGGTGATTCTAGAAACCTCCACTAAGGCTATGGATGTCTGACTAGTAGTAGAGAAAGGTTATATTGAGATTGATGAATCATTTATTGATAAGTGAAGGTCAGTTTCAGCTGAAACTTATACAAGTAATATTTGCCAAGGTGTTGAAAGAATGAACACATCAATGCACACACTAGAAGTGATAGCAAAGGACTTTGACTCTAAGAATTGGTGAGAGATTTCTCTAGGAATGATACTTGTGTTTAGTTTATTGCAAGATGGAGTCTGGATGATATTTTCTACTAGAGAAATACCTTGGTCATTTCTTCCTTTTGTTTGAGCTATTTTTTGTGGTTCTACAAACGTACACCCCACCTTTTGGCCACTTGACCATGCCCCCCCCCCCTTCTTTTTTCTTATTTTGTCTTTCCTATTCTTTAGGTTTCCTTGTTTTGTCCCTTAGTTTTAGTTTTTTAGGGAAAACCCTTGAAAAGTTTTGTTTTAAGTCTTTTTAAGACTTTTTTCCTTTTGACATTCCTTGGATCTCCAAAGGTGAAAATATCCAAAAGTCTGAACCCTACATAGTAAGATAAAATTCCTTCCATACTTTTGGCATCTAAAAGACCGAGGATTCATGACTCATGGGCTTAGCACTTTCAGAGTTCAAAAGTGCAAAACCCAATGATGACATCACTTGGCCTAAGGGCTTATAAAAATTATTGTGGGGTTCATTTCCTCATTCTATGATATTTTTTTTGAGCCCTTATTACCTTTGTGCCTTCGCTCAGCTAGTTTGTTAGTTAAAAATCAATATTTTGGCTCCGCATTCGGCTTCTTGGTGATGATCTACTTGAGCTTATTGAAAAATCCTCCTTTTCCCACATTTTTTGTAGGATGAGTTTTGTTCATCCTTCATTTTTCAAAGTGTTTCTTTTTATTAGTTTTTGTTTAGGTGTCCAAGGTGTTCTAGGGTTTTTATGTAGTTTTCTAGTTAGGTAGTCTTCTTTTTTTAGGTTTGTCACTCAGTTTAGGGTTTTGTAGCTTTGTTAGGTTTTTTCTTCTTTGCCATTTTGTCTCAGTCAAGTTGCAATTTTTGGTCCCCAAAAGGTCAAAGTATTCATCAAACCTTGAATCCTACACACCTGAAAACTAAAGTGTCTCTTTCAGATGGTCATACTTTTGGCCTTTGAAAGGGGTAATTATTATCATCCCCAAAAAACTAAAACATAAACAAGTATCATAGCTATGAAATCATCTTTGGCTCTTTGGCCTTTTGACCTCTAAATAATTTTGAGAACACCAAAGTTCTGCAACACCAAAGACAAGGATAGGTCATAACTCATTTCACATTTTCAGCCTTTTAGCCTCTGATAACCTCATCCATCTTCAAAACTCTGAAAATTCACATTTCTATCTTTTGATGACCATTCCCCCTTTGGCACTTTCAGTCGCTGACTTTTCTTAACCTCTTTCACACTCTAAAATGTTGAAATCTTGTAGTCACAACTTTCATATTTTTCCCTTTTGGCTTTTTGGAGGCCGATTTTGTCTTTAGTGTCCACACCTCAAAAACTCTTAAAAACAAAATTAGACTTATTTATGTTGGTTTTAGGTTTCAAGCTTTGATTCTCTAGGTTCATTGAGACTTATTTGCTTATTTTTTAGTTGATTTCAATAATTAAAAAAATTGAAAGTTTCATGTTTTCTTGTAGACTGGCAAAAAAGAAAGTTGTACCCACCATAAAGTTCTTGTTCAAAGGTTACCACATTTCATCTAAGGTTGGAAACCTTCATAGAAAAATCATAGATACTGACATAGGAAATATAGACTAGAATGATTTTCTCACGTGGTGTGCCAACCCTAATGGAAGATCAACTAACTACACTTCTCTTGTGTTTTCGAATCTTGTCAATTTTGTAGCTCATCTGGTATCAATTTTATCTTCAAATCTAATCATGACCCTCACACAACATTTTTCCTAATGAGAGGGTAGTGAATAATAAAGGAGACATTGTCCCTGATATTAGTCTTAAAAAAATTGAGGACATCTTTCACTTGCCTAGGGGTAGACATGTTTTATGCATTCTCCATTGACAAGGGTTTGCAATGGTTCAACAATAATACTCAACTTGCTTATGAAATTATAAACAAGGAGTATCTGATGCAAACCCTACCCAAGAAAAATTTGGATAGAATAGACATGGGGAGGGGATACTTGAAGGATGATATTCATGCAACAGTAACTATGCTAAGAAAATTATATCAGCTTCCCTAGTCTATCTAACTTGAACACTGGATGATTTTTTTTATTGAAAGAATTAAGGGGAGAAGGTCTAGATTTGATTGGGCCACCATTCTTAGTGATGACTTAGATGAAACTTTGATTGTAGTAAAGAACAATCCCAAGTTCTTCATGACTTCCTACATTGTCTATCTACTTACCGCCAGGGCAGAATACCTTAGATTGGTAAAAAGAGGAGCTTTTGGTCAACCCAATGCATGAAAATTTACCCATATATTCACATCTGGTTAGGAAAGATAAATTGGATAAAAATTTATTGGATAAAATATTTTTAATGATGCTTTTGTCTTCATAGTCATCCATTCAATTAAGGGTGATTATGAAAAGAAACTATCAGAGGAAGTTGCTACTAAAGTTTGGGTGATAGGTGCCTACTATATTCAATTAAAAAATTTCACATAAATTATAGTGGAAGGGTGTACTCTTAATAAAAAGAAGATTCACAAGTACCCCTCAGACCGAATAATTCTTTTGGAGATGGCTAGGCAACTTTTTGATGAGTATGAAAATATTAAGCATAAGAAGAAACATTGTTGGAACTTCTTGTTAGGAATGGGAACACTGAGAGGGGGGGTGAATCAGTGTTCACTATATTTTATCTTTTTGCTTAATCTCAAACTGAACTTAAATACTTAAGTACTGAAATGAACATCCACATAAACATGAAACATGAAATGAACACATAACACCAATATGGTTATGGGGAAACCCAAATAGGTAAAAAACCCGGTGGGAATTGACACCCACTAATATTCTATACTAGTGTTTTATGATCCTTGTTAGAAGATCCTTAACCCTGTTAGGAGTTGCTTTACAATGTATTAAGTACAGTAGACCTTGTCAAGGGTTAGACCCTGTTAGGATTATTTTACAATAAACCCTATTATGGGTGTGGACTCACTATCCTAGAGCTCATTGCTCAAGTGGTGAAGGCTGCAACCTTCTGATCTTAGATACACACTATATTTGCTGGATGAACTGTTACTTTGACACTGCTTGTCTGATCAGTTCCTTGATGCACTGATGCTTTGACCTCTTGCAAAGCTCTAATACATCTTATAGAATCTTTGCACACTTCTACTCTTCTTATCTCAACAATATATCAACTCTCATGCTAATTACAATGGGTGCATCTCATATTTATATGCAAATACAGAACAAATAACTAGGTCGGCCCTTTAACCGATTACATATAACACTTCCAATTGAATTGGCTCAAGAATGTTTACAAACAAACATATTTACATGTCAGAAACCTAATTACAATAGGCACATGGTCTTTACATCATAATAATATAACCGCAAATCAAAATGCCAACAATCGGCTACTTACTCTGTTCTTCTTTGGCACACACTAGCTATGTAACTTCAACTATCTCTAACTTTGTCATACTTGCATATCTGATCATGCACTCATAGACTAAGCATGAATATACTCTAACAAACTTATCTTCTGGGGAACATACCATAACTCAGTTGTACGCATGTGCGCTGATACTCTAAGCTTCAGGTACTCTGTACACTATCCAATCTTCAACACTTAGCCAATTTTTTATCTTCTCCTCAAGTGCGTTGACTCCAAAACACTATATGACTTTGTTGCCATAATGACAAAACTACTAATTCATATACACTAGTATAGCCAACTTTCCAACAATCTCCCCCTTTTTCATTGATGGCAACAAAGGACTATGGCCAATTTGCTAACTGTCCCTTAATACAAAAAAATATTTGTCTTATATCTCCCTTATACATAAACGTCTATCTTATATCTCCTTATACATATCTATAACCCATATTCTATACATACTCCCCCTTTGACATTAATGACAAAGGTGCTTCAAAACTATATCTACAAATACTTACTATGAGAGAACATCCGAATATGCTATCTGCAGGTTTTGAATCTCCTTCTTCCAAAATGTGATCAATGAATTTACAATCTGGAGATGGGCACATAGTGCATATTGTAGCTTCTCCATCTTCTCCAAATCTATGCTAGGAACTTGATCATAGGTCACCATGGTGGCATCAATCTCTTTGATATTCTGATTGAGTATATCTAGTGAAGGCGCAAGAGCATTCCTTATCTTGGACATCTCCTTTTCTGCCTTCTCAATCTTATCAATTTGCCCTTGATATACATTGTTGCACATGTTTACATCAGTGGAGGGGTCATCTACTAATTTATTTACACTTTCTATCATTGTTTCTTCTTCGTGAATCTTCTTGAGATGATCATCAGTGAGCTTGTCTTGATCCATACACTTAGCAATAATCTTTTTGCCCTTTGTTGCAAACTCCTTCAAAGTTGCTTGTCCAACTTTGAGTGAATTGAGGTCAAGTGAGAAGTTGCTAACTAATTCACTTAGCCTTTTCTTCAAATACTTCTCTTTTGCAACTAGGGATGCAGATTCTTCCATGCTAGAGAAATTACTCTTGAACTATGAAATAACTATACTCACATCATCAATGGAGTGTACCTTGGACACTTTCTTGTTTGCTGGTAACAAATTGTTCAAGATGTTTACTGATTCTACAAGGAGGGGATTCCTCATTACCTATTTCTCCTTGGCTTTCTCCATAGCTAAGATGCTAAATTTTATCAGGTCTTCTTCTCCCCATGAATCCAAACTGGTTGTTTTAAGTGTCAAACTTGACAATAATGCTGCTGAGGGAGTGATAGGAGTGCTATCCATCACTTCTTGTTTTACCTTGATCATTTTAACTAATGGTTCATCTTTTTTCTCACTTCCTTTTACCTCTTCTTCTCCCTTTTGTTTTTCATCTTCTTTTTCTTTTTGTTCTTCTCTCTCATCTGTTATATCCTCAATCAATACTTCTTCTTGTTGATTGGGATGAGTGTTACTACATAAGTTCTCAGCCTCTTGAGTACTTACAAATGCCTCTTTAAACTTGTCCAGATCCATGTCTACAGCCGCCATAGTGACTTTTACATTGTCAATGAAGATAGAATCATCCTTGAGTGTCTCTGTTATGGGCACAGACTTCTCTGCCTTTGTGGATGCATCAATTACATGCGTTGAATCCTATAGACCTCTATATGGTACATTAGTAGTCTCTGACTCTTTTGCAACCATTATGGGTACTTGAGTCTTGGGCGCAGTAGCTGGATACATGTGCCTATTCATGAAGACCTTCTCAAATGCCTTCTTTGTTTCCTTAGCAACCAATTCATAATTCTTGTCCATTATGTGCAGGGTCCTAGACTTGGTTCTAAGATGTGGTTTTACTAGATCTAATAATAGAGATTTCTCCTCTAGAGAACATACTGGCACACTCTCATCTAATATATTTTCTCTTATTCTTAGATCTTCTTCAATGGCTTGTCTTTTTAGGAACTCCAAGATGTTCTACACATTATCAAGAATTATAGTTTTCAGTTCTAGGACTGTCTTCTTAAACTTCAACATGTGTTTGACAATCATTCCATGTATATCTAATTTGTCAATCTCATTGTATTTCTCATAGAATTTTCCTACTTGATCAATTCTTCCTTCATCAAAAATCCTTGTACTTAACACACTGAGACTAGGTTTGAAACTACTTTTGGAGGTGCTTGAGTGTTCTTCCTATTTCTTGTTACTCACGAGGATGGATGACCAATGCTAATCTCTTTCTTCCTCTTAGGCATTGCCTTATACTTAGGAGGAGTAGTAAGGTCAGTGGTTTCCTTAGGCACAGAAGGAGTAACATTAGTTTTACCCTTCTGAACATCAAATTTCTCAATTTTCACCTTCTTCAGCTTAGGATCCTTTGATTCTGTCTTTTTTGTTGTTGCGCTTTCAATTTCCAAAGAAATCTTCTCTTCCCTTGCTTTGTCTAAGTCTTCTTGTAAACCATGAATTCTTAATAATTCTGAAGTCACCTTGGCAACCTTCCTTTTTTTTGATGCGTTGTTTAATACAACATCTACTTCTCTTATTTTCTCTGCATAGGTTCCCCATCTTGGCTCATTGGGGTCTTTAGGGGTTGAAAGAAATACTTGTGCATATGCTTATAGGACTTGTTCCTCAACCTCATATCCAAGTGGATGAATCCACTTTGTCCTTGGTTCAACTGCCTCCATGCATGTTCTGTCTGTCTCAACCATGAAACAAATGGTATCCTTGTATTTTTCAACTATCTTCTCTGAAATTATGTATCTCATCTACATCTTGACTCTAAATGTCTTCAACTCCAGTGTCATGTAGTCCTTCAATGTACTCTTAGTACATGCCTTGAGAGATATATGTGGCATTATGGAGATAGATTTATCTAGATACAAATCAGACACTTCTCCAACAATATGGAAGTACATATATATGATCAAAGACCCAAATTTGAATATCTTGGTCTTGTCATGCTTGGTGGCCTTAATTTTATCTATCAATTATGCACACAGGATCTCACACAAATTAACCTCTCCATTCTCTTTCACAAGTCTTATGGTTGCAATAATTGTGGCCGCAGACACACTGTTCACCATGTTGGTGTGCTGGAACCTATATCCTAGTATCATGGACATCAATTTGATGTCATCTTTCTTAATAGGCTCTATATTCATTTTGTGCCTATCACTTCTTGACTTGCATGCTTGCTCAACAAGTTTCCTTACATCTTTTCCTGCTAGAAGAATTATGCCTATCTTTGAGAGGCCTGTCATCTCATGAATTAGGTCACCAGTAATTCTAACTGAAACTTCACCTATCCAAAATAGGTCATCATGAATCCTGCTCAGTAGAATCTTGATCCATTATGATTCATAGAACTCATATGTCATAGCATACTCCACTATAGGGTGATTATTCCACTATGCATACTCATCCATGAAGGTTTTGTCTAGTTTCATCATTGTTTCCATGTGCGCCCTTAATCTGTCCAATCCTACTGGTTCTTTCTTGCAATATATGTATGCCCTAATGTCTTTGACATGCATAATACCCATAGGCATGTAGGAGAATGCCCCTTCTAGATCATCCAAAGTGGATTTGAATGGGTACCTCTTAAATACATATCTTTTCTTCTCTACAACATCAAATACTATGGGAGTAGCCATCACTTGTATATCACTTTCTTAATGGTTTCCAAGATATTCTAAATCGACGTGATGAACTAGGGTTTCCACAACCGATCAAATGCATAGCAAGTCACTTGATGAATCAATCTACAATCCTTCACAATCAAATGCTAGGGCTCTTTTGCTCTCTAATGACTCTGAATTTGAATGCAATGAGTAATTTACAAACTTTTATGTACTTTAAAGTAGGAATTCTGCCATTAATGCTTGCCGCGTAAACCAGGTTGTCACTGAAAATTTTCTAATTTTCATTCTACAAACAATCAGCTTGTAGAATCTTTTAGTCTCCAAAATCTTAAGTCCAAAGGTGCATACTTTGAGGGTAAGTATACTGGCCACACAGGGGTCTAGAGATAAATTAGCTCCCCCTATGACCTTGAGGGCCATTCATCATGATGTAGAGGGTGCATCCACTGTGGATGCATCCAATACATTCTCATCAACCTTATCCTTCTTCACCTCTAACCAAATCAAACTCGCATCCTCTGAAGCTTTCACAAAATTGACTTCTCCTTCGGTATCTAATACTAGTTCTTCAAGCTTTTTAGGGCTTTCCTGACCTTGCGTCCTTGATCTAAAAAACTTTGAGATGTGTCTAGCTTTGTTACAAGAGTGACAAATGATTGGAGGCCTTATATTTCTCAGCGCATTGACATGGGTCACCATTTTACATTGTCTTTTCCAGTGACCATTATAGTTACATATCTGACATGTGACATTCTGAGAACTTCTTACATTTGGTTGATCTTGATTTCTCTGATTATGTTGAGTCTTGTTCTTCTAACTTGTCTTACAATTCATAGCTCTATGACCAAATTTATTGCATGAATAACAACAACCATTGAAAGGTCTTACCTTTGTACAGTTCCTTGCTATATGTCCATGTGTGTTACATGCATAACAAGTTCGATCTACTGGCTTGTGCTCATTCTTGGATGGTTCAACATGATCTTTAGTCTGACTTCATGTCACCTTATCATATGAGGTGTCTTATGGTGCTTTCATTCTTGCTTGCATGTTGTCAATCTATTTTTGTGCTGCATTGTATCCAATGCAACTAATATCTCCTTTAACTCTTCTTGCATACAACTGAGATTCTATCAAATTAGAACTGGTGTGCAATTTATCAATGTGATTCTTTTCCTCTTTCAATTTAGCTTCCAAGCTTTCTTTTTTGTTCCTTAGCTCCAAGATTTCCATGTTTTCTTCCCTCAATTCTTCATTCAGTTGAAGGTTCTCTTTGATCTGTTCATCATAGACTTCCTGATTGTTAGTCATCTTATCATCTAATTCTTCAATTTGTTCTTTCAGAGATGAATTTTCTTCACTGAGCTTTTTTATCATAATCCCTAAATCACTAGTAGAGCATTCTTTCAAATCTTTTCTTAGCCTTTTGATGACTACTTGAGCATCACTGACTTTTTCTTTAAGTTCTTCAATTTATTTTTCAGATCTGTCCAGGTCTTCAAGAGCAGCTTCAAGATTTATTTTCAGATGTTTCATTTTTGCTTTGTCCATGATCTCCTCAAGTGGTTAAACTTATTTTCTAAGGACCAGAGCTCTAATACCAATTGTTAGGAATGGGAACACTGAGAGGGGGGGTGAATCAGTGTTCACTATATTTTATCTTTTTGCTTAATCTCAAACTGAACTTAAATGCTTAAGTACTGAAATGAATATCCACATAAACATGAAACATGAAATGAACACATAACACCAATATGGTTATAGGGAAACCCAAATAGGTAAAAACCCCAGTGGGAATTGACACCCACTAATATTCTATACTAGTGTTTTATGACCCTTGTTAGAAGATCCTTAACCCTGTTAGGAGTTGCTTTACAATGTATTAAGTACAGTAGACCTTGTCAAGGGTCAAACCCTATTAGGAGTCTTTTACAATAAACCATGTTAGGGGTGTGGACTCATTATCCTAGAGATCACTGCTCAAGTGGTGAAGGCTACAACCTTCAAATCTCATATACACACTATATATGTTGGATGAACTATTACTTTGACACTACTTGTCTGATCAGTTCCTTAATACATTGATGCTTTGACCTCTTACAAAGATCTAATACATCTTATAGAATCTTCACACACTTCTTCTCTACTTATCTCAATAATATATCAACTCTCATGCTAATTACAATGGGCGCATCTCATATTTATATGCGCATACAAAACAAATAACTAGGTCGGCCCTTTAACCGATTACATACAACGATTCCAATTGAATTGGCTCAAGCGTATTTACAAAAAAACATATTTACATGTTGGCAACCTAATTAAAATAGGTGCATGGCCTTTTCATCATAATAATATAACCGCAAATCAAAATGCCAACAGTCAGCTGGTTACTCTATTCTTCTCTGGCACACACTAGCTGTGTAACTTCAACTATCTATAACTTTTTCATACTTGCATATCTGATCATGTACTCATAGACTAAGCATGAATATACTCTAACAAACTTATCTTCCAGGTCACATACCATAACTCGGTCATACGCATGTGTTATGATGCTCTAAGCTTCAAGTACTCTATACACTGTCAAGTCTTCAACACTTAGCCGATTTTTGATCTTCTCCTCAAGTGTGCTGACTCCAAAACACTATATGACTTTGTTGTCATAATGAAAACACTATACTAAATCATATACACTAGTATAGCCAACTTTCCAACACTTCCCCATTTGTAATGTCCCCACCAAGGAACCCATAAGGAATTAGGTCTTAAGACCAAAAATTGCAACTAAATTTTTTTTTCTAGCATTACATCATTACTACTTCACATTCAGATTCCTTAAGGTTCCCTTAATGAAATCATTTACTAAAATATTTACATTACTTATCACAATTGAATTTCATATCCTTTCTTTATTTTCACATTTAGAACTTATATAGATAGGGTAAGAAAAGATAACATTACAAATACAATTATGTTTCTTACTTCATATACCAATTTCATTTCTCCTTCCTACACATTGAATAACTATTCATTAAAAATTACATTTCAACCATAGCATAATAAACATTTTCTTTCATTGCAACAAGGAGGAGATAGAAAAGATCATTCAGCATTACATTGTATATTTCTAACTTTGTTCTTTCAAATAATAACCCTTGAAATCAAGCCTAGAATTATCCCTCCCAATTACATGGCTTTTCTTTTCAATTACATCTTTCTAATAATGGATCTCATAATAACAAGTACATGGATGGCCCAAAGGCATTACAACATATCTTTTCATCTTTCCTTTCAAAAATACAAAATACAAATATTTGCATCATTACATAAATTTGAATGCATCCAAGTCACAAACCACGAATAAAACCTCGAAAGATTTTTGCCACCCAACCATGTGGAACTGATGAGGTTCCACCCCCTGTGCTAGGAGATAGAACCAAGATACTCACAAGGCCCTAAGTAGTCTAAGGCTCAAAAGATAAAGAAACCCAAGACTCAAAAAGAACATAAAATATCACCATATTATAACATAGAGGTCAAGGTTCTAGGATACCACCTAAGTGAGTGTCATCACACAACTTGTGTATTGGGATCCTCCCTGGCAACCATGTAACCCCGGTCCCCCTTTATGAATAGGGATCCACCCTAGTAGTTATCCCTGGTCCCGGTACTCCAATCAGGTCTGTGTGGTCATTAATATGTTTTCTTTCATTATCTTTTAAATCCCCCCTTCCCAGGTTCTTTTTTTTCTTTTTTTTAGGGTTATCACTTTTTACAAACCCACCCATAGGGTCATCTAGCAACCACTTTAGGGTTCCAACACCTATGGTGAGCCACTCACTTAAGGTTCCTATTCCCTTACCCCATCACAAGCCACAAATACAAAATGACACTTCCAAGTCCTGATTCATAGGTTTAAGTGACTCCTTGTGCACTCAGGCCCTCAGAACGAGTCCTAACCATATCCATATACATAGAAAGAAACTATTGGAAGAAGGTCTAACACAAGACATCACAAAATAAATCATAAAAATTTCCACATGCCCAAGTAAAACTTTCCCAAGGCTCATTTATAGGTCAAAGGCACCCTCCCGTGCACACAGGCCACCGAGACAAGTCCTAAGCTCATAAACTAAACTCAAGTATAAGACAAGTGCAAACACATCATAAATAAACCATATAACCTTAACAAAGCAAGTAACAAATATTCATAAATGATACAAACTTCCGCATACACAAAAAGAAACAACACCCATCTATGGAAATCTCATGATCCTAAAATTTGGCTAAGTTTGAATTTTTAAGAAATCACAAAATTAGAAGTTGCATCTTAACTTCTATGAATCTGAAACCTATCTCAATCATCTCAGAAGGTACCTGAACCCTTTATACAAGTATAACTTAAAGTATAAGAAATTAACTTAAATGTAATTGTATAAAGCCCGAATCCTATTTTCATTGGTTTACACTACCTCTATCGGTTGATACTACCTTCGTCGGTTCACACTAGATTGGTCGGTTATACTGCATTTGTCGGTTGACTCTGGACTGGTCGGTTAACACAAGACTGGTCGGTTATTACTGCATTGGTCAGTTAACACTACAGTGGTCGGTTAACACTAAGCTGACCTAGCTTGATGAACACTAAACCGACCTAGCTCAGTTAATACTAGATCGACCAGGCTCGATTAATACTAAACCAATAGAAACTGCAGAAAACAACTGTCAACTATGACTTGTGGGTAAAACTAGGCATAATGGGGACTGTGGTTGCCTAATCTAAGCACAACCCATTTGAGATCTCCTAGTTTCCCTTCAGAAACAGTTCATCAATCCATCGTATCAATCTAATAAATATGATCTAGATCTAGACAAATAAAAACTGGTGCTAAAATAGATATGAAACTGTAGGTTAGAAATAGAAGTTCTAAAGTCTCAAGAACTCATGGACATTCTGGATAAGAAAGGAGATACAAGGGAAATGCTAAGGACCCTAAAACCTCCTACAAATGCAAAAATAATCATATACATACCATCATGGAAAAATATTTGAACATAATCCTAAACTCCAAATCACTAATACAGGCACAACATATATAGATATGCAGAACATAATCATTCTGTAATTTATAGAGACAATACAACACACAAAGCACATATTCATGCACAAAAAGGAAGAATGGAGATTCTTCCCAGTTTTAGACCCTACCTTGGGTCCTGCGGAGAAATCCTCTTCCCTTGACTGGAGAATCCCTGCAAAACTTCAACCCTTGAGTAGATATCTCTCTGGAAATCTTCCTCTAGCAACCAATTCCAAGCAACCCTCACACGGACAAGCTTCACCAACCAGAAACTCTCAACTCACATCAACTATCACCAAAACTTTCCAGAGAAACAATTACAGACCACTCAAAAGGAACAAATCTTCCAAAAATTAACATCCTCCCGCACACAAAAACCTTCAAATATTTATCTTCCAACTATGTGGTTAGAGGAGTTGCTTTACGGAGGTAACTTCTCCAACTTCCTTAGTTGGTTGGAGGAACAACCAAATAATCTCCCGTAAAGACTTAATCAAGGTTTTTAATAAATTTAATTAAAATACCTTTTAAATGAAAGTATAACAAGAATAACAAACAAATACCTTTCAAGAACAACACATAGCACAATAGGAAAGCAAGTGGCCTAACTTCTAGGAGGTCTCGAGTTCAACTCCCTCCTAGATAGCCAATATTACTACAAAGGACATTTTCCTTTTATTATTATCATTTTACTTTTTATTTAATACATGTATCAAATATAATTTATTTAACTCACTTTATTTACTTATTATAAACATAATTAATGAAAACATACAATTATTATTATTATTTATATAAGCATGGATATATGCGTGTGCACCCACATATACACATACCTATATAAAATACAAACAATTATAACATATTTATAATTATTATACAAAATAGATTAATTCTAACTCATAACACACACTCAGACCAACATCAAATCAAGTCCATAACATAAACTGCATTCTACTTCCCAAACTAGGATAACTTCCTAAACAAAATTCTAAGTCCACGGGTAACCTTGAGAATATCTTGGTTAAATCTCCACACATCAATAGTTCAAAGATTTTGAAGGCATGCTCAGACCTATGTAGCCAAGTGGAGATGATGCTTGGTACCTACATCCTGCATCACCAACTGATATGCATATACCAATACATAATGATAAACAGACAGTGGCAAACAAGGAGGGAGAGTGCGACATCATGTGGACCTCCTATAGGAGTAACTACAACTGCCCCTCCTCATCCTACACTCACAACAACCAGTGAACATCAAACCATAATAGGGTCAGTAGGGTTAGATCATAATATAAACATCATCATAACACAATCAATGTAAAACATTTTATTGATAGTTCATTTCTAGCCATTCATCATTAAAATCATAACTCTTTTAATCTTTTCAAATAAACTACAATAACCAAATATCTATGCTCAAATGACTCATAAAATGTTAACTAAACAATAATCATAGTCCATCATAAAATCCAAAGTGTCAAAGCAAAAGTCATGTCAGTCTAATATAAGAAGATGCTAGGGTGAGCATTACACCATTTCCATCGGCTCTCACTCTCTACAATACATGAAAGTATAAAAATCTCTAACCTTTGAATGGGATGAATATCCCTTACAACCATTTAATCTGATCATAACTAGGTCTGATCCTATAGGAACTTACAACCACATCATGGGTAGACATTATGTTCATGAGGCTCACATTGAAGATCATTGGATGATTTATGCAGATGACTATGAGTTCAGTATCATAGATTATTGCAGAATGTCCCTTGTGCTTGCACATGATGGTCTAGATATTTTTATTTCATCTAAAGTTTGGAAGATGAATACTGAGGATGGCTTAGATCTATTATTCAATCAAGATAAGATATTTTCAAGGGTCATTTTGAATGTGGAAGTAGATAAAGAAGAAAATGAAAATATTGAATTCAAGGCCAGACATGTGATAAAGACTACTAAGGAGTGGATCAAAAGGCATTTCAAAATGGATCCCATACTAATGAAGCCAAAACTTGATCCACCTTCTAAAGGAGAAAAGGGGAACAAAGAGAAAATAATAATGCTAAAGTTCAAAGGAACTACTCCTCAAAAGCCAAAAAAAATTTATAGACATGATCGGCCAGTAGTCTATGGCTCAAATCCAAAGGTGAAATTGGAAAGAACAATAATGATGGGGATTATTAATCCACCTACTAATCATCCATCTATTGCACAAGGAAAAACATCTACCTCATGAAGGTCCCCAACAGTGAAATTAATAGGACCCAGAACTACACAGGTAGAAAAGGGAAAGGTATATAAAAGAAAGAGATCATCTACATCTCCACTATTGGAAACTTTTTTAGAAGAGGAGGAGGAGGAGGAAGATGGGGTACCTTGGTAAGGATAACACAATTGGTAAAAATAACCATTAAAAGAAGAGTTCAATAAGAGACTATTATGACTAATGTGGGAACAAGTGCACAAAAGGAGCAAGTTGATCCTTAGGATTCCCATGGTCTTGATGAATTTTATGTTTTTTTAATTTTGAAAACATCCTTGGATTCAAGGATCAAATGGTAGAACAACTTATATGAACTATATAGAAAAATATTAAAAAATAGGTGTCATTTAAATTCACTCCTCCTCTATCCCAATTCATTGCCCCTACTGTTTAGAAAGAGCTAGATACCCAAATGCCTCCATCTACATGATAGTCAATAAGAGTAGAAGTTTTTTAGGATATTTTGGATGTACAAATGTTAGAATTAAAATAAGGGGAGTTACTAAAACAAACACCGGTGGAAAACAGGATTGGAATTGGCATAACAATAGAACAAAGTGCATCTCAACTTTGTACACTAACTCCTCCGCCAAATTTACATCTTACACCTCCACCTTTTGTTCAAATTCCTACTCCTCCACCTTTAGATCCCATATTTTCCTCAACCCCAACCACTCAAGCCTCTTCATTACCAAGGTCTATAGAATCTTCACAAAAAAAGGCAAGACAGGAAACATGTTTATGGGTAGAGATATTAATGAGCTCATCTAAGGATTTAGAATCCTGACAAGCTCCTAAAGTGTCAGAAAGAGAAGAGAGTACTTCTCATGAGGATGTACCAAAAGAACTTAATCCCACTATTGAGGAACAACTCCATGAAGCAGAAGAGGAAGAGCTAGAGAAAAAATAAAATGTATAAATAAGGGAATCTCAGGAGAAAGAAGAAGAAGAAGGGGAAGAGGTAGAAACTCAAGATGAAGGAATTGAGAACAAGTATGAGGAACTTGTCCTAATCTTCATAAATGATAAATATTTAATGATTCAAGATTGATTCAAGACTATGATAATGATAAACAAGATTAAGATCTAAGATTAATGCAACAAGATTAGGAAGCTATGGTAAAGAGGCAACAAGATCTAGATTAGAAACAAGATTAGAATGTAAAGAAAGAACTAGAACTATAATGATTAAGAATGCTAGAAGATGCATAAGAATTTAGAAGCATTGAGAAGAATCCATCCTTGAAGAAGAATATAATAATTTAGCCTAAAAATAAGGTGTGAGGCCTCCTTTATAGAAAATTAAAACAATTGGATGGTGGATTTTAAGAGGCAAAACAAGGGATGGCCAAGATTAAGAGGCAAAAGGGAAGTGACTAAGATGAAGAGGCAAAAAGGAATGAGTGGCTAGGATTAAGAGGCAAAAGGATGTTAGGTAGGGTTTGAAAAAGGTGAAGTGGCAAAAGTCAAACTTTACTTTTTAGAGGGAAAGATGAATTTAAAAATGATTGGTGGAGAAAAAAGATGGAGAGGTGGCTACTTTGGAAAAAGTGATTGTACACATGATTGGAGATAATCCACCTTTTAATCAAGATTAGAGGAACATTAGAAAAGGGTAAGAATAGGAAAAAGGGAAAAGTAATTAGATGAACATTAGAAAAAAGGTAAGAATAGGAAAAAGGGAAAATGAATTAAATCAAAATAAATTTAATTTAATCATAGTTTAGAAGAACTTTAGGCTATTGGAAAAATAAAATAAATAAATTTTATTTTATAAAGGAAAATGGAGGGATAATATATTAAAAATGAATTTAATATATTATAGTATTTAAATGAAATTTAAATACAAAGGGAAAATGAATTTATTTAATTAAAGTAAATTTAATTAAATAAATAGAAGAATATAATGATTATAGTCAATTAATAAAATTAACCATAACATTAAGGGCAAATATTAATAAAAATTAATATTAGTGTGAATGGACAATTTTAGGTATCTACATTTTGCCACTCTTTGATGCAGTATCAAAATTTTCATCACGTCAAAGAAGAAGAAAATAAGATACCCCAGGAGTCATGCCTATGCGATGATAGGAAGAGGATGATGATGGTGCCCCCTTGACAAAATTGAGCAAAAAATTAATTTTGACATTTTTTTTGAAAAGGAAGGGTGAGGATAGCGGAAGTGAATAAAAGAAGGCCCCTAATGTAAAATGAACCTAAATGTAGAATATCATTATGTCAACATGGGAGAGCATATCTTATTTTGATATTGTTCTTGACATTATGCACCAAGATGACCATACGCCAAGTATGTGATAAAAAAGGTCAAATATAACCATACATCTTATGACATCATGAAATGGAATACCATAATTCCCTTCTGAGAATAGAATGCAAAGACCATGATAGATGCAAAAAATACTAATACATACAAGCAACAAGCAAGCATGCACAAAAAACTAAAAGCAAACCAACATGTTGTCCCTAGTCAAGCTTAAAATCAATTGATTGAGTCATTGAGTGATTAGGAGGGCAGGGCCTCAAAGATCAGGAAGGATACATCCCATGATGATGATTGGATTTGAAATTGATCAATTGATTATCAGTTGATTTGGTTTAAGATGATGGCTTGATTAAAGATTAATGTGCTAGATTGAAAGATTGGATTGCATGAATTAGTATTGATTGCACTTAATTGGAATGTCTTGGGATCTTTTGGATTATAGGGATGTTTTTATTTTTTTTATTTTTTCATTTATTTGGATGAGTGGGTTGGATAGAATGGGGTTGGAAGAGAAGATGATTGAATAAGATGAGATTGAAGGTCATGGAAGGGGAATAAATGGATTGGATTAGAAGAGAGATAGATTTGATAGACAAGATGGTTTGAATAAGATGAAGGGATGGTTAAGGAAATGGATAGGATGAGATCGAAAAATTGATAAGTGGATTGGGACCAATGACAAGGGATAACCAAGGAATTATAGAGGATGCAAGGATGGAGAGATTTTTGGTTAGAAAATGAATGGATGGAAGGAATGGATTGGATAGGAGATAGATGTAATTAATGGATAGGTAAGGGTAGTATATGTAAGATTATAGGATGGTTGGGTATAGAGATGGAGATCCAAGAACTATGCGAAAAAGGAGTTAAATGCTCCACACTAGAAGGAGGAGAATGAAGGGTGGAAATATGGAGGATAACAATGTATAGGATGGAAGGATGGTGATAGGATATATAAATGGAGGAAAGTGATATGGTACAAAGGATGAAGGATGGAGAGATGGTGGATAAAGGATTGTATGAAATGGAAAGATGGTGATAGGAAATGGGGATGCATGAAGGAGATGAGGGCATGTTCATTTTCCAAAGTATGCAGGGATATTTTCTTTGTATTTTAGTGCCTCTAGTTTTTAAGAAAGAGAAAGGACATGAAAGTGAAATGGATTTGGATAAGGGATATGAGATGGAGGGTATGAAGAGGATAGGGGATAATGATATGGAGGATATAGATGGAATTGGATAATATATATTATTGTATGGAGTAAATGTATAGGATAATCAAGATCAAGGACATGGGAAGGCATATGGACTCAAAGAGTATTATAAATGATGGATTAAGGGAATAATATGATGATGAGTATGAGATGGAGGATAGGGATATCGAGATCAAATATGTGAAAATGGATGGAATTATGTAGGAAAATAGATGGATAAAGAGTAAGGGTTATGGAAGGTACATATGGATAGAGGGATGCATAGGATAGTCAAGATCAAGGATGTGAAAGGAAATGATAAGGAATTTTGATAGGACAATGGATGGCAGATAGGGAATGTGGAAGATATTAATGGTAGCATAGTATAGATGGAGCTTGCCCCCAATTATAGAGTGCAAGGGGGGATAGATAAATGAATCAATAAGATATGATAGGTAGGGTAGGCAGATGACAGGGAAGATGTTATGGATGGATAACAAGAAAGAATTTCCCCCAAGTATGAAGAGAAATTGGACGGAGGGACTACATATGATGCATGTTTTCTAGGTTTTCATCATGGTACTTGTCCAAGGTGCCTGATTATCAAGTTTTCACCATTGCATGATTGTATTTCTTTTTTTTAATCTTTTTTTACTCTTTTTTTGTGAGGAATTCGAGCCTGATGCTCTTTGGATAATGTTCCTTCAGAAAGATATGCTATGATTGGCCAAGGCCATTGAAAGGTAAGCTCAAAGATGTTGATAATGGTAATGGTAGGGGAAAGATATGGAGGATAAGGTAGATGATGGCTAAGGATTTATGTGTAAGATGGGGTAAGAGGAATGGGAGGATATGATATGGAAGGATAGGGAGTAGATATAGGAGTTGGATATTGGATAGGGTACTGAAAGGTTTGTGTGGGAGTAGGTGGAAATCATGGAAAGATTGAAATCAACACACACCTTGAAGGGTAGTGGATAGGTGAAAGGAGAATGAATTGGCTAGCGTGTAGTTTTGATGTAGGAAGTGATGTGGATTTTGGGACACAAAGACCTAAAATAGATGGAGGAGAGAATGAAAGATATTTGGAAGAATACAGAGTGGAAGTCTTTGGAAGCTTGAATGTCAAATTTTATTTTTCTTTCATATTCTAGTAGTTTAAGAGAGACTTGGGAATCCACAAAGCTTTTGATTTTTCTTTACGTTTATGTCCTTTTGACTACAATTCTTCCATGATGGATTTAAGAACCCATATTTTCTTTTATTTTCTTTTTTTCTTGGAGGACCCTTGTGGTCTCTTGAGTATTTCCCTTTTCTTTGTATCCACATGTCGATTAGATAAGACATGGTGATGTTCATATGTAAGTGGATTCTTGTATTTCTAATTTTTATGTTGTGCATCCAAATTGCTTCCAAAAGACTTGGGAATTGTGGATGAATGAGGCTCATATAATGAGTTTTGATGGATGGATAGATAGAAATATCTCAAGGATGCATGTCTTTGTTGATCTTGAGGTATTGTGGAAGAAATAAATGATGATATAGGAGTGAGAGGTATAGTGGATGGAGGAACATAAGGACCTAAAATGGATGGAAGGGATGAAGGGTTTACCATTGGAATATAAGGGCCCAAAAAGGACGGACAAGATGAAGGATTTATTTTAGGGACATAGGGTCCCAAGATGGATTTGGAAGATAATGAAGGAATATTTTTACACTTGAATGGAGGTATATAAGGTGTAGGAGGGATATGAGCATCTGTAGAGTGAGCAATATCACCAAGGCCATCAAGTGTAGGGTTTCCTTGGTCCTTGAGAGGCTCCTTAATAGGAATAATAAGAGCTTGAGGAGGAATAGGATCTTGTGAAGGATTAGGATCTTGCAATGGAGGATCAAGAATGAGAGTGGGATCTTGTGGAGGATTAGGATCATGAGGGGAATTATGGGGAATAATGGGATCTTGAGAGGGATTGGAATCATGACATGGAGATGAAGGGGTACTTTGATCTTGACTTTGTGGAGGATTATGTGGTGGAGTGGAAGGGATGGTAGGATCTTGAGATGGAAGGATATCATGGAATGGAGTGGAGGGAATGCCTTGATCTTGATTAGGAATGGAATCATGAGGTGGATCAAGAGGGGTAGGTGAATTGTGCAAAATAAGGGGATCAAGGAGTAGAGGAATGATTGGATCTAGAGGATGAGATGAATCTTTGTTAGCATGCTTTGGGATAATGTCTTGACATGTGTGGAATTGTGAGGGTGGCATGATGGAGGGGTTGGGATCTTCAACTTCAATCTCTCCTTTTTCAATAAGGTCTTGGACAAAAATTTTAAACTTTAAGCACTTCTTGATATCATGACCCTTGATATGATGATAATCACAGTATTCATTTTCTTGATACCAAGTAGGTTTGGATTGATTGTCATCATAGGGAATAGTGTTTGGAAACACCATCATATTTTGGTCAACAATTAGGTGGAATATGACATCAAGAGGGTCCGCAAGAGGAGTGTATTTTTTAGCTTTGGGTGATTGTGAAACTTTGGAGGATAGGAGTGATGTGGGTTTTGGAGGATTAGGATTGTATGGAGGTTGAGAATTATGTCGAGGATTGGGGTTTAATGGTGTATGAAGATTATGGATTTGGAGAAAGGGGGGAGGACACATGTCTTCAAAGGTTTTCTTTTGACATTCATTTTGCAAGCTTAGAATGGTACTTGTAAGTTCTTCAATCTCTTGGGCAAGATTGGGTATGTTAGAGGCATGATGGGGGTGATGAAAGGAATTATGTGGATGAAGGATAATGAGGTGGATTTCCCTTGTCAAATGTAGAAGAAGGATAAGGAATGTGATATGGATTGGGATTGGATATGACTTGAGGATTGATTTTATAGGTGGGTTGGATTGGAGGTATAGTTTGAGGACTAGGGTTTGGTAGTTTGAAGTCCTCAACCATTTTTCAAAACCAATCCATGTTCATGATGGTTGAATTAGGGATTTTGGATTGGATTAGAAGATGATGTAGAGGAATATTTTAATTAAGAATGGAAGATTTGATGATGGATGAAATATGAACCTAGGACTAGGAGAAAGTTTGGATTTTGATTTAAATGGGTAGGGCCTTAAGGATTTTGATATAATTGGATGAAGGATTTGATTGATTTAGAGGGAAGGGCCTCAAGAATTTTGATTGATTGGATGATGGATTTGATTGATTGAGAGGTCAAGGCCCCAAGAATTTTGAACGATTTTATTTTATTTTGACTTTTGAATTGCGAGGGCAGGGCCTCAAAGTTGGATTTGATTTGATTTGATTTGATTTTAATTATGATTAAAGTCAAAAGATTATGATGGTGCTCCTAAGCCAAAAGTAGAAGATTGGAAGATGGTGTTGGTAAGACTTGGATTAAGAATAGATGAAGTGGAATGATAGATTAGGGATGTTTGAAGATAAGTTGAATGGATTATGTGATTGATTTGGATGATAGGGGATATATGGATTGAATGAGAACATAGAAAGCAATAGTGCAATGTGAATTTCCAAAATATTTCCACGGGTCTCAACACAATCAAAAACACATCAAGCACACAGTACCTGATGATCCATTTTAATGGCATGATTTATGATGTTTTTCTGTGACTTGTTAGGGTTTTTTTACTTGGTTTTATACAGTATTTGATGATGATATATGTGGTTTTTATATGTATGGTAAATACTTTTAGATACTTTATAAGCTCAATAGGATATGTGATTTAAGTATAACTTATGGTTAAATCTTATGAATTGAATATGACAGATGAATTAAATAGATATATGTGTGTGTTATTTAATGTTCATCTCTCCTGAGTTATTTTGGGTTAGGATTCTTGCAACCACATATCATGCAAGAGTTAGTTAGTGAAATAATGTCTTTTCTGATTTAAATGATGCAAATGCATATGATTTGAATTTGGCATATATTGTTAACCCCATGCAAGAACAATTCAAACAATGCATTCATTCAGGAAGCATGGTGGATTTGACAAAATCAACTCTACACCGAAACAATTAAGGTGAAGTTGTGCTTTTCTCTCCTTTGTAGCCGTCAACTGGTTCCTCATGTTATCTAAGCATAGATCTAGGAGTGCAACCTGTTATATTCATTGAAGACTTGTCCCTAAGCATTATCAATTTTATTGCATCACATTGTGAATCATAATTGATCCTCATTGTTGGAGTAATAGTAATTTTAGGAGTTAGTTTCTCGGTGTTTTCTTATAAATAAGTTGTTGTCTTAACTTTCAGAAGTTAATGGAAGTTAGAAGAGTTAATGTAATTTTGTGAAAGAAGCAAATAGGATCTAGTTATGTTTCACTTCAATTGTATCTTTCAATGAATGAATGAATATAATACTCTTTACAAGTTCTATCTTTTTAGCTTGATTGTATTCGATTCAATCATCCAAGGGGGCCCACTAGGTGAGTGAATTCCAATGTTAGTTATGATTTATTTTATGTTGTTCTTGATTTAGAGAGAACTCTATTACTCCTGAAGCCATTGGTAATAGAACTTGAAAACTATTCCTTTAGCAAAGGCAGATAGATATTTCCTATATGTGATTACCATTTTTAGTAGATTACGCTTGTTCCTTTCTCTTAGCTTAGTATTCCAAGCTTTAAAGTATTTGGGTTTCAATAGTTTAAATGAATAGAAATTAGGATGATTTAGAGCATACACTTTGCAGACAGTGTTTCAAGTCTATGTCCCTGCTTGATACTATAAATGGGTTAAATGAGTTAATTAGTTGTTGTTTAAGATGTCCAATCTTGAATAAATGGGTGTTACACTCTGAGTATCTATAGCATTTGTTTGGTTGATCATTTTGGCATCATTTCCAAGGATCAAATCCCTTTTTTTATGTATAGGAGATCATCTTGGAAGATTTCTCCCTCAGAATGATCTCTTAGCCTCAGAAAAAATCCTACCTCCTGAAAGGGAAAATCCCCAAGAATTTGACCGAGAAGAGAATCAACTATTTGAGAATCCATTTTCTGACCTACATCAAGCCATTCCAACACCACCTCATGTAGAACGTGAATATCAGGAGAATCCCTGGGCCCTTGTTGTTTTCAAAGGACAACCTACAGCTCCAAATCCTCCAAGGATGGCCCTTCCCACATTTCCCTTTCCTATCATTGACCTGCATGATAATAAAAATCTCAAGAATATCCCCTCTTCAGTACTACCAAAGTTCTACAGCTTGATTACTGAAGACCCTGAGATATTCCTCTTTGAATTTGATATTCTATGTCGAAGTTATGACTATACAACTCTGTGTGTGAATTTTGTACCTAGCTATAGACACAACACTTCAGTAAAACATTAGATGTTAGCAAAAACCAAAATCTGCAAGTAATTGAAACTATGCTAACCAGGCGATTTACTGCCTTCTAGTAGGTGCGAGTATGATGTTCTCAAATTGAAACCAAGATCAGTGACAATGCAACACCTAAACAAAGGATTTAAAATAATGAAAGCAATGAAATATGAATGCAAATTAATCTATTTTTTTGGATTTTTGATGCAATAGGATGAAAAACTGTATGAAATTAATCTAGAATGAAATTGAAATGATATGCAAATTAATCTAAGAATTATATGAATTGATATGCAAAGCTATGAAAAACTATGAATTGATCTCACAAAATTGCCTGTCACAAAATCTTTGTTCTTCAGTTGTAAATTCGCCAGAGTAATTGTGCAAATTCGAGAGATGTGAGATTGAAAGCTTGAGGGATTTAGAGAGATATCGATTGATTGGAAGCTTGAGAGATATAATATGAAGAGCCGAGCCTTGTTTTTATAGAAATCTAGGGCTTGAGGATGCATTGAGAAAAGCCATAAATCACTCTTGATAAACTCGGGTTGATTTTTGAGTTAACAAGAAAATTAAGAATAAATAAACTCATAAAATCATGCAAAAGTAGTTTTTATCTCAAAATAGAGTTTTAGTTCACTTTTTCAACTCATCATCAAATGTTGAGTTTAGAAAGTTAACAAATTGAAATTGAAAGTTGTTTTAAAGTTGACTACTTTTCTGATTGTGCATGATTTAATATGAATTAATTTAATAAATAAAGTGATTTATTTTCCACTTAACAGATTTTGAATTAAAACAATTGATTTATGGGTTAATCAATTATTAAATCAAACTTTTATTCAAAAACTATATTATTAAATATTGACAACTTGATTTAATTAATTATATAAGAATTTAATCAATTAGTCATAAGATTTTTTATTTATTGTCAAAATTAAATAGTACAATTTAGGAATAAATATAATTAAATAATTAAGTGGCAGTATTAAATCTGATTAATTAAATATTTAGAATATTCAATTAATCAAACTTTAGGATAAATAGGATTTATCGCCAAATAATTATTAAATTAAGAATAATTAGGATAAAATAGGAATATTTCTAGGAATATTCCCCGATGTAGAATTTAGGATAATCAATTAAATTTGATAATGTGCAGATGTGTCTTAGGTTAGGACTTTGATATCGATTTCGTTCGATTTGAAGATGTAGGAGGTTAATGAACCTATAGCCCATTTTTAGGATATTACATTTTGCCCCTCTTTGAATTACTGTGTGAAGCGCAGTGGTTCAAAGAATAATCTGTGTATGATAAAGATGTATGAAAATGATTTGAAAGATGAACCAATTCTGAGACTGAAATCAATTGAAAGATTTGAAGATGTTAGGTCCTGAATGACCAAAGATAATGTTAACTATAATAGCAATGAACCAGTGATTACGAAAAAGTGCCAAAATGCCTGATTCTGAACCTTATGATTGCGAAGAAGTGAGTGATCGATTCCAGACCTGATTGTCCAAAGAGAATCATATTGGTATCACATCTTGAACCCATCAGTTACGAAGAACCAAGGAAATAACACTAATGAACTGATGGTTATGAAAAGCTGATACAATTTACAAGATAGATTAGGATACCATATTGATATGGATCTCGATGAATCTGATATGCCCCAAGCGATGATAGATTTTCCCCAAGCGATGAGGACTTTTGATGAGTCAGCAACTAGACGTGGTTGTTGTCTTGGTTACTGAGGAAAGATTGATTATAGATTTAGATTTACAGACTTGAATGATGTGCAATACCATGCCCCCTTCGAGATTAAAATTGAAATCTGACAAGAAAATTTAGCGTTATAGTTTAGAAGCATGTTAATTGATTTGAGAAGTGGTTATACACATTCGAGAATGCATTCTACATCATTTAGAGGTCTAGAAGACCAAGTTTGACTAGGTTAAACCATGAGTTGACCATATTTGACCAAGTTGAAATTTTGATAGTTTGATGTAAGATAATCAGTTAAGTTGAATTCTAGATTTTTGTGATGATTGAAGGTCAATTATGCAAGTAGTTAATAATATGAATGATCTCATATTTCAATTTTGATCCCGAAAATGGATTCTACTTGTTGTTTCATTGGAGGGACCTTCATACAATGCTCATTCCTTGTGTCATGTTTAGCATTTTTGGTTTTGAAGAATCGTTTAAGTGTTCAAGCAATTTGTGAGATCATGCAAAGTGCAAAATGAACTTTTAGGTAACCGGATAAATCAATATAATTCCCACTAGTTATGAAACTATAGACATATGAATATTGACTTGTATGCACAGGAATCAATACAACGCCCACTGGTTAGGCAACCATGGACATGTGAATATTGATTTTGTTTTTGGAATGTCGGATTAGATATAAGCACCAAGGCACAAACGCTAGGATGACTTGAATATCATGTCCATTTTGATATAGCAATTTGTATAGGCATCAGAACATAAACGTCATGATGACTTGAATATGCCTTGCATTCAAACACATCAAACAGTCAAGAGATCATTCTAAATCCAGTGTGAATTACCTGTAGTGACCCTTTATCATTCACATCCTTAGGCAAGATCGCATTTCATAGTAGGAGAAAGAACTCACTCAAAAAGATAATAGTTAGATCAAACTTCTTTGAATTTTCTGCGTATCAATGGTCAAGGTACACATGGCCATCCAATTTGAGATAGAGGCTCTTACAGACGAACACCATTTCAATCCATAATTTCCAAAGTTGTTAGATTTTCACATACAAGCAGAAGACAAAGAAAAGATTATGCCCCCAGTCATCACTCTCTAAATCCTGTAAAGGACATCATCGAAGAGCTCAAAGGGACACAATATGCAAAAATCTCAATGCGAATCAATAAGCATACAAGGAGATAAAAGCATGTAAAAAGCATAGATTGTTTTCAATTTGTGTTTGATTGTGTTGTTGTAGATGCAAAATCCTTTCTAGAGAGGAGACTGATTGACTGACTCGGATGAAGCTTCAAAGGACTCTGACTAGATATGACTCATCTAAGATGTACTGGAGGCCATAGGATATGACATTGATTACCCCCAAGTGTTAAGCATTGATAAGATACATACGCTTGAGCTGATTGGTGTATAGACCGACTTATTGAAAATAGGAATGCAGGAACAAACCAAGAGATATGTACAAACTAAAGCACGACTGAAAGCTAGGAAAGACCAAGATTGCACTAATAGATGGAGCATTTTTTAACAAGTGGTGCCCATTTGCCGGGTTTTCACCATCTTGGTAGAGATTCTATTTTTGCTACCAAGGTGCCTATTTCCAGGTTTTCACCAAGGCACTTTTTCTTTTTCTCATTTTTTGTATTTTTTATTTTTCCAATTTTTTTGATATTTTTGGTATTTTTTTATTTTTTTGTGAATCATCAAGGCACCTATTTCTAGGTTTTCACCAAGATGTTCATTTTTTAAGGACTTTTTCAGATTTTTATGATTTTTTTAGGACATTTTGCCATACACTAAATGCCTTAGGCATAGAATTTCTTCAGATGGAGAACGTTGATTGGTTCTCGGAGCTATTCTCCTTCAATCATTGAGAGTTGATAGGCTCCAGAGCTAAAATTAGCAGTGATAATAAAGGGACCCAGCCAGTTGGGTTCAAACTTCCCCTTGCGTTCTCGATGTGATTGATTTTTAGGATTTTCTCTCAAGACAAGACCGCCAACCTGAAATTCTCTATGTCTGACTTTCTTGTTGTAGCCTCTAGACATTCTTTTCTGATACACTCTAAGATGATCATATGATGCTTCTCTGCACTCATCTAGTAGTTCAAGTTCTTGCAACCTAGACACTTTGTAGTCATCATTAGTTACTAAACCATGCATTCTGATTCTTAGTGATGGGATTTCAACCTCAATAGGTAGTACCGCTTCAGACCCATAAACTAAAGTGAAAGGTGTAGCCCTAGTGGGCATTCTGATACTTGTTATATAGGCCTAGAGAGCTGGATTGATCATGAGATGCCAGTCTCTTCCTATCTTATTAATTGTATGGTGCAAGATTTTTAATAGATTCTTGTTAGAAGCCTCTGCTTGTCCATTCCCTTGAGGATAGTAGATAGATGACCAATGTTGTGTCATCTTGAATTTGGCACATAAATCATCTAAGTCTCTATTTTTAAATTTTCCACCATTATCTGTGACTATAGAGTGTGCAATACCATACCGACATATGATGTAATTCAAAATGAACATAGAAATTTGCTTGCCGGTTGCTTGAGTCAAAGGGACTACTTCTACCCATTTTGTAAAATAGTTTGTAGTTGTTATGATATGGGTATGTCCATTAGAAGAATGAGGATGTATGGATCCTATAAGATCAAATGCCCATTGGTGAAAAGGCCATTGTGTAGTAAAGGGAATTAGATCCTTCCCTAGAGCATGAATTAAGTTACCATGTACTTGGCACTTTTGACAATTCTTAGCAAACTTGATTGCATCTTTCTCTATTTCAGGCCAATAGTACCCAGCCCTAATAAGCTTTCGAGCTAGTGTTAAATCATTCAAGTGTGACCCACATATACCTTCATGGACTTCCTCGAGTGCATGTTGAGACTCTTCCCATTCTAAACATCTAAGTAGTGTACCATCTAGACCTCATTTGTATAGATCATTACCAATGATGACATACCGGGATGCATTGTGGATAAGGTATCGTTTCTCATGGTGATTGAAGGTATTGAGAATGATTTGGTCTTGGAGATAAGAGAAAAGGTTTTTGTATCGAGATGAATCATGACCAACAATAGTGCAGATCATGTGGGTTTCAGGGGAATCATATGTAGGATAAGATAGTGCTTCCACCAGGAACTCATAGTGTAGCTCATGTTTAGGTTACTATAATAAAGTAGATAACATTTCCATTGCATCGGCAGCCTTTTTCTCTGTTCTAGGAATTTTCTCAAATGTGATAGATATGAAATACTTCTTTAGATCATCTACCATTCTCTTGTATGGGATCAACTTTCCATCTTTCATTTAGTACACATCATTGACTATGCACACTCTAATTGATTTATCTGGTTTAGAAACAGGTACAATATTTGAGCTCCATTTAGCATAGTCAATAACACAGATGAATTTGGCTTTTAGTAGTTTCTCTAATTCAACTTTAACCAAGAGTGCAACATGTGGGTGCATCTTTCTTAATTTTTGTTTAACGGGTTTTACTCCAAGAGAAATAGATAAATGGTGCATTATAAGATCAAGATCCAACCCTGGCATATCTAAATATTTCCATGCAAAGTTGATCTTCTTTTTTGTTAGGAATGTAGTAAATTTTTTATTTTCTTCTTCTGATAAGGATTGTGCTACATGGATCAACTATGGTTCCTCTTCTGTTCCCAAGTTGATAGATTGAGTGGGCTCAATTAGAATTGGAGATCTGTCCTGTAAATGACTTGGAAGGACATCAAATATCTCATCCTTAGGTGCCTCAGAGAGGTTTTCACCTTTGGATATGTCTTTTATTTTTACTTTTGTAGGTTTTGAGATTGCCACAAAGTGGTTTTCACCCTCAGAACTCCTTTTCTTTTTATTTTTATTCTTATTCTTTTGACTAAGATACTTGATGTCCGACTCCGTCATGCTGATGCTTGGTTCACTAATGGAAGTCTTCATAGGCTCAACTACATTTAGGTAGCAAGTAAGGGCATAGTCATTTGGTAAAGTAAAGATACCTTGGCTCAGATTTGTGGAAGTTTGGTCAAGAAGCTCAAGATGTTGGATAATCAAAGTCGGAAAAGATTGGGAGATAGTGTTTATGGATATGGATCTATCATCATTGGTCCTAACCCGATGCTCGAGTTCAAAGGTGATATTACAACTCAAAATGTTCAATTCATGAATAGGCTCAATGTCATTATGGGAGTCCAATTCAGCCATAGGTTGATCAGACTCGTTAAGTTCATTATTTCACTCTAGACTTACGTTGGATTTAGGTGCATATTGGTGAATAACATCAATATGTTTTTCTGTGATAAGCTCATCTTCCTCTGGAATGACTCCTCATTCACAGTCATTTGATTCCTCATCTATGCCTCAAGGAAAATTGAGAACATGAGTAAAGTTAGGGTGAATACCCCAAGAAGGGTTACCCTCAGATTTTGATTTGAATTCATACTCATGAGAATCTATCTTAGAATAACTACCACCTTCCTCTTTATCTATTTTATTATCTTCGAGATTAGCTGGTTCTTGTGGTGCAACTATCTCTTGTTCTATAGTAGGTTCTTCTGTGTCTACCACATTAACTCTTTTGATTGGATCATCTTCTGCTTCAAGGAGGTCTTTTATTTCTTTAGGAAAATGTTCATAAGGAATGAGCTCCTCAGTGGTGTCTGACTCATCACTATCAGACTGTTGTATTGTTTCCTCCTTTGGTTCAATATGTTCTAAGACATGCGTGGATTTCTTGCTAAGATAGAAAGGCTTCTTCTTATATCCTAGACCTCTTGTATCCTTGTTGGTTTGATCATGGTGGTCAAGAGGTGATAAAAGACCCTTACCTTGTAGTCCTAGAGGTCCTTTCCCAGTATATCCCATTTTTGTGATCAATTTGTCCCCTGGTCCATATGACTTCTAAGGAATTCTGCTTGAAGTGGAGTCACATTTCTGGACTGACTGAGAGTTAGATTCCTCTTTATACAACCATGCAAGCACAACTTCATCTTCCTCAAACTCTTTTTTAGATACTTGTTCTGGAACAAATCTTCCATTGAATAGGACTTGGGATTTTTTAGCATTAGGTTTCACTTTGTCTGACGGTTGCCCATAAGACTTAGGGGACAATGGGAGAGATGTGAGAGATAAAATAGGTTCCATTGTGTATTATCCCATACCATTATCTTTGATTTTGACCTCTTTTGCAATGTCTTCCATCTTGGATGTGGATGCTACATCTGTTTACTTAGTAGAAGATTCTTTGTTGTTAGGAACAAGTTTATCTGCACTTTCTTTCAATGCATTTCAAGTTGTAGATATGTCTACTGGAATGGTTACCTATACTCCTTCATAAAGAAATTTTAAACATTGATGGTATGTAGAAGGAATAGCTTTCATTTCATGTATCCAGGGTCTCCCTAGAAGGATGTTGTAAGCCAAAGGTAGATCAAGAACTTGACATGTAGTATCTTTTATTACTAGACCTGTTCTGATAGGTAAGACAATGGTGCCTTTGGAAGATCTTTCTTGCTCATCATATGCTTTGATAGTTATCTTCTTTCTAGGATCAATAGCCATTTTTTAAAATCCCAGTTGTGTGATCAAGCTGAAAGAACCAATGTTTAAGCCAGCGTCCCCATCTATCAACACACGTTTGACATGATGGTTTTGGATCAAGACTTCAATATGCAAGGGTTTATTATGTGGATGACTCAAGGAGTTATCATCTTCCTTTGAAAATGAGATAAACTGAGGAGATGTAAGATGACCAACCATAGTCTGGAATCTGTCTAAATCAAGGTTTTTAGGAACATTGGATCCGAGCAGAGCTTTGTCTAGAATGGCTCTATGAGCTGGAGATATCCGAAGCAACTCAAACATGGAGATTTTTGCATTTGTATGCTAGAGTTGTTGGACAATAATGTATGATGTAGGCTTCGTGTCTTTAGGATTTGAAGATTTAGATGTAGCCTTTTGTTTAGAAGCGGATGAAAGATTGAAAGGCATCTTAGGGACATTGGATGAATCTGGGATTTATCTTGGCAGATGTGCATGAGCTTGTGATCGAGTAACCATGTTAGCTGATTGATTTTATCTATCTCTTTGTACAATTGTGATGACATTGCAATGCTCAAATAGACATGGTTCAACCATATTGATGACAACATTGTTTGTAGAGTAGGCATAATTGACTTTCACACCCATATTAGGTTGAGAAGAAGAATCTTCTTTACCATGTTTCAGAAATGGCTCCGTGAATGATGTATGATCATTATTGCTTTTATGATTGTCAATCATGATTTCTCCATTATCAATTTTGTCTTGTATGAGGTGTTTCAAGCATACACAGTTATTGGTTTTATGACCCTTATTACAATGGAAGTCATAGAAATATGTCTCTTTCCACCATTTTGGTTTAGGTTCAGGATCAAATGGTCAGATCTCAGGCAAGTAAATTATGTTGTTAGCCAATAGAGTTTTCATGGCATATTCCAAGGACTCTCCTAGAGGAGTGAATTTGTGGTTAGGATCTGTAGCCCAAGGTTTGTAGGTAGATGGTTTCTTGCTAGATTTTGTTGCTTTAGCTTTAGAAGCTTTGATGGCTTGGGTGCCAATAGTGAGATTGAAAGCAGGTTCCTTAGAAGAGACACAGATATTATCAACAATGTCATTTGTGACAATGCCCTTATTCTTGTTCCAATTTTTGCCTCTATCTTTAGAACTAGATCCAGATTCGTACTTGTCCTTTTGAAGTGATATGTCTCCTTTTTGCACAAGTACTTTCTCAATTTTGATTGTATTTTCTACCATCTTATCAAAGGATGTATGATTTTGCATTTGCAAATGGTAGTTAAGTTCTGGAACAAGATTGTTGATGAAGATTTCCAGCTTCTCAGTTTCTGGAATGGGTCTAGCATATAGAGAAAACTTCTTCCTCCATCTTTTGAGAAAAGTCAGGAATGGTTCCCCTGAGTTTTGTTTCAGATTGCAGATGTCGATCATGGTGACCAAATGCTGGATGTTATAGGAGTATTGTTGATAGAACAGTTTGATTAACTCCTCAAAATTTTTGATAGTTGGAGGCATTTTTTAGAACCAATGAATGGCTGACCCTCCCAGAGATCAAGGGAAAAGATGCATTAAGTAGGTTGGTTCATCCATGAACTCCATAGATTGAGTACAGAATTCTCTGACATGATATTGAGGATCAGAGTTTCCATCATACTTATCATATTTGGGTTTCTCCACTCTTTTAGGGAATGGCAGCATGTACAAGTCTTTATCAAATGGAAAAGGGCATAGAGCATCCATGGAGAGCTCTTTAGGTTCCTTTTCTTTTTCAAGTTTGTTAAGTTTGACTTGCATGGCATGCATCTATTTCATCATAGCTGTGATTGGAGTTTCTTCCTCATGTGTAATGATATCTTCAACATTAAAGTTGGGAGGAAGTTTAGCCCCTTAACGAGCTATTTCTAAAAAGTATGTTTCTTTGTCTTCCTTCTAGAAATGCCTCATCATTTTCTTGAAGTCATCATCATTTTGATATCGAGCAATTTCAGAAGGTGTGGGTTCTTGATCCGCACCATGTTGAGAGTGATGTCCTTGAGACCCATGATGTGTCCCTCCATGAGACATTTTAGGAGTTTTAGGACTCCCTGGAATAGATTGATGTAGAGATTTTTTATTGACCCCTTGGATTGATGGAGGAGGGGGTATGTAACCAGTTTTTAATCAAAGATTGCCAAGACCGTCATCTTCGTAAAGACTTGACTTGTAGAGTTCGTTAAAGGTTAGACCCACATGAGTAGACAAAGGTAAGGTATGAGATGCTTCTCTGGATTTCTTCTATGATGAAGGTTGAGTTTCCACCATTAACCTTGGGTGAAGCAAGAGAGCAAGATGAAGACAATTGAAGAATGACTTGATTCAAGAAGATCGAATGACGCAACCTTGTTAAGATTGAATTGATTGAAGATTAGATCAGACATAAATGAAGGATAATGTGCCATAGTAGTATGGGTAGATGCCCAATAGATGGCGGGCATGAGCTCTCAACACTTAGCCATTTTGGAAGAAGACTGAATTTTGAAGATAATTTTGACAAGGTTTTGACACAAGATGAAAAAGACTCAAATCGATAAATCAAAAGGCTAAATCAGACTCAAGAGACCACCTTAGGAAAATGGATGGATTTGTTATAGGTTTTTCTCTATTTATGACACAATGATTTGTTGGATATAATCTGGAAGTAGGTTGTAAAAACTAGATTTTCGACAAATTTTGGAGTTTTCTGACAACTTTGACTTTAGCTTTGATATGAGTTTTGAAATTTCAGGATGACTTTTGACACCAGAAAGGATTTTTTCTTCAGATTTGCAATTTTTCAGTTTTTCAAAACCAGTTTGTTTGCAATTTTTTCTCTGTTCAGGTTTGCAGATTCGTGTAATAGTTCAAGATCATTCATTTTCAATAACCAAGTAGATAAAAAACATGCAGAACATCAAGCAAAGGGAAGAAATCAATCATCTGAAAATAATGAACAAGGGAAAAAGCAACCTTGCATGTTAACAAGAAATAGTGACTTAATGTGCTAATCCCTAGGAATGCTACTTGTGTATGTTCCCAAAAAAATTTCAATAACGCACATAGTCTTAGAAAATGAAAAATTTGGCCTCGCTAGGGTTTGTAGTAATGGTCTAACTCTACAACTTTTATGATCTCAAGAGGGCGAACTCCAATCTAGGCGCACCGAGGTTTTGACATAGTCTAAGAATTTAATCAATCAGGAGCTGCTAGGGAGATCTGACAGCCCAACAAGAGACCACACCTATGAAGATTTCTTCCACAAGGACATTTATATAGTGGTTGTTGCTACCACGACGAAAATGGCTATTATCGCTTGAGGTTCCATCCATGTGGTTGACCCAATTAAGGGAATGTCCACTACGGTTAACCCTCTCTAAAGGTGACTCACAAAATATACCACAGGGGGACTAGATCAGATTCAAGGATCTGGGTTTTTGGTACTATCCAAAAAGGAAGTAGAGAATAATGCCCTAGCCTCTTCACTTCACCAAAACAAAGTAGATAGATTAATCTGACACACTAAGACTGAAATTATCTCACCAAGATCTGTGATGTCAACAACTTATGGTCTATCAATCTCTCCGGAGAGGGAATGTATCAATCAAAAGCTGAGGATGCAAATCAAGGGAACGTGAGACAATCTCAGTATCCTCCCTACCTACAAGGGCATCCTTAATCAAGAAGAGCTTTGAATGCATGAACAAGTGAATGAATCCCACTCTCTCAAGATCCTCCACAAATAGTGTTCATAGGGCCTAATTACTATGTGTAATAGATATGCAAAAAGCAAATCTATGTTCGTTTTAGAGCCCAAAACTGAAGTGTGAATTATGAAAGCTATAAAGGCACTCAAGCTTGACACAAGAGAGTTTTTTTTATGTCCCAAAATGAAGTGTTATCAGATGTAATAGAATACCTAAGTTCCTCACAACTCGCTTAGTAGATTTTACCTATTTTAGCAATTTTTGAGCATTTGTCTTCTATCTTTTCTACCCACGGGACGTACCTACACCTACGCCTGTAAACCACTGTTATGAAAAAATTACCTATTCTTGTACATGAAACCCACTGTTATAAAAATCCATCAAAAAATAAACACAACTTGTCAACCCCATGTGGTAAAAAACTAGGTTAGTCAAAGATAATATGTCATTTGATAATCGAAAAACCTGTTGTCATAAAAAAATCAGATTCAGACCAGTCTACACTAAATCAATCATAAATTTTGCAAATCAAAATAAAATTAATCCAAACTAATGGAAAATGAAAGATAACTCAAATATCTTTCCAGAAATATAAATTTTGGATCTTTATCATGTCATATGTGCATGTACCAATAAAAACATCAATCGGATTTCATAAAATCAGGTTTAGACTAGTCTTCACTAAAATGATTATAACTTTTGCAAATCAAAACAAAATCAATTCAAACCAATGGAAAATGAAAGATAACTAAAATAAATTTCTATAAATATAAATTTTGGATATGTATCATGTCATATGTGCATGTACCAATATAAACATCAGTCGAATTTCATAAAATCAGGCTCTGACCAGTCTTCACTAAAATGATCATAACTTTTGAAAATCAAAATGAAATTAATCCAAACCAATGGAAAATGAAATATAACTCAAATACCTTTCTAGAAATATAAATTTTGGATCTGTATCATGTCATATGTGCATGTAACAATAAAAACATCAGTCAAATTTCTGGAAAAATAGCTCAGAAATTTATCACAAAACTCACAAAAATTAACCTTGTGGTCGTGGGTTCAAGAAAAATGATAGAAATTTGATAGAATAGAATGGAAACCCATTTTAGGACCCCACAGTGGGTGCCAAAAATGTGTGTGTAAATTTTTTACCTAGTTGTAGACACAACACTTCAGTAAAACATTAGATGTTAGCAAAAATTGAAATCTGCAAATAATTGAAACTATGCTAACCAAGCGATTTACTGTCTTCTAGTAGGTGCGAATATGATGTTCTTAGATTGAAATCAAGATCAGTGACAATGCAACACCTAAATGAAGGATTTAAAATGATGAAAGCAATGAAATATGAATGCAAATTAATCTATTTTTTTGGATTTTTGATGCAATAGGATGAAAAACTGTATGAAATTAATCTAGAATGAAATTGAAATGATATGCAAATTAATCTAAGAATTATATGAATTGATATGCAAAGCTATGAAAAACTATGAATTGATCTCACAAAATTGCTTGTCACAAAATCTTTGTTCTTCAGTTGTAAATTCGCCAAAGTAATTGTGCAAATTCAAGAGATGTGAGATTGAAAGCTTGAGGGATTTAGAGAGATATCGATTGATTGGAAGCTTGAGAGATATAATATGAAGAGATGAGCCTTGTTTTTATAGAAATCTAGGGCTTGAGGATGCATTGAGAAAAGCCATAAATCATTCTTGATAAACTCGGGTTGATTTTTGAGTTAACAAGAAATTAAGAATAAATAAACTCATAAAATCATGCAAAAGCAGTTTTTATCTCAAAATAGAGTTTTAGTTCACTTTTTCAACTCATCATCAGATGTTGAGTTTAGAAAGTTAACAAATTGAAATTGAAAGTTGATTTAAAGTTGTTTTAAAGTTGACTGCTTTTCTGATTGTGCATGATTTAATATGAATTAATTTAATAAATAAAGTGATTTATTTTCCACTTAACAGATTTTGAATTAAAACAATTGATTTATGGGTTAATCAATTATTAAATCAAACTTTTATTAAAAACTATATTATTAAATATTGACAAATTGATTTAATTAATTAAATAAGAATTTAATCAATTAGTCATAAGATTTTTGATTTGTTGTCAAAATTAAATAATACAATTTAGGAATAAATATAATTAAATGTAATTAAATAATTAAGTGGCAGTATTAAATCTGATTAATTAAATATTCAGAATATTCAATTAATCAAACTTTAGGATAAATAGGATTTATCGCCAAATAATTATTAAATTAAGAATAATTAGGATAAAATAGGAATATTTCTGGAATATTCTCCGATGCAAAATTTAGGATTATCAATTAAATTTGATAATGTGCAGATGTGCCTTAGGTTAGGACTTTGGTGTTGATTTCATTCGATTTGAAGATGTAGGAGGTTAATGAACCTATAGCCCATTTTTGGAGTATTACAACAACAAATGCTCATAAGTTGAAGTTGTTTCCATCTACCTTGAAGGAGGCAGTGCTGAGATGGTTCATGGATCTAGGAGCCAATGTTGTATGAGACTAGGATGGAATGAAGAATGCATTCTTGGAAAAATACAAAGAGTATTATCAAGATAGTGTTATGAAAGGTGATGATATTTTTAAAATGACACAAAAAGATGAGGAGATGCTTGAGGATTATGTTGCAAGATCCTTGTTTAGCCTCCATAAAAATACTCAGCATACTTTGAATGAAGAGTCCATGAAGAATCTCTTTTTGAGAGGCATTAATGAGTCTTGTACGAAGGCTCTTGACTTAATAGCTGGGGAAGACATCACTGAAGCTACCTGGGATGACATTAAGAGGATATGTCTTAATTACTCTAGAGCTACAATGAAGAAAGGAAGAGGACTTAGACAATCAAGTAGCATAACTAATAGTGTCGGTGTCTCAAAGATAGAAATATCTAATCTCTTGTCTGATTTCAAACAACACACCATTAACAATGTAGCTACCCAATTGGATACCATGTAGGCTAAGAAGAAGCATGAAGAACAAAAGGCTACGCTAGTTGAATTATGTTCACATTGTAGGGAAAAGAAAAGGAACTAAAAGTGCAGAATAGTTGCATGCTTAGAGATTTAGTCAATGCCAACTGAATTTAAGGCTATTGATGAGAATGGAGAGGTATTTTATGTTGCTCAACGGAGACCATGGGCTCAGAGACAAGGTATGCCTCGTGATCCTTTGCACAATTCTAGTTTTAATAATAATCAATGGAAATACCAAAATTCTTAGAATTTTGGTTCCCAAGGTCAAAACTGGAATAGTAATTGGTCTTATCAACCTCAACAACACTAGGGTAACCAACATTGGCAATATCAACCCCCTCCTAATCTATGGCAGCAACCCAATCATAATTGGTCTCAAAATAACCAATGGCAGCCTCCACAAGGAAACTAGAAACAGTCATCCCAATGGGGTTTGAATCATCCTAACCAGCCTAATCAGCAAGCCATTATGTCACCCTCTCAATAGTAAGCTATAATGTCGTTACTTCCTTCAGCCAATGTCTCAAAAGAAAACTTAGTTGTCTACTCAGCCTTCACCAAATCCTAATAACAAGCAACCTAATCAACAACAGACTTATTCCATCCAAGTAAATGATATACACTTAAGGTCAGGAGCTACATTGCCTTCTCCAAAAGGTCCTATTATAACTGAAGTTACCAATGATAGTAATGTCACTAAATAAGACCACACTACTCTTCCATAGTCTACTGTAATAACTAAAGGTCCACCATTTCCTCAAAGGCTCACATAGTTTGTACCCACAAAAGAAAGCCTCATTGCCACTTATTTGATCAACCAGCTGAAGAAAATGATTATGCAAATTCCTTTGTTAGATGCCCTCAAAGAGGTCCCAGTATATAATAAAGCTATCAAGGAAGCCTATTTTAAACAACCTAGTCAGAAAAAGAAAGATCCTAAGACTGTTCATGTTCTTGGACAACTCTCTGATCTTATGTTGAGAAATGTCATTCTACCTAAATATTCTGATCCAGGTAGCCCTATTATTACTATTTATATTAATGATACTCAGATTTAGGATTTTTTTATTTATTTAGGAGCATCCATTAATGTCATGACAAGGGAGTCTTATTAAGACTCAATGTTATTGGTTTAAGAGAAACTCCTACAATCCCTCAGTTAGCTGATAATTCTATTGTAAGGCATGATGGCATGGTAGAGGATATTATTGTAACACTAGATTCATTAGACTATCCATCTGACTTTTTAATATTGTCTCCCAAAGATACTCTAGGTGGTTATCCTTTAATCTTGGGAAGACCTTGGTTGGCCACTGCAGATGCTTGCATAGCTTGCTAATCTAAAAAGATGACTATATCAAATGGAATAAGTATGAAAAAGTTGACTTTATATTCCCCTGCTAAACCACAGATGGAACTTGACCAAGTTTTTTGGCCCGATCTTGGTGACATTGAGCTAGAGGTAAATTCAGTACAATAGTTAATGGTTATAGAGAGGAATCCATTTATGATATCCCAAGAAGAAGATGACATACTTATTGCCATTCTTACCAACAAATATGATGTTAAACCATTTTTATGTACTGTTCCTAATTGTACCTTGCAAACCATATTGCCTACCACACCACAAATTCTTGCAACAACTGATTACCTTCATACATTTCTACCACATGAGATTAAGTTACCTTCATCTACAAAAATTATTATGATGGACAAGGTAGTCAAAGTAGAAATTACCCCAGGTAGGGAGTTGAATGTTAACAAAAATCTTACCCCTAAGCATTCAAAACAAATTCTCAAACTCCTATAAGATAGCCAACAAAATTTTTCTTAGAACTATACAAATATGAAGGGATTGGATGAACAACTTTGTACCCACAAAATCTACATCAATCTGGATTGTAAACCAGTTAGGAAACCTCAAAGAAGAATCAACCCAGCACTCAGAGATATAGTCAAAATTGAATTGTAGAAATTACTTGATGTTGGTTTTATCTATCCCATTTGTGATAGCCAGTGGGTATCACCTTTAGTCATAGTTCACAAGAAGGGTGGAAAATGGAGGGTCTGTGTGGATTATAGAGATTTGAATCCTGCAACAAAGAAGGATCATTTTCCATTTCCTTTTATAGATCAAGTCCTTGATAACCTAGTTGGCAAAAAGTACTTCTCCTTTTTGGATGGGTTCAGTGGATACAACCAAATACAGATAGCACCTGAGGACCAAGACAAGACAACATTCACATGCCCATGGGGAACCTTTTCCTATTTGGTCTTACCTTTTGGTTTGTGTAATGCACTTGCTACATTTCAAAGAGAAGTGATCAATATTTTTTCTAACATATCTATTGATTATGTTGAAATATACATGGATGACTTCACATCATATGGATCAACATTTGAAGAAGATCATGCAAACTTAGACAAAGTCCTTAAAAGATGCCAAGAACATAATCTTTCTCTCAATAGTGAAAAGTGTTATATGATGATGGAAGAAGGGGTTGTTTTGGGGCACTACCTATCATTATTTGGGAATCCAGTAGACCTAGCTAAAATAGAAGTCATTAAAACACTTCCAACCCCAACAAAGAAAAAGGATGTCAGAAGATTTATAGGCCATGCTGGTTACTATAGGAGGTGCATCAAAGATTTCAATCAAATAGCAGCTCCACTGTATAATATTCTAAAGAAAGAATCAGAATTTGAATGGACTTAAGATTGTGAACACATTCCAATAGTTAAAGGATTTGTTGACTAAAACATATATTTTGAGAGGACCTAGTTGGAATTTTCCATTTCATATTCATACAGATGCCTTAGAGCATGCTATAGGAGTAGTCCTTGGGCAGAAATAAGGACTATTTGAGCACACCATATATTACATCAGCGAAAATTTGCATGAAGCTAAGTTAAATTACACAATCACTGAGAAGGAGTTACTAGCAGTTATATATGCACTAAATGAATGCAAGCACTACATAACTGGTTATGAAGTACTTGTGCATACAAACCACTTAGAAATTAAGTACCCGATGAACAAACCTGCTATATCAGGCAAGCAGCAAATGGCTACTATTCATGCAAGTATTTGATATCAAAGTCATTGATAAACCAGGAAAATCAAATGTGGTAGTAGATTTTCTATCCAAATTGCACATTCATAATGATCCTACACCTATAGATGACATCTTCCTTAATGAACACTTGTTCTCTATTATTACCCAAAATACATGGTATGTAGATATAGAAAACTACCTTGTTATAGGAAGTACTCCTCCACACTTCTCTCCTAAAGAGTGAAGAATCTTAGTTGAGAAAAGTTTTAACTTTTCATGGATCATAGGCTTTATGTTTTACACAAGACCAGACCAAGTCACCAGAAGATGTGTTCCTAAAGATGAGACATATGACATTCTCCATGTATGTCATGATGAACCATGTGGAGGGAATTTTGTAGCAAAGCACACAACATTCAAGATCCTCACCACCAACTATTACTGGCCTACTCTACACAAAGATGCTACTAAATATACCAGACATTGTGACCAATGTCAATGAATAGGATGACCAACTAGATTAGATGAAATGTCCCTGCAGCCACAAGTAATTGTCACACCATTTGACAAATGGGGTATTGATTTTTTGGGTCCTATAGAACCTTCTTCTCATGGTAAGTCCTATATCTTAGTCTTTACAGATTATGCAACCAAATGGGTTGAAGCCAAAGCCATGAAACATGCTAGGGATAATAAAGTAGTTGAATTTTTGTATGAATCCATATTTACTAGGTTTGGTATCCCTAGAGAACTAGTCATTGATCAAGGTGCCCAATTTACCTCAAATCTAATAACAGCCTTAATGAATTAGTATATAATCTGACATGGGAAATCCTCACCATATCATCCACAAGCTAATGGTAAAGCACAAGTCACAAATAGAGAAATAGAAGCCATTTTAACAAAAATAGTTTATATTCACAAAAAGGATTGGGCAACTCAACTTCCTGAAGCCATTGGGGCATATAGGAATACATGGAAAACTACAATTGGTTTCACACCATTTGAGTTAGTTTATGGCAAATTTGTTGTCATGCCTATTGAATTTCCCTACAAGACCCTCTAGACAACCCTTGATCTGGATATAGATCTCACTAGGGCTCAGCATGAATGACTTCTTCAACTCAACAACTTAGATGAAATCAGGAAATCTTCCTTGTATAATACTAAGATTATTCAACACCAGCAGAAGAAATGGCATGACAAGTTCATTAAAGATAAGAAATTATCTTTTGGTGACTGGGCATTGTTATATGATTCTCGTTATTAGCACACTCCGCGTAAGTTTCAATCCCACTGGTTAGGTCCTTATGAAATTGCTTTAGTCTTTAGTAATGGAGTCATACAACTATCAACTATTGATCTAGTTAGATTCAAACTTCTTATCAATGGTCACTGACTCAAGCTCTATAACAAGCCACCAAGAAGAGATGAGTTCCTATAGCAGTTGACCCCACATAATGAATCTAGCAATCCTACAATGCAAGAATTTGGGTCCTCCACCTAGATTGTCGCTCCTCTTTGATTTCCATCAAAGCTTCCATAATAATGTTTCACATTTTGTGAAATAATTTTTCCATAATAAATCTCCATCCCATCTCCTATCTCTCTCACAACCACCATCTGTCGCATCATTCCAGCAACATATGTTCACGCAACAACAAACCTCCTTCAACACAAGCAAGTTAGTAACTTATGTTATCATACATAATATTTTATTCATTTATTTTTTAAAAGTTTATTTGTTTCCTTACTAATCTTGCATATGTGGGATGGTGGGACCCATGCCTAAACCTAGTTGCAGGGGAATATTTAACTATGTGTATGTTCAAGTTTTTCTGTCTTTTCAAAATCTTTTCAAATCTTAAGTGAACTATCATTAAATATGTCATATCCTATCAATGATTAATGCAAAGGTGATTAAAGTACCATATCATGATTAAGTTATTAAGTACCTTTACAACATGCTAAAGGTGGCAGACTTTGGCATGTGTGAAGATAATTATGGACAGTAATGGTAACCTCTCTTGCTTATGAAAACTTAATTTTCCGAACTGACCGTATTTTGCAAAGTGAGTTCTACATTTCTTGGAGTTTGAACTACTTTTTTTTGTGTGTGTAAATTCCCTGCAAATCTAGGCTCTTTTATCTGGGGTTGTGAGGTTATTTGATTCCTGCTGATTGATAGAATGGGTGGTGATTTGATAAGGCATGAACCTTTTGATCATTCAATTTTGTTGAATGATTTTCCCACTCTTCAATTGTTTGAACATAAAGGTTGATTGAGTTATTGTTTGAAACTCAATGCCTTTGATGAAGAGGTAGCCTTCCAGTTTTTGAATACACTAAGAAATGGTGTCACGGTACTTAAGGGTCTTCGTGTAGAATGCAACGAGGAAATTATTGCTCAAATATCTATTCTACCATAGGAGGGAAAAATTTATGAAAGATCCTTAGACCCTCACTCAGCTAGGGTGCAATTCACTTTGCCTGGTGACCCCAAGTTGGACGTTGATAAGAAGAAAGGAACCTCAAGGCTCTCTCTACCAATTGAATTCATGCAACCAACATTGTATACTATGTGATATTTCACCTATGAGGGTCGGTATACCTGGATGCATGGAATGCATTTCAATCTTCTTAGCAGTCTTCAACATGCGAATAGATTGGTAAACCTTCCCAACTTTTTGTTTAATATTTATACAATTTATAGATGGGTAAACAGGTAAAAGTACAAACCCGTGTCACACATTTACAAAGGAAAAGGTCAACAACACTTAGAATTTTCAACTTTAATGACATAAAAGTAGCATTTATGTTTAGAATTTGAAGAACGTGTAAACTGATGAAATGTGTAAAAGTGGATGAAGTTTATGCCTATAATTTTTTAAATTTTTTTTGAAAAAGAATAGACATAGTTTTTTATTTTTTAAGTCCATTTTTTAACTACTGAAAAATGCTAAAAAACTAGGGTCTTGTTCCCACCAAAAAAGTATATGCAAATAATATTTTTTTCCTTTGAATTCAAAATATGTTATAGATGACATGTATAGCTAGTGCAAAAAAGAAGAAAAATTAGTTTCTAATGTATATTTTCTCTGTTATAACTACTCAAAGTCAAACTTATCCAAAATTGACAGTTTTCATCTCCCACCAAATTTCTCCTATCAAATATACAATATTCAGAAAACAATTACACATTCTTGAAGAGGACTCTCTCCTCTAGTGTTAAATATAAAATTTAAATTTTTCTAATAAGATTTACTATTTTTTTCTATTTTTGAAGTAGCTTCTTCTCGAATGTTAAAACAACTACTTACAATATTTTGAAATTATAATATATTAGATCTAATAAAAATACCATAAAACTTATATGATGATAATCTTGACTCTAAAATCTAAAAAAGGGGTTTTTTATATTTTTTTAAAAATATCATTAAAAAAAGTAGGAGTTATTGAAACGTCGATTTTCTGAAATAATTATATTTCTTTGGTATTTGGTATAAAACATGCATTTAATAGATATTTCCAATTGGAAAAGTTCAAGCACTTATCTAACTTAGCTAGAATAAATCTAGATAGACCATATGTTTGGAAGAAATTAGTTTTTAGTTAGAAATACTCAAATTTAGTTGTGTTGATGAGTTAGCCTGAAACGTGACACAACTTTTTGCTTTTACCCAAACCCCAATCTATATCCCATCATTGCTTAATCAAATTATTGGTGGAAAGAGAATTAAACAAGAAAGCATTAGGAACGTGGCAAGAATTTTTAGCTACTGATGAAATTATGCCTAGAACAGTCGGTCCTAGAGGTCAAGGGTTTGGCAGATGAGAGAAAATAGGCTAGGGCATGGTTAAAATTGTTAAAAAGTTAGAAACCACCACTAAAGCTTCCACCTCTACTCCTAGGCCTACTATAAAGAGATTTGTTGAACCTACTTCCACTACCTTCCATAAAAATAAAGATAAAGAATGTGTTGCTCAATTTTCCACAAAAACTAGGTCTACTACTAGATAAAGGAAAGGAGAAGTCTTTGAAACCCAGTAGTTACCCTCAGGATCACAACCTGATACATAAAAAAATTTATGAAAAGACTATTGAAACTCCTTTTCCAAAGATGAAGAGACCATAGAAGGAACCTCCTTCAGCTTCTACTGAAGGAGCCTCCTCTACTAAAAAGAGGAGAAAGAACCCTAAACACTCATCTAGAACTCTTGTCCAATGAAGTGTTCAATTTGCCCCTAATTTTCCTTTGGATGATAAATCTACACCTCCTGTAGTCAATTTAGATTCCTCAAAATCTTTTGATACTCCTTCTATAGAGAATATGGAAAATATAAGTGAAGACTGGATAAATAATAAAAGTTTTCCCTCTCCAAGCATGCATGATGTGGTTGTATTCCAAAATAGACCACTGGTGCAATGTGAAGGAAATAATCCTAATTTCATTATTATTGATAGTGATAAGAAAAGCTCAAAATTAGGACAGGATGATGAAACATATGATTATATAGATGTTGATGATCACTCCTTTAGAGGATACATTCCATCTTATCAAAATATTCCTACAGCATCAGAGGAGCTTCCCTCTGAGGATTTCCCTTAAATCAACTTAGAAACTATCAATTCTATTTTTGAGAAACTCAAACATGATGGGTTAGACACCCTTGCCCAGGTGGTCAAATAATGCACACAGAAGAATCTTGAGAGGGCTATGATTTTATGGATATATAAAACTAATAAAAAAGGAACTCCTAAGATAGCCTCAGCATGGACTGATGTCAATAACTAGGGACCAATGCCACCTCCAGACTTATCCACTCCTTTGACAATTGGGCTGAGTCTATACCAGCAAATGTTATTAGAAAGAGTGCAGTGGAAATTGGAAAAGAAGAGGTTGAAACGGGTCATTGATGAGTAGGTTCATCAAATATAACAACAATTAGATAATATTGTGGTACATGAAGAGAAGGTTACACAAATTACCAAGCTTGTCCCAGAGCTGATGAAGTGTAGGTCACCGTCTCGGGTCTATGCACTGTTCCTTAAAGAATAATTTTTAGATTATCAGTTGACAAGAGTAGTTCAAGGGATTAGTCCTTTGGTTTCCAAGACATGTCAATTTTATGATGCATTCCATTCATCTCCAATGTATATTTAGAATTTATTATGTGAATTGTATTTGCATAACTTGGCAGTTCCTGACAACAGAGAATGGAATTCTCTCTTGTATGTGGGAGATATTCAATTAAGAGATTTTATGTCATGGGTATAGAATGAAATCAGTCGATAATACTAGGCTCAACCTTATAGAGGTGATGAAATGGAAATGCCACTCTATATTAGACCTAAAACCAAAGAGGCCAGCATGACATTTTATGACTGGGTAAAAGTTACCTTGACAGACAGTGGTAGGCAAAAAATTTATCCCTTGAGGTAAAGGGCATTCAAAGATTATGAGGAATTCAATGCTACAGATATTCCTGCAGCCATTATTGCTAGTACTCATAGATGGGTAAGAATGCCTACATAATTAAGGATTAAGGATCCCCATTCCCCACAATATGTGACCTTGGCCAATCAGTGAGCTCCATGGTACATCATGTTAGGTAGAACTAAAACCAGTTATTGGTTCCCTTTGAAATTCCAACCACCTATTCTTATGCATCCTCTGTTGGGAATAAATGAAGATACAGATGAGCATGACATGGCAGTTGAGGTCAACAGGTGTAACAAGCTGGAAGCAAACAAGGGTTACGTAAACTACAAGGAGGGAGCATCTGGACAACAGATTGCAGAGGACTTGTGTATGAAGGCCAGAATCAAAACTTTCATGCATGTTGGAGGACCAGCAAGGATTTAAGCTAGGGGGAATGATGAGCCATTTTAATGGCATGATTTATGGTGTTTTTCTATAACTTGGTAGGGTATTTTAACATGGTTTTATATAGACTTTGATGATGATATATGTGGTTTTTATATGTATGGTCAATACTTTTAGATACTTTATAAGCTCAGCAGGATATGTGATTTAAGTAGAACTTATGGTTAAACCTTATGAATTGAATATGACAAATGAATTAAATAGATATATGTGTGTGTTATTTAATGTTCATCTCTCCTAAGTTATTTTCGATTAGGATTCCTGCAACCACATATTGTACAAGAGTTAGTTAGTGAAATAATGTCTTTTCTTATTTAAATGATGCAAATATATATGTTTCAAATTTGGCATATATTGCTAACCCCATGAAGGAACAAGTCAAACAACACATTCATTTGGGCAGGATGGTGGATTTGACAAAATCAACTCTGCACTGAGACAATTAAGGTGCAGTTGTACTTTGCCCTCCTTTGTAGCGTTCAACCAGTTCCTCATTTTATATGGGCGTAGATCTAGGAGCACGACCTGCTATATTCCTGAAAGACTTGTTCCTGAGCATTATCGATTATGTTGTATCACATTATGAATCTTAATTGATCCTCATTGTCGGAGTGATTGTAGTTTTAGGAGTTATTTTTTTAGTGTTTTCTTATAAATAAGTTATTGTCTTAACTTTCAAAAGTTAATGGAAGTTAGAAGATTTAATGTAATCTTGTGAAAGTAGCAAATAGAATATAGTTCTCTTTCACTTCAATTGTATCTTTCAATGAATGAATGAATAGAATACTCTTTGCAAGTTCTATCTTTTTATCTTGATTGTATTTGATTCACTCATCCAAGGGGGCCCACTTGGTGAGTGAATTCCAATGTTAGTTAGGATTTATTTTATGTTGTCCTAGATTTAGAAATAACTCTGTTGTTCTTGTATGTGTTGGTAACAGAACTGACAAACTGTTCCTTCAGCAAAGGTAGATAGAGCAGTTCCTATCTGTGATTACCGTTTTCAGTATATTATGCTTGTTCCCTTCTCTTAGCTTAGTATTCCAAGCTTTTAAGTATTTTAGTTTCAATAGTTTAAAAGAATGGTAATTAGGATGATTTAGAGCATATACTTTGTAGACATTGTTTCAAGTCTACGTCCCTGGTTGATACTATAAATGGGTTAAATGAGTTAATTAGTTGATGTTTAAGATGTCCAACCTTGAATAAATGGGTGTTACACTCTGATTATCTAAAGCATTTATCTGGTTGATCACTACCTAAGGTCAAGAAGAAAGTGTTCCAACCTTTGCCCAAAACTTGATGCTCTTAGCTCCATAATTAAGAGGTTGAGTGGCATTTCCTAGGACTATGCAAGTTATGGATCAATTGGAAGAGATCAATGCTCAGAGTGCATGTCTTTCCACATTGTCATATTCAAGCTTTAGCATCCAAGGGAGCACATATGGTGATTATCTTGGGGTGATCCGGGTAAGTCTTCTTAGATCAATCCTTGCACAAAGAAAGTCACATGATTGAAATTGTTGGCCTCTAAATCCTTAGGTGTCTAGTAAAGGTCTTTGTTTATGACTATCCCTTATAGTTCTATAATCGGAATTGAGGCCTATATCCCTACAAGCACCCAAAATGTATAGTCTCACAAGCAATATTTAGACCTCTTGGCCCTACAAAAGTTGAATTTACTTCCCTTGTAAACAATCACCTAGTCAAATGTAGTCTTGCTTAGCAAGATTTAGGCAACTAGGCCCTACACATGAAGAAACATTAGAAGTGGAAATAGCCATGTTTTCAATCTCTTTAGATTGAATGAATATTTTGATTATAGTGGGGTGGAGTAGTCGAGTTTGTTTGTTCCCCACTTAGGTCATTCCAAAAAGATTTCTCTCTTGGCAGGCCCTCTAAAGGTAAATGCAAGAAAAGTAAGATGGATAGCTAATGGAGGTCAAGATTTCTAATTTTTCATAAGAAAAATAGTATACTCTCCTACTCCATAGTTTCTCCCAAAGACATCAAGCACATGTTCATTTACCCAAGATTCCTTTCTAATAACCAAATTAAGTAGGTCTAGATTTTTTATTTCTCCTTAAAGAGGAAAGATCATACTCTCCTACTACCCAATTAAATCATAAGAAATGAACCTTCCTAATTAAAATAGGTTCCTATAAAAATCAACTTAAAGTAGACACAATGTTTTCCTGAACCTCCAAGGCAACCTACAAAACTAATGAATTAGTAGTCTCAAATCTTTTCAAGATCTTCAAACAACGTCCTATAAAACAAATTGATTAGTAGTCTCAAGATGTCTTAATCTTGGTCAACCATTATGCAAAACCACTATTAGAAGATAGAAAATATCAAAAATTTGCAAGAAAACTCAACCATGCATTGAACTAAGTGCAAATAAAGTGCAAACTCATCACAAAATTTTATTGTTTTTTTGCTTTTGACCTAGTCAACAAGATTTGATTTTGGGCACAAAAATAGAAATAAAAAGAAGGGACCCCTTCTAAAAATCTGAGAGTTTTCAAAAAAATTTAAAAAATTAGGAATATTCCTTAATTTGTGCCCTAGAGACTTGATTTATTAAAGCAGACCAATTTTCAAAGATTTAATGTTTGAGCCATATTCATGCATCAAAATAAAAAAAACACAAAGAACATAACATATGTAGAATTCTCAGACATTTCTGAAAAATAAAGTGATTTACGACCAGAAATTAATTTTTATTAAAAATCATTAAAAAATTATAGCTCGCAGAAAACTGATCCAAAAAATTTGATTTTCAGACTGAGACATATTTTGATGATCCCCCACTTGCAAAAAAAAAATCAGATGAAAATTTTAAGCTGTTTGAAAGATATGATCAAATCTTTCAAAAAATCCTAGGGTTTTGTCTTCAACTCAACCTACACAAGGATTGGCATAGAAAAATCTTCAATAGTGTAGATCTAATAGGGATGTGGGTCCCACCGGGCGTGCCAAAATGTATGTAATAAAAATATGGACCTATTTGCTGCAAATGAAAAACACCAAACAAAATCACATTAAATGTTAGTCATTTCAAATGCAACAAAATAAGTAATTTTCATTACAACCTCAATGAGCTAAAACAAGGGCACCCAACAACCTTGTTTGATTTTATCTTTGAGATTATTGTGGGCATTCTCTCCCAACACAAATGAAATGCAAAACTAATGCAAAACTATGGGATGCAAGCTAGATTATCATGAAGGAATTGAGAACAAGTATGAGGAACTTATCCCAAGCTTCATAAATGATAAATATTTAATGATGCAAGATTGATTCAAGACTATGATAATGATTGAATAATGGTAAAATGGATTCACCACCTATGAATGGAAATTGAATAAGGATAGGCTAAAATGTAGTGGAGGGGTGTGTGTGATGGAAAATGTTGTGAACATATAAAGTAAATGAAATACAAATACAAATACTAACCTCAAAATAGGATAAATCTTGAAAATGTTGATTTTTGATGTTTGTGTACAATTTCGAGTAATTCTGCAACCTGTTCCGGACTGGAAATGTCAAGACAGAGAAAACCTAGAAAAATTTTATCTTTCTGAAGGTAGGTCATCCTTGACCTAGATAGCGGGGCAAGGTCTTACCCTGAGGTAGGATCCTACCCCTCACTGAAGGTCACCCCTAACCTGAAATAGCTCTGACAGAAAATCTATTCACAGATCTCAGAAGTTCGCCAAAAAGGGTATCCAAATCCAAGCTCCAATTTGCAATCATGTACCTATACCTGCAAGAAAAATGGTTCTATTATTTGGATGAGGGGTTTGCCTTGGTCAAACCCTGGTTTGGAATCAACCTTAATAATGCAATTGAAATAGAGAATGCTAGCAAGTAGCAGAAGTAGATCTAATAATGAAGCTATGATATTCAATAGATATGCAATTGTATTCGAAATGTAAACAAGTATGTTGATATGAAAGCTTGAACATAACATTAACAAATGTAAATCAAAACCTCCATGATTGTATACTTGGAATCCACCTTGAGGGAAGAATGAATGGATCACACCATCATGATGGCTAGATCTAGGGTTTGAGTGATGAATCTTGAATGCTTGAACCAAATCCCTTCAAAGGCTTGAATGCTTGAATCCTTGATCTTCAATGGAGAACTTGAATGGAGAAGAGGACTTGAATGCTTCCTTTAAAATTATTAATGAAATGTGTGCTTGATCTTGCCTTGAGAAAACCTTGAGTGCTTGATTGCATAACTTATGGATGGAGAAAATGGGAGAGGAAGGCTTCCTTTTATAGTGATCTAGGGCACAAACTTCTAGAGAGGCTGACATTAGAGAATTAAATCTCAATTAACCTTAACCCCTAGAAATGGACCCAAATTAAATGCAATTTAAGGATTTACCATTCTCAAACCCGAAATGGCCGACCCGGAAGTGGGAAAAAGAAACTTTCCGAAGCCCGACATCTCGTAACTCTCAGAATCTAAAAATTGGACCTGGGGTCAAGGATGAGGTAGACACCACCCTAGGTTAGGGTCGAGGTCATCCCTGATCTAGGTCGGGGTCTAGGTCATCCTTGACCCTACCAGGTTATCTTTGACCCTAACAGTCATAAACTCCAGATTCTCATAGAAAATTGTCAGAAAAAGGCTGGAAATAAGGAGAGAAGTAGAACAAGGGGAACAACTAGATACATGCAAAGACCCAATCAAGGCACTTAACATGACACCAGACCACTTACTCGGAGGGCTAAATGATCTTAACATGGAAGTGCTTCCATTTTAAGATGATACATTAAGCCCCCACTTTAGCAAGAGTATGGATTCGATGCAAACTCTTGGTAAAGGAAATGAAAGAAGTGATTCAAGTGGATTCTCAATGAGATAAAATAACACTTAGCTAAGGACACAAGCCCCTAGACTAAGGATTCTAACTCAATATACATGCACGAGGGTGCAAAAGGAAAAAGACACAAAAGAGGGGTTAGTACTAAAACAAACCCAAATCAATTAGCTTAAGAAACCTCGCTAAGAAATATTTCCCATACTAATATCATATTTGGAAAGCTATCATAAAAGCATAAATGATTACATAAGAAAGACAAGAAGAACACTATAAATAACATAGCTTCATGATCCAGTCCTACTAGCATGAAAGAGAAAAGAGAGAAAAGAGAGAAAAGAGAAAGTGATTACCTCACCCAGTAAGATGCCCACCTTACTGTGAATCACCCTAGAGGGAGAGCCATATAGGTGGCCAAACCTGATAGTTCACCCATAAACTATGCTTGCAATTTTAATGCATCTTCTGACGACTTCTGGAATACCCATAGATCTACCTTCTTGTATCACTAAGAATATAAAATGTGTGTCACCTCAGGATTTAGTGACTTATGTGTGTTACCTTCAGAAGATTTAGCATATTGGAAATGTGTGTCTTTTTAGGATTTAGCAACTTATGTGTGTTACCTTCCAAGATTTAGCATATTGAAAATTGAAAAATGTGTGTCCCTTCAGGATTTAGCAACTTATGATGCGTTACCTTCAAAGGATTTAGCATATTGAAAATACGTGTCTTTTCAGGATTTAGCAACTTATGTGTGTTTCCTTCCAAGATTTATCATATAAAAACAAACTATAGTACAAGGGAGACCCTATATATGTCCCCCTCCTTATCGTGGAAGTCTACTAGATAGGATAAGGAAGAGGAAGAGGATACCTACTTCTCAATACAAGGAGATATCCTATTTAACAACAATGTACACCACATTCTTAGAGAGGGATATTGACCCCTACATCCAATAGTATAGATAATTGTGAAAAGGATATGTCACTTATAGAAAAAGGATCCTCAAAGAAAGAGATCTTATCAACAAGACCCCCATCATAGAGGAGTGCTTTTAGACAACATATCATCTTTCAAAGGCAGGAACAAAGATTCAATCATCAAGCCCCCTGCAAAGAAGAGGAAGAGGAATCTTTGAAATGAGGGAAACAACTCTAACACCAAAGCAAGGGTAAGAGTTTATAAAGAACATAATTTGCAAAATAAAGAAGAGGTGATGACCTAGGACAACAACCTCTCATATAAAAAGGTTATCTATAGTCACAACATTTGTCAATATGATGAAATAATATTGCAATATAAACCAATACCACTAAGCTAAGGAAAGTAGTTCCCTAGACAAAGAGAAAGAAGGAAGGAATGTGCCCCCCAAAGATAGAGACAAGGGATACCTTTGCAAAACAAATGTCTTAGAAAAGATATCTTGAATAGGATCTATGGATGATTATAAACATAATACAAAACCATAGAGAGATAGGAGAGAAAGAATACCAATTAAGCCCTAATAAAAGGCCTAATGGATCCTAGGAGACTGGACAGAAATACACCTCTTGCCCCCCAGTCCAAAGACAAGAAGAGAAGAGCTATATATTATATTAGAATGAGGGGAATCCCCTATATCAAAATTATGAAGGAATTGTAAAACTGCACCAGAATGAGATATAATTCCTAAAGCAGCTCTTTCCCTAACATAGATCTTGAAATGTTTACAATCAACAAGTAAATGTGTATTAATATAATGAAAAGGACATTTGTACTTGGATAAAGCATTTTTGGTATAGGTTTAAATATTTCTTTCTTGGAATTCATTAACTCAACATATACTTTCTTAGCCACTTCTTGACGAATATTAGGGTTTTCTATTTTAGGTGTAGGGAGAAGAATATGAAGAGGAGGATGACGATCAACATCACCTACCTTGACTTGAGATTTTGAACAACCAACACCATGCAAGTCCTGTTTAGGGGGTATATGAACTGGATATTTGATACCATGCTCATTAACTCCAAGCCCTAAACCTCTATAAGCTTGTTTAGTCACCATATTATATCTGGTAATGTACATATCATGTAAACCTTCTACAAAAGGTGATTGTTTATCATGTTCATGAGTAAAGGTTGTATAAGGTGGAATAATAGGTTTTGAAGAAGTTTATTTACCCTTTCCTTTAATATCATCATGAATCAGAGGAGAAGGTAAATCAAAGAAGTCTTGCACATTTGCATCTTGAACTATAGCTTGAATACCATCATAAGTACGGGAAGAACTAGGGATAGAAGATGGAGAATTAGGCATCAGATTAGGAATAGGAAGATTAGGAATCATATTTGGATTGATAGGATTAGGATTAGGAAGATTAGGAATCAAATTAGGAATGATAGGATTAGGATTAGGAAGATTAGGAGATGGTGTATCATCTACCAAATTCTTCATATAATCCAAAAGAGTAATAAGGCTACCACATAAATTTTTAATGAAAGTCTTGAAAGTAGGAAGACTAGTATCAGTCAATTTCACAAAAGCATAAGCAAGTGCAAAATGAAGAGTCATCAACATAATGAAATGGATAATACTTTCATAAACATCATAGGTTTGATAAAGGGATGCTAAAAGAAGGGTAATAAAGAACATGACCACATACCAAAGCATCTTAAAGATCTTCATAGTAAATGAAATGCAAGAAATATTTTTTTATTTTATTGAATATATAGATTTTTTTTGTATTTTTGAATTAAAAATGCAAGAGCATAAACTAAATCTAATCTTAAAGGGAAATCTAACACCAAAAATAAAGAGAGTAAGTATGTCGGGTTCACCAAAATGAATAATGGTAAAATGGATTCACCACCTATGAATGGAAATTGAATGAGGATAGGCTAAAATGTAGTGGAGGGGTGTGTGTGGTGGAAAATGTTGTGAACATATAAAGTAAATGAAATAGAAATAAAAAATACTAACCTCAAAATAGGACAAATCTGGAAAATGTTGATTTTTGATGTCTATGTACAGTTTCAGGCAATTCTGCAACCTGTTCTGGACTAGAAATGTTGAGACGGAGAAAACCCAGAAAACTTTTATCTTTTTGAAGGTAGGTCATCCTTGACCCAGATAGCGGGGCAAGTTCTTACTCTAAGGTAGGATCCTACCCCTCACTAAAGGTCATCCTTGACCTGAAATAGCTTTGATGAAAAATCTATTCGTGGATCTTGGAAGTTCCCCGAAAAGGGTATCCAGATCCAAGCTCCAATTCGCAATCCTGTACCTATACCTACAAGAAAAATGGTTTTTTTTTTGGATGAGGAGTTTGCCTTGGTCAAACCCCGGTTTGGAATTAACCTTAATAATGGAATTGAAATAGAGAATGCTAGCAAGTGGTAGAAGTAGATCTAATAATGAAGCTATGATATTCAATAGATATGCAATTGTATTCAAAATGTAAACAAGTATGTTGATATGAAAGCTTGAACATAACATTAACAAATGTAAATCAAAACCTCCATGATTGTATGCTTGGAATCCACCTTGAGGGAAGAATGAATGGATCTTGAAGATGAACAAAATATCTTGAAGGAAGATCACACCATCATGATGGCTAGATCTAGGGTTTGAGTGATGAATCTTGAATGCTTGAACCAAATCCCTTGAAAGGCTTGAATGCTTGAACCCTTGATCTTCAATGGAGAACTTGAATGGAGAAGAGGACTTGAATGTTAAAATGCTTTCTTGATCTCACCTTGAGAAAACCTTGAGTGCTTGATTGCATAACTTGTGGATGGAGAAAATGGGAGAGGAAGGCTTCCTTTTATAGTGATCTAGGGCACAAACTTCTAGAGAGGCCAACATTGGAGAATTAAATCTCAATTAACCTTAACCCCTAGAAATGGACCCAAATTAGATGCAATTTAAGGATTTACCATTCCCAAACCCGAAATGGCCGACCCGAAAGCGGGAAAAAAAATGTTCTGAAGACCGACATCCCATAACTCCTGGAATCTAAAAATTGGACCTTGGGTCAGGGACGAGGTAGACACCACCCTAGGTCAAGGTCAAGGTTGTCCCTAACCTAGGTCAGGGTCTAGGTCGTGCTTGACCCTACCAGGTCATCTTTGACCCTGATAGTCAGAAACTCTAGATTCTCAGAGAAAACTGTCAGAAAAGGGCTGAAAATAAGGAGGACAGAAGCAAAATAGGGGGGAATAGCTAGATACATGAAAAGACCCAATCAAGGCACTTAACATGACACCAAACCACTTACTTGGAGGGCTAAATGCTCTTAACATGGAAGTGCTTCCATTTTAAGATGATACACTGATAAACAAGATTAAGATCTAAGATTAATACAACAATATTAAGAAGCTATGATAAAGATGCAACAAGATCTAGATTAGAAATAAGATTAGAATGCAAAGAAATAACTAGAACTATAATGATTAAGAATTCTAGAAGATGCATAAGAATTGAGAAGCATTGAGAAGAATCCAGCCTTGAAGAAGATTAGAAGAATTTAGCCTAAAAATGAGGAGTGAGGCCTCCTTTTATAGAAAATTAAAAGAATTGGATGGTGGGGATTAAGAGGCAAAATAATGGATGGTCAAGAGTAAGAAGCAAAAGAGAAGTGGCTAAGATGAAGAAGCAAAAGGAATGAGTGGCTAGGATTAAGAGGCAAATGGATGTTAGGTAGGCTTTGAAAAAGGTGAAGTGGCAAAAGTCAAACTTTAATTTTTAGAGAAAAAGATGAATTTAAAAATGATTAGTGGAGAAAAAAGATGGAGAGGTGGCTACCTTGGAAAAGGTGATTGTGCACATGATTAGAGGTAATCCACCTTTTAATCAAATTTAGAAGAATATTAGAAAAGCTAAGAATAGGAAAAAGGGAAAAGTAATTAAATTAAAATAAATTTAATTTAATCATAGTTTAGAAGAACTTTAGGCTACTAGAGGAATAAAATAAATAAAATTTATTTTATAAAGGAAAATAGAGGGATAATATATTAATTTGAATTTAATATATTATACTATTTAAATAAAATTTAAATACAAAGGGAAAATAAATTTATTTAATTAAAATAAATTTAATTAAATAAATAGAAGAATATAATGATTATAGTCAATTAATAAAATTAACCATAATATTAATGGCAAATATTAATAAAAATTAACATTAGTGTGAATGGACAATTTTAGAATCCCGACAAGCTCCTGAAGTGTCAGAAAGAGAAGAGAGTACTCCTCCTCATGAGGATGTGCCAAAAGAACTTAATCCCACTATTGAGGAACAACTCCATGAAGCAAAAGAGGAAGAGCTAGAGGAAAAATAAAATTTATAAATAAGGGAATTTTAGGAGAAAGAAGAAGAAGGGGAAGAGGTAGAAATTCGAGATGAAAGGGAGATGACTTTTGTTTTGAAGATTTCCCCATATGATATTGTCACTGCATTCACCACACCCATGTGGTTCACCAAGGAGATACATCAATGGAAGAAGACACATACATGGTTGTCTTAGGTTATACTTTTCATAGAGGAGAATCCAGCGCCCTAGCGAGAACAATGTCTTCTGTCACTCAGGACCATAGAGGCTGATAGAAAGTGTAGGTGGTAGTACCAATTATTAGTACTAGTGTTGGATAGATAACTCCAAAGATTATACTTTAGAAGAAGTTGATTTAGGTGAACCTACAAGGGAGGGGGTAAAAATTTGGTTCCACTTGGTTTAAAACATGCCCTAGGATTCATGGATGAGGATGAAGAGGAAATAAAGGAGCTAATAGAGCATAATGAAGTGTTGATTTAATTGTTAAGATAGCAAGTCCCATTGATCTAGATAACACAAAAGCCTCATTGCAAGATATCCTAGAGAAGAGGGCTACACCAAAATTTCTAGTAGATATACCACATTCTTTCTTTCATGTGTGTTCAGATTGGAAGGCTGATTTTGAAGAGTTCGAGAAGGCCACCATCCAAGCAATTTTAAGGCTATTTAGAGTCATTCTTCAGGAGGTCACCAAATTGGTGGACATGATAGGTGGTGAGGAAGGGCTGGATGTGCAGATTGAAAACTGGAAAAGGATTCTTAGGGACCTTAATTTTAGGAATAGTCCCAAGAGATAACTGAGAGGGGGGGGGGTGAATCAGTTATCTACAAGTTTCAATTCTTTATCCAATTAAGTATACTTAAACATAAGCATAAACACAATGAAAGAACACTTGAACACACCACCAATATTTTGGTTATGGGAAAACCCAAATAGGTAAAAACCTCGATGGGAATTGACACCCACTAATTATATGCACTAGTGTTTTATGATCCTTGTTAGAAGATCCTTAACCCTGTTAGGAGTTGCTTTACAATATATTTAGTACAGTGACTTGGTCAAGGTTCAAACCCTGTTAGGAGTCTTTTACAATTAAACCTGTTAGGGGTGAGGACGCACTATACGAGAGCACACTGCTCAAAAGGGGTGAAGGCTACAACCTTCTGAATAACAGATACACACTATATTTGGATCTTGGTGAACTGTGCTTTGACCTGTTGTTTGGATCAGTTCTAATGTATAGCACAAACACTTTACTTGGTCACATAGACCTTTTGTGGATGGCTCAACACTTCGCACACTCTGCTCTGCTCTTCACAATCAACTCTGAACCACACTTAGCAATCACAAATGACTGCCTATAAATATCTTTCCTCCAAATGATATAATCAAGTCAGCCTATTAAAACCACCTTGAAATCATATTAGAGAAACTATAACATACTCCAATAATAATTCATTCAGCTTTACTAAGCACGCAACACATTCTGGGACCTGTCCAATATTAATAATTGTAGACGCACGCTACACACTGTCAGCTCTACCAAAGTAACTGATACTTTCTCCACAAGCTGAATTACATCATGCACTCTTAACTAACATTACTAACTCTTCTCCAAGCACTAATCCAAGGGTGCATACCAAAATGATAGGTGCAACTCCTAAACCAATACAATCTATGTCGGCTCTTTTGAATAAACACAGGAAACTACTACTATTGAATAGAGATTGCATAACTTTACTTCTACTAATCATCAAACTATGCATCCATGAATGTAACATCACTAACATATCTTCATCACATATCCAAACATGCAAGGCTCCATGATAATTGTATGAACAATCATTCACCGAACACTGCCTGTAACTCTGTCAGGAACACTGCTGACACAAGTTGCTATATAACTGTTTGTACTAATAGTTAATCTCTGCATCCATGATATCATGCTAATAACATGTCTATGCAACATATACTCAAATCTTACTGCATAAGTCTTCAATGCATGCTACTTACCATATGTTGTCATCAATGACAAACATACAGTCAATACTGGCTTGCTGGCAAATCTCCAACAATCTCCCCCTTCGGCATTGATGGCAACATATGGAATAAAAACACCACCAACCCAAATGAACATTTCTTTTATAAAATTATTCATTTCCTCTTCAAAACTCCCCCAAGGATGAATCCTCCATTTTCTGCAATATTCTTCAACATTCTCCATTTCCTCAATTGAACTGCTTCCATAATTGAATACTACTCCCCCTTAGTATATTACTCCTTTTACTTCTATTTTTCATGACTATATATTACTCCCCCTTTGACATCAATGGCAAAGGGTGCCAAATAGTTTAAGCATTGGTACTAATCCTAAGATAGAGTAGTCAACCATCCATCGGTCCCTAAGGACTGATGCTTTCTTCTTTCTTCTAAGTAGAATCAGGGAAGGGAATTACTCCCAACTTCTCCCTGAGATACTCAAAAGTATCCTTTGGCAAGGGCTTTGTGAATATGTCTGCTAGTTGATCTTTAGTACTCACATAGTCCAACTTAACTTCTTTCTCTTCTACTTTCTCTCTTAGGAAGTGATACTTGATCTCAATGTGTTTTGTCTTTGCATCCATCACAGGGTTCTTTGAATATTGATAGTGCTAGTGTTATCACAATGTATAACAATAGGATAGTCAATCTAAATTCCAAAATCCTTTATCATTTGTTTGATCCAAATAATTGTAGAACAATTCAGGGCTGTTGCATCAGACTCTGCTTCTATTATTGACTGAGAGATACAATTTTGCTTCTTGCTTGTCCAAGTGACAAGTCTATCACCAAGAAACATTGCTCCTCCTGATGTACTCTTTCTATCATCAACGCATCCTGCCCAATCTGCATCAGTATATACATGAAGCTCAACATTTTCTAAATTGGGATACCATAGACCATAGTCTATAGTGTCTTTCAAGTATCTAAATATTCTTTTTACTGCCATGAGGTGACTTTGTTTAGGCTCTGCTCTTCCAACTATGCCAACTGCATTGGAAATATCAAGTCTAGTTTGAGTAAGATAAATGAGTTTGCCAATCATAGACTTGTACAATGTTATATCTACTATTGGTGAGTCATCTTCTTTTGTAATCTTGCATCTAATTATCATAGGTGTCCCTACTGGCTTGCAATCATCCATCTTGAATTTCTTTAATATCTCTTTCACATACTTGGACTGATTAATGAAAATACCTTTCTTTGTCTGGTGCACATTCAATCCCAAAAAGTATTTGATAGATCCAATCATGCTCATCTCAAATTCACTCTGCATCTCTTTAGAAAATTCAAAACTAAGTTTGTCATTACCTCCAAAGATAATGTCATCAACAAATATAGCTACAAGTAGTAAACCTTTAGATGTCTCTCTTATGAATAGATTATAGTCTGTTGCTCCTTTCTTGAATCCAATTTTAGTTAGATATCCGTCAAGTCTCTCATACCATGCTCTAGGGGCTTGCTTAAGTCCATAGAGGGATTTCTTCAATTTGCATACCATATCAGGTATGTCTGATAGGGTGAATCCTTCTGGATGCTCAATGTATACTTCTTCTTTCAATTCTCCATTCAAGAATGTTGACTTGACATCCATCTGATAGACTTTGAATTTTTTGACTGTTGCATAAGCTAGAAACAACTTAATAGCTTCTAATCTTCTCACAGGTGCAAATGTGTCTAAATAATCAATGCCTTCTCTTTGCGCATATGCCTTACATACTAACCTTTCTTTATTTCTTACTACTGTACCATATTCATTCATCTTGTTTCTGAATATCCATTTTGTTCCAATCACATTCTTATCACTAAGTCTTGGGACCAGTTCCCAAGTATCATTCTTGATAATCTAATCTAGTTCTTCTTTCATAGCATCATGCCAATCTAAATCATTACATGCATCTTCAACACTTAAGGGTTCAATTTGAGATAGTAAGCATACCACCTCATTGCTAGCTGAATTCTTTGCTTGTGATCTTGTTAAGACTTTTCCGCTCTGATCTCTAATGATGTCATTCTTGGAATGATTTCTAGATGTAAACTTTGGAACTTTAGGTGATACTGTCTCATCTTCCTTTTGAGTTTCTTCTTCACTTGTTTTAGGGTCATTGAACAATACATTGATATTGTCAAACATCTCTTCAACAACTATCTCACTAGTGGAAGGTCTAGGTTCTTCTTCAATCATAGGTGAGTAATCATGATATCTTTCTTGAACCATAAACTTTTCATTAATCTTAACATGAGTACTTTCAATGATCTTCTTCAATCTCAAGTTAAAACATCTATAAGCTTTACTTTTAGTATAGTAACCAAGAAAAATACCTTCATCACTTCTTGCATCAAACTTGCCTACTACTTCATCCCTCTTGATGTAGCACTTGCTTCCAAATATTTCAAAGTATTTCACTATGGGAACATTACCAAACCATAGCTCATAAGGTGTCTTGTCTATGCTAGGCCTTAATTGTATTCTATTGATTGTATAGACTGTTGTATTGACCGCATCTTTCCAATAGGTGTTTGCAACTTTTCCTTCAATCATGATGGTGTGCAATGTGTCAAGGATAATCCTATTCCTTCTCTCTACAATCCCATTCCGCTGAGGTGTTCTAGGTGCACTTAACTGTCTCTTTATGCCATGTTCTTCATAGCACTCATAGAATCTGTCAGAGGTGAATTCTCCTCCTCTATCCGACCTTAGACATTTTATCTTAAGTCCAGATTCATTCTCAACCTTAGCTTTGAATATTTTGAACTTTCTCAAATGTTTCTAACTTATCTTTCAAGAACACAAGCCACATCATTCTAGAATAATCATCTACAAACAAAATGAAATACCTTTCACCATAATATGATCTTGTTTGAGTTGGTCCACATAGGTCTGTATGAATCAAATCTAGCTTATTCTCTGTTGAATTATGCTTGCTCCTGAATGAATTCCTCACATGCTTTCCCATTACACATTCCCTGCATATAGTATCAACTGGCTTTGCTATGCAAGGTAGGTCTCTAACTACCTTAACATTATTGTTCTTAACTATGTTATCAAAGTTGATAGGACATAGTCTTTTGTGCCATAGCCAACTATCATCTACTTTAGCAACAAAACAACTTGCTTCTGGATTAAGCTGAAAAACATTACCTTAGTCTTTGATCCTGATGCAATTATTTCTCCTTCCTTGTTGTTAATGATACACTTGTTTCCATTAAATTCCAATCTGTAGCCTTTGTCAAGCAACTACCCGACACTTAGTAGGTTATGTTTCAAACCATCAACATAAAGAATATCATCAATGCTATTCTTTCCATCCAAGGTGATGGCTCCTCTACCAATGATAGGTTTAGGAGTGTTATCTCAAAATCTGACCATGCCTCCTTTGTATCTGTCCAAATGAACAAATCTATCTTTGTCACCTGTCATGTGATGTGAGAAACCATTGTCAATGATCTAATCTGTCATGATGTCTGCTTGTGAAATTAGTGCTAACTATTGTGAATTCTTTTCATCTTCAAGAACAATGAATCCAATCTCCTCTTCTCTTGATTCTTCATCTAATACTCCATCTCCAACATAGTAGCATTCCTTTGAATACTTAGGCTTGTAATTATTGTTGAACTTTTTAACTCTTGTAGGACACTTAGATGCAAAGTGATCAATTTTATTACATGAAAAGCATTTGAATGGTAATTGACTTTCATATTTTCCTTTTCCTTTCTTTTCTCTTTTAGCAATCATAGCAATGAAATCATCTAGTGTTTTATCTTCATCATCATCATCAAAATTACCAGAGGTGTTTGCAAATTTCTTACCATGGACTGATGCTTTGAAGGTTGTTTCACTTTTAGGTTCTATCTTCAATCTTGAAAAATCAAAAGCTAAAATTCTGTTGATCAATGTCTCTCTTTTGAAATTTGATGTAAGTTGCATGGTCTCATCAAGTATGTTGATTGTGTTTTCATACTCTATTGTGAGAGTGGTCATCAATTTATCCATAATGTCTCCTTCCGAGATCTCTCCACCATTGTTCCTAATTCCTGCAACTGCTTCATTAATCCTTTGGTTGTAAGCTCTGATGTTCTCTTCAGGTAGCATCTCTAATGCATTGTATCTTTTCTTCCAAGTTTTTCTGCGCACATCCTTTTCTTGTTTATCTCCTTCAAACATGTCTTCTAGGTGCTTCCATATCTTGTAGGCTGTGTCTATTTTCTTTATCTCAGAAAAATAACTATCAGATAGGGTGCTGATAAGGGCTTCTTTTGCTATTGCATTCTGATGGAACAAATCCTTCTACTTGCTTGTAGCATCATCCTTTGCAAGATCTTCTAGAGAGGGGATCTCAACTTCCTTGATAGCCACTTCAAAAACTTCAAAAGCAATGCACTGCAAATGTGTCATCATCTTGTTCTTCCAATCAAGATAATTCTCTCCATCAAACTTAGGATTGTCTTTTCTAAAGAATGCCATCTGATCAACCTCAAGATGTTAAAATTTCTCTCCAAGGCACTTGGCTCTGATACCAATTGTTAGGAATAGTCCCAAGAGATAACTGAGAGGGGGGGGGGTGGTGAATCAGTTATCTACAAGTTTTAATTCTTTATCCAATTAAGTATACTTAAACATAAATCATAGACACAATGAAAGAACACTTGAACACAACACCAATATTTTGGTTACAAGGAAACCCAAATAGGTAAAAACCCCGGTGGGAATTGACACCCACTAATAATCTGCACTAGTGTTTTATGATCCTTGTTAGAAGATCCTTAACCCTGTTAGGAGTTTCTTTACAATATATTTAGTACAGTGACCTGGTCAAGGGTCAGGCCCTGTTAGGATTCTTTTACAATTAACCTTGTTAGGGGTGAGGAAGCACTATCTGAGAGCACACTGCTCAAAAGGGGTGAAAGCTACAACCTTCTAAATAATAGATACATGTTATATCTAGATCTTGGTGAACTGCGCTTTGACCTACTATCTAGATCAATTCTTATGTATAGCACAAACACTTTACTTGGTCACATAGACCTTTTGTTGATGGCTCAACACTTTGCACACTTTTCTCTGCTCTTCACAATCAAGTCTGAACCACACTTAGCAATCACAAATAACTGCCTATAAATATCTTTCCTCCAAATGATATAATCAATTCGGCCTGTTAGAACCACCTTGAAATCATATTAGAGAAACCATAACATACTCCAATAATAATTTAGTTGGCTCTACTAAGCACGCAACACATTCTGGGACCTGTCCAATATTAATAATTTTAGACGCAAGCTACACACTGTCGGCCTTACCAAAGTAACTAAAACTTTCTCCACAAGATGAATTACATCATGCACTCTTAACCAAACATTACTAACTCTTCTCCAAGCACTAATCCAAGGATGCATACCAAAATGATAGGCGCAACTCCTGAACCAATATAATCTCTGTCGGCTCTTCTGAATAAACACAGGAAACTGCTATTGCTGAATAGCGACTACATAACTTTACTTATACTGATCATCAGACTCTATGTCCATGAATGTAACATCACTAACATATCTCCATCACATATCCAAATGTGCAAGGCTCCATGATAACTATACAAACAATCATTCATCGAACACTACCTGTAACTCTGTCAGGAACACTGCTGACACAAGTTGCTATATAACTGTCTGTACTAATAGTTAATCTTTACATCCATGATATCATGCTGATAACATGTCTATGCAACATATACTCAAAGCTTACTACATAAGTCTTCAATGCATGCTACTTACCATATGTTGTCATCAGTGACAAACATACAGTCAGTACTGGTTTGCTGGAAAATCTCCAACACTTAAAATAATAAAGAAGCAACGCTTCTAGATTTTGGTTAAGATATATTAAGGGTTAAAGCTTGAAAATTTTGAGACCTAGATCAGGGACATAGGTCAAACTATATTAGTGTATTAGAAATGCCTAAATAAAGTAAGTGAAATACAAGAAGGAGTAATTATGTGGGTCTAAGAAATACAATTTTTTTTAAGGCATTAATCTCAAGTTGTGTGGAGATGAAGATAATCAAATAATATACCCAATAAAGAGTATTGTACAATAGTTCATGGGAATTTTGGTTGGTGTAAGTACGAAGGAGGACCTCCAACAACTTTTATATTTTAAGGAGGATATGCAAAGGATGATGGGTCATGAAGAAGAGATTAATTTTTTTGCTACAAAATTGGTCTCCTTTAGGGAGAAGCAACAACAATGCCTTAATTTCATTCAAGTTGTGGACTTTGAAGAAGTGCAGTAGATAGAGGAAAGAATTTGCAAGGTGCACCCATAGATCCTTCCAAAAGACTAAGTGTTCAGTTTTGGACTTAGTCAACTTTTGCAATAGGGAAGATTTTAACACTTAGCCATTTTTTAAGTTCAAATTTTCAGCCTTTCGGACTCTGAAAGTCCAAATTTTTGGGAGACATAAGGATTCATAGTTAGTCTTTTTCTAGCTTGTCAATTTTTGGAGTTAGGGTTAGGGTCTGAAATTTATGGGTCGTTTCAACATGGAAATAATTTTCATGGAGGGTTTGTTTCAGATCAGATTACATGCATGTTTGGGGTCATTTTTTCTTGCTTAGAAGATATCAATCAATTGTATTCACAAAGAGGAACCAAAATGAAGATTCCAAGGAAGAACTCCAATTTTAGAAGACAACTCCAGTTCAAGAATGTTGGAACTCCAACTACAATCTCTTGTTTGTTGGGCAAATTTGGCCTTTCTTTCTCACATAAATGTAATGCAAATATATTAGAATTCATGTAAACACGATTAGAGATAGTTTAAGAGTATATTTTCTTTAGTAAGCAATAGAAATAATGTTTTTTTATCAATTATGGTAGTAGTAGGAACCCTAGCTATGGGTTTCTAAATTTCATTGTTGAATCACTTATATTTCATTAGAACAATGTAATTAAGGTCTCTATTTTATGCAATAAAGCTATATGTAATTGGTGCTTTGTTCATGGTGTGATAGTTCTGCTATCTATGCAAAATTCATGAATTGATTTTGTTAATTTATGAATTTTAGAGAGATAATTATGTTAATTGTGAATTATATCCATGATCATTTAATTATAGATTTTATTATTGCTGCAATTGTCTTGTTTTGACTAATTATTGGGAAGATATTCTATTGGCGTGTTAAGATAAATTTTTCTTGTGTGTGCATACATCTACTGTAGCTTCACAATTCAATAAACCTTGATATATCATATGTCTACACATAATTTTCCTTGGTGATTACATCTACAAAGTATAGATTGTGAGTTGCTTATATTTTATGCTTTGTGGGTTTTCTTCATCTTCCTAGTGTTTTAATTCACAAGATGATGTAGTCATAATTCATGTCCGTTAGGTTTCAATTTCAGCAATTTGTATAAATTCTCGTTACCCTACACTTTTTTTAATTTTTTTGGAAAGATTGGTCAAGATAGGAATTCATCTTAGAAATAGAGTAATTTGCATTTCATTCAAAAACATAGTTTAACACACACAAAAAAAAGTTTTTTTGATGAAGTTTGTTTTGTAGCCTCCTCAAGAATCGAACCAACAAAGGCCTCCTTGTGAATAGTTTCAAATTTATCTTCAATTGAGCTATCCACATGGTTGAGACCCAGCCTAAAGGAACCTTAGGAGTGATTTTCATCATTCTTTCAAGAGAGGAATTTGTATTTCAAATTCCTAGCTGTTGTCTCATGTAAAAACAATGTTCAATAAGATGTATACATCAAAAAGAAACTTACTCCCAAAATAAAGAAAAAGATAATTGCATTACTAAGGAAATAAAGACATGTGTTTGTTTAGTCCTATGATGAATTAAAGGCATATACAAAATATTTGTTTCAACATGAAATTCCATTAAAACCATATACCAAGCCATTCAAATAAAGGCAAAGACCAATTAATCCCACTCTGGCCCAAAAAATGCAAGAAGAGTTGATGAAACTTAGAGATGGAGGAATAAAAAAACCTATTAGACATTTCCACTTGGGTATCAAATTGTGTTCCAATTAGGAATAAAAATGGTAATATTAGGATGTGTGTGGATTTCAAAAATCTCAATGCTTCATCCTTAAAAGATAATTATGAATTATCTAATATGGAGGCTCTATTATATAAAGTCACAGGAAATGGGTTGATCTCAATGATGGATGGTTTCTCTAGTTATAATCAAGTTAAGGTAAAGGAATCAGAACAATACAAGACTATATTTACAACCCCATGGGGTACTTATGTGTATGTTAGAATTCCTTTTGGCTTAACAAATGTGGGAGCTAGATTTCAAAGGGATATGGATGTAGATTTTGTAGAGTTGATTGATGTAATTATGGTTGTATATCAAGATGATCTCACTTATTATTCAAAAAAGGATGAAGACCATTGTAACCACTTGGAAAAGATATTCTTGAAAGCTTTAAAATATGTATATTACTCAATCCTAAGAAATACCATTTTGGTTTCACTGAAGGGAAATTACATGGCCAAATAGTATCAAAAGATAGAGTGAAAATTGATCTAGAAAGAGTTTCAGTCATTGATAAAATTCCCACTCCCAAAATAGTGAAGGGTATTTAGTCATTTTTAGGGAAGATTAATTTTGTAAGAAGGTTCATCTCTAAATTTGTTGAGATAGTTAAACCTATTTCAAAAATGTTTTAAAAGGGTGCTATATTAGATTGGGATGTTGAATCTCTTGAGGCATTTATGGCTATTAAGAGAGCTGTTAAGGAATCCCCATTATTAAAATCTCTTGATTTTTCCAAGCCATCTTAGATTTTCTCTTTTGTCTCATTCCATACTATTGTTGCAGTCATGTTACAAAATAATGAGGATGGTCATGAGTGGCCAATATCTTTCTTTAGTAAGTCTTTGTGGAATGTTGAACTAAGATATGATATTAATGAAAATCATGCATATGCATTAGTCAAAGTAGTAAGATCTTTTAGACCATACTCGATTGGGGCAGAGATTGTAGCTTATGTTCCAAATGCAGTAGTAAAAGATATAATCAAGCAATCTGAGGTGACTGGGAGAATATGTAGGTGGATTAATCAGGTTCAAGAGTATAAAATTAATATAAAAATAACCAAACTAGTAAGAGGATAGGGATTAGCAAGGTTGCTGGCTAAGTCTAATTTTGAAGAAGCTCAAATAAATCACATGGAACTTGAACGGGAAGTTATAAGCATTGTGAGGTGCCTACAGTATCAGAACATTGTAGATTATTTGAAACATATGAAGTGTCAAGATGACTTAAATGACAATAATAATAGGTCTTTGAAACTACTAGAAATCTGATATGTACTGATTGAAGGAGATTTTCACTAGAGGAATCATGAAGGAGTGCTACTTTTATATTTGGATAATATCAATCTAAAAATGAGTTGAATGATGGTGTATGTGGTGGTCATTTCTCAGTGAAAACTAAAACACACAAGGTATTGAAGGTGGGATACTATTCGCCCTATTTATTTAGTAATTGTTATGATTGTGTCAAAAAGTGTGAATCATGTCAAAAATTCTCTGGAAAATTAAAATATCAAGGAGATTTTACCCTTAGACCCATGCAAAATGAGGATCCATTTCAAATGTGGAGTATTGACGTCATAGGTGAGATCCAAGACAAATCAAGTGGAGGACATAAATGGATACTAGTAGCCATAGATTACTTTACTAAATGGGTAGAGGCAATACCTACTAGATAGGCTACTAGCAAGGTAGTGGTAAAGCTCTTGATGGAGATCATCTTTAGTAGATTTGGGGTTCCTTACAAATTATTCACTGATAATAGAATGTTTTTTAGATCTAAGGAGTTTGCAGATTTTTGTGAAAGTTATGGAATTATTATTTCTTATGCCTCACTATATCACTCGTAAGGAATTGGGCTAGTAGAATCTAAAAATAAGAATATACTAAAAATTATTAAAAGGATATCATCCAATAATAAGAGAGCATGGGATTCCAAATTGAACTTGGCACTATGGGCTAATAGGATAACTATCAAGGAATGTACTAGACACTCACCTTTTGAATTAGTATATAGGAAGAAGGCCAAATTACCATTGCATAACTTGATACTTGTTTATAGATTTATGTTAAAGGAAGGGATTGAGGATGTTGAATTTATGGAAGAGAGATTTGAAAAACTAATTGAGTGGGATGAGATTAGGAGGGATTCTCAAAAATAAAATGCAAGAATACAACAACAAGTTAAGGTTTTACATTATAAAAAAAGAAAAGGATAGGATGTTTGAAGAAGGAGCTTGAGTACTTATGTGGAATGCCAAAGATCAAGATAAGGGGAAGCATGATAAATTTTAAGACTTGTGGATTAGACCATATATAATCACAATGAAGGGCGGAGAACATTCATACTACTTGCAAAACACTTCAAGAGAAGAACAAGAATTGTGAGTGCATGGATAATTAATGAATCACTTGTTTTCTTAGGAAAAGAAGATATATTCCATGCATGGTAGATTAGGATTCTTCTCCATATACTTTTATATATTCCATATCACCACCTTTTATATTCTTATGTTCCATTCAATATGTATTTTAATATAGGTTGGTCTTCTTCTTCTAGAGATTATCTTGAATTCTTGCAGGCACTTGTTAAATACCTCATCCCTAGAAAGAGCCATTGTTGGAGCCTCAAAATTTTAACATAATTTTGAATTATTAAATCCCCTTCTAGTAAACCATATTAGTCATTTCTAGGATTTTACGGAAACCCCAAAAAGTTTTCCTATGGAAACTGCATCATTAACCCTAATATAATGCCTATATTCCCCCTAAGAGTTTGCATGCACCAAGATAGGAATGTTTTGAAGTAAATTTATAACAAATTCATGTTACATGTGTTAGGTTAAAAAGTAAGAAAATAACAGGAGGAATGTTCATAAAAAATAAATCAAGTCAGTACGTGCATCATTTTTAAGAAAATTGAGCTTACGGACAGATGACGCTTGGATTCCTTCACTAGAGAATGAAGGTGACACATGGAAGATCGACGCAAAATATTTTATGAAAAGGCAACTTAAATCTCAAAAAAAACCTACAACACACCCACATATAGTATTAAGGAGTGCCTGAGACCATTGGAAGAAAGGTATTGCATTAAGAACTTTGTCAGACACGTGGTGCCTGAGTGGAGCTTTGATCAAAAGCAAAAAGCTTGTTGTAAGCAAGATGTTTGTCATGTTGCCAAGTGGTAGGCGTATGGAGTTTCTAGGAAAAGGGAAGATTGAACAAGAGAAGAGGGTATTCCATGTTTCCAAGTAGAAAATGCATGGGGCTTTAAGAGAAAAGAAAAATAGGAAACAAAGAAAAATGTACGCCACTTTGACAAGTGGCCAACACACGTGAGATAAAGTTAAAGCTTTCACGAGAGGCGTTAAGGAATATGTGAGACCCAAAGCTAAAAGTGGAAGAAGCCATATTTTAGCACCCAGGTTCACCAATGATAAATGCATAAAGGCATCTCAGAGGACATGTGTAAAATGTGTGGGGCTCTAAGCAAAAGGAAGAAAGAAATAGGACAAAAATGTGCGTTGTGTTGATAAATGGAAATTTTTTACAACCTTTTAAACAAATCATGGAAAAGGGGAAAATGTAGCTTCATTAGTGATCAGATGAGTTGATAAAATATAACAAAATTCTTCTACTCAATATAGACATGACTACATAGTTGATAGAAAACAAGATCTAATGAACTCCTTTTGTGATTTTCTATAGTTCCATATAGAGAAGATATAAACAATGAGGGGACAAACATCAGGGTGCAAAAGGTAGAGTGCTTAAGACAGTATTCAATATGTATAAAGAAAACTTTAATTCTCTATTTGTAGATGCAATGCATGAAGAGGGCTATTATCATTTATAGATTTGATTTTTCCTGGAAATAATTTTCTTATTAAAGGGAAAAAGGAGAAACAAAATAATTATTTGAAACAATTTTTTGTGAATACATTATGATGTAATTAGTTAACTTGTCTTGATTTTCCATTGCGATAGTTTATTTTTTTGTTGGGGATAATTAGTTAACTGAATAGTCATGTTGTTTGGTATCCAAAAGATGTAACTCATCTGAATTGTTCCCTTGTGTCTATAAAATGTGACCACATATTGGGGTAGGTGAGGGGGACATGGATAAATAATAATATCATATATCATTTTTCATCAATATTTAATAAAAAGGCTCAATTTGTTCTCTGTAATTATGGTGTAAATTATTTTTATCAAATTAGTTCTTTGCAATTATTGATTCCTTGAATCAATTGCCATTTTAAATTCTTGTGTAAAGGAATTATTTACTTTCACACTAGTCTGAATATCAATGAGTGTTTGAGAAGTGTCATCCTTACGTTGCTTATCTGATTGGTATTCTTAAGTAGAAGTTAAATTCAATTAGACCAATTGGTGTGTTATGTGTTAGTTATCTTGCATTGACAAAATTGAATGGTTGACAGATTTACCCAAGGGGTAAGTTTAAAAAATTGTCTTGCAAATTTATACATGAAGGTTTGAGAAGAAGTGAATCTGTGCCCAACAAGGATAAGGGACTGGTCTTACACATAAAAGATATAAAAACAATCATTATTTCGATAGAAGTAGAATAAGTAAATCAAGTAGGAACAAAAAAGAACATACAAGCAATTAGATTCAAAGTAATGAAAGATTTAAATCAGTTCAAAATAAAAAACTAAATAGTTGAAGATAACAAGTGAAAGTTGTGAAGAAATACACAATTGAATATATTTTAAGACATTCATGCCATCTTTATAGATTACATAAAGATCAAATATAAACAAAGTACAATCTTCTATAAAAAGCACAAACTTGGAGATCTAGATGGTGAGAAGGTTTACCCGCCTAGGTTCTACAAAGCTTGAAGATTAGGGGAATTAAACCATAATTCAGTGAATCCTTTCAGTTGGCCAAATCGCTCGAAGGATTTGAGAATTGAGTAAGGCATACTCATAGAATTTTCCAATCTGTTGATTTGGGAACCAACACACCCCTACCGAGCTCAAGATAGCCATCACATGTGTTACCATGTAATTAAAATTCTTACATCCCTTTTTTAACTTGACAATGTGTTGAAACCTAAGGATAGGCTAAATGAGCACCCAAGTGACTCACTTTACTCCATGTACTCAAAGTTGTCCAACATGATAACTTGGCCCTACGTTGGAATGAAACGAATATCCCAGCAGGCTACCATGCTAATTCAAGAGAGTCCCACATCACCTACCACATCATACTAAGCAATGTGCTAAAACATCTAAAATCTTTCAACACCCACCTCAGTGAAACAAGACAAAATGCCTCAAACCCACCACATTGTCCATCACATCGCTTGAAATCAATGACTCATTGAAACAATTAAAAGACCATGTCGATCCACCAAGATACTAATAAAATAACTCATTTGTCCATGTAGACATACACCTACACATCCTTAAGAACTCAATGACATGGTGAAAGGATTAAAAGATCCAGTTGCGCAAGTGAGTGGGACCCACCACTATCTTTTTTACTTTTTAGATATACAATTTATCGGCTCACTAGAATGTAAAGAAGCTCCCAATGTACCATCGCGTGAATCATTCTATTACCATGTGGACACTCTAACACCTATCTGTTAACCTATATCACCATGTGGTGACGTACCAAAGGAAAAGGAAACTCCCACTATGCCATCGAGCAACACGATTGAAAAGATACCTACACACAAAGAGGAACTCAATGAATTTTTGAGACAAAAAAAAATTCTCAACATGCCACCAATTTCCATTAGGGACTGACACATGCCAACTTAAATGACATGACTTACCTCAGAAATGCAAAGAGATAGATAAAATAGTATGTCATGCCAACAAGTGGGAGCCACAACCACTTAACCAACCAATTACACACATACTCTTATAAAAGGGTTAAGTTATCACATGGGGGAAAATACTAGGGACTAAACTAGGACTTAGGAAAAAGATATGGTCGTGAGATATAACACATGAAAGAATGACTATAGAGATAATTAGCTTAGGATATAACCAAAACAAATCAATTGGTCAACCATGGATTTCAACCCTTGAGATAAAACACTTAAAGAATTTGAACTTGGTATACATGTCAACTTAGAAATAGAAGTTGGTGTAATACCCCAAAAATGAGCTATAGGTTCATTAATCTCCTATATCGACACTTTGAACGAAATCAATATCAAAGTCCTAACCTAAGGCACATCTGAACATCATCGAATCCTAATTGATTATCATAAATTTTGCATCGGGGAATATTCCTAGTAATATTCCTAATCATCATAATTATCTTTAATTTAATAGTTATTTGGTGATAAATCCTATTTATCCTAAAGTTTGATTAATTGAATATTCTCAATATTTAATTAATTAGATTTAATTCTGCCACTTAATTGTTTAATTGAAGTTAATTCTATTTATTCCTAAATTGTATTATTTAATTTTGACAATAAATCCAAAATCCTATGAATAATTGATTAAATTCTTATTTAATTAATTAAAGCAACTTGTCAATTTTTGATGATATTATTTTTGAATAAAAGTTTGAAAAATAATTGATTAACCCATAAATCAATTGTTTTATTTTTCAAAATCAATTAAGTTGGAAATAAATCACTTTATTATTAAATTAATTCATAAATAAATCATGCACAATCAAGAAAAGCAGACAACTATCAATTATCAATTAAATCTAAACTCTATTTTGAGTTAAACTCTGCTTTTGCATGATTTTGTGAATTAAAATTAAAAATCAACTGAGTGATTTATGACTTTTATTCATGCACCTCCAAAGCCCTGGATTTCTATAAATTAAGGCCTCGGCTCTTCATATCAACATCTCATATTTTTGCAAACTTATGCTGGTGAATTGTTATCTGGAGAATCAAAGCTTCTTTGGGAATCAATAGCTTTGTGAGATCACCTTTGTTTTCATATCATTGTTAGAATTTTTGCATATCAATTTTCATATAGATTTTAGATTTCATATCCAATTTATTTCATCTTATTGCATAGAAAATTCAAAAAAATAGATTAATTTGCATTCATCTCATATCTAGATTTTGTATTCAAATCCTTTGTTTAGGTGTTGTCAATGTCACTAGTCTCGGTTTAATCTGAGAAGATCATACTCGCACCTATTAGAAGGCAGTAAATCGTCTGGTTAGTTTAGTTTCCATTTCATTGCAGATTTTGATTTTGCTAACCTCTAATATTTTACTAAAGTGTTGTGTCTATAGCTAGGTACAAAATTCACACACACATTTTTGGTGCCCACCGTGGGGCAACCCACCTTTACATGCTGGTTTTAGTTATTTTTTTGGAGCTAACTCCCTTGTGCGGATTTACTTGGAGACTAAAACCCTAAATTTTCAAAGATTTAATTTTATCTCCCAAACAACTTGGATTTTTGGTCTGAAATGTTTTTTGCAAGTTGGAGACATATCAGGAAAGCTTTGATAAAAAATTTAGAATTTTCTAAGATGTTTTAAATTTTTAATAAATTTTTTTCAATTTTTCATAAATAATTCATTTTCGGTGCAAATCATCATATTTTTTGGAAATTTTTACATTTTCAGAAATCTCTTCAAATTCTACAGGGGGTCCATTCTTTTTGTTTTAAATTTGGATGCAATATAATAGCTCAAATAGTCAATTTACAAAAACTGGTATGTTTTGGTAAAATGGGTCTCTAGGGCACAAATGAAGAGATTTTTCTAAAATTTTTACATTTTTGGAAAGATTTCTATTTTTTAGCATGGGTCTCTATTTTTCATTTCTATTTTTGTAGCCTAAATCATATCAAAAAAATCAAATCTTGTTGACTAGGTCGAATGCAACAAAAAAAATAATTTTTTTGTGATGGGTATGCACTTATTTTTCATATGATTCAATGCATGATATGAGTTGTCATTTGGATTATTTTCTAGTTATTATTGCTCCTAAAAATTGGTTTTTAGATCTAACCCTAGGGTTTGCATAAGTTGAATATACCTTGCATATCTTGTTTGCGTGTTTGCTTGTTGGCTTGTTGGAGAGTTTGTGGCTTGCTTGCATGGAAAAGCTCAACAAAAATTGCTAAAATAGGTAAAATATACTAAGCGCATTGCGAGGAACTCAGGTATTCTATTACATCTGATAACACTTCATTTTGGGACATAAAACAAACTCTCTTATGTCAAGCTTGTGTGACTTTTCTTGCTTTCATATCACAGACTTCATTTTGGGCTATAAAAAAGAACATAGATTTGCTTTTCACATATCTGTTACACATAGTAAATAGGCCCTATGAACACTATTCATGGTTCTTGAGAGAGTGGGTTTCCAGTGAAACTCTTCTCAATGAAGGAACCCTTGTAGGTAGGGAGGTTATTGAGAGAGTCTCACATTCTACTAGATTTGTGTGTCTTCAGCTTCTGATTAATACATTCTCTCTCTAGAGAGGTTGATAGATTATGAGTGGTTGACATCATAGATCTTTGTGAGATAATCTTGGTCTTAGTGTGTCAGATTAATCTATTTGTTTTGTTTGGGTTAAAAGTGAAAATGCTAGAGGATTATGCTCTACTCCCTTTTTGGGTAGTACCAGAAACTCAAATCCTTGAATCTAGAACCAGTCTCCATGTGGTATATTTTGAGTCACCTTTAGAGAGGGTTAACCGTAGTGGACATTCTCTTAATTGGGTCAACCACATGGATGGAACCTTAAGCGGTAATAGCCATTTTCACCATGGTAGTGACAACCGCTATATAAATGTCCTATTGGAAGAAATCTCCACAGGTGTGGTCTCTTGTTGGGCTGTCAGATCTCCCTAGCAGATCCTGAAGATTAAGTTCTCAAACTGTGTCAAAACCCCAATGCACCTGGATTGGAGTTTGCCCTCTTAGATCATAAAAGTTGCAGAGTCAAACCATTACTAAAAACCCTAGTGAGGCCAAATTTTCATTTTCTAGGAATATGTGTGTTAATGCAAAACTTTTTGGAACATACACAAGTAGTATTTCTAGGGATTAGCACAAGAAGTCACTATTGCTTGTTTATGCACAAGGTTTCTTTTGCCCTTGTTCATTGTTTTTAGATGATTGCTTGCTTCCCTTGCTTGTTGTTTTGTGTGCTTGATATCTACTTGGTTACTTGAGACAAACTTTTACACAAATCTTCAAAAATTGGATAGAAAAATTTGCAAACAAACTGATAATTGCAAATCTGAAGCAAAAATCCTTTCTGGTGTCAAAAGTCATCCTAAAATTTCAAAACTCATATCAAAGCCAAAGTCAAAGTTGTCAAAGATTGGTCAAATTTGTCAGAAATCTAGTTTTTATAGCCTATTCCCAAATTTTGTCAAAATAGTGAACTTATTCTTGTCATTTCTAGTCAGCCTTGGTCGGTCTGGGTCAAATCTTAGGTGCTATGACATGTTGCTCAACATCCAAATGAACTCAAATGGTATCAATTTGTACAAAATGACTCTTGGTCTTCTTTCTTCTACATCTCCCATTTCCATCCTTTCTCTTCTTCCTAAACTCTTCACGTCTTCTTGATTCTTTTCCTCTTATTATCTAGTCTATTTTTTTCTATTCATCTCTTCTGTCACTTCCATGCTCGATTCCTCCTCCTCCATGAATTCAAGGATTCAATCAACAAACTCTACATCAATCTATTCCAGGGAGTCCTAAAACTCCTAACATGTCTCAAAGAATTAGTACACATGAGGAATAAATTCTAATCACTGCTATGATGAAACAGACGCACGCTATGCAAGTCAAACTTAACAAACTTGAGAAAGAAAAGGAACCTAAAGATTTCTCCATGGAAGCTCTATGCCCTTTTCCATTTGATAAAGAATTGTACATGTCACCATGCCCTCGGACAAAATATGAGCAACGTGATAACCCTTATGATACCTCTTCCACGAAGAGTGACACGCCCATCTTTGAAGACTATGATGACTATGATGATGGGCAATATAATGATACCTATGACACCTCTGTTCCTAAGAGTCCTCATCGTGTGCTCGTGCTTACTAGAAATGGGTCATCACATTGGATAGATCGTGATGGTGATCCATACAATTCTAATTTTGAAAGAGACTTATGATTTCTGTAAACAATACCTAGATGACACATCTGCTTCTATTGAGAAAGAGAAAGCTTACCGTGCTAATTATAAATGTGCATACTACAAGGATCTCTCCTCTAAGAACTCTCATGCTGAAAATAAAAATTACACTCTCAAGAAAGATCATGTTAATGTTGAACCTTTGTCTTGTGATGGTTCCTTTCCATCCCCTACTTCCTCCAATACCCATACATTTTCTAAAGCTTCCAAGCCTATCAAATCTTTCACAAGTCCTTCATCCACCAAAGGTCCTAATACTTTTCATGCGATTTCCTATAGTTATCCTCAAGGGCTACCTCTTAAAGAAACTCAAGCTAACCTTCACTTGGCTGCAAATACTTTCAAAAATGCTAAACCTAAAGAGCCTAAGCCTTTATATGCTATGATGCCTACTTCAGCTAGTCCTCCACCATCTCTTCCAAAGTCTTCCATACAATCCCAGCATGCTTCCTTGGCCTTAGAAGTGGCTCCATGTCAAGAGGACTCTAAAAATGATAAAGAAAATAACATAAAGAAAGATCAAGATCAAGAACCCTCCATGTCATCCACTCCTTGTCCTGATGTCTCTTATCCACTTCAGGGTTCTTTTGATCCTGCACCATCCTTTTTCAATCATTTCACCATGTCTTAAGTCTTCTCCTAAGCAAGATCAAGCTACTACTTACACTGTTGAGCTTATTGACAATCAAAATAACCTTACTACACTTACGCTTTCCAAAGATGATACTTCCATTAAGGTTGGTAAAAATGGTGTTGTTACTTCCAATGTTAAGCCTATTGAAAATCAAGAGAAAAATTATGCGCTTGTGCTATCCAAAGATCTTTGTCAAGATCAAAGTCTTCCATCTTCTTATTCTACCACTCCATGTTCATTTCCACTTTCTACTCTTCCTAAGTCTTTGCAAGCTCTAAACAATCCTATCAAAGAAGGTGCTCATATTCAAGATGTCCATGATCCTATTGAAAATCCTAATGCTCACTCTAAAGATGCTGATGTCCTTGGTTGTCACATAGATGATGATGAACTTATTGATTATCCTTTTGTATCTTTCATGTCCATCCTTGGACCTCCTCCACCAATACTAAGGGCTTCACGTCTGCCTTCCATCTTGGGTCCTTATGTCCCTTCACTTAACCCTCCTAACTCTCCTAATTCATCATCCATCTTGGGTCCTTACATCCCTCCTCTTTCTTCAAGATCAACATAGATGCATACCCTTGAATCCTTTCCATCCACCCACCCATCTAAACTAGTCATATCCTTCTTCTTCTTCCACAAGTCCCAAGTCTTTCGGAAGTAACTTGAATGTTCAATACAAGAAAAAGAAGCAATACAAGAATCCATCAAAAAAATAAGATCACCATGTCTCCTCTAATCAACATGGAGGTATAAAGTCAAAAGAGATATCTAAGAAAAAATTTACAAGACAAGTATGGGTTCCAAAATCCATCATTAAAGATATTCTCTCTAGATCATCAAAAGGAAATGAAAAGCCTATGGCTATATGGATTCCAAAGTCTCTCTTGAAAGAGTCTGGTGTTGAGCAAAAAGTGAAGTTGACATTCAAGCTTCCAAAGACTTCCACTTCATCTTCTTCCAAAAATATTCTTCCATTCCATGCGCCTAAACCACAACCTTTATTATCCATTCACCATATTCCTTCACGTATTCTTTCATTCATGTTTCCTCCATCCTTTCGCCACCCTTCAAGGTGTGTGTTGATGTTGATCTTTCCTTCCTTTCCATCTACCCTTTCATAATCCTTTCATTCATTATCCGTCTACCTTGTATCCCTTTTCCTCATTTGCCTATTCCTCCTATCTTCCAACCTCACTCACTTTACATAAAACCTTATCCTCCATTTTTCTCTTCCATCTTCCTTTCCCTATCAGCATCTTTGAGCATATCATCTTGAATCCTTGGCATATCATGGTTTATCCTTTCAAGGAGCATTATCTAAAGAGCTTGCCTTCTTCCACAAAAAAAAAAAAAGAGAAAAAAAAATAAAATTTGAAAATGTGCCTTGGTGAAAACCTGGAAACAAGCACCTTGGTAGTAAAAGTCAAAAAAAAAAAATCATCCTATGGTGAAAACCACTCCCTTGTGGCACCTTGGATAAGTATCGTGATGAAAACTTGGCAATCAGGCATCATGCGCAGTTCTTCTATATATTTCATCCATTCCATCTTTTCTCTTTGATCTTGACAATGTTGATCTATACAAGAACATTTGGCTATCTTGTGAGCTATCTTATAGTGATCTTGCTTTCATTCCTTTCATGTTTAGCCTTCATATCTATCAGTTATCCTTTTCCCCTTTGGTCTTGATCTAGAAAAAAAAAAGAGTAAAACACGGTGCTATGAAGCCTCTTGACATGTCTACTCCTTTGGACTACATCCTTTCCTTCTTTGGCATTACGCTTTTGTGACTTATCCTATGCTAGCCTTTCATTGCTTGTCCAAATGTGCTTTACATGAAAAAAAATTTCCCTAGCTTGGGTACCCTTAAGGATTTCTTCCCTTCATTCTCCTTCATTCTCTTGTCTTCCATCTCTTCCACCAGCTTGTCAATCCCTCTTGTTCTCCACCTTGCTAAACATTAGGACTACACGATATGATCTTGCTTGGGAGTTTGCAATGGAAAAATATGCTATCAAGTATACCAAGTATCAGAACAAGTATCAGAACTAGTATCAGAACAAGTATCAGAACAAGTATCGCAACCAGTATCAGAACAAGTATTAGCACACCCATTGGGGCTACACCTTTCACTTTCATTTATGGGTCTAAAGTGGTATTACCTATTGAGGTGGAAATCCCATCACTAAGAATCAGAATGCATGGTCTAGTAACTGATGATGACTACAGAGTGTCTAGGTTGCAAGAACTTGAACTACTAGATGAGCGCAGACAAGCAGCGTATGATCATCTCAAAGTATATCAGAAAAGAATGTCTAGAGGCTACAACAAGAAAGTTAGACACAGAGAATTTCAGGTTGGTGATCTAGTCTTGAGAGAAAATCCTAAAAATCAATCACATCGAGAACGCAAGGGGAAGTTTGAACTCAACTGACTGGGTCCCTTTGTAATCACTGCTACTTTTGGCTCTAGTGCCTATCAAATCTCAACGACTGAAGGAGAACAGCTCTGAGAACCAATCAACGTTCTCCATCTGAAGAAATTTTATGCCTAACGTATTCAGTTTATGGTAAAATGTCCTGAAAAAATCATAAAAATAAAAAAAAATCCTGAAAAAATGAACATCTTGGTGAAAACCTAGCAATGGGCGCCTTGATGATTCACAAAAAAAGTAAAAAAAACAAAAAATATCAAAAAAATTGGAAAAATGAAAAGTACAAAAAAATTGAAAAAATGAAAAAAAGAAAAAAATGAGAAAAAGAAAAAGTGCCTTGGTGAAAACCTGGAAACAGGCGCCTTGGTAGCAAAAATAGAATCTCTGCTAAGATGGTGAAAACTTGACAAACAGGCGCCACTTGTTTCAAAATGCTCCATCTATCAGCGCAATCTTGGTCTTTCCCAGCTTTCAGTCTTGCTTTAATTTGTACATATCTCCCGGTTCATTTCTGCATTTCCAATTTTCAATAAGTCAGTTTGTACACCAATCAGCTCAAGCGTCTATATCCTATCAATGTCCAAACTTGGGGGCAATCAATTTCATATCCTATGGCCTCCAATGTATCTTAGGTGTATCATATCCAGTCAGAGTCCTTTGAAGCTTCATTTGAGTCAGTCAGTCAGTCTCGTCTCCAAAAAGGATTTTGCATCAACATCAAACTAAAAACTAAAAACTGAAAACAATCTATGCTTTTTACATGCTTTTATCTCCTTGTATGCTTACTGATTCGCATTGAGATTTTTTGCATATTGTGTCCCTTCGAGCTCTTTGATGATGTCCTTTACAGGATTTAGAGAGTGATGACTGGGGGCATAATCTTTTCTTTGTTTTCTACTTATATGTGAAAATCTAACAACTTTGGAAATTCTAGATTGAAATGGTGTCTGACTGTAAGAGCCTCTGTCTCGAATTGGATGGCTATGCGTACCTCGACCATTGATACCCAGAAAATTCAAGGAAGTTTGATCTAACTATTGTCTTTTTTTTTTAGTGAGTTCTTTCTCCTATTGTGAAATGCAATCTTACCTAAGGATGTGAACGATAAAGGGTCACTATAGGTAATTCACACTGGATTTAGAATGATCTCTTGACTGCTTGATGTGTTTGTAATGCAAGGCATATTCTGGTCATCACGACATTGATGTTTTGATGCTTATACAAACTGTAATATCAAAATGGACATGATATTCAGGTCATCCTAGCATTTGTGCCTTGGTGCTTATATCTAATCTGACATTCTGAAAATAAAATCAATATTCATATATCTATGGTTGATTGACTAGTGGATGTTGTATTGATTCCTGCGCATAAAAATTGATATTCATATGTCTATGGTTTCATAACTAGTGGGCATTGTATTGATTTATCCGGTTAGCTAAAAATTCAATGATGAGAATGACCGACACATGATCAGTGACTAGGTCCTAGGTCTTAGGTTTCATTTCATACTACATGTCTCTTTGCATTTTTGCATGTTTGCATGATCTCACAATGGCTAAGTGAACTTCAATGCTTAAACAAATCTCCACTTGTCTCTTCAAATCTAACAAGAGCTGAATCTTACACGAAGGTTCCTCCAACGAAATAGCAAGTAGAATCCTTTTTCGGGATCAAAATTGAAATTTGAGATCATTTATATTATTCACTACTTGCATAATCAACCTTCAATCATCAAAGAAATCCAGAATTCAACTTAATTGATTATCTTATATCAAACTATCAAAATTTCAACTTGGTCAACCATGGTCAACTCATGGTCAAACATAGTCAAACTTGGTCTTTAGGACCTCTAAATGATGCAGATGGTGTTCTTGAACATGTTTAACCACTTCTTAAATCAATTAACATGCTTCTGAACTATTCAACACTGACTTGTCAGATTTCAATTTTTATCCCGAAGGGGGCATGGTATTGCACATCATTCAAAGTCTGTAATCTAAGTCGAAATCATATCTTTCCTCAGTAATCAAGACAACAACCATGTCTAGTTGTTGATTCATTAAAAGACCTCATTGCTCGGGGCAAATCAATCATCACTTGGGGCATATCAGATTCATCGAGATCCATATCAATCTAGTATTCTCTTAATCTTGTAAATTGTATCAGTTTTTGTAACTATTGGTTCAATTATGTTATTTCCTTGGTTCTTTGGAAACTGAAGGGTTCAGATGTGATACCAATGTGATTCAATATAAGGACAATTGGGTCTAGAATCAGTCACTCACTTCTTTGCAATCATAAGGTTCAAAATCAAGCGTTTTGACACTTTTTCGCAATCATCGGTTCATTTGCTGTTATAGTTAACATTATCTTTGGTCATTCATGACCTATTATCTTCATATCAATTTCAATCAATTTCTATTTCATATCAATATAAATTTCAAACATCAGTTTAATATCATACACAGACTGTCTTTGAACCACTGCGCTTCGCACAATGATTCAAAGAGGGGCAAAATGTAATACCCCAAAAATGGGCTATAGGTTCATTAATCTCCTATATCGACACTTCGAACGAAATCGACATCAAAGTCCTAACCTAAGGCACATCTGAACATCATCGAATCCTAATTGATTATCATAAATTCTGCATCGGGGAATATTCCTAGTAATATTCCTAATCATCATAATTATCTTTAATTTAATAGTTATTTGGTGATAAATCCTATTTATCCTAAAGTTTGATTAATTGAATATTCTCAATATTTAATTAATTAGATTTAATTCTGCCACTTAATTGTTTAATTGAAGTTAATTCTATTTATTCCTAAATTGTATTATTTAATTTTGACAATAAATCCAAAATCCTATGAATAATTGATTAAATTCTTATTTAATTAATTAAAGCAACTTGTCAATTTTTGATGATATTATTTTTGAATAAAAGTTTGAAAAATAATTGATTAACCCATAAATCAATTGTTTTATTTTTCAAAATCAATTAAGTTGGAAATAAATCACTTTATTATTAAATTAATTCATAAATAAATCATGCACAATCAAGAAAAGCAGACAACTATCAATTATCAATTAAATCTAAACTCTATTTTGAGTTAAACTCTGCTTTTGCATGATTTTGTGAATTAAAACTAAAAATCAACTGAGTGATTTATGGCTTTTATTCATGCACCTCCAAAGCCCTAGATTTCTATAAATTAAGGCCTCAGCTCTTCATATCAACATCTCGTATTTTTGCAAACTTATGTTAGCGAATTGCTATCTGGAGAATCGAAGCTTCTTTGCGAATCAATAGCTTTGTGAGATCACCTTTGTTTTCATATCATTGTTAGAATTTTTGCATATCAATTTTCATATAGATTTTAGATTTCATATCCAGTTTATTTCATCTTATTGCATAGAAAATCCAAAAAAATAGATTAATTTGCATTCATCTCATATCTAGATTCTGCATTCAAATCCTTCGTTTAGGTGTCATCAATGTCACTAGTCTTAGTCTAATCTAAGAAGATGATACTCACACCTATTAGAAGGCAATAAATCGCTTGGTTAGTTTAGTTTCCATTTCAATGCAGATTTTGATTTTGCTAACCTCTAATGTTTTACTGAAGTGTTGTGTCTACAGCTAGGTACAAAATTCACACACACAGTTGGCACCAAGATTTAAACAATTGAAAGCATAGGGAAATATTATTAGTATTATCAAGTCCAAGATTACTAAGAGGGAAGTGGAGTGAATCAGTAATCTAACAAGTAAGATTTTCATACACCATTCAACAACTTGCATCATTTAACATCCATTGCATGAATAAACAAATCATTAAAGATAAATATCCACAACCATGCAACACAATAACACTGATATTTTTCTCATGGAAACCCAACTGGGAAAAACCATGTGTGGGGATGGAGCCCAAAAATAATTTTGCACTTTTTTTAAGTATGCCCAATTAAGGGCTTAGCCCTATTAAAAGATTACAGATGCTCAGTTAAGAGAAAGACCCTGTTAGGAGCCACCCAGCTAAGGGATTTACCTCTAGCCCTCTTGGGAGCTTTACCCTATTAGGAGTAACCCTGTTAAGAGATTTCAAACCCTAGTTAAAGAGTCACCTAGTTAAAGGATTTACAAATCAAACGTGTTAGAGTCTACCCAATTAAGGTATTTTCTCTTAAAAACTATTAGTAATCAACAAGTACAATGATTTGATAAAATATAACTTCTCCTCTACTAGTATAAATGTAGTTTAATCTCAATCTTTACTTCACATTCAGAGCATCCAAACCCTACAATCGCACATTTGCATTCATGATCTTTCTCTCCCACACTTTTTTCTACATAATACATAAAAAATATATAGATACACTTTCATTAACTAGGTCAGTCATGACCTAATTACATCACTGCAATTCATACCCTAAAATGTGTTACTCATTAACAACTACAATTTCCAGTTCATGGAAGCCTCCATATCCATTACACAATTAGTTTGACAAAGAAAAGTCAAACTATATCACACTCTCCAATATTCTTTCATAACTCCAAGAAATTAGATCACCGCGATCATGAAAAATCCAACTCATCATTCCACATCAATCTGCCACATCACTACATCCTTACAACACATAACCACTTATCGCAACATGATGCAATATCATCGGTTAATGATCTGACCAGTTATTCTAAGAACTTCTTTTCCTTTTCACTAAGTGATCTTCTCTCTATTGAAACTTTGTCTTCTGATTCACATATCATAATACGGTAAAAAAACAACCCCGTGACATAGTCAAAATAACAAATCTAAATCACAACACCTGAGACCAAACCTATTTGACACAATCATCAAATCATTCTTTCTTGGCTTCATCCTATTCTTCATGTTGACCTATTCTTCTTTAATCAATCATAATTCACAACATACATATGCTAAACCTATGCAGTCATAGACATAGCATCTAGAGACATCATTGAGACTTCCATTACGATCGCACACTCCAACTCTTACCTCAACTCTAGATCCAACCTCTTGAACATACATCATCATAACATATACATTGGTAACCAATAACCACTAAGTTGACATCAATGACAACATCATAACTGGTCAAACTATCATCACAATCTCCACCTTTGGCATTGATGGCAACAAAAACAATACCAAATAAGTAAATACTCTCTCTCATAATCTTCTCCTTTAAAGTCTTCTCCCTTTGTGTCTTCAAATGATTATTCTAATAGCTTATCCTAATCTTATTTACAGATATTTCTCCCCCTTTGACAACAATTCCAAAGGTGCAACATGCCTAAGTCTTCATCTACTACAATTGTCTTCATCTCTTTCTGAATTCTCCCCCAAAGGAGTAGTCCCCTGATCATCAAATACACAATGAAAAATATGGAAATAAGTCCACTAGACTGATGCACCAAACAATCCCTAGCTGACTTCTAAGGTACTCAAAAGTATCCTTAGGCAGTGGCTTTGTAAAAATATCTTCTATTTGCTCCTTTGTTGGTACATATTCAAACTTCACCTCCTTCTCTTGCACTTTCTCTCTCAGAAAGTGATACTTAATTGCAACTCGCTTAGTCTTGGAATTCATTACAAGATTCTGAGAAATATTTATTGCACTTGTATTGTCACAAAAAAATAGTTACCAGTTTAGTCACCTTTTCTTTGATACCTTCAAGAATTTACTTCATCCATACAATTTGTGTACAATTTATAGCCGTTGTTACATAATCCACTTTTGTTGTAGATTGTGAGATACATTTCTTCTTATTTCTTGTCCAAGATACAAGCCTTTTACCTATAAAGAATGCACCACCACTTTTTATCTTTCTATCATCAATATTTCCTACCCATTTTGCATCAGTAAATGCATTCAAAGAGAAATCACCATCATGAGCATACCATAGACCATAGTCAACCATCCCTTTAAAATACATAAATATTATTTTGATTGCAATCATATGATATTCTTTAGGATTTTCTTGAAATATTTCCACTATTCCAACTACTTGAGTAATATTCGGTCTGCTATGAACAACATATTGTAACTTACCAATCATAGACCTATACAAAGTAGCATCCATTGCATCAGATTCATCATCCTTGCAAAGATGATGGAAAGATCAACATTGATACACACCTTAAAGGGTAGTGAACAACTGGAGGGAGAATAAGTCGGCTAGATTGAGGTTTTTATATAGGAGAGGATGTGGACCTTGGGACACAAGGACCCAGTATGGATGATGAAAAAGATATAAGATGTTTGGAAGGAAGCAAAGTGGAAGTCTTTGGAAGCTTGAATGTCAACTTTAAATTTTCTTTTATATCCAAGTCTTTTAAGAGATATTTGGGAATCCACATAGCTTTTTATTTTTCTTTACTTTTAGATGCTTTTGATTGCAATTCTTCTATGATGTATTTAGGAACCCATATTTTCTTTGATTTCGCTCTTTGCTTTGAGAACCCTTGTGGTTTCTTAGATATTTCATTTTTCTTTGTACTCACATGTCGATTAGATAGGACATGGTGATCTTCATATGTAAGTGGATTCTTATATTTCTAATTTTTATGTTGCACATCCAAATTACTTCCAAAAGACTTGGGAGTTTTCGATGAAAGAGGTTGATATAATGGGTTAAGATGGATAAATGGATGTAAATTTCTCAAGCATGCATGTCTTTGTTGATCTTTAGGTAATCTAGGAGTGAGAGGTATAGTAGATGGGGGGATATAAGGTCCTAATATGGATGGATTTGGGTTATAAGGACCAAGAATAGATTTGGAAGATGCAAATGGATAATGGGTAGGGATACTAGCATCCATAGAGTGAGAAACATGTTCAAGGCTAGCAATAGACTCATGAGTAACTTTGATCGGAGAAAGTTTGATAGGAGCAACAAAATATTTCTCATGCAATGGAGTAGGAAAAATGGGAGATTTTTGAGATGGAAGTGGAGGATTATGACAAGGAGTTGCTGGGATATTCTAATCTTGACAAGGATCTTTGGATAATATAGGAAAAGCAGTTTTATCTTGATTTCAATATGCTAATTAGAGATAATTGAAGGAGTATCTTGATCTTTCTTAAGAGATTAATATGATATAGGAGGTGGAGGGATATCTTCTTGGAAGATGTGAATGGATATGAGGGGATCATCATGAGATTCTTGGGATATGATAATTTGGTCAACCATTGGATAAGGATGGATGGTATCTTGATCTTGATCTTTATTAATATTTATTTCTTCACACGTTAGATTGTCCTCTTGACATGGAACCACTTCTAGGGGCAAGGTAGGGGTTTGGATATGTGTGAGGGGTTCATGAAGGAACATTTAGGATAGATATGATAGGCATTGAAGCACAAGGAAGCTTGGGATCTATGACCTTTGAATCATGGAAGAGGCTTGTAGAAATATGTATATTAGCTTGGATCTCTTTTAGAGGTAGCCCATGAAGATATGCATAGGTAGCGTGAAAATCATTACGTTCTTTATTTAGTGATAGAATTTTGGAGGGATTTTCTTCTTTAGGAGATGAATGTATGATGGGTAAGGTAGAGTTGGCATGAGAACCATTAGTAGACATAGGTTCATGATTTTGATCAAGATTGAGAGTAGTATCCTCATTAAATGAGTCATTAGGATCTTCAATTCCAATTATGTCATCATCAATAAGGTCTTGGATTTTTATGTTTTAACTCTATGAAATCTAAAGTTTTATGCTTATTATTTTGATGATAAACACAATAAGTATGTATGAATGAAAATCCACTTGAAGTAGTTGGAGGTAATGTGATGAGACTACCTTCAAGAAGTTTTTCCAATGTTGATTCATAAGATTCTCCCAAAAGAGTAAAGATTCTCTCTGCTTGTTCATTTTCTTTATCAAAGATAGGTTCTGAATCAAAGATAAGTTGGTCATAAAGAGATTCTTGATCCAAGATTAGTTTGTTAGGAATTTGATATTTCTCAAAGATAGAGTTTTTGTGAGAGTGTGATGTGGCCTTGTTTGAAGAAGATTCAGATAGAGGATAGATTGTTTTCTAAGAATGTTGGCTAGATGATGTATCTTTTTCTTTCTCCAAGTGTTGGATTCTAGAATGCAAAGATTGGAGTTGTTTAAATAAGGCTACCATTTCTCTCTCCTCTTCCTTAGTGTACCTTTTGAACCATGAATATTTATTAGAGGATGTATCATGTTTTTTTCTGTAATCTATTGAAGTTAGCTTTCAAAGACTAGAATTGTTTAGATATGGCTCTCTCTTCTTCCTGAGTGTACATTTTTGGAGTCATGATTCCTAACCGACATGAAATAAGATTGCCAATAGCTAATAAGGATTACTTAGAATGACTTGATTTTCAAAATAGGTAAGAAAAGTGTCCACTTGTCCAAAGTGAAAAAAGCGTAAAAGAGATAGTAAAGATAACTTACCACAAGATGCCCAAGTTGCGGGTAGATTGCCCTATATATGACACTTGTGAGAAAGAAAAGATAAGATACAAGCATCCAAAATAAATGATACGAAAAGAGTGAACAAGTGAGCCATTCACTAACCAAGAGTGTAGTCAAGAGATACAAGTGATCTTCATTAGCTAAAGGCAATTCCTAATGTATGAGTTTCAGACCAAGGTACCATAAGTAGTCAAGTATAAGCTTCCTAAGATAGCTAAGAGAAAAATTAGAGGAAACCAACTCGGATCAAATAATATTTCTCTTAAGGAGAGATGATATTCTAGAATATTGTATGATATTTCTCACTACTGTAGGTGATATTAAGACAACGATTTCTAGTTTTGACAACAAATTTGAATTTTGATAGCAAGTTTAAATTTCAGTAGCAAATTTGAATTTCAAGATCAAGTTTTTAAAGAAAATGTGATGCATAGAGTAGTTTTCAAATAATCAAGCAAGGGACAAAGCAACCTTTCATGATACAAAAAATTATGAGGTCTAAAGATAGGTTGCAATATTCTAATAACATCAAGTGTATGTTCACAAATATTTCCATGGGTCTAGCACAAATCGAAAATACATCAAGAAAGAACTACCTAAGGACAAGCTAGTATCAAAACTATTGCCCACAACTAGATATCCCAAAGGAATACAAATGGTGAGTAATCTTGAGGTGATCCAGGAAACCACTTGGATCGATCCTTGCACAAAAATTATGATAATTTCGGTCAAAAGGGTAGCTTCTAACTTAAGTTTTTTAGTAAACTTTGTTCATTAGTATCCTTTGTAGTTTCACAAGCGAAACTAAGGCCTATAGCCCTACAAGCATCCAAAAAGTATAGTCTTGCAAGCAAGATTTAGACCTCTTAGCCCTATACAAGATGAATGTACTCCCCTTGTAGTCTTGCAAACAAGATTAAGACCAAGATGGCCCTACAAGCGCCCAATCAAGTGTAGTATTGCTTAGCAAGATTTAGGCAACTAGGCCCTACACATGAAGAAGCATTAGGAATAGAAAATAGCCAAGTCTCCCCTCTCTTTGGATTGAAGGAAGCTTTTTATTATAACTTGGGATGGAGTAGTCGGGTTCGCTTGTTCCCCACTTGGGTCATTCCCAAAAGATTTCTCTCTTGGCAGGCCCTCTAAAGGTAAATGTAAGAAAGTAAAAGGATAGCTAATGGAGGTCTAGATTTCTAATTTTCCAAAAGGAAAAGAGCATAGCCTCCTACTCCATAGTGTCTCCCAAACACATCAAGTACATGTATATTTACCAAAAGGAAACTAATTAAGCTATGTTCCTATGAAAAATGATCTAATGATAACAAAGACACATGATATCTAGTTACAATAAAAGTGCCAAGATCTAGTTACATACCTTCAACACAATTCTCCAAAATCTCAATTGTTATTAGTCTTACCAATGCAATTCTTTTGGCAATCAAATCCTACAAAACCACAAGTTACGACACAAAAATATACAAATGAAAGTAATAACCATGAAAAACCACTTGTTAAGAGATAAGAAATATCAAAGACCCTCAAGAAATCTCAATCATGCATTGAACCATGTGCAAATAAAGTGCAATCTCATCATAATTTTTTATTTTTTATTTTTGACCTAGTCAACAAGATCCAATTTGTTTTCTATAATTTTGGCCCCAAAAATATAAATGAAAAGAAGAGACCCCTATTAAAAATCTGAGAGATTTCCAAAAAATGTAAAAATTTCACAAATATCCCTTAATTTGTGCCCTAGAAACCCATTTTACCAAAATAGACCAATTTTAATAAATCAACTATTTGAGCTGTGTGATTGCATCTAAATTAAAAACACAAAGAAGTAACCCCCTATAGAATTTTTAGACCTTTCCAAAAATGTAATTTTTTCCAAAAAACATGATGATTTGCGACCATAAATGAATTTTCATGAAAAATCAATAAAAAATTATAACTCACGAAAAAATAATCAAAAAAATTAGATTTTCGGATTGAGACACATTTGAACCATCCTAGATTTGCAATAAAAAATTCATATCAAAACTCCAAGCCATTTGTGAAATATGATCAAATCTGTCAAAAACCTAGGGGTTTTGCCTTCAACTCAACCTGCACAAGAGTTAGCATTACAAACCAAAGTGAATATCTAAAAATTCATGGGTTTTCCCCACAATGGGCGCAAAAAATATGTACCAAAAAGTGAGGTCACTTCTATAAACCATTACACTTGAGGGAATCCGTGAAGAGAGAGATCTCAAGAAGAGGCTTATAGCTTCCTATCCATGATGTGCAAGAACCATATAGATATTATGAATGATGACTCTCAAATGAACCTTAAAGAAAGACCCTTGCAAGGTGCACCATAGAATGGAAGATTCAAATGATAATGTGAAGTAGATCTAAGATGAGATCAAGATCTAAGCTAAAATGATATGCAAGAATTCCAGAAAGGTAGATCTAAGATGAGATGGATTAAGCTAGATGCATGAAAGAAAATGACAATGATGATGCAATGTGAAAGATATACAAATATCATAGCTCCCAGATGCCAATATTTGCAAGACTCCAAGATTCCAAGATGCTAAGATGCCAAGACTCCAAGAACCTACAATAAAATTTGAAATATCTCAAGAAGCTAAGAATGCTATAAAGATGGGATCTCAAGAATGAGGAGAGATTCCCCTTTTAAATGATTTAGAAATCAACAGACTGTCAAGATTAAGAGGCTAAAAGAGATGAACAATGGTGGAGATTAAATCTTGGTTGATCCATGTGCTCAAAATTCTTAAGAGGCAAAATCAATGGACATGATTAAGAGACAAAATAATGAGTGGTTGAGATAAAAAGACAAAAGCCTTTTTCAAAAGTCAAAAGATTCCATCTCATTGGAAAGTGCACTTTTCTTTTTATTTTTAATTTATTATTTATTATTTATAGCAAAGTGGTTTCCATTATTTAATTTTAAAAGAGGTTTTTATTTAATTAAAAGAGATTTTTAGTTAATTAAAAGGGGTTTTTATTTAATTAAAAGGGGACATGTTCTTTTAATTAAATGTGGCTTAAGATAAGTGATTTTATTATTTAATTAAAAGAGAGAATGTTCTCTTTGTTGGCAAGTGATATTTTGGGAGCACTAGGGATCACTTAAGGGTTATCATTTATGGAAACACTTATGCTGGAGTGATCACATGCAGAGAGTTTTGGTATTGGAGACTCAGTCATGAAAATGACTAAGTACAAAATCAAGATAACAGTATATTGTGTTACAGTTTTGGTCAGCGAAGATAATATATAATGTATTATGGCTTGCAAAGTTAGTAGAAGACATTTTGGGATATGTAAGACCTTCAGTTAAGGTCGCACATGTTTTGGTGAAGAGATAAGGAAGATACAATGATATGAAGGTATGCGAAGACAAAGAATCAATGAAACAAGGCATGTGAGTAGTCGCGATGATTGGGGAAAGGTTAGTTGGTATGGAAACATGCTAATTCAGATGGATGTTATATATTGTTGACACTTTGGTAATATAAGATCGTCAACTCTATGTTTATCATTTGCTCAAGTAATTATTATGTTTTGTGTTGTATTTTGAGAGTTGACTGGATGACAAAATTTATATAAGTATAGAGTATTTTGTGGAAGTGATAAGAGTGATTGTGATGATGATGTGATGGATGTGAATTTGAGAGTAGAGAGAAGATGCAAGATCAATGTTTGACATAGCTATAACTGGAGCTATCTAAGCATAACATATGCTTGTATTATTCATTTTTGAAGAACACTTTGTGATAGTATTCTGATTGTAAGAGTTGTAAGCTCACCACCTTTAACATGGTTTTTTTTATACCCCTAACAGGGTTTTGTATTCCTCTAACAAGGAAATGTACTATGTAATAAGCAACTCCTAACAGGGCTAGATCTCGTAACAGGGATACTATATTTTAGTGCATAGTTGTGGGTACCATCCCCACCGGAGTTTTCCCTTGGTCAAGGTGTCCTCGAAAACAAATCATGGTGTTATGAGTTATGTGTTGTGCATTTATGTTGTTTTCATTTTTCCATTAATATGGTTTATTTGCAATTGGTTGAAGTTTAAATTAAAGTGTTGTAATATTGATTCACCCCCCTCTGAGTATTACCCAATCCTATCACTCTTAATTAAATAAAGCTTAGGATAAAGTGGTCAAACTTTAAGATATAATCAAATAAATGATAGAATGATAATTTGATCAGGAAATAAGAGATTAAATAAATGTGCAAAATTGATTAAGTACAAGATTTAGTCTAGTATTTAAATTTTAATGTTAGAGTGGAGCTCAAGGTTTACTAGACCATTTTTGGGTGATTGCAGAGGGTTTCCCTATTTCCCTTCACCCACAAGGCTACTCTGCCCTCCCAAGGGTGAGTTTGGCCTTGCACAATCCCATTATACAACACTTACAAAACAACATAAAATGCAGATTTTTACAACACAACACAAAAATATCAAGTAATGCAAATGCAACATATTTTCAAGCACACTCATAGCTACATAAAATGCAATATATCAAAGTACTATCCTTCTCTATTCAATGATGGAAGCCATATGCAAGACACCATTAATGAAAGAGGAGAGAGCTTGGGAGCCACCAACCTTAAAATATAAGTTATGGAAAATGAAAGTTGTTGAAGAGCCCTTTTCCCTTTGTATATCATTGATCTTCCCCCAAAATTCACTAGTGGTCTCTAAAGTTAGAGAGTGGGTAATTGAAGGAAACTATCTCCAATTTCCCCTCTAAATTAAAACTCCTCACATTCTCCAAGTTCTTAGAATAGATGTGAGTTCCTATTGGTTTCTCTTCCCCAAACCTATTACACATACTAAAAATGGGTTCCTAAAAAGATGATAAGAAAAGTGGACAAACTTTTTCCGTCCAAATGGAAGTTAGTCTTCCCAAGGCCATGCTTCCAAAAGTTCATTTTTGACCATCTTGGGAAATCAACTTTTTGGAGGCTTCCCTGAGTCAAAATAAGATGTCCTATAGTTAAGAACTCCCTCTACCCATAGATAATGAAGTGGACTTTTCAAAAATGGCTTAAACTCAACCCTAGGTGACCATATGACCCCTCAAAAACCCCAATTAAGTTCACCTACGGGTTCCAATGGATTTGACCTCACTTTGGGCTCACAAACCAAGTGGTCCTTATGGGAAACACAACTAGGTATCAAGTGGGAAAGGTGGACGCTCAAGCTCTCCAAGTAGACATGCCATGCCACATCATTTTCACAACAAATGTGTCAATTGACACCACATCATGATACACTTGGCAATTCTACTTGTAATATACAAAAATTTATGAATGCAAATGTCATTAATATTCACACTACATACACAATATGAAAGAAATTACATTACAACGAGGTTTTGTCTTTTCTATAGACGCAACCTTGGCTTTACATAATTCACATCGGGTTAGTCATGATTCTCTAATAAAATTCCATGGCCATGATCCTCCACAATCAATTCAAATATCAGTAATCTCAAGAAGTATAATCATCAAAACTCAAAATGTATAATAAGGATTATCATTTAAAATTCCCTAATACATAAATTACATCCTTGTAGTCTCCATAGTCATTCATCATAATTCAATCATTAAATTTCAAATGAACATATATGTTCTAGATCATAAAAACAAGATTTCATTAACTCACATGTCACACTAACCATTCATAATCTATATCAATTATGATGGAGTTTTATCTAAATTACATAAGCATTAATTTTAACATTTCTAACATCATCTAGATAGCCTATAAATTAAGTAACCTAGTCATCAAGTAATAGCAAATAATGATGTCTTGAAAATCAACATAATAATAGTAAATGTCTATGTCACATGATATCCAATCCAAACTGTCAGTGATGATACATCATAACAATGCATTAACAATCAAAATGTAAATAGTATCAAAATGTCTCAAAAAATAGTCCCATGAATAAAAAGTATGTAATGCTATGATAGGCTTGGGGTGGGGTCTCACATTCTATGTGTTTTGATTTATTAGCTCAAGGGTCTAGTTATCTTAGTGCATTGTAATGGTGTATGTAGTTTATATTCATGCTTTAATTCAAGGAATTAATTAAAATGATTGAATATATGAATTTCATATCCATAGGGTTTACTTAAGGATTTTGATAAACAAGTTAGGTCATAAGTGCAGTTAGGATACGTTGTAAGGCAATGTTATTCCAAATCTATAAGTTAATAAGCATAATTCTTGTCATAAGATGCAGATGTATGTCAAATTTGCAATTAACCCAATGGACAGGGCACTGGTCTAAGTTGTGGTGTTTTCTATTCTATTTTTGTTCTGGTTCATTTAGTTTCACACCAAAATTAATTAGCAACTATGTCTATCTTTAATTTGTGTGTTGAAGTTGTTGAGATACACAATCTCATGCTCCATATACATTGCAGATCAATGAATAATAAGCCATTTTTTAGTATCTCCTTATTGTGTTGAGCATGGTATGAGATTAATTATTTAAATTGATTCATATTGTAAGTTTGGTACAAAGATTGTACAAGAATCATATGATTACCCTCCTAGGTTTTATAGAGCCTAAAGTGTAGACGGGGTTGAGTCTACCTTTTTAGTTGGTCCAAGCCCATTTTTTTTTTTATCATAAGAGTTGTAT